>CM041629.1:10333044-10510571 GCA_023333625.1 Bothriochloa decipiens | reverse complement strand
TAAGTTTGCAGGCGAACAGAATGCTCACAAAGTAAAACAAATTTGTCCTGTGCTGTGAAGATTTGTCTGAAAGCGTAAGTGCTGGCTACACAAGCATAGAAAAAGGATGCAGACGATCTGCGAATATCTCTAATAATTTCCGTGGCTACCTAACAGACTGCACGAATGGATCAACGCGATCATTACTAACCAATTAACTCAGATCCAATTAGCTCGGATCCAAACAATTTAGCTTAGTCCTAGCATGACAAAACCATCGTCACCTCTGTGCTCTGTGCATCGGTTTTGCTCACTCGATCCCCAGGGTGAAACCAATCATCCCTAAAAATAAAGCACGAACCCAAGCCCCTAAACATCGACGCCATCCTCGTACGCATCAGAACCCGCCACGGATCTCAGCAATCTTACTCACAAACACCCCTTGAATCTGAAACCCGTCGACAGCCCAGATCCACACCGCGAGGAGGGGTACGGGGAAGGAGCGGGCAGATTTACCTGGCCGACGACGACCAGAGCCCGGCGCCGGGGTGGGCAGAAGGAAGCTCGCCGCGGCAGGCGCTAGCGACGGCGTGAACGCCTAGGCGGAGGAGAGGAGGAGACGAGAGGAGAAAGAGAGAGAGACAGATATGAGGACGCGAACAGCGAGGGGGTTTAAGGGAGGCGGAGCTGGGAACGGGAACACGGCGCCAGCCTCTCGCTGCGCGTGGGGCCGCGCGGGGTCGGGTGGCGCCGCGGCCCGTGCGATCTGGGACGGGCGGCCGCGATGCGCTCCCGTGACGTGGAGGGGGTAACGGAAAGGTAGCGTCTCGCGTCGACCACACGGCACGGCCTCACGTGCCGAGCCAAGACACTGCTTGGCGGACCCGGGGTGACGTCGCCGATCCGATCCCGTTCGGACAGAAGAAAAAAGGTAAATTGGCGGATGAGTCCGCAATAAATGTCTTGGAGTTTTTTTAGATGGTTTATCAGAGCAACTCTAGCCAGGCCTCTACTTGACCTCCTACTCTAAAATTTAGAAGTTTAGGCAAAAAAAACTAACTTTAGTGGAGCCTCTACTTGGGCTCCCATTTTTCATACCCTTCTAAATTATAGTTTCAGGCCCCCACATCCAGCAACCTCTTATCCCGTGGGTCCCACCCCACTTTTCTCTTCCCACCCGTGCCTCCCTCCACGACGAGCCCATCTACTCCTCCACCGGCGAGCACGTCCCCTCCCCTCCGGCGAGCGCGCCTGCCCCCTCTCTCCTCTAGGCGGCACGACATCAAGCTCCCCCCTCTGGGCGGCTGCAAGATCCATGGAGGACAGGGACAGAGGCGGGAAGGCCGCAGGCATGCTCCATGGCTTCTCGGCACGCCCCCTTGAAACCGATGCTTGGCACCTCGCCGACGCTTCCCCGACGGCGCGCGCCTCACCGGCGCTTCCCCAACACGACAGTGATGGTGCCGCCCCGCCACAGCCCAGCCGGGTGCGCGTGCGCTGCTCCACCTCGCACGGACCTTCGTCGTGGCTGGCCGCACATGCTATGGCCGTCACCGCGGAGCTCGTGTAGGCCTGCTGGGGAGCCTGCACAGGCCGTCGTGGAGCTCGCGAGGTTCGCCACGGAGCAGGAGTAGGCACAGGCCGCCGCCCACCTCGTCCGCGCGGACCTCCCTCCACAGGATGCGAGGGAGAGGAGGCCCTGCCGCCGGCCCGATGCGTGCCCGGTCACCCTCGCGGTTGGCGGCGGTGGAACGGCGCTGGTGAGCACCCTCGCCGCCAGCACCGTGGAGGAGGCGCCAGACCCGCCCGCCTCCTGTTGCCCTAGGAGCTGCTGCAGCCGGAGCGGCCTGCAGCGGCGAGGTTCGAGCAGAGGGCGTCAGCGTTGCTCCAAGCGGCGCAAGATGTGGAGGAGGAGGAGCGGAAGGCCGCGGCGAGCGCCCCACTCCATTCCCGCGCGGCCGCGCGGGCCTGCCCTGGCGCCGGCGTCGCGGCCGCCGCCACGTACGCCCTGCCCCACGTCGTCGCCGTCCGTCTTCCTCACCAGAGAGAGCTAGAGCGCTCCAGGCCGAGCGCGACGTGGTGGCGCCGCCAGGCCGAGCGCTCCAGGCCGCCCAAGCGAGCCTTCCGCGGTGGCGCGAGCGGCGGGCGCCGGAGTCAGAGCAGGAGCGGACGGACGGGCGAGGGGTGAAGCAAAGGATGAGGATGAGGACAGGTCTCTTCGCTGACACGTGGGTCCCACGTAAAGATAGAGGCTTAGTCTGTTTTTTCCACTGGAGTTGGACCTCGATTTGAGCCCCTATTTTTTTTAGTCCAGCCTGCAAATAAAATTTTAAAGGCTCAATTTGAGAGCTTAGGCTGGAGTTGCTCTTAGGCATTTTCTGTTTTATATAGGCTACTTCACGGCACATCACGGCACGTGAGTGTGAAACGTGAGGGAATACCGCGTCAAAATTTGCTGACTCATCAGTCTCCTTCGGAGTGAGATGAGAAGAAACGCAGACCGGGTGCACCATGAAGGGGTCAAAGGCGGGTAGCTGCGCGGTGCTTGCGAGTTGCCTCGCGGTAGGGATGGAGAAATGAAATGAAAGAGTCGTGCTCGCTTATCGCATACAAAAAATCAAAAGATAAAACAAAGATCGTGTAGGCCAATGCCAAGTGACTCGAAAGAAAGATGTGAAGTACTGTATGTGACTCGTCGGACTGGGCTGGGACCCTGGACGGCTGGACCCTTGGTTGTACGTGGGATCGCGAAAGGATTTGGCTCCGTGCATCGCCGTCGACTAGCAATCGACCAACGATGGGTGGTGATGCGATGCGTATAGTGTGATAGTGTCTCAATTGTTGCTTCGTGACGTGAATAAGCATAATTATGAACCCGCCAAGCAGCACACAACGTGATTAGTTACATCACAATCAACTCAGTAGTTTTTGTCAAATAACTAGATCACTAAGATCATACAAGTGCGTTGCAACGGGAATAAAAATAATTTCTGACCACCTTAGTTGGAGCAAAACAGTTTCTGGCCACCTCAGTGGGGACAAAACAATTTCTGACCATGCATCTAATAAAGTGCTAGCCGAACCACCACAGTCGAGGTCAATGAACATCCAAGCCACTCCATGCACTGCGATGGATCAATGCACGTCACGCATTTGATGATGACAATACCGAGTGTTAAGTAGATGCTTTTGTGTTGGTATATAGAACCACGACACTCAGATGTGCTTGTCATGTGCATATAAAATTCAAAATAAAACATGTATTCTAAAGATTATATACAAAGAAGATTTATTCTAAAAGATTATATACAAAGAACATTCATCAGCCGCGATGACCTTTCCTATTTGATTCTGTTCAATAAGTTTCATGAGAAGACGCATGTATCCTCATATTTTCAAGTAAAATTAATTAATGGATTTTTTCTTTTTTATTGTGTAGAAATAAGAATCCCTTGTAGTCTTTGAAACAAATTCATTTCAAGTGCCATAAGATTTTTCATCATAGCCCGGTCTTAGCCCATTTGATTTAGCGGCAACAGTCATGAAATTGAGGCAAATCGGATTATGAATTTACTTGACAAGAAAAATAACATATAAAAAAATGAATGAGGACGGAATGTGCACACAGATCGTGAATGTCTGGAGTGGCTAGCTGTGAGCTGCACGGGCCACAGATAGGAGAAATAAACTCGAACGGCATGAGCTCTCTCATCACACCAGTTCCGCCTCACCACGCACCCTTGCCGCCTATGGCAACATGCAGGAACTGCTCGATGGAGAAACTCATGGCCAATAGTGGAATTAATCTTGCTAACGGGTGCACGATCTCCTGCAGTCATCGGCGAGCAGCTCTGGGCTCCGGCGGCATGCGCAAGCCCCAGTTGAACCACAGGGCTTGCCCTAGTCGTTGCCCGTATCCTGGGCAGCTGGGCGCAGTTGTCGTTGTCGAATGCTTAATTAATTGTCCGCAGAGGAGATGGCTGCGACATCGGCGTGGTCGTAGACATGGATGCACGTACAGTAGATTGCAATAGGATTCGATTGATGGCTTTTTTCCGTGAGAAAAGAATACTGCAGAACTTGGAGCCTGGGGCCGGGCTGCATGCAACCCTGCTGGTGGACATGCAGGGTTGTTGAATGTTGATTTTTTGTATTCATTGATTTATGCTTACTGGATTTTGTTGCAAAGAAAAAATACCATGGATCTTGGAGTGCGAGGTGCACGTGCATGCATCCATGCATGCAAAGACCAGAAAGAACGATGCTTGATTTATATTGGTGATTGATTTGGAAGGAGCTCGATTAGAGGAATCATGATTGACGTTGGGTGGGCCAGGCAGCGAGAGTGCGCTCAGATTGCTGGGTGAGGCTTGGAGCGAAGGCGGTTTGGTGTAGCCTGTAGACGAAATCATTTGAAATATTTTAGTTGTAGAGTAGAGATATTACGAACTCTAGTAATAATACGATGGCTTGATAATGGTTCACTTCTAAAGACCTCTCCATTCGTAGGATCCCATATCCGCCAAAGATAGTTAGAAACCACTTCTAATAGGATAGTTCGAACTTGTAACTCCTCTCTCCAAAATGGACTAATGGAGTGACAAGCTCTCGTCCTTGGCTCTGTGTTTCAGTTACGGAGATAATGACTATGCCAACTATTCATGCTTTCGTGAGCAAAGTGTTTGCTTTGTAAGCAATTCCTCAAAAATCAATTCATGAATTTTATTCTGCCTTCGCTGGTTCACGATCGAGGATCATTTGATCAACCCATAGGGCTATTTAATTGCTTATACGTGTCTATGAACAACAATGGTAGCAAATCGCATCAAAGCTTCTACCTGAGTTTGGAGACTGCGGATGCTAAAAGTCCAAAATGTCCCCTCCCCCACGGCCCCATTTTCTTCTCTTTTTCCTCTTATTCTAAATGGTAAGAAAAGGATCTCCCACATTAACCAACCACAATAATAATCCAGGGGTTCCAAACACTCTGATTATTCTAATCACATGCATAATTTAGATTAAAATAATCCGATTGTGATCCAAACATGCTCCAAATTTACCCCCTCCTTCTCCAACTTCCTCTTATCTTTCCCCATCATCTTCTAAAGGGTAATATAAGAATTTTTATTCTAAGCAACCACAATAATAGATGCTTACGTCATGCTCCTTCTCCAGACAGATATGGTGGACCATTGTGGCAGGGTGGGCCTTCCATTCTCAACCGGTGGGAGCATTGGTGACGAAGATGGCACATAGAGAAGAAGAAAGGCGCAAACACTCTGTTCGCCTTAGTGGCATGGGAAATCTCGAAGGAGAGGAATGTCAGGTGCTTCCGGGGCGTCGCTGATACCATAAATCGGCTCCTTTCCACCATTAAGCATATCGCCGATCTCTGGGTCGAAGCCGGGGCTACTAAACTACGTTGTTTGTTTAGTGAGTAGTCCGTTAAGAGCATGTAAATTAGGGGGATGCGTTTCATGTATGATCTTAACCCCTAACCCCAAGGAGTCTCGGCGTTAGTGTAAAAATACAAAAATACGCAAGTTTTTTTTAGTATTTGAGAAAAAAATAGATCAAAACACTCTAGTCTAGGCTGTAATAATAATCTAAAAATTTAAATGGGCCATAAGTAATACAATGTTGATTATCACCAGCAAGGCCTGTTAGAGTACATGCTCGGCAAGCTCAGGTATTGGGCCTTGGGCGCATCGATCACTCCAAGATGAAGTGAAGACTGGACCATAAACTAGTACAGTTTCTCGTGTCGTGCTGGTGTCTGGCCTCTGCTATGCTAATCGTGCCTCGAAGCCTTTCTCAAAGCTGCATCGTTGCACTGTGTTGATTCGTCTTAAAAAAATGCAACACGTACGAGATTAGACGTTCTCTTTTTTTTTAAAAAAAAAAGTAATGGTGCGCGCGAGTGCGACGAATTACGTACCCTGCCGGTGGATTCCAGTAGTCTGCTCAGGACGGAAACGGGCCGGCGAGAATGTCGTCGCCGTCGTCGTGTGTACAGGCCGAGAAGACATTTGCGTCGGTTCGGTTCGGGTGGCGCTGGATGCCGGCAGCGTTCGGCGCAGGAAGCATGCTACCTAGCTGCCTTGCCTTCTTTCCATTCGTTGCATTTGGATGTGAAACACCGCGACGGTGGCAGCGGCTTTTTTTTCTCTCTCCTCCGAGGTCATGTTTAGTTTTGACCGGATTTGGCATTCTGTACAATGCTGCATCAAATCAGTGTACTATAGTAGTATTTCGTTTGTATTTGATAAAAATTCTCTAAACTTTAACTAATTAGGCTCAAAATGTTCGTCTCGCAAAGTTCAACCAAACTGTATAATTAATTTTTGATTTCATCTATATTTAGTACTTGATGTATGTGTCGACATTTTAATGTGACAGGGAATAAAAATTCTGCATAGTAAATTTTGTAGTGATCAAAACACGGCCGAGTCATCGTCGTCTGAAAGCATGAACATTTACTTATTTTCCTGCTTGCAGCAGGTCTCCACTCTCACGAAGTCACGAGGCAGGCGAACGTGCGAGCAGTCTGCGAATAGAGACGCAGAGACGCAGTTCACAAGGGTTCATACACTATTCTTTCCAAGATATCAGACGCAGAGACGCAGCAGAGACAGAGAGGACCAGAGAGACCTTCAAACAAAAGAGAGGACCAGCAAGCATGCAGGGTCAAACTTGTGTCCTAGGCCACAAGACGTACGGCTGGCCTGATCCTGTGCTCCATCGAAGATCCATATGCCTATCTCTGTGCGTTGCTGTCCAGAGTCCATAGTCCATACGACGACGCAAAAATGCTACCAGTAGCTACCTAGCGGTTCGTTATCGGCAAGCACGTTATTATACTAGCGCGTTCCTGTCAGCCAGTAGTCCTAGAAAGTTATAGTAGCCTTGCCTGCGTGCCTGTCAGCAGTGCTATCTAGCAAGTCATAGTAGCGTGCTTTGTTCCTCCATCGGTGATCCGTGCAAGGAATGCCGGTTACCAAATTGTGCATTTGTTTATGGCAAACGGAGCCACAATGCAATTATGTGTTGAGTGATTAATTGGGAAACAGCAGCACGAACAAGCTAACAACGAATCTTATTAATTAATCTTGTGAATATATCTCTGACCGATCCATCAACAATGCCAAACTAAACACTGTGACTGAGACGCCCAAGTACGTACGGGCCGCTCTAGCTCCAACTTTGTTGAATTCCATGTAACAATGGGTGGCAGTAATGCAGACACACCCGGGTGATCGAAGCACAACGCCGTGTTGGCGGTAAATTTATGGTCATGCAGGTAGTTTTCACCATCAATCAGCTGCTTGCTCTTCTGGCTTACTGCTAGTACTAATCTTGATGGCTAGGGAAAATTGCACATTTGCACTATGCCTGCATGTCCTGCACGGCTTTCCATTTCTTGGCTTCTTGAGCGTAACAGCTGATGATGATAGGCTTGAGATCCAAAAAAAAAAAGAGAGAGAGAGAGAGAGAGAGAGGGAGAAGCTGATGATAGGCATGCCGATCATGGCCAGAAAGTTGCACAGTTAAGCACTGCATACATAACTGCATAATACTACCTCGGCCGTCCATAAAAATAAAAATACAATTATAGTATCTATATCAATTAAAGTAGTTTAAGTTTAACTATATCTACAAAGAATAATATTCACATTTAAATATCTAAATAAATAAATTGTAAAATATATATTCCATAATTCATCTAATAATGCTTATTTTATATTATAAGCGTTAATGTTTTTAGTAAAACATCGGTCAAAAATATTTAACTCATTGAAAAGTCAATGTTTTAGATGAATATTTAACTCCTTAAAAAGTGAGAATTGCATTGTTTTAGTAAAACATCGGTCAAAAATATTTAACTCCATGAGGGAGTACACTCCAGCACATTAATTTTGTTGCATTTCTCTCCCCCTTATAAGGCTATAATAACCAATGTCGACACATGTGACACACATACATATCCAACTGGCATGTCCATCTATACTCTAGTTCATGTTCATTCATCCCTTGAAGCAAGAGAACACTACTACACTACAGTGATGGCCAGACTTATGGCCCATTCCTTTTCCTATAAATACCACAAGCTCATGCTGTCTGTCACGCATCGGCAGTTCGGCACACAGCAGCCTACGCGGCTACGCGCACCCACTCTCCGCTGCGCAGCAGTTGTTCTTTCCTCGCCGCGCTTTTGGAGCCCACCTCCTCTCTCGCTCGCGCGTGCCGGCGTGCGTGCCTTTGGTGGTGGCCCATGGGGAGGAGGATAAAGAGTGGACGACGCACCATGCCGCCGCCGCCGGTGCTGCTGCTTCTCCTCGTCCTCGGCGTGTCTCTGCAAGGATGCATTGCGCAGGGCGGGGGCGGAGGAGGGCTCACGCGGGGGAGCTTCCCCAAGGGCTTCGTCTTCGGCACCGCCGCCGCCGCTTACCAGGTCGGTGGTTTCTGTCGCCATCTCTGATCACTCGCTCCCTCGCCGTCTTCCTTGTCTTCCCAAAGGAAATGGCGGTTTCTTTCCTGCTTGTTCTCCGTTGCACTGACGCACTGAGACGTAGTACGCTCGGTTGTGCATATGACCCTGATCGATCTGCTCAGTACTTGGAGCAACCCTGAATCTCCTTCGATCACGCGACTAGTATTAGTACTTTACTCATTTGCATTCTTCTCTTGGACTTGCTTCACGGCCACATTCATTTGCTGTTTAATTGTAGGGAGTACATTATATTACTAGTAACACACAAGAGAAATCAGTGATATCTTCCAAAAAAAAAAACATTTATATACTAGTGTATGTGCTACAAAACAAAGTATGCCTAATCCTATAACAAATAAATTGCTAAATCTAGGCTGCCAGCTAGTGTCATCAGATGATCAGACTGCTAGACAAAGGCAGCCCAATGGCCGGGATTGCCAGGTGGTGCTGAGCTAGCTAGCTGTTGTGTTCAGTCCAGTCGTGGAAGATTCGACGGGAACGAACGGTTCACGTGCCGCGTCCGTTTGCGTCGAAACAGGCCGGCTCGGTAGGAGCCACCACCCCGCACCGCCGCCGTGCCCGCGCTTGGCCACGGCCCCACCCCACCGCCCGCCACACGCCACCGACGGATCACGGATCAAGTCGTCCCGCCGCGTATGCCGCGCGAGGAGACTCTCTGATGCTAGTCTGAGCAGAGCAGGAGTGCAGGACCCACGACGAACGCACGCACGTCGACGGCGGCCGCGGCCCCCGTGCCGGACTGCCTGTGCCCACCCGGTCAACGGCGGCCACCGCAGCCACGGAGGCAGGCACATCCTTCGCCAGCTCGACTACCCGGTTACCCCTTCCCATTCCGCCGCCGTTCGGAGTCGAAACGAAACGATAAGTTCAGACCGAATCCACCGACCCGGCCTTTGATGCTTGAAACAAACCGTCTACACCTTTTGTGTTTCCTCAGTCAGGCAGGACTTTAAGCGCAGAACGCACGCTTTTTCATCTCGTCTCCTGTTTACTGGAAGCCTGACACAGCCCATTGCCATCTTCGATTCTGATTTTTTTAATCAAATGTTGGTTTCTGATCTGAACAAATGTTTTGCAGTACGAGGGAGCCGTCAACGCGGATGGCAGAGGACTGACAATCTGGGACACGTTTGCACACGCTTTTGGTATGCATCTACGCTGAACAAGCCTCGCGTTTAGGGATGTTTCTTTTTACCTGGCGTTTGGCGTGGCCTGTACTAAATGTTTGGAACTCTCTCTGATTTTATTTTTATAACTTTTATAATTTGTATATGCACGAGTAACTGGATATGGAAGCTTTAAAGAGTCCCATAGACCTGCATATGGTGCAAACTTGCACGCTTGCTGTCCTTTCCGGTTTTCAGTTCTTTCTGTTCTGCTCACCTTTCCCCTTCTCTCACTGTCGCTTAACCCTCTGCTCTTTTCCTGGTAAAATTTCAAAACCACAAGGTTAAGGATAAGCATCTACATTTGCCATGGCTACACGCCTTGGCAGCTGCACTAGCAGCCAGTCCGAGTGTCCATTTCTTCTGAAGAATAATGTGCCAGTCCGAGTAACCGATCATTGGCCCACAGGGCCTGTGCCTTGCCTTGCCGGCATTACCCCTTTGACTCTGAAAATGCCATATAGCCATGCGTGTATAGTGGCGCATGCCTCCTTTTGCTAAAAGTTGGAGCATAGTGCAGCAAACAAAACCGCAATTGTGCTCGTGAGGGGTGATATGCTCCACCTACATCAGTCCAATGAGTACATGTCCCACTTACAGCAAAAGCCTGTTCATTGATTTGTCCAACCTAAAAAGAGAAGGTTGGACTCAGCATGGGCAGTCAGTTGGCATTTCTTCAGACTTCAGGCCTGCCGTGACTGTTAGACCAATGCAGGAGTGTCCGCTTGTGATTGCAGGAAACTGAACGCAAAAAGGTTTTTGTTTTTCATTTTTCATTTTCCATTATGTAGGAAAGATTTCGGACTTCAGCAATGCGGATGTTGCAGTTGATCAGTACCACCGTTTCGAGGTAGGTAGCAGTTTGCTTTCACTCTGCACAACATGATGTTGATGACCTCTGCTAGGAGGACTCCGTGACGTTTTGGCATTTCTGTTTTCAGGAGGACGTGCAGCTCATGGCGGGCATGGGAATGGATGCGTATCGCTTCTCTATTGCCTGGTCAAGGATTTTGCCAAGTACGTGATGACTGAAACAGCAATGGTCCTTTCATTTGGTGTCCTAATACTGAATTTCTGCTTCTTTCATTTGAACAGTTTGGTTACTGTTGTTTTACTCATTTTGGGCTTGAATTGTTCTTGTTGCTATCGATGGTACGGGCCAAGTCAATCAGGCTGGCATTGATCACTACAACAAAGTGATCAATGCACTACTATCAAAAGGTGAATTGGATGGAAACCAAACCTGATTACTGAATCAAAGTAAATGTTCTGAACTGATTACATTTGATTCTTTTTCTTCAGGAATTCAGCCATATGTAACCCTGTACCACTGGGACCTCCCCCAGGCCCTGGAAGACAGGTACAACGGATGGCTGGACAGGCAGATAGTGTAAGTCTCTCAAAATGCAACTCTTACCTCTAGCCACACACTCTTCCTGACACTTCATTGGCCCTTCATATATAGCATAAGTAATAATGGCAATGCTCAAAATGCAGCAATGACTTTGCGGCTTATGCTGAGATATGCTTCAAGGCGTTTGGAGACCGTGTGAAACACTGGATCACGCTCAATGAGCCGCATACGGTTGCCATTCAAGGCTACGATGCTGGGCTTCACGCGCCAGGGCGCTGTTCGGTGCTGCTCCATCTATACTGCAAGGACGGGAACTCTGGCAGTGAGCCCTACATCGTTGCTCACAACTTCATCCTAGCCCATGCCACCGTTTCAGACATGTACAGGAGGAAATACAAGGTGAGCTCCCCGGGGCCCCCCCCGGGGGGGGGGGGGGGGGGGGGGGGGAGGTTTATAGCCTTGTTAATATATCACAGTTCCAATATTATGTCTATAAGCGACTACACTAATGTGTTAGTATTCTGACTATCAAATAAAATCATAGGAAGCTCAGAATGGCGTCCTTGGGATTGCATTTGACGTCATCTGGTATGAGCCAATGACAAACAGCACGATTGACATTGAAGCTACCAAAAGGGCACAAGAGTTTCAGCTAGGATGGTGAGCGACTGAACTGAAGTTATTGTTGCAAAATTATAAAATGTGTGATTGCTTACTTGGTTTAACATGGAAGGTTCGCGGATCCATTCTTCTTCGGGGATTACCCGGCGACGATGAGAACTCGGGTTGGAGAAAGATTACCCAAGTTCACAGCAGATGAATCTGCCCTTGTCAAGGGGGCTCTGGACTTCATGGGCATAAACCACTACACCACTTTCTACACGAGGCATAACGATACCAACATCATCAAGAACCTGCTGAATGACACTTTGGCAGACACCGGAACCATCAGCCTGCGTGAGTTCCCATCGTGTTTGCAAGTTCATTTCAACTGAAAATGAGGAACTTTTAAAGCTGCTACTGAGCCTTCAAACTTATAAACATGTTAATTTTCCTATCTGACTGTTCAAAAACTGCAAGTGAGAGTGTGGGACTTCAAATTTGAAACAGTGGTTGACTGATACTTTGCAATTTCACAGCCTTCGACAAGAACGGGAAGCCCATTGGAGATAGGGTGAGTTGGGGGGTAAAACCCCACATTCTTACATCATATAGTACAGAGCAATATCGTATCAAATCTGCCAATGTGAAACTCCTCTGACGTCGCTGCGTGTGCAGGCTAATTCGATATGGCTGTACATCGTACCCAGCGGGATGAGGAAGCTGATGAACTATGTCAAGGAGAGGTACAATAGCCCAACGGTTTACATCACTGAAAATGGTAAGGCCATGTGCTGTGCAACCTGGACTACATTAGCTTTACTGGACTAGATCGGTGCTCTGAACTGAATTATGATGCAGGGATGGACGACGGCAACAGCCCTTTCACTTCCATTCAAGACGCCCTCAAGGACAGCAAGAGGGTCAAGTATCACAACGACTACCTCAGCAACGTTGGTGCCTCCATAAAGTACTGAAGATCACTGTGCCTCCTCATGTTCTAATATCATTTCCAGTTTCCATTTTCCTGCCATCCCTGGTTGCATTCAAGATGCCTGATACCTGGAAGCGTGATGCTGTTTGCAGGGAGGACGGGTGCGACGTGCGTGGCTACTTCGCGTGGTCGCTGCTGGACAACTGGGAATGGGCCGCCGGGTACAGCTCGAGATTCGGGCTCTACTTCGTGGACTACAAGGATAACCTCAGAAGGTACCCCAAGAACTCGGTGCAGTGGTTCAAGACCCTGCTGAGCTCCAGCTGAAGGCGTCACGGATTGTGATTGGGCTGATTATTTATCCGATACCATACTCCGACGATTCAAGCTCCAATGTAATTGCTATCCCCTCTAGTCGAAGAATATGTCGTGTAGGACTGTAGGGCTACATGTAGTTACACATTAAAAGGTATACAATACAAATATCAATAACTTCAAATTTATTTCTTTGAAAACATAAATTTCACGTGTGGATTTGTATTGAAACACACTAGTAAAAATTCATGTGTGTAAATAATTTTAATAATATAGCCTGGAATAATGCGAGTGAAAGTTTTGTGGTTTAGAAATCATCCCTTAATTTTTTTTAGTATGAACGACATGAGATACAGAGTAGAGTTTTACATCTGGTTAACCGGATTTACAGAGGCCTACTCTCGTGCATGGCCAATTGGCCATTGGCAAAACCGTCAGGTCCTCGCTCGCCCTCGTGTCGCCGCGCGGCCGCGTAGCCGATCGATGGCCCATTTCTGGGCAGGCGGGCGGCGGCAGCGTCTTGGCCAGAGGCAGAGGCAGCCCTCTGCCCCTCTCCCTCCGCGTGCGGAAGTCGGGAATTCCTCCTGCATTCCATCAGGAATTCCCCTTGCGATCGGCGCCGACGGTATGCACATCTTAGTGCAGTTCAGACAAGCCATGCATCATCGTCTATCTCCTCCGTACTTACTATGCCAGCTGGTCATCTCGAACTTTTTAAAAATACGACGTTACGTTTTTTATGCCGTTCATCAGTACGTGACACAGATCCATTTAATTCTCATACCGCCTGTATGCTGCCGCCTGGTCGTACTCGCAGCATGTTTCCACAGATCCATTTAATTCTCATACCGTGTAGCTACCTAGCTAGCTAGACTCTGCAAAACCGCATCTTGACCCTTATTTTTTCACGTCCCATAATCAGAGCCACCCTACTCATAATCAATGCATCATTTTTTTTTTGTCACTCAGCAATTGCCGGTCAAAACACCCTGTAAAAATGATGAAAGCCGGGTATAGTTTTCAGGTTTCATTTCAGTCTTATATATATAATTGCATTCACATCTGCCGCGCTGGCATCCTTTGTGCATGTGGAACAGCTGTCATTTACTAGAATATAATTCATATTCCTTGATCGATATTCGATAACAATAATCTAGTACCCCATGCATCTCGCATTTGATCAATCATAGGACTCAAAGAAAAAGAAGGTTCCTACGTTTGGCAGCAGTGCTTTCACACTTTTTGTCCCTCTCCCGTCGCCCAACAAATCTCAACAACTCGTTGAGCTAGCAGCGTCATCCCTTAAAGCAAGAGATCACCGTGCTGACTGACTGCCAGATTACAAGTAGTGGACATGGCGTAGCTAGTGCATTGACCCATAATCCATCACACCAGCTATAAATACAATTGGCAGCTTGGCACAGGACACTACACAAACCTCCCTCCACTGGGCGATTTTTTCCTTGTAGCAATAATCTCTCTGTCTCTCTGCGTCTTTTGTTCAACAAAGGGGAGGACAGAGAGGAGTAGGCGATACGCCGCCATGGAACTGACGAGGCGGCTGCTGCTGCTGCTGCTGCTTCTCGTCATCCTCGGCGTGTTGCTGCAAGGATGCATTGCGCAGGGCGGGGACGGAGGAGGGCTCAGTCGGGGGAGCTTCCCAGAGGGATTCCTCTTCGGCACCGCCTCGTCCGCTTACCAGGTTTGCGACTTCAATTCTTCCACGACTATCTCGACCAGTGCTCATAACTGAACTATACTTTTTTTTTTTGAGGAAATAACAATACTATATCTTATCTGCTCCTAAGTCCTCGCTTTGTAGATGTTGCTCGTGAGTGGAAATATTCCCCCCTGTTCTTTGAGTGTCTCTCGAGGTTTTTGAACAGGACCTGCATTTCTTTTGCTTTCCCTGGTAGAAGAAGATCGAGACCCCAGCCGAGAGCCGAAACAGAGTCTAAAGCTACATGAGTAATAACACGAACATGAGGCTCATCTAAGCAGCATGGCATGTGTCCGCATGTTGAGGTGCTGTATCCATTAATTACAAAAACAAAGTTGAGCAAGAATTAACCAGGCTATGCACCCACCAGATCGAGCACTCAACCACCGGCCCAATCCAGTGGGGGTGGGGCTGCGGCCGCCCTCCTTTTCTCCGAAACCCACCTGTCTGTTCGTGTTCCGCTGTGCAAAGAAAGAAAATTCGGCGGACACGGCCGAAGCCGCCAGCGTCAGCGTCCGCGTCCGCGTCCGCTTGCGCATCGCCAGACGCCAGACGCCAGACGCCAGGCTAGGAGGGGCCGGGCAGACTCGCATGGCATCAACCCGATCCCGCCGCGTCCCGTTCACGAGCGCATGTCCGTCGCGAGTCGGGAGGACGGCACCGGCGCCCTGCTGCTGCTGCCCACAGCCCAAAACACAAGGCAACAGGCCACACATCACTCGAGTGTGGTCTTTTACGTGTGGATAAGCCTGCAGCGCGCTCCATACAGAAACTGTAGTCTGTTTCTCCCATATTAATCATTTTGTTTTGGTGGTTGAAAGTAGTCGCAAGGGGATTGAACATTTTGAGTTTTGTGCTATTGCTGCTTTGCTGACGGCAGCCTGCAGACGTGTTACTTTGCTTCTGTTTGTTTTGTAGTACGAGGGCGCGGTGAAGGAGGACGGGAGAGGGAAAACCATCTGGGACAAGTTCGCCCACACGTTCGGTATGATGAACCTGCTTGCTTGGTTGTACTCTCTCATGCATCTCTACCTGCTCAAACAGGCCGGCTTTCATGTGTGTAGCATCGTATCATAACAATCCAGCAACAATGAAGGATGCATGACTCCGTTATCAGTACTCCAGAATTTCCCATTTTGGGCTACGGTAGTAAGTACGTACATGTTAGAGACATACATGCATGTTACTGCTTAACTGCACTAAAGGTGACAGCCTGACAACCATTACTGGCCAAACACTTTTAAGCTGCGTGTCTTCTAGCAGATTAGGACAGTAGCTCCCTCTGACCATGCCACTACATATCGATGCATCAATCATGCAATCATGCCTTTTCTTTTTCCTAAAGTTGGGCATACAGTGGAGCAGAACACACCAGGGTTGTGCATTCTGATGCTTCGTGCAATGAGCAATTGAGCATATGCATGCCAGTGTTTTGGAGGATCAGATAAGACGCATTTGCCATTTGCCATTTGCCATTTGCTTTTTGCATTTTGGTTTGGTCACTCATGTGGGCTAAAACAGTTTATCACAATCAACCAATTACTGTCATTGTATTCCACGTGTGGCTTTTATATTAGCATTTATTCAGACTTCAGACACGGGAGTACTCACTGATCTAGTGATCAGTTGATCAGACACAGCCAAAACTTTTCCTTTTTAACTTTTTCCATTTTTCTCCTCTACTGTGCAGGGAAGGTTGCAGACTTCAGTAATGCTGATGTCGCAGTCGATCACTACCACCGTTTTGAGGTGAGCAGTGCGCTTTATCACCAGATGTTTGCAGTCATGATGGTCTTAACTCCCTGTTACATAACTGATCTATTTCGACGTGTTCAAATGGCTATACTGTCAGGAGGACATACAGCTCATGGCAGACATGGGGATGGATGCTTATCGGTTTTCGATTGCCTGGTCGAGGATTTTGCCAAGTAAGTTTTTTTTTATTATTATTTTTATTTTTTAGAAACAGACTAAATAGCGACGCTGCCGATGATTTCAGACTGATCTTGACAGTTACTGGAGAAAAATCTTCATTGGTTTTAATAGTTTCAGATTTCTACTCTTACCGTTGTGATACTAGTGCCATCCTTCAATTGTTCTTGTTTGTTCAGATGGTACTGGTCAAGTCAATCAAGCCGGCATCGACCACTACAACAGATTTATTGATGCACTGCTATCGAAAGGTAAATGGGAAAACAAAAATACTGTTACTATAGTACTGAATCAAATAAATAGAAATAACTGCTGACATAGTTTAGTGACATGTGAAATGTTTCAGGGATTGAGCCATATGTAACCCTGTACCACTGGGACCTCCCCCAGGCGTTGGAAGACAGGTACAACGGATGGCTCGACAGGCAGATAGTGTGAGCCCCTTCAACTATGACCTCACCTCCTTAATTGATCATTCTTAACACAATCATTAGTAACCGCCATTTCGTTGCCCAACATGCAGCAATGATTTCGCCGAATACGCCGAGATATGCTTCAAGGCTTTCGGAGACCGTGTGAAGCACTGGATCACGCTGAACGAGCCGCACACGGTTGCCATTCAGGGCTACGACGACGGGCTTCAGGCACCAGGGCGCTGTTCTTTGCTGCTCCATCTGTACTGCAAGTCGGGGAATTCAGGCACCGAGCCCTACATTGTCGCCCACAACTTCATCTTGGCTCACGCGACGGTTTCAGAAATCTACAGAAGGAATTACATGGTGAGCACATCTTTTCTACACATGTAATAAAAATGTTACACAGTTCCACTTTGATTTGTCTAAAAGACAGGATCATGAGTTGCTGATCTTTCCTCCATCAAATTGTAGGCAACTCAGAACGGAGAACTTGGGATAGCATTTGATGTCATGTGGTTCGAACCGATGACGAATACTACTGCCGACATCGAAGCTGCCAAGAGAGGGCAAGAGTTTCAGCTAGGATGGTGAGCCTATCAACTCCAACTGGCAGAAAATGTTTGTTTTGAAACTATACATGGATGATTGATTGCTGAGTTGGCAAAATTAATTATATATACTGAAGGTTCGCGGATCCTTTCTTCTTCGGCGATTACCCGACATCGATGAGATCACGGGTCGGGGACAGGCTCCCCAAGTTCACAGCAGATGAGTCTGCCCTCGTTAAGGGGGCACTTGACTTCGTGGGCATAAACCACTACACCACTTACTACACCAAGCACAACAGCACCAACCTCGTGGGTGTCCTGCTGCATAACACCTTGGCAGACACCGGGACCATCAGCCTTCGTGAGTTGCCATCTTCTTCGCCTGTCCTTGTAAAGTTGTACACTTGTACCTGACATGCATGAAGCCTAGGAACTCTCTGCTGATGCTTTCTGCAATGTTGCAGCATTCAGGAATGGGAAAGCCATTGGTGACAGGGTGAGTTCGACGCCACATTCTCCTTGCACATAGAAGAGCAATATGGTGTAGACATATTATGTGAAGAAAATGTTACGGCGTTGCGCAGGCCAATTCGATATGGCTGTACATTGTGCCCAGCGGGATGAGGAGCCTGATGAACTACGTCAAGGAAAGGTACAACAGTCCGCCGGTTTACATCACTGAAAATGGTAAGCCATATGTGCCGTGAAACCTGGATTACATTAACTTTACATCGGTTCTGAAGTTGCGCTACTTATAAATTCTGAATTTCTGATGCAGGGATGGACGACGGCAACAGCCCTTTCACTTCTATCAAAGACGCGCTCAAGGATACCAAGAGGGTCAAGTACCACAACGACTATCTCACCAACCTGGCTGCCTCCATAAAGTACACAAATTAAGAACTGATCGATCACGGGCTTTTCGTTAACTTGTTTGGCATTCGTAACAAGGAATGTCTCTGCAGGGAGGACGGGTGCGACGTGCGTGGCTACTTCGCGTGGTCTCTGCTGGACAACTGGGAGTGGACGGCCGGCTACTCCTCCAGATTCGGGCTCTACTTCGTGGACTACAAGGACAACCTCAAGAGATACCCCAAGAGCTCGGTGCAGTGGTTCAAGAACCTGCTAGGCTCTAGCTGAAGGCTGTATATATGGCTTGCTCTGTCTCGCATTGCCATTTTTCTTCAGGGCCTGGCCAAGTGGCCATCTCAAATCATGTACTTACATTGTGCCGTGCCCAGGTCCATGTGTAGGATGGAGCACGCTGAGCTGCAGTGTGGACCTTTTCCGGGTTATTAAGCATTTCAATTAGTGACATTTTCTTAAAAAACAAAATTAGATCTGAACTATATTTTTTGAAAAAAAATAAATCCAAAATTTAAAGTTTAAAATTTTGACCCCCAGATTTTAACGCTTGAATTTTAACCATTTAAATATTCATTATTGAAATTTTAAAGATCCAGTATTAGAATTTAAATTTTAAAATGTTGAACACGAACTTGATATTTAAAATCGACTTGCTCTGTGTCTTTATATCGGTCGTCCAAGCATTGAACCCAGGAATCAATGGTGATGGCAAAAGACCCAAAAATCCCCTATAAAACAATCATTTGCAGGCTGCAGATTTAGATGGACATGCCATAAATGCTCTATTTTTGGAGTGAAGGAGTAAGCGTTGTTCCAGCATACAAATGAGTAAATGGCATACACAGGAAGATCCTCAACCAGGCTAAAACCAATGAGAAAATTCTCTATTTAGCATCACAAACTTACACGCTTCCTTATATAGCATCCAAAGATAAATTTGTCTGGGTTTAGCACTGGGATTGTTTGCAATGGATGTTTCAATATGTATACAGAAGCAGCGCATTTGCAATGTGGACAGCAGCCCCTTCTTTGGACAGATTATTTTTTTCAACAATAAACAATTTTAACAACTACTTTTTTTTTTTGCCAATGTATTGCAACAACAGCAGCTTGCATTTATTTAACAAACATATAGATTGAAACATAAGGTTCATCAATTGGAACGGAAATAAATGAGCACATACCAGAAAATGCACCATGTCCAAGTCCATACAGACATATATAAGTGAGGCGCGCTAAGGTTCAAATTGTATTGTGACTCTTCTTGTATGAGTATTTGGTCATGTAGTAATGGCTATGAGAGGATACTGTTGAGGGAGTATATATGGTATGTGGGCTAATTTTCTCTAGAAGAGGCCCAATAGAAATTAGTGTAGTGTCTCATGGATTCCATCCCAACCAAGTTGTCGATTGTAAATTGAAACTTGCCTATATATAGTGCTAAGAGCCTAAGAGCATAAGGGAAATGACTCACTCTCCCACTCTTATTTTCAAACCCTAATTTCCACTTGCATGTTTGGAACCTCAAGTTCAACAGAGTACTTGTATAATGTGTTAGGCCAGTGTGATGTGTTAAGACCGTTAGTCATCAAAACTAAGCCGTGATAGCAAAAAAAAAACAATAATAGATGATATTGTTACGGTAGTTGAGAAAATAACACTGATTTCTTAGAGAAGGATAAACGTTGTTTAGATTGGATATGCCGACAGATTTAAGCAATCATAAGTGAAGATAAATTGACACTCCCAACCTGAGATATCCTTTGGTATAATAACTTTGCGGATGATCAATTCTGAATTGTCACTCTAGGTCCAGATATCAATATAGCTTTCAATTTCTCCAAACTACTCAAAGTATCTACCCTCTTCTCTCCCCCAACATCCACATAGCCCATCAACCTCATCCTTCCTTTGGTAGTAATAAGAATAGCATATGTAGTTTCATCTACTAATGCAAAGAAATATAATATGAATAACATTAGCTATCAATGTCAAACTTCAGTGAAGTACAAGGAACCTGTAGAGAGGATTGGGTGGTTGACTCCATGGAAGTGTAGACCAAGTTGGTGTTCTCTTTGAAGAACTCACTGTCACCCGAATTAGGCTCGTTGTTTACAATGAAAATCACCTAGAAGAAATGGTTGTGAGAGCAATCACTGCCATAAGAGACGTCAATGACAATATGCTCACAAGCAATGTCAGCGCACAGTACCACTCCAGCAAAATACTAATGATAGCAATGCAACGCCGGAGGAAGATAGTGATGGTCATTGATAATGGGTTCCATACTATCAAAGTCCATGGGATGTCATCGTTAGGGAGAGATATGGTAACCAATCTCATACAAGAGATCCTCGCTCATTCAGCTCTTCAAACAACATAGCAGCTATTTGGACGTACCAGCTGTCGGAGGAGTTGGTGGAGTGTATATAGGTTTAGGGGTTCCGCATTAGGTCGGAAACTCGATGAAGAAGAATAGGGGAAATGGATAGGGTTTATGGAGGCCAAGCAAGAGTTCTATTTATTGCCAAAGTAAATCTCATTCGTCCGTTTGAATCCAGCAAACATGGGTGAGTTTATTGGTGCTCAATATTGGGCCAAAATGCAAACAACACAAAGCTTGATCAACGGCTCCCACTCTATTCGCCGCATCATCTAGAGCACAATTCTCCAACGCTTCCCAGAACTTGTCCATACAGGGCTGCGGACGAGGGATACCTTCTTCCTTCTCACACCTAAGAAGGATTTCGTTGAAGTGCCTCATCACGCCATTCTCTGTCGTGTGACTTTGTGCCATGTCCGTGGCATAAGCAAAAAGTTAATGCAGGACATGGCACATGTAGAAAGTTATTAACTAAAAGTTTCAGTTTGGATGTTAAGCGACTGAACTAAAGTTATTGTTGCAAAATTATAACATGGATGGTTGCTTATTTATTTATTTTTATCATGGAATGGAAGGTTCACGGATCTGTTCTTCTTCGGAGATTACCCAGCAACGATGAGAACTCGGGTTGGAGCAAGATTACCCAAGTTCACGGCAAACGAATCTGCCCTTGTCAAGGGGTCTCTGGACTTTATGGGCATAAACCACTACACCACTTTCTACACGAGGCATTACAAAACCAACATCATCGGGAACCTGCTGAATGACAATTTGGCAGACACCAGAACCATCAGCCTGCGTGAGTTCTTATCATGTTTGCGAGTTCATTTCAACTGAAAATGAGAAACCTTTAAAGCTACTACTGAGCCTTCAAACTTACAAACACTCTAATTTCCTATCTGATTGTACAAAAACTACTAGTGAGAGTGTGAGACTTCAAATTTGAAACTATGGTTGACTGGGAAGCCCATTGGAGATAGGGTGAGCTGGTGGAAAAAAAACCACATTATTCTTGCATCATATAATACAGAGCAATATCATATCAAATCTATCAATGTGAAACTCCTCTGACGTCACGTCGCTGCATGCGCAGGCTAATTCGATATTGTTGTACATCGTACCCAGCGGGATGAGGAAGCTGATGAACTATGTCAAGGAGAGGTACAATAACCCAACGGTTTACATCACTGAAAACGGTAAGGCCAAGTGCTGTGGAACCTGGATTACATTAGCTTTGCTGGATTATATCATATCAATGCTCCGAAATTGCGCTACTGATGAATTCTGATGCAGGGATGGACGATGGCAACAGCCCTTTCACCTCCATCAAGGACGCGCTCAAGGACAGCAAGAGGATGAAGCACCACAACGACTTCCTCACCAACCTGGCTGCCTCCATAAAGTACTCAAAGAACTGTTCACGGGCTTTTCGTTAACTTGTTTGGCATTCATAATCATGTAACAAGGAATGTCTGCAGGGAGGATGGCTGCGACGTGCGTGGCTACTTCGCGTGGTCGCTGCTGGACAACTGGGAGTGGACGGCCGGATACTCCTCCAGGTTTTTTCCTTAAAGGACGGCAAAAGCTTTGCCGTAATTTTTATTAGACGAAAAAAGAAAAAAGAATACAACTGTCTCGTCTAGTTTTTGGAGTGAAAACTGGGCGAAACGACAAATACAATATAGGAGGGTATTCTACTTCATCTGTACACCTAGATACCAAGTCAGCTCAACTCGCGTCACACGCGCTAACTCAACTCAACTTCATGCTTGGTCGGATTGGGACATCGACATAAGCCTCTAACCACTAGAACTCGGTCGGATGGGTCGTCGACACGAGCCTGTACTTTAAACCGCTAGAAGCTCCACCACTGACACCACAAACAACTAAAAACTGGCAACAAGAACCTAAAAACTAAGCAACTAAACACAAGCTAATCTTACTCCACCACTGGCACCGTCCACGAACACGTTGGCGAAGACGACGAAAACGCGCTGCCCAAAGACCTCCCGACCGAGTCAAATTCCACAATGACGCCTTCAAGAAGGTTATGACGCCCAAGCGTCGCCGTCGTCCGTCCACGACAGGACTGGGTTCTCACCCATGGAATGTGCTGGGGATGCGACGCCCTCAGCAGAGGAACGGCACCCACAAGTGCCGCTGTCGCCAGGCTTTCGCCCAAAACAACCCCAGCACCGACGTCAGACAAGACGTCGCTGCCGGCCATCCAAAAGAAGCCTCACCAGAGTAGACGCGTCTGCCACACGAGCAGCCGCAAAGCTGCGCCAGCACCCCGCAAGACCACCTGCAGAACACCATGCTCCCACCACCGAGAACGACCACCAACCGCCCGCCGAAGCCGTAGTCGCTGCCGACCATCGCCACCGGCCGAGCTCCTGCTGCAGGCACCGCCATCCCCTGGAGTTACCGGGTCTGGAGCAAAGCCCCGGACCAGCACCCCCGAGGACGCCATGGCCTCCGTCTTCATAACGACCGCCCCATGACGACAGTCGGAGGCATGGGGGAGGGACGGCATAGACGAAGACCGCCCCCAACGCCAACACAACCCAGCCACCGCCATGACACGGCCACCATAAGAGGAGACGGAGGGCAAGTAGAGGGGGAGGGAGCCCCTCCGCCGCCTCCCACACCCGAAAGGGCAGCAGCCTCGCGACGCCCCACCGACGAAACCCGCCGAAGAGGAGCATCCATCACCGGACCCGACACAGACAGCAGAACCGCCACGGCACCACAAATCTACCAAAACCGCAGCCGGCCACGGCACCATGGCGCCGCCGAAGGACCACTCCACCCCCACCGAGCACCCCCAACCCCAAAATCGGGCAGCTGACAGCCAGCCCCGCCACCCACCAAAGACCGGCAGGAGCCAGCAACAGCAGCGGGCAGCCACCAGAGGCCGGCAGAAGACAGCCGCCAGCCGTGACCGGGCCGCCCTCAAAGCAGCCCCCGTCCCTGTTCGCCACAGGGACGCCGGATCCGGGCCCCACCTTGCCGGATCCGCGCGGAAGACGAGCTCCAAACACGGCCGCCCTCCCCAGCAGGGAGAACAGCGGCCTTCGCCGCGCCGCTGCCGCCGTACCGCCGCGCCACCGCACCTCCGCCGCCCGCCACCACACTGGAGTGCTGGATCCGGTCTATGGAAGGCCGGATCCGGCCGCCAGGGCACTGGAACCGGCGGCCGGGACCGCCGCCGCCACCGATGCCGCGCCCTCCGACGCGCCAGCGACGAGCAACGCCGCCACAACCAGCTGCTCCACGCACTGGCCTCCACGCACAACCGCGCGCCTCGCCACCTCTGTCGCGCAAGCGCCGGCCGCCGCCGCGCTCCTCCCCGCTCGAGGAAAAGCCACGGCCCTGGGAGAAAAAAACGCCCCGCCGCCACCATCCTAGGGGGCAGCACCGGCATCTCGGCGGCCTCCTCCGGCGGCGGCGAGGGAGGGGAAGGCTGGAGTGGGGAGAGGCGGCGACGCTAGGGTTTCACCCCCGAGCCGCCAGAGCGGGGGCGACGCGGAGGGGTTGGGGGGGGGGGCCCCGCGCATACTGTGCACCACTAAAATGAAATTCGCCCTACTCCTCCAGGTTCGGGGTCTAATTCGTGGACTACAAGGACGACCTCAAGACATACCCCAAGAGCTCGGTGCAGTGGTTCAAGGACCTGCTGGGCTCTAGCTGAAGGCTGGATGTATAGTTTGCTCTGTTTCGCATTGCCATTTTTCTTCAGGGCCTGGTCAAGCGGCCATCTCAAATCATGTACTTACATTGTGCTGTGCCCAGGTCTCCATGCGTACTTGTGTAGGATGGAGCACGCTGAGCTGCAGTGTGCATGTTACAACCTTTTCCGGGTTATTAAGCATTACAATTAGTGACGATTTTTTTTTAAAATGAAATTAAATCTGAATTTTTTTAAAATAATTTAATTAAATCCAGATTTTAAAGTCTGACCCTCACATTTAAACGTCGGGATCGTGTCACCGCGCATTGCTCTATCCTGGATTCCTGGTAAGCAATTAAGCATCGGGACCAGATTGTCCTCGTTTAATTGCAAATGAACCCAAATGCTGATTCTGTTTGTCGACCCTGTTTGAGTAGCTTTCTTCTGAAAATTCTGACAGGAGGTCTACTCCGTTTCCAATTCGACCGGATCCACGGCGTCACAGATCGACATACTTGGCCTTCCTACCGTTTTCTCGATCCGCTGTCTATATACTTGGGCAAGGCAAGTACCTCGGTCCTCCTCCCTCCCTGAGACGACGGACGCGGCTGCAAAGAGAGGTTGACGGATGGCGGGCGCGGCTGCTAAGAGACGGCGAACATGCATCGGCGGCGGTATCTCGGCTTTGCCGGAGCACATCCTCCACGGGACCTTCTCCCGCGTGGGCAACTTCAAGGACCTCTTCATGTTCGCCGTGACATGCCGCCGGTGGCTTCGCCGCTTCACCGACCCGGCCTTCCTCCGCGAGCTATGTCTGAGCCAGGGCGAGGGCCACCGTGCGCGCCTTCTCGGCGTCTTCTTACAGCAGACGAGATTCGATCGTCGTAAAAGGCAGATGGTGGAGACGCGGATGACGCAGCGCACGTCGGTCTTCGCGCCCACCTTCTTGCCGGGGCCAGGGTCGCCGCTTGGCCCCACGGCTCGTGCCCTCGCCTCTTTCGTCTTCGACGACGATGACGGCACCTTCAACAACGCCGAGCCTCTAGCAGCGCGCCGCGGCATCCTACTGCTGCAGCTCGCCCCCCGCACATCCACGGAAACGACCTGCCACCTCTTTGCGCTCTGCAACCCCATCACCGGCGAACGCCACGTTCTCCCACCATTGGAGTGGAGCTTGGGTGGTAGCGACGTGAGGTCCTACGCCATAATCACAGCCGCTGACACTGACAGCAGCAACCACGATGAGAATGGGAGAAGCTGTTGACGTCGTTGTCAGGATCGCAGCTGCTCCTCACCACCACACGTCCTCACATCACCCTTGCGGATGTGCATCTCCACTCGTACTCCGCAGCCACGCGTAGTTGGAGCACACCCACCATGTTCTTGGACGGTTATTTCTCCCTGGTGGGTGAGAGATCCGCCGTCGTTCACCAGGGCGCGGCGCACTGGCTGTGCATTGACAAAAGAGAACGTGCATCCGGAGGTGGTTATAGCCTTCACAAGCTCAGCGTGGAGTTGGCCACATCACGCGTCTCCTTGACGAAGCTCCCCATCCGTGGCGGAGGCACACCGCTCCTCTGCGTCACCAGAGAAGGCAAGCTTGTGGTTGCTTCCGTGTATCCTCAGCACGTCACTGTTTGGACTCAGCAAGCCGGAGATGGAGGAGGCGACGACGACACCCATGCGGCGTGGCCCCGCGCTGCTGCCTTTAGAATACCAACACTGGTGCCTTACCCAAAGGAACACTGGCAATGGCAGGAGAAGTGGTTTAATTTCTACAGGGGATCAATGCTTGTGATGTACAGGAACAACGGTGTATTCATCATTGACATCGAGATGAAGGTGATGGAGAAGGTCATGGACTCCTTCCTTGGTAAACCGGATCTTACAACGTGTGTTGCTTATGAGATGGACTTGGTGGAGTTCTTCACACTCCAGCTTGGTGGTGTACCAGTTGGACTCGGAACTAACACTGAATATTGATAATTGTTGCTCTTTCATTCATAAAAAAAGGGATGATATATCTCCAACAGTTGGTTTTTAGCTATTTTAGTCTCTTAATGACCAAGGACATTGTTGCTAAATGTTGTTCTTTCATTCACAAGAAAAAATGATGATATATCTACAACAGTTGGTTCGCAATTCGATGATTTTTTAAGCACTCTTCACTCTCTTCATGCACATGTATGGGTCAAATTCCAAATTGAGCGCCCCCATATCCGCACCCTTGGCCCGCACATGCCCGTGCCGCCATTTGTAATTCTCTAGAGTCCAAACGACTCAAATGCACTCTAAACGATAAGCGAACTACACCTACCACCATCGTGTGATGAACTTTATAAGCCTTATATATTGGTTTATTGCAATTTAACAAACAAATGTGAGACGAAACTCTTTATAATATCTCATTAACATGCACATGTGGCACTATGGGTCAAATTCTAAATTGGACCGGGTGTTACACAGACCTACTAACAAGGCCTAAGCCTAAAGGAGTCATCCCCTTATGATCATTGGTTGGATATAGTACTAGGCACAGTTCTCTTGGGTTTGCAATATCATTAGACTGTTGCCGAACAGCACAAAGCAAGTGCTCGATCCCATACTAGAGCTAATGTCTCTGTTCTTTGGCTCTACGCACTGGCAAGCTTCAGATGGCCAAAGTTCTTCACAGCCTTCCCGAAAGCAGGTCGCCAAAGAAGAAGGAAAAAAAACTCTTCCCCGAAACACACTCCAAAAACAAGCTACTTGTTTCAACACTATTAGCTCTACGCTTTCTGAAATTTGTGTGCATACTTGATAGTTACACATGCACACGCAAGCTTCTGTCCCTTCACTCTGCAACTTCAATATACTGAACGTGGCCAGACACTCAAGTACGGCAAAGCTCCAGTGTTAAGCGAACCCTGAGCTACAGCCGCAAACGAACACAAACGGTTCGATACGTGTAGTGTATGCATCGATTTTGGGTCCATCTCATAGTAGAAAAGGTATGCTCTCTCCTCTGTCCATAGTCACAAGCGTGGAGTCAGCAAGCGTAAGGTATATTATTTTATGCAGCACGGTGCGAATCGTCCGCAAAATAACCATGGTTCGTTAGCCTCAGTGTTGATGGTTCAATAAGAACAGCCATGGTTCGCTTTTTCCTTCACACTGGAGCTACTCTTAGAGCTAATTGACTGAAACACTCACATATTGGCTTGCGTTACACTAGAAATGAGCTGACCAGCTCTAAGCCATTTTCTACATCGCTGAACTTCATAAAGTACCCGCTTTGCAAATCTCATCATTGGCAAGCCACGTGTTTTGACAACATTGGCTGTCTTTCCTATAATTTTGGTGCAACATCGCATTGCCATTGTTGCATATAGCTGCTCACTCCGTTTCAGAAAGGATAACGTTATGGGAAGCGTGCCGATCAAACTTTCTCAACTTTGATTATATTTATTGAAAATACGTGCAATATTTATATCTCTAAATAAATTTATTAAAAAACTAGACTTAAAGATCTTTTCGATGATACTAATTGCTTAACATAAATATTTATATATTTTAATATATAATTACTGGTATTTTTAAAATATTGACTTATCCGAAAATAATATCTATTTTGAGACTGAGGGAGTAGCCTGCTCCTAAACTTATGCACATTCCAGGATGGCTTCTTCATGCATATTCATGCATATCTATTGCCAGCTAATCACTGTACACATGCCCATTTGTTTGTAGCTACTATTTCTGAATAGTGAATACTAATTCTGCTCATCTTGCTTCTCTGACAGTGGCATGTCAACAATGATTTGCTATGAAAGCGTCAGCAACCTGGCTACTGATTCACTCAATAACTTATCACAAATTATATTATAATTTATCAAATACTTATTATAATAAACAAGACCGAATTATCATCATTGGAAAACAGATCATACTGTAACTTATCACATACTTGTTCTCTGTTTTGTTAGGGTCTGGGTGTTGATATTAGGCCAGGATCCGCTGGTTCTGTTTCTATAAACCTGGGTCTAACTTGCCTATATAAATAGGGAGAATTGGATATGTACCATTGAAAGATTGCATGTTTAGAAATATAGCATCAAAAGATTTGACCTTTGCTATGTACCATCGAAAGTTACAGCGTTATTGATATCTACCATTCCGTGAGCTTCCGTTAGCCAGGGTCATTATTTTATACATTCTTTCCGTCCTTGTGCTTCTTCCTCCAGTCTTCCGCTTGCAGACTCGGCTTGCTTGCAGCTTTCTAGCTCGTCTTGCTTGGCAGGCAGTGATAGGATAGGCTGGGGCGCTAGGAAGGTTTGGCTCAGCATTTGGCCTGCTTTCTCAGTACGGAAGCTCTAGCAAGGTCAGGGCATCGTGCGGTGTATCTCCTAGAGCTGATTGCGCTTCATCCTGGTGAGCTCGTTGAGCACCTCGAGCCTAGGGAATAGGTCCAGCACGTTGAAGCCGCTGGACAGGTTCGATCGCACGCTTGATGGCGTCCTCGACGACGGGCATGTCGGGGTGCACCTCCCCGAACGATGACATCGAGATGGTGCGGATGCTGATGATGTCCTACAGCATCCTGGTGAGGTTCACCACCAACCCGGCGGCAGCGCGGATGGCCTCCACCTACCGCCTCACCTGCTCGTGGATGGACTGGATGTTAAGGATCACCGAGAAGGCGCGCGGCGGCCGCACGGGGAAGACGAGCGAGGCAGCGGTGGAGCCGGAGGACAAGAGCTACCTGGGTGGCTGGGTGAGACGCTATCTGCGCAAGGTGCTGGGGCAGATCCAGCACCAGCGCTTCGTGATGTGCTCGACCTCCCCGACGCCGTTAACGTGGAGTTCACAGAAGTGCTAAGCAGCTACAAAAATACATCTTTTGATGGTATATATCTAAAGTAAATTCTTTTGGTGGTATATATCCAAAGATGTGTTCTTTTGATGTTATGGATCTAATTTTCCCATATAAATAATCTCATATCCCTGATAATCAATCTACTACCTTGTGCATATCTTACCTTAATAATCATAACTTCCATAACACTCCTGTAGCTTCATCAGGTAAAAATATTTAACTCTAAATCCGATGAAGCAGATCACAACAAACATTGCAACAGGCAAACTATCCAGAAATTCATTACAGAACACATATCACCACCATTGAGGAACTTGGAACATTGTGATATTGGCAATTATCCTAAAACTTGTCTTGATGCTAAAAGACATCCGATTGATAAACAAGAAACCAGTTCAACACTCAGGTTGGCTCATTTGTAGAAATCGAAATCTGTCTCAGGCTTCTTCACATTGGTTCGGTAGCCCTTCTCAAAGTCCTTGGGGAGGATGACATATCGGTTTTTACGGACAGCATGCATGCCAGCTTCTTGACATATAGCAGCAATCTGTAAAAGCATAATGCGAGGGGCATTCAGGGTGACAGAAAAAAAAAGATTACCTGATAATCAATAACTAAGCGGGAGCAGTGAGGGTGACAGGGAAAAAGGTTCTGTCATTAAACATCGTCAAATCAATTATCAATAACTAATGTGATTTAAAAATAAAAGTATTATCTAATTTGAATCACCAAAAGCGCTAAGAATATATATCTCTGCTACTGCAGATGTAAGGAGGGAACAATTTACTAATATGTGTTTACATTACAATGGTGCATCATGCTGATAAGAACAAGAAAAGATCTAAGATCACAAGCATTGCCATTGTAATATGGTTCGGCCATCCCCATTAAATAAATTATGTGCATTGTTGGATCCAAGGTTTACTGGACATAGATTTCATCAATACTACGTCACTCTCAATTTTCAAAATGCAAGGTGTAAAAGTAGCACCACACTTTGAACACTATTATCTCTTATATTATAATTCTAATAACCATGAAATTGATATCATATGGAAGTGCTTTTAATATGAATTAAACAATAGTAAAATTGTATGGTACAATCTAAAAAAATCTTTGGAATGCTGTGTTGCGCACACACCTTTAATAAAAATAAGAAAAGGAGGGAGTAGGATATAAGTGTACTAGCTACACAGTAGAAATCACAAAAGCACCCAACTACATGTCAACCATGGGGGAAAGTGGCATGGGACGCATTGAATTTCAAGTGTTTGTATTATTAATTTAAAAGTCACAATGAAAAGAGACTCACATCAGCAGCACTGATCTTATCCGGTCTGGAAACATAATCTTCCAAATCAACCTCATCGCTCAAGTTCATTTTGGCAGTGCAAACCTGAAGATTAGATGAGATGACTATCAAGTGTGAAAAAGAGATGGCACAAGAAAATCTAGTGGCCCAGAGAACCAAAACCAAACAGCATGAATTGACAGACGAATTTGTAAAACAGAATTGTAACGAAGAAAGTGGAATTGTTTGTAAATCCTAGATACAGAAACCATAACACAAACAAACAAGTAAACTGCTACTTTTTTATAGCATGAAGATGATTTAAAGATGGTGTATACTCCCCCCGTATTGTAAAGGAAGTCATTTAGGACAGCGACACGGCTCCAAAACACAAATTTGACCTCTTGTTTTTATAAAAATATTTATGGAAAAATGATATATGTATACTTTTATGGAAGTATTTTTCAAGATAAATCTATTCATATAATTTTCACATTTGCAAACTCAACAACTTAAAAGTTATTGATGATTTATATTCCCAATGTTTGACCCAAACCTTGTCCAAAAGGTCTTCCTTTACAATACGGAGGGAGTATCTTTACATCACAAGTCTTGTTTGCTGGTATGGCGATCCCACTACACAGATATGAAAAATGCTACATGTACAACCCATAACACAGAAGCCAATAAAGCCTTTCCCAGTGCTAGGTTCGATTGCACTGTTTCCAAGAGTGAGGTGTGGGTGCTAAAATTAGATAAGACCCACAATGCAGAGTTTCATAGGTCTACTGTATTAAAATGATGCATGTTTTTTAAATGAAATGCTCCCAGTGGAGTTTCAATTGCCAACAGGTGGGAATGAAACAAACTGCTCCTAGTGGAGTTTCATTCAAATTTCGAATAATGCATGGAAAATCATATCCTCTTATAATTCTCATGCCATGTCATCATTTTTGTTGGTGGTCACCTCATTAAATGGGAATGAAACTCCCACTGGAACTGGCCTAACAGTGCTCAGAAATCATCCACATGGGCCCACCAAGGAAGCAACTATATAGCAATCTTATTTAGGACAAATGTAATAGGATGCATGGTTATCTCCATAAATAATACCGTGTAGAATAAATAGCTATTAACACTAGGCAACTCATACATCTGGATTGCTCAAAGTTGGTTGTGTATCCAAAGGAACTCTTTATTCCTAATTAAACTTATGTTATTATATCCCTTTGAAGAGTGATATGATATGACCACATGTGAACGAGCAAGAACCAAATAATTACAAATCAACAAATACATATAACTCAGCTCTTGTAACATTATCACAAAACATAACTTACTTGGAAAACAAGCCTCTTCTGACGCCGGTCTGGCAGAGGGAACTCAATTTTCCTGTCAAGTCTACCAGGACGCAACAGAGCAGGATCTAGAGTGTCTGCCCGGTTAGTTGCCATTATAACCTTCACATTCACCGTTTGATCAAACCCATCCATCTGCAACATAAATAACCACATTACTAATGAGAAATAAAAGAGCTAGTAAGAACTATAATCTAGGAACCTGAGGAATACCCAAAGTTAGCTTTTAGAGATAAGAGCCGTTTTCTAAATTCATTTCACATTGTTCTCTTTTCTAATAAAACAATAGAAGTTCCAAATTGAACAATATAATAAAAAATGGTTATTTTAAGTTGCAAATAACCACTTATTCAATGTTTCAGGTATGTTGCTAAATGTTTTTCTAACAAAATAGCAAATCTGTTAAGCCCTAAAAGTTCATCCTGGTATTATAATAGCTAAGCTTCACCTGATTGAGTAGCTCCATAAGAATACGCTGAACTTCTCGGTCAGCACCAGTCTGAGCATCAAAACGAGCAGTGGCTATAGCATCAACCTCATCAATAAAAATGATTGCTGGAGCATTCTCCTTAGCCAAACGGAATACATCACGCACCATTCTAGGGCCCTACAAAGGAGTACAAAGATCATAACACACCAAGAAAAGGACAGACAAATATTGAACAACCGAAAAGAACAAATTGCAAATTTTTATGTCGACAACAAGTATCTATAAATAACCACTAATCATACAAAAAAAAATAAGACATGCATAATGTTTGTACTAGTCAAACATGACATAGGAAAAATAATAAAATATTACTCCCTCCGTTCCAAATTGTAAGTAGATACATAGCTTTTGCTAGGTATCCAGATATACACTAAGTAGATACATAGCTTTTGCTAGGTATCCAGATATACACTGTGTATAGAGGCCAGAACAACTTATAATTTGTAACAGGGAAGTAACAGTTAACTTGGTTAAATTATTATGTGGTACCCAATATATATTGTTTAAGGATGCTTTATAGAATATCACAGATACAGTTCCAATGCTAGCATGAAACCAGAATGCAAGATTTTTGACACAGATGAAGAGACCATTCAATAACTCTATGGACTATCACAGATACTGTTCCAAAGCTAGCATGGAACCAGAATGCAACAACTTTGAGACAGCTTGTACTAGACAACTTAGAGAATCTATGAACACCTTTCTACTTGATGTTTTCACCCCCAATCTTTTTCGAAAAAGCAATGACAGCAGTAGACGCTACCAGAACAACTGAGCAACTATAATTTATTATCCAAAACACATGGGTGGGCATACCTTACAACAGGCATCAATTCACTACATTTTATATCCAAACCAAATGAATTCATATTGGGATTGTAATAGCTCCCTACTTACCTCACCCAAGTACTTCTGTACAAACTCTGAACCAACGACTCTGATAAAAGCAGCAGTCGTGTGATGCGCGACTGCTTTGGCAAGCATGGTCTTGCCAGTACCAGGAGGACCATACAGAAGCACACCTCTTGGGGGATCAATACCAATCTGCTTGTACAACTCATGATGAGTCAAGGGTAACTCAACCGCCTCCCGTATTTCTTGCTTTTGGATGTCGCATCCTCCAATATCCTGCATACCATAAAACCAATAAATTGTAATGCAATGAAAATAAATGCATAGATATACTTCGAGAAATTAGAACCAATTCCTTGCAAATGGAAACATAGCAAGATCTAGGGCCCAACCTGACAGATAAATAAACTAAGAAGCACATATAATTCGGGATAACAATATAACGACCAAGTGCTTTATCATCAAAAACATAATAAGAAGTTAAATTTACCAAGGGCTTCATGCGAATCCGGCAAATTCAAGGATAAACTTACGTTATAGGTGACGTTTGGCTTCTCCGATGATCCCAGCAAGGAGATGCTGGAGTCGGCCTCGGGCGGCAGGACGTCGACTAGAGCGTTGGAGTGACGATGCAACGCGACGGACGCCGACGGCTTGAGCAGCTCGCGGTTGATGGTGCTGAGGATCCGCACGTAGTAGTTGCTGCCCGTGGTGGAGCCCACGATGCCGTTGTTGCCGTCGACCATCTCCATAAACTGGCCGATGACGAGCGGTACGGACTGGATCCGCTTGACCTCCTCCTGCGCACGGAGGAGCTCGCGCTTGAGGTTCTTCTGCTCGTCCTTAACGTACTCCTCCTGGATCTCGACGAACTCCATGTGGCGCTGGAGCGACTTGAGGCGGCCGTAGAGGTCGTCCTCCTCCTCGACGGACGACGCGACGGAGGCGGAGACCGTGGAGGAGGCCGGATAGGACGGAGGGGGCGCCATCGAAGTGGCTACCGGAGGGGCTGGGCCGGTGGTGGCGCCCGACATCGAGAAGGGCGAAGGTTAGGGTTTGGACTTGGTGGCTTCAACTTTGGGGATCTGCCGATACGGGAGGAGGAGCCCAATTTGAAGGAAGAACTTTGGGGATCTGCCGATACGGGAGGAGGAGCCCGATTTGAAGGAAGACGGGTTTTGTTAGCTTTGCCTTTGCTTGCAGGAAGGGAAAGCACGCCGTAGCCGAGTACTATCACAGTCCCCAATTATTTTTTATACTGATTAAAATATACATAAAAATATAATAAAATTATTTAGAGTTATAAATGTTAGTATTATTTTTCCATAAATCCGAACAGAAAAAATTGACTAGCATAAGAAATATCATAGCGATCTACTTTTTGAACGGCTTAAACTTATTAGCCGGCTTATCAATCATGATATATTGTTTTTCTTTCGCAAGAAAAACAGCAGAAACCTCAGCCGAGCACGCAGGAGTTGAGTACTTTCGATAATGATCCATACAATAATATGCTCCACTTAGAAAGGCCAGAGTCGTGTACTTTTAGTAATGTTACGTACAATAATATTCTCTCTTTTAGAATTTTAAAATTTTCTCGACTTTTAGGACTTACACACGACTCTTAGTTTTTTACATATTTTTCTCTAATCTTCTACTTCATCTACCTTCCCTCACCGCTACGCACATGTAACTATGACTTTGAGCCCTCACCATGTAGGAAGAAATAGATTGTGCTAGGAAACTCGACGGCCGTGACTAGCAATGCGGCACCTAGTTGTCACTTAGGGAACTTGGGCTGCAACTCGACGAGTTGTGGACAATCTGGGTTGTGGTTAGGTTGTGAAAGCATGCGTAAGTCCTGATGCGCGGATTTCCAACTATCTGAACCATGTACTCATCCAAGTTGAAATTAGGGATGTGCCCATGTAGTCATCCTCCAAGTTAGAGGACCTTTTTTTGAAAGAGATAAATCTTTGCTTTTAAGAAAGCAAGGTACGAAGATACCAATGACATTACAAACGAAATGCCATACGCTAGACCAAAAACATAAAAACAAGCGCTACACTTAGATTTCATAGATATCGGTAAGCAGGATAATACTAGGCCCGAACTCTTTCATCCAACCTAGGATACTATCCATCACCAACTTCAGAGATTTCTGGTCCGCCTTAAGAAGAGACCCCACTTTTGCAGTCATGGAAGTGCAACAAACATGGCGTTTGTTGGATCTTTCGGAAATTGTTTCTCAATCGCCATTTTATTCCTAATTATCCATAAAGTCTAAGTAAACCCTACAAAAAGAAACATGATAAGCCGTTTCAGTAAGGGCCCCTTACCAACCAAACAGTAACTAGAAAACTCCCTCAAGGATCTAAGCCAACTATCCCAATTAAAGGCTTATTTAAAAGTACTCCGGAACAACCTAGCTAAGTCACAATCGTAAAAAGATATGGTCAATAGTTTAATGAACCCCACACACACAACAATTCCCATCACCCTTCTAACCCCTCTCAATCAAAGATTGAGCCACCATAAGTTTGTTGTTAAACATTTGCCAAAGGAAAAACTTGGTTTTGAGGGGGATATGGCATTTCCAAATGAAACCAGCAACTTTGTTAGAGATCTCACTGAGACAAAAATCTGTACAAGGATTTGGTACTGAACTGTTTATTTTTCTCCAAAGACCCCATCACATTGTCCTCAGTATTATTCTCTGAATACAGGCCCTTGCAAGCTCTTCAAGAAGATCATGCCATCTGTTAAACTCAGAAGCAGACAGAGCTCTTTTCAAGTCCACAAACCGGTCACCCTCCTCCCAACATTCAGAAACTGTACAGTCAGGTTCCCTTGCCATCTTGTACAGATCTTCATATACAATCTTCAGTGGAACCTCCAGCAGCCAAACATCTTGCCAAAATCTACAAGTTCTACCATCTCCTGAATTGAAAATAGCCTCGCATTTGAATAACCCTTAAAAAATTGAGAAGTTAGAGGATCTTGTTCCAGCAAGAGGCAAGGGACAGCTGCGCTGAGTGCTGATGTCTTCATAATCATAGGGGCGGTAGTCATGCCATGAAGTATCGATATGGCTTCAGGTGCCACCACACAAGCAGAGCCGCCTGTCTACCTCAAACACTATCTTACCAGAACAACAGGAAAGCAAATCACACAGACGCGATGAAAACCAAGACAATGATCGTGCAAAAAGAATACCATCACAACTTTGCTTTGTTGCCATCGTATGACAAGAACAAGAAGCTAAACTGTACCAACTTTACATATATAATAACCAGCTCTTAAAATTATTCGCAAGTAAAACCCTCCAGCAAAAAATGGAACGTTAAGGGTCATGATTCATTGTAAAAACAACACCGGGTGGCCACCTGAGTAAGCCACGTCAGTCGAACCTGCCTATCATTTATTGACAGATCTGGACAAGACAAGAAATAAAACAAATTCCCAAAAAATTCCTCCATTCAGCACGTAATGTGCAATGCTGAGGCCTTATAATATACTGACGCCAAAAAAGGCAACTTTTATCTTGTCTTTGCAGACTGTAAACATGGTACACCCGACAGATTGATCTAGTAACGGAGCATGTAGGTCCTGCGTCTGAACCAGTTGTAGTCTGGAAGTCCTTGGATTGGTCCCATTGCAGCAATAGCAACATCCTGAAACAAAAAGCATAAAACTGAAATGTTGTTTTCTCAAACTTGATATCAAATAATTCAAATAACACAGTTTTATTTTTCCCAAACTGATGGAAGAGATCTGATTGTCTTAAATCATCCAATTGATTGGTTGTAGGCATAAGCAGCACAGCATGAAAATGTTCAGAGTACACACCTATCGCTAGAGGTCTATCACAAAAACAGCATGGTATAAATATTCACAACAAAAAGGGTACATCTTAATAATGAAAGCTGGAATCGAGCAACGAAAAATTGGGCTAGCTTTTAGCACTTCACCAAAGAAGGAAGCATACAGATACTGAAAATTCTAAAGGGCAAGAGATTAGTTGGCAAAACAGTACCTGATCAAAGATGAAGCGATTTGCAACACGCTTCACAGTGCTTGCATCAACAGTGTCTATTCTTGCAAAAAGCTCGGGAGTAGGAATTCTTCGGCCATAGGTCAGCAGCTGGCACAACAGGGGAACAAAAGTAAGGTACAAGGTGCTGAGCACTAAGATTTGGCATAACATAATTGTTTTTAGACATCAAAACAATGGAGCAAGATAATACCTGACGGCCAATGTCCTCGACAACAGCAGTTGAACCATCGAGGTGGAGTTGGATTGAGGACTTCAGCTGAAATTTTCATCACAAAGCAATGAACATGTGATACTAGGCTGAAAATTTTCCAAGGATGAATCAGGCATATCAATGAAAAAATTATCATTAGGCTATGATTCTCTCGAGCCCCAAAGAAAGAGAACAGCATACATCATGAGATACAATACAGGTATGACAATGTTCTCATGTAACAACTTCAAACATCACCTGATTACGTGCACGGATAACATCTTCTTCCGTAACCCGATATGACAATTTGCTCATCTCATGCATAATTGCAAAAGCCAAATCATCCAAGCAATCAGCCTGAAAAAAACAAGTTTGCAAGGTATGTAAGATCAATAGTCACCAGGAAAAGGAAGGCATGCTATTGCATAAGAGCAATATCACAAGATTACAGTAGCAGTACCACTGCATAAGCAAAAATTAAGGCTCACAACAGGACGGGAAAGTTACATTAACACACAAATAGAAGTCTTATTAGTTTGAATATTTTGCAGTAGATTTACCAAGTACACAGGATGGGAGCCCAATATTTTAAATTGAAGTAGAAAACAAAGCTCCCTCTCTTTTATTGTTTACATGGACAAGAAAGAACCTTCAGTTTGGTATCTAAAAAAACATCAGAAATTCAGAATGAACCAACTTTCGTCATCAAAAGCTATCAGAGCTATGGTCAATACAAAATGCTAATGACTTGTTTCGACTAAGTGTAAGGGGTCAGAATTCGTCCAACAACATTGTAGTCACTAACAGGCCCAGCTGCAACACCTTGTGTGCTGATTAGATACAAGTTTGTGTGATCTGGAAGAATTTAATAGGAAGAAAAGGCACAGCAACACTACAAACATATCTAGAGAATTTGACAGTGTTTTATTTATCTTACCATTCAAGGAATTTCAACAAATAAAATAGCTGTGGTCACACATTTCATTCATGACAACAGATATGGACAACATATATGACTATAGGATAAAATATTATTTCGGGTGATTTATGTTGACTATATCAAAGGTAGAAATGCCTGTTGTCAAAAAAAAGGTAGAAATGCCACACTAACCTTAGCAACAGCATAGACACCAAAAAGACCAGTGTCCTTGTAGTTTGTGTTGAATGCCATTACACTCTCAGCAATGTCATTGATTGCTGCCCTCTGTACAAGCTCTGAACTGTAAACACCAAAGCAGGGTAACATAACAAAGATATGATCAATAACAGAATATGAAAAAATTAGGATCAGACCTGTGCACATGATGGCAAAAAGAAAGAACGAGAAAAAAAGAGTGAAAGTTACCCCATGTGCTTTCCTCCACCAGCACTCTTGTTCCATGAACCAAGCATTGATTGCATAACCATGAGTGCAACAGAATCAGGATCTACCCATGATGCTCCATTGAAGGCAACAGCAAATTGAGCTAGGGGCATGTCATCATCAATGATCCGAACCTATATTGAGAAACATACAATGATGAGATATGACAAATATCACAACTAAGTACAGAGCGAAAATTGCAGAAACCACCTCAGAACCAGTAAAAGAAGCTGGTTCCTTTGCGACCAACATGTTTGTCGTTGTAGGGTCAGTTGATAGCTTATCGAACAGTTTCTTTGCCTGCTCAACAATGTCTTCATGTTTAACATTACCTGCAGCAGTTATAACCTGAAAACATGCAGAGGTACTTCCATCATACTCAGATAACAGGAACATAAAATGGCACAGACGCGTCGCAGTTGAAAATTTTAAAAATTATGTACCATTCTAGGAGCTGTATAATGAGTTGCAATGTAGTTCTCGAGGTCATCTTTGGTGATTGATTTGACATTATCAGCAGAACCCAGGATTGGTCTGCCAAGAGATGTATATTGGAATGCAGTTGCATGGAGATGATCAAATATAACTTCCTCAGACTGTCCCTCAACCTATGTAAAGAAGAAACAGACAGAAGAATTATGTTAAAAGAATTTCATAACATTGAACACAAACATTTTACTATACAGAACACCTTGGCTGTTTAATCAAATTGAGAATTACTAACAAGCAAAACCAACGTTAAGGATCGATGAATATAGTGAGCATCCAAAACAAGTTGTGACCCAGGTATACTGATAACACCCTGATGTGAAGTGACAATGTGTGCATCTGCTAGATGTATCCAACTCTTTCATCGCCTTGTCCGCTTGGAAAAATATTTCGGTCGGCTCTTTTAACTTCTCAGCAAGTTTAAGAGGAACAAATGGTTTGTTGAAATGGCGTCAAGCTTCAGGCGTCCTCTGTGACAAAAGGGTGCCTCAGAAGTTAAAAGGTAAGTTTTATAGGACAACGATTCGTCCGGCGATGCTATACGGTGCTGAATGTTGGCTTACAAAAAGGCGACATATCCAGCAATTGAGTGTAGCAGAGATGCGTATGTTGCGATGGTATTGTGGGCACACAAGGAGGGACAGAGTCCGGAACGACGATATTCGGGATAGGGTTGGGGTGGCACCAATTGAGGAGAAATTGATTCAACACCGGTTGAAATGGTTTGGCCATGTCCAACGGAGGCCACCTGAGGCGTCGGTGCATAGTGGGGTTGAAAAGCGGGTCGATAATGTAAAGAACGGTAGAGGTCGACCTAAACTGACTTGGAACGAGTCGGTTAAGAGAGACCTTAAGGAGTGGAATATCCCTAAGGATTTAGCTATGGATAGGAGCGCTTGGAGACTAGCAATTAACATGCCTAAACCGTAATCCTTTTTTCTTGTACCCTCTATGTGTCCTTTGTTTCCTGGTCTCTTTTGGGTTTCATCTCTAGCCTACCCCAACTTGCTTGGGACAAAAGGCTATGTTGTTGTTGTTGTTGTTGTTGAAGTTTAAGAGGAACAAATGCCTAGCAGACTTACATCCCTATTTCTAAATTTTCCACACAATTGTCCTATGTCTAAAATGTATAGTCCTCTTCATGGTATAGGTTTAGGATTAGTAGAAATGCTAACAATAAACCAGAAAAATCTATTCATCAGTCACAGACCACTGAACACATAGTGCATCTTATCTGAGGTAAATAAAACCATCTACTTTAAGATGATAAAAACTGTCTCGACAAAGTTTAACATGGCCGACAAACTTAGCCATAGAGAGCAATGAGCATTGATAAAACAAATGCATGATTAGTGATTGTCACCCAAACTGGTTGTACAGCACAAAAATAAGGACTTTGAATAACAGATATCTACAAGACTGCAAATCAGGGTCCATACCTCCTGCATCTCTCGTAGGATCACACCGCGCTCACTCTCAATGCGGGATGGGTCGAGATTAGAGTTCTGCAGGATGTCGGCGAGGACCTCCATCGCACGGGGCACGTCCTTGTCAAGCACCTTGGCGTAGTAGGTCGTCTGCTCCCGCGACGTGTAGGCGTTGAGGTGGCCACCCATGTTCTCAATCTCCTGCTCCAGCTGCGCGGCGCTGCGCTTCCCCGTGCCCTTGAACAACATGTGCTCGACAAAATGCGCGACGCCAGCCGTATACTCGTCCTCGTACCTGCTGCCCGCATCGATCCACACGCCGACCGTAGCCGTGCGCGCGGCGAGGGACGACTCCGTGGCGACGCGCAGGCCGTTGGGCAGCGTGGTGACCCGGGTCTCCGGCGCTGCAAGGATGGCCGTGTGGTCGGCGTGGGACGGCACGGGGTTGGCGTAGCGGAGGAACCGCGGGTCCGGGTGCTCGAGCCGCCGGAGCCTGGCGTTGACGGCCTCCGCGATGCGGTCGTACGGCAACACGGGAGCGCGCACCGGTGTCGCGTCGGGGGCGAGCACGCCGGGCGCCGCGGCGACGGCGGTGGAGGCCTCGCGCGCGTTCCCGGCCGCCGCGGCGGCGACGGCCGAGCGGCGGCGCACCGCGGTCGATAGGATGCGGCGGAACGCCATCGCGGCGGATCTGATGCGGTGCTCTCGCCGGCGGCGGCGGAGGCGGAGATCTGGCTGGACTAGGGTTTGGTCTCGGATGGATCGGGAGGAGATGGGGAGGAGAAATAGAGAGGGTGAAGATGCCTGGCTGCCAAGGGCGGAAGGAGAAGCGCTGGGTGCGCGTAGCTTAGCTTACGGGGGACCCACGTGTCATGGAGAAGAGGCTATTGAAGCGTCTCGCTCTCGCGGAGTGAAGACTGATTGGGCTGGGCGTTAAGCTAAACATAGTTGCTCTGAAAGTCTAGGCCGTGCCTGTGTGCATGCGCGGGCTGGGCCTAATCTAAGGGCAGCTACATTGTTACAAATCAGCGGTCTCATAGCCTGTCTCATGCAGTATCACGTAGGATTTTAGATGATGCGGAGGAAAAAAAAAGAGAGAGAAAGTCAAGCCGTTTCTTAGCGAAACAACGAGTTCATGTCCGTCATTTTCAACGGATGAGACGACCTCCGTTCCATTGTACGCCGAAGTCGTTGTTTCGCTGGATTCGCTACGGCGCCGCGCCAAATTCTTTACTCGCGCCAAATTCTTCATTGCTCCAATTTTCTGGCCCCAAATTCTTCTTCCTGGCGCCAATGCACTTCCTTTTCTTCGTATCAAATTCATTTGCAGACTGCAACTTCCTCTTCCTATTTTCTCTGCTCGCAAACACATCCTTCTCCGACGGGCGACGGCGCTGCCCACGGCGACTGCACGCGGCAGTACAGCATATGGCGCCCCTGCACCCTCCCAAAAATGGTGGTCGTCACCGGCGCCCGAACCTGTCGCGCCTCGCCCCGTTGGCCCAGGCCACGAGCATGCCCCTTGAACTTCCGTCGGCGGCATCGGCACAGGCAGCGGCAGCGGCGACAGCCACGACCCCAGCAGCGCAAGCCACTCCTGGTTCATTCGGTACTTCCTCAACATGGCTACCGATCCCTCCTGCATTTGGGTCCAACTATTCTGCCACCATGGTCCAAAACTCAGATCTAAGTGCCTTGAGTTGTTCGATGCAAGACGAAAGGTACCTATGGTATATGATTGAAGTCGGTACTAATTAGAATTGGAGGGAGTAACTTGGACTCATTTTGGGCGATTAGCCATTGGCATCCGTACTGACTGGAATCATAGGGAGTTATTTGGATGCAACTTGAGAGAAAGAATGAAAATATTGCTTATTATTTCTGGTGAAGGTTCAAACTAGTAATTTAGGACCATTACGTACTACAATTTAGTTGTTTGATTTTGTGGTAGCATAAATGTATAACATATTCATTATTCTTCTCCAGTGACTTAGGTTCTTACCCACCTGGTGGCTTTCTAAAGTTTATGCAACGTTCTTCAAACTACCCAATTCAAGAAATCGTCACCAAGTACCCATGTCGGGTAATTTTGTTTATGCAAGTAGCCATGCTGAATATGCTCCTTTTGAGGCACAACCACATATGGCTAAAGCAAGGTCATCTCATCCAATGCATGAACAAAACACTTCACATTCAGCACCTGGTTCCCAGGCTGTTCCTATAGTGGACATTGATAACAATGATGCTAATGGAGGCAGTCCAAGCATGTTCAGAAAAAATGACACCGGAAGAAGTAGGCCTACAAATAAGAGGATGATATGGACTCTTTTCTATAATGTTTGTGTATCTTAAAATCATCTATGTTCATATGTAGGTTAGTGCTTGGTTGAAAAACTCAAATGATACAGTTAAAGGAACTGGAAAAGAAATGATCAACATTGAGGATCAGTAACTGCCATGTTCAACAGCACGACTCCAAGTGATAGAAAGAGAGAAATTAAGCAACTCAAGGAACAATGGCACCGTGTGAACAAAAGTGTGAATTTCTTTGAAGGTTGTTTCACAAAAGCAGAGCGAATTCGTGGCAGTGGGGAGTCTGATGCCCAGGTAATGGACCATGCCAAGGCTTTCTATGAGGAAGAGGCTGATGACGGTGAGTTTAAACTTGAAGCTTGTTGGAAGGTTCTTCGAGGTCAACCAAAGTGGCATGCGTACAATGAGGACCTTAATGGATCTCACAAAAGAAAATATTCTGAGACAGAACCTGTTGACCTGACAACCTCTGATAATGTGGTCACTGATCTACCGCGTGCAATGGGGTGTAGGAAAGCTAGGGAGGAACTCAAAATGAAAGGAAAGGGGAAGGTGTCTTCATCAATTATGGATGAGATTGACAAACTAAGAGAAGGTCAACAGAAATCTAAGGAAGATCACATCGAGATACTGGACAGACACCAACAAATTATCGCTGACAAGAAGGAATCAGCAAGGCTAAACCACCTTGCAGCCCAAGAGAACAAGGAGGCAAAATTACTTGAAAAAGAAGGAAAAAAACATGATAAATAATCCAAATTGCTGGAGACATATAAAGCCCTTCTGATGACTGACACAAGTCAGATGTGTGAGGACCTGAGAACTGAGCATATGTTAGCTCTTAAGGGTTTGAGAGAGATGATTTTCCCCCGCTGTGCTTCTGGACAGTAGTAGGTATGTCTTCCAGATTTTTATTGTCAGATATACTTACCGATTTTCAGGTTCTTTTGAGTATATTAATAACGTACAGTAATGCCACTATTTTCAGGTTATTTGAGATTGTTTGATCCTGCATTACTAATACCTTGGAGGCCTTGTTTACTTAAGATTTTTAATGTCTTGATAGGATATTTGAGAACGTTTTTATATTTGTTTTTATGAAACCTGATCTAGTAGTCATGTCATTCCAATGAATATAAATATATGGTTTAATTTCTGTTTGTGCTATCCAAAATTGGTTTCGTCCAATGCAAGTTGAGTACAAATCAAGTCCAAACCGGACTCTTCCTTCCCAAGATGAGCATGATCGATTTGGCAGTTAGTTGGACTTGGACTTTGACGTGTATATGTAGGACTCGAAATATATCTTTCAGTTATGCTCCGAAATATCTTTATGTTGTGCTGGCACCCTATAAATCATAAAGGTTGTCAAATCTTAACTATGTATACTCGCGTGCGCCACGAAAAGAGCAGAAGGCCCAAGATATAGCCAACAAAAATATGTCGCATCAAGCAGGATCATCTGCCTCGAATGAATTCGATGATGATTCAGATGAGTCATTGCAATCATCAGACCTTGACAAGGAGTATGAAGATTTTATGGACGAGCAAGAAGCCTTTGATTCAGTCGCTGCAAGTATCGTGGAAAAGTTGAAGGAGCAACATGAAGCGGAATCATCTCGTCGTCGAAGCAAACCCAGGTTGTACATATTGAGGGATCATGAACATGCCCATGAGGAGCTTGTGTCCCAGTACTTCTCAAAGTCCCCTGTGTACACGGACTTAATGTTTCGCACAAGATTTCGGATGTCAAAGCCACTCTTTCTAAAGATCGTGACTGCCCTAGGTGCATGGTCTCCATATTTTACTCAAAGGAAAGATGCAGTTAACCGAGAAGGACTCTCGCCACTGATCGTGACTGCCCTAGGCGCATACTACCATTCAATGAGGCTCGTGGCTTCCCAGGTATGCTAGGAAGCATTGATTGTATGCACTGGGAGCGAAAAAATTGTCCGGTTGTGTGGAGAGGACAATACACCAGTGGTCACAAGTATGCTCCTACTATGATTCTTGAGGCTGTTACTACACATGATCTTCGTATATGGTATAGTTACTTTGGTGTTGCTGGTTCTAACGATGACATCAATGTACTGAACCATTCGCCTTTGTTCATACAAGCATTGAAAGGTGAAGCACCTCAGGTGCATTTTTCTGTCAATGGAAAACAATATAATAATGTGTACCAAGTGCTTTGCAATAAATATCGTTCCACTTTATTATCTCTTGCATAATTTTGCACTGCCATATCATATTCGTAATGAATAGCATATTTTATATTATTATATGGTACTGTCTATATGACTCAAAAGACATAGTAAATAAGCTACGTAGTTATGGTTGTACGTGATCTTATCATTTATTTGATTTATGCATAATTTTAGAAATTATATGTTACTATCAGACAATTTAAAAGATAACTCGTTGTATAAGTTGTTGGTTAGGTCGTCCCATAATGACGTGGCAATTTATGAGATCATCTGTTAGACACAACCAATACCTGCCCTAACACAGAAAATGAAACCATTCTGACTTGTGAGCTCGTTTTTGTTTTCATTCGCGTTTGGCTGGCGTCCTCACCGCGCCGCACCGGCGACACCAGATCTGCAGCGTTCAATTTCCTCGCCAGACTTTCTGCGTTTTTGTTTTGACTTTTAGATATGTTTCTCTTTCATGTAACTCTGCGCATGATTGATAAAAAAAAAAGAACTCTGCGCATGAGATTGTTCAATTAGCTAAAGAATGGGAACCGGGCCAAATACCACAAAAATGGTCGGTTCCTTTCTAGTCTGTGTAATCTTTGTCGTTGCTCATGATTTAGCTCTGATTGCATAATGTAAGGCCATGGAACCGAAGCTTAGACATCAAAAAAGAAAGTGCATTGCAGCGTGGATGCCAACCAAGCGCGCCTCAAGTCATAGGGCTTGCTTAGTTGGCATTTAATTTTTGCCAAACTAAAATTATAGCTATCAATTGATCGATTGCAAAAGAATTAGTATCATCATTTTTTATGCTAAAGTTTTGGCAAATCTCTAGAATATTCTTAAATTATATGTAAAAAATTTTGGCAAGCCTTCATTTTGGCAACCAACCAAGTGCTATACCAAAATTTTTGCCAAAATTTTGACAACCATAATTTAGCATGCTCTAGTTTTGGTTGGGCAAATTTTAGATCCCAACCAAGCAAGCCCATACACTTTATTTCTTTGAATTTTTTACCATTACATTCCTTTGACATCAACCGTCAAATGCATCCTGCTCAACGAGTTTTTTTCGGTCATATACCTCCTCTATCCCAAAATATAAAATCAGGTTGTGTAAGAGTTATATAGCTTGACCAATTTTATTGAAAAAAGACACTTAACATCAAGTTACCTTAAGTAAATGCATTATAATATATGTTTTGATATAATAGAATTATTTGGTATCATATATGTAAATATATTTCTTTGTAAATTTAATCAAAGGATATGAGTCTGATATAAACGGTTTGTGTTGCTCAGGAAACAGTTTTGTTCGCGCGAGGAATTGAGTGGACATCAAATGAACACGTTAGAGTGCAGAAATTGAACTGTTCAAAGTTTCATTTTGCAGAAATTGAACTGTTCAAAGTTTCAGTTTGCTACACTTCTGCATATGCACAACCAAAGTCAACAACAGCAACAGATTAGTCGACTATTCCATATAAAAGCACACTGGGACTACTAGGTTCCTCATGCATATCAAACTGAACTCAATAATATACCACTGAAATTCATCTTTGAATTTCTTTATCAGTTTCATGGACAACAAATTTCCTAACCTTGGTGGGATTGCATCTGAAGCACAGAGCTAGTGATTTGCATATGCATGTACATAACAGAACTTAGAGGCGAGGGGATCCAAGCAAAGCTACCAAAACACGCCTAATAGCAATTTCTTCACATATGGAAGGAGAAGACAAAAAAAAGAATGGATATAAGACGAGGACAAGGAATGGAAACATTTGTTGGATCAATCATGTGTGTTGATGCTCTGCATTTCTTGATTGTGATAGTGGATGTCGGCACTGTTGTTGTCCATTCAGCTTTCCAGGCTCCATACATTGCTGTCGACAGTAACTGTCAGCCACCATTGAGACATAATCAAGCACGGTGAGCATGCTTTGCATGGATAAATAAATACAGGGCTGGCAAACAAGTTTTGTTCACAAATATGTCAACTTAATTGTATTTTTTGACAGTAAAACTCACCAGGATAGCTTTTCTGGCCTGAGCTGGAATTTCGGTTCCACAGGAACTGTAGCTGGTTTTGTAGACCTATGCAAATAAAACGGATAAGAAATTAAACGTTAGTTGTGTAAATGACAACACATCTCTCAAGTATTGAGGTAGTACTGTGAAAGATTACAAAAAAGATAACTTGGTCATCACCTTTTGGGGATGAAGGGGCGGTCAAAGTATGGCATGGGCTGAGCTTTAGGAATCAGCTCGGTCCTCCTTAGTTGCCTTATTCTTTCTTCTTCTTCTAATTCCTGTTGCCTTTCCCATTCTAGCCTTTGTTGCTCAGCAAACTTGTTCTTCTCCAGAACCTAAATTCTCAAAACGAACAGGATTAAATATATTAGGTAATATCAATTAATTACATTGGTATTACATCTCAGATCGTAAATTATGTACAATGAGTTTTTAAGAGGCTCACATGATGATCAAATTCTGCACGTTCAAGTGCACGCACATCGCTATGCAAAACAAGGTCTATCGGCTCTGTTCTTTCTTTGACTGCCGGCTTTATCAGGCACTGAAATGGAGAGAACGAGTAAATAAAATTGCCATTTTACCAAAATACTAAAACCAAAAACGTTGTAGTCCCAAAGAAACATGAGGCAATGATATTTCATAGAACTTTGATACTATTTCGACTTTCCTAAATAAGCTATTGCCGGTAGAAGAATACGAACATTCATAGGTAGTAATTTTCCAATCAATCTATGGTCACATGGACATATGCTAAGTTGTTGACACAAGTCCTCTTTCAAGAACAATTATTTGTTTGACATACCTCTGGTTCGTCGGTAGTCCACGGCAATCCTTGTGCAATATGAATACGCTTTTTCTCTTCCTCTGCAAGCATTTCTTGGAGCTTTTGGGCGAACTGTTGTTCTTTAAACTTTCCCCTTTGCTGTCACAGAAAACATGGTGACTGAATTTTCACAGACTAGCTGAAGAAAGTATGTCAACTTATAGGACATGAGTCATAACTGTGACAAATCTCAAGATGCGCTATTACCTCAGTCCTCAACTTGAATGGGTGCTGGCTGGTGGCCTTGAGTTTTTTGTTCCAGCTACATCTTAGTGACTCAGACGACTACCAGAGAGCAAGCATGCATTCAGATATTAGAACATGCTCTGACATGATCCAAATCAAATAGAAACTAAACCTATGCCAGGCTTACGTTTCTTCTGCTCCTGCGCCCGCCAGCGGATGTTCTGCTTCTTAGCGACTCAGCGGACTGTCAGAGAGCAAGAATGCATTCAGATATGAGATTTGATCCACATTGACCAACCCAAAAATCTAAAAACTATGTTAGGGCTTACGCTTCGCCTGTCCCTGCGCTCGCCAGCCGATGCGTTGCTGTCCCTGCTCAACCTAAAATGAGTGACAAACTGTGATCAGAAACTTGCATTCGAGCGAAAATCATAAAGCACTTCCTTCTACTTGTTTGTCGACATCAACCAACCTGTCTGTGTTCCCATCTAGTGACGAGCAGAGTCTACTAGACCCTGCATTCTGGAAATCAGACGAGAACAGCGACACTGGTGGGAACCCCAGATCACCTTCACCCTCCTCCTTCCACATCTGCAACCCGGGCAGCGCCCATGAGCTCTCACCGGCCCTTTCTGCATCAGAGGTGGCGCCGGAGATGTTGAGCAGGCTCTCGAAAGCCTGCACCATATGCTTGACGCGGCCAGAGCCAGGATCTGGAACGCTGCTCATGGCCCTCGCCATCGCCTTCGTTCTCATCGCCCTAACCTTGCTGCTCCCTTCCAGCTCCACGTCGGTCTCCTCCTCCTTTGGCTCCTCGAGTGCTCCACCTTTCACATCCTCTTCAGCCACCAGCTTCCCGTCCTCCTCCTGCTGCTGCTGCCCCAACTGCTCCTCTACGGTGGCGGTGGACGCGGCGATCTCCTTGCGGAAGAACTCTCCCTGCAACGCGCGCAGCGCCTCGCGGGCGGCCTCACGGACCTTGTCGAAGTCGATCTTGCCCCCGCTCCCGCCGCCTCCCACGGTCCCGACGTTGCGCCTCCGCCGCGCGCCCTTCTTCGCCACGAGGAATCGCCGCTCCCGCTCCGGCGGCGGCGCGGCAGGCGCGGGCGCGGGCGTGGAGGGCTTCTTCTTCGCGTTGGCGGACCTGGCGCCCGCGGCCGCCGGGGACTTGAGTACGGGCTTGGAAGGCGTCGGCTGCGAGGGAGGCGGCGTGCCCGGGACGTTGGGGTTGGAGTTCTCCGATGCGTACGAGGACCACCGCGCGCGAGAGGGGCAGGGCGACTTGGACGGCGTCTTGGCCGCCGCCGCGGGGGCCTGAGCCTTGGTCGGAGTCCTGGTGGCGCCAGCGGCCGCGGGGCCCAGGGGCTTGGTCGGAGTCTTCGCGGCCGCCGCCGTCGACATCTCTAGGGTTTGGAGCACGGCGCGCGGCGGGGATCGGACTGCTTGTGGGTGGATGGAATTGGGGGAATTGGGTCGACGAGATGGTTCCGTGCGGTGGGGAACAGAAAAAAGGGGACGAGGGGGAGGAGGAGGCGCCGGTGGGAAAAGGGAACGTTGGAGGGCTGGGGCCTGGAGGCGTAACGGCTAGTTCTTCCGATTCCGAGGCGCTCCACCCGAGACGTTCGAATAGCTGTGCGAGTTCTTCGCCCCATTGGACGCTCTCAAGTCCGTGACATGTGGGCTCCATGACTCGTGGGTCCCGACGTCATCCAAGTGTTTTTGTTCCGCGATGGTTATCGACGTGGAGGCTGACGCGGACAAGCAGTGATGGCGACGTGATTCGGGACAACGGAATTCTCACGATCCCGTTTTCAGGATTCAGATACCGGTCGGCATTGTGTGTTTGTCCAAATCTGATCACCAATGCGAGTGATGAAAAAAAGAAGAACGAACAACCACGTCGACGGTCGGCACGCTCAGCCGGCATTTGCCTTTGCCCCATCCGGCCTCGTTCGCCAGTTGCAACGCACGGCAGATACACGGCTAGTTCTTATCTTACACTAAAAGAGGAACAAATTGCCGGCCTCTAGCTTGCCGGACACAGGCTTTCTTGAATCTTCGTACTATATACATACGTATTGGTTTCAGACGTTCAGTGATTTACACAAATAAACTGATAAAAAGGCTCAGCGTCGAGTCGTCGACCAGCACAAATCAACGTGCACACTGCACGTAGAGGCCGAGGTGGAGATGACAGATGAGCAACAAGGACGCTGCACCGCTCGTCAGCCGTCGCCATGCCGGCCGCCGCCTAGGACCGCGCACTTGATCTTCCTGAAGATCACCTTGGGCGCGTTGAGCCAGCTGCCGGCGGCCTTGCGCGGCCGTCTCGCCGGCGCCGTCCCTGATCAGCACCCGGTTCAGCCGCATGACCATCGCATTGAGCTCGAACGAGTCGTATAGCGTGCCGCGCTGCCCGGCGCCGGCCGCCACGGCTGCCACGCCGTCACGCTCGGCGCTGGGCTGCTCGCCGCGCCCGTGGGTGCCGCTCGGCTTCGTCGTCGTCGTCGCGCGCGCCACGACGCGGTGAGGGTGCGCGCTCGGCGGGAGCCTGACGTCGTCGGGGAACATGCCCGGCCGCGCGCTCGGCACCGTGCAGGCCGCGAAGTAGCACTAGCCTAGCACCTAGACCTAGCGCCTAGCTCGGCTACTCGGCACGCTCCGTGTGCAAGACAGCAAGAATAAGATCGATGCTTGCAAGAAGGAAGGCGACAAAGTGACAACGGCGGGGCCTGGATTTTTACGTAGGCGAGCGATGAGTACAAGAGGCACCAAAAGAACGAACAAAAGCACACGACGTAGATGCGCTCACCTCCATCTTGTAGTAATAGCGCTTGAACGGCGGTACACCGCCAGCACGTCGATCCGTCCAGGGCTGAATGGCTGATGGCCTCAGGAGTCAAGATGTACACAGTAACACACCAGTGTGCGGCGCGTAAGTCATTCCGCGCTCTGTTTGTGCCGTAAGAACGGCGCCTGGTGTTGCAGTCAAGCACCGCTCTGTTGGAAAACCTGCATCTTTACAGTACATTCTATCGAGCAGATGGAGGGCGTGGAGTTTTGTGCGATCACCACAGGGCGGCTGGGGCGGGGCATGGCGCCATGCGTTGTAAGCTTGAGCGAATTTGGTGTAAGCTTGTTGTAAACTTGGCATCTTCAGAAGCTGTAAGTTTGAGCAAGCCCTCATAGTCATGTACGATAAGAATAAGATAATCAAACTAAACTACACAGAAATGAGAAGCCAATGGCAACGGTGATAAGTTTTCAACTTCGACAAAGCACAATCAGTCAATCATATCGGACTCCCCTTCTCAACAAATTTGGCGCTGCTTGTTATACAACATTGGAATTCGAATGTTCTCAGTTCAATACAAAGGATCTTTTTTACTTCCATACAAAAAAAAATATAAGGATCTTTCTATTTGCTCTAAAAAAATGTAATGAAACAACAACAAGGTTCTTAAATCCTCAGTCCAGGCGATGGTCTCCAAACTGCCCGAATTCCTGGGCCCCATATCACTTGCCCAGCAACCGGCGTCCCCGTTGATTCGCGCCTTTCAGTCTGTAATTTAGTTCATCGACATCGTCGCTGAAAGGAACCAGAGCTTTGTTTTGCCTGCAAGCAAGATCAAAATCGCCATCAAACTGTATACACAGTAGATAGCACAGGCGAGTGTCTTCTGCATCAATTTGCTTATTGGTGTGCTGTGGTATCTATAGAGAAGTCACTACTGCAATATTACCTGTCAATTTCTGTACCCATATCCACTGCCATTTCCTTGAGTTGTCCCAACGTGCTACACAGGTCGGAAAGTGCATCATCCTGCTTTGCTCTCTCAGCCTAAAGAAAGAAAGAAATCGATGTTTAACTCTGATGAAGAACTAGAAGAAAAAAAAGTAGAGATGATAGTACTTTGGTTCCATAGGTCACACACTTCATAGTTAATTCTGAAGACAGACCTGAATTTTGTCCATTGCAGATACAGGTGTGGTTTGTACATGACTAGGACATTCTTGACGTGCTGGGGCAATTCCTAGCTTCCACCTCTGTTCCGTGTGGTTAGCTGTCGTCGCAGAATAGTTATCTGCCACAACTCAAAAGGTTTAGGAAAGCAAACAATAAATCTGACATATTAATTATAATATACAATAACATACTTCCTGAGACTGGTCCTTTTATCTGTTGACTACTTCCTGAGATTGGTCCTTTTATCTGTTGACTTCTCTTTGGTCTCCATGACTTGGAAAATAGCCCACCCAGACTTCCCAGGAGCTTCTCACTCTGAAGACAACAAAAGTTTTGACATGTTGTTGCAGTCAATTGAGCAAGACCAATTATAGCATGATAATGAATTAAAAAAAATTCAGGAACAACACAACTCGTCCTTATATATGTAGAGCTGACTCAAAAACTCAAAATGAACCCATGAATCATCAAGGCAATAGTGACAACAAAACATAAGGAAAACCATGCATGGTAATACCATCTAATTAATGCTTAGCTGTGTAAATCATAAGATTCCAAATATAGTTATCACTCTGAATGATAATTATCAAACATGATTTGGCCCAGTAATTGATGATTCACAACATACTACAGAAACAAAAAGTGCAAGAGGGTTACAGATCATAGTGTGATAATTGATCAACATGTATCTGTACAATAGTTAGGCACAGTTTCTGATGTGAATGTGCATGTCGATCAGAATAAGTACTTATACAAGTCATGCGCACATGTACACATCTCCATCAAATATTTAGAAAGGCCAATGTTTTGACAAGGTATCAGACTTAATTGGGTACCAATATATTGTATTGAACAGAAGTTCAACCTATTCTGTGATAAATTAGTTGTTGGAAGCTACTACTGAACTATTGTATACTTGGACTATCCAATGATCAAAAGATAGTGAACTTACCATTGTAAGGTCCTGCTCAATGTCAGCTGCTACTTGATGAGACCGCATGATCTGCTCACCTTGATGGTGCAAAGTTAGCATGGTTTGTGTAGCATCTTCCCTGATGGCTTCAGCAGCCCTGACACAATCATTTACTTTGTGTGTGGTTTCTCGTGCTTTGGTTATAGCATAATCTTCCAACTCTTGGACAGATTGATTGGTTCGTCGTACTGGGACAGACTGTGCCCTTGATGGCCCTTCAGAATCAGAATCTGAATCAAACGGGTTTGTCTTGTGGACAGGGGTGCCCAATGAGTTTTGTTTCTTATACATTGGCACCGACATCACAATCTACACTTCAAGTTCTGTACTGATGACCAGATATCTGCAATGAAAGAAAAATAGAAGGATTCAATCAGGATTTCGGGGGACAACAGGTAGTGGGGTACACTCTTATCAACAACAACAAAAAAAAAAAAAGGTTTGTTACAGATTTCTGTTGCAAGCGAAAATAACAGGTGAAGACTAAGCCAGCATTGAAAAGAAAATGAAACATTGTGAAAAAGCATAGGAAACAAAGAATGCAGAATGACTTTTTAATTTAAGCCAAGATCTAACTTCCCGTGACTAAAGCCATATTTTCTTGGAATACCAGTTGTGAAACTTTGAGTCCTCAGGGGTGGATCCAGTGTAGGGACATGGGTGTACACATGTACAGCCAATAATTTTGCAAAAACTTCGAAGTTTGGAGCCTTGTCAAATAGCTAATAGCTTTAGGTTAGGCCGTTAGGGTTTCGGTGCTCAGCTTGAAGGGAAGGGAAGGGAAGGGAAGGGAAGAGAAGAGGTGGAAGTACCTGGTGGGTACTCGTCGCCGGCGAAGAGACCAACTAAAGCCTCAGCACCTGGCTTAGGGCGGCGGCGGCGGCCCGGCAGTCGTCGAGAGCGAGAGGGAGCCGAGCACGAGAGAAGGCAGACGGATGGGAGCGTTTGGTATTTTGGAAAGATCGCCAGTTGGAACGAGATCCTCTGAATTCACTCTTCGTGACTGCTGCCGGAAGTCGCTGCATCTCTACCGTTCGCTAAGCATCCAACGAAGCAGCTGCGCCCAAGCAATCTGCCTCCTCCTCCTCACAAATTGTGGCCCAATAACACCGAAAAAGCCTGCTAAGCGGAGAAGGCAGCAGCCTGTCGAGAGCTCCCCAAATCGCCGCCGCCGTCTTCTTCTCGACCGCGCCGTCGCCATCGCGTCGAGGAGAGCCGCGCCGTCTCCATCCCGTCCCACAGCCGCGCCGTCCCCATCCCCATCCCCTCGCCCACAGCTGCGCCGTCGCCATCCCTTTGCTGCGGGCCGCATCGTCGCCGTTCCCAGGCCGGAGCGTCTCTCCCCGTCGCCGTGTCAAAGCGCAGCAGCAGCAGCCATGGGGGCGGGCATGGACGTGGGCGGAGCGGGAGCTGGCGGTACCTGAAGAAGGGCGGTACGTGCAGCGCGTGGGCACGGGCGCCCACATGTACCTGGCCGCCGTCCTCGCGGAGGTGCTGGGGTTGACCGGGAACACGGCGAGGAACATCAAGAGCACGGCTGCCGACCAGCAGACCTCGTCCAGGAGCTTTCCAGGAGACATTAGCAGCACTGCTGCAGCAAGTTTGCTGTCCAGGAGAAACTCTCTCAGTCTCTGTATGCAGAGAATGTGTAATGTGCAATTTGTGCAAGAGCTTGCAAACTGTGTAAATTGTGGTTGTATCCAAGGCATCAAAATCATACAAGTTTTATAGATTAATATTTTGTTGTAAATTGTCTTGGAATTGAATAAAAAGCATTGCTCAGTTTTGCAAATTTCAGAGATGCACAAAAGGTTCTGCTGTTATCTAGCATCCAGTAGGTGGATATGACCTTATTGCTGGTCATATGAACTTTACAATTCCATCTAATTTATATTTCAGCCACAGATGCAAAAGCTACTCCAAAACAATCTATGTTTCAGGAGGCAAAAGGCATTCTTCCTATTGCATATTGCCCATACTATTAGAATTCATCAATAACACCATTACACACCTATTTTTGGTCATCTCAAACACGCTGGGAAAAGAACTTATTTCAATCCATATCAACACATCTAGGGATATCAATGATGACTACACTAGAACAACGAAGGAAGAACCTGGAGTGCAGCGTACTCCACCAATTAATCGTATCAACAGCAACGTACCACGAGTAGTCGATGAGGTGATCGCCGTCTTGCTTTCGTCGTTCCGACTCCAACTTTGCCGCCAAAAATTGTCGCGTGCGCGCCCAAATAGCGAGCAGCTGCGCCAAAATAGCAAAGCTGACGCGTCTGCTGGCTGCTTTTTCCCCTTGGCAGGCCGTGGTATTGGGCCAAAACATAAGTATGAAGGGGGGTATGCCTAGACTCAGCTGCTCCGTCGGATGGCATTGAACGGCAGGATGCAGCGACTTTTGGCAGCAGTCATCGGGAGTGAATTCAGAGGATCTCGTTCCCGCCAGTTGCATTGTCTTGCATTGCCGGACCAGCCAGCCTCGCCAACGTTATCCTGTTTCTTCAGCAAAAGCTAGGGAAATCCTTGTCTAAAGATATTTAGAAATTTCATATAAATAAGTGTGAAGTGATAGTAAAGAATCGTGTCAGGCGTTTATGAAAATAATTCCATATAACTTAATGATTTTATGGCCAAAGTCATGTGACGAGAAAAAAACAGTAGAATTTAAATATTGTAATTAAAATAATTATCTATAACTATATCACCTGATAATAAAGAGATAAATCTTGCGCTGAATCTTTCATCCAACTAAGAGATTGATTCAATTATATTTTAAATTTTTTCGTTTCCATGTTTGAGTCTTTTTTTCGTTTTTATGTCCGAGTCTATTTTCTTTCCACCATAAATATTTTCGTCCAACCTAACACTAAAGGGACTCGGTCATCAACCCCAAAAATATTGGTTCGTTTTTTTCTCCGTGAACCACCATTGTTTTGAATGTTTCCGTGTCCTTTTGATTTTTTCCGTTTCCTCCACTCCTCAATTATGTCTGTAACTTCTTTCAAATTTTCTTCTATATTTATCTAACAGACAATAGGAAAAAACACGAAGAAAGAAAAAGAAATTAATGCAGGGTTCCAAATTCAAATGTAGGGCACAAGGAATAAATATCTAAAAACAATGGTAACAAAATGGATTCAATATTCCAATAAAAAAACAACACAGATCACGTCTCGCAAATCTTTTTCAAAACGAGTCTAACATGAATCTACCTGAGCGAGGTAAACAAGGAGAAAATCTAAAATAAACGACTATAAATAAAATCAGACAACATAAACCTGTCATCGACTTAGTGCTATGTCCTGACATCGCAGTTGCCTGGGATGGGTTCGGCGCAACATCTGCAGAGCTGCTGGCCTACCGCACTGCTCGCATGGATGAGTCACTACGGCCAGTCCGCCACCCTGTCTAACTACTCACCACTGCATTATGTGCAATGGACCTCATTATGGCCATGTAGGCGGTCGCTTGAAATGGCCTGGCACATAGCAAAAGGTTATCGCCTCAAGCCTACCGCGTCATAGTTGATATGTCATGTGGAGCAGGGCGGGACTGGCTGCATGCACCAGGTTATGGTCAATAGCAATTAGTAGATGGTTGGGGATTAATAGTTATGGCTACAACAATAGATGTGGTGATGAGTAGTCCAGCTGCCCCACATGACATGATACCTTGACGCTAGGACCACGCATCATCCTTGCATTTTGGGTGGCCGTAGATCTCTCTAACCCACAATATTGGGACCCACTCATGTTGAAAAGGAAAGGCTCCACCATGACCCACTTCACGCAGCTTGTGGACTAGTACCACGCCGGGGTGCTCGAGGAGAAACTACTCTAAAAGCTCACATGTTAGCTTTATTATCACGGGCTTAGAGGAGCTCACTCCAAGCTCTACTTCGTGATTATGCTCACCACTCCAAAGAAGCAAGATCAGAGAAAATAAAGAGACAAGAAGTGGTTTCCTAGGCCTTAGTGTGCTCAATGCTCATGACATGTGAAACACTGTAGAAATTTATAGTTTTTTAGCAGAGATTTATGATAGTTAATCATTATAATTCCTTGATTAATAGTAAGTTAGTAATTGTACCATGAGATACGATGTCTTTTATTTTGTTCCATGGAGGTATGGAGAAGACAATGAATAAAATGGTAATAATTATTGTCCATGACAAAGACTAACTTTCCCTCATTGAAACACACGGGCATATTTGCTAGTAATAATACAAAATAGATATATATAATCGTCGCCCCTAATATTCCCCTCGCGGAGACTCTATCAGGCTAGTCATCGTGCGTCCCCTGCTTTGCTCTGCCTCTCCGATCAAATTACCCAGAAGAAATTAGCAACCTCGTTCTGCTCAGAAACCGACCCCCAATAGCTCATGATGGTTTTCCTAGAAATAAAAGGGAAGTACAATCTCATAACAATCAACACACTCGCAAGATTGCTTTTGGGGTAATGAAATTACGCGTATAAGAAAGGTGAAAACAATATGTAGGTCACAATTGTCTTTTATTCTGTCCCAAGAACTTACACCCCAGGGGGTATTTATAGGCCCCCCTTGGCTTCGCTATTCGAGAAATCTTACACAATCAGTCACGAACTTCCTATACATTCGACTAGAAGGCACATCGGCGAAGTAGTGAAACATACTTCGCCCCTTTCATGTTGTCTTCTTATACAACTTTGGTCTTGGTCATGACTTCTTAACTCACCCGGCAACTTCATAAAATCTTCACGCGAAGCCGCTGAGTCAACTTTGTTGGTCCTCAAAAGTCTAACGAAGTCATCTTCGTCGGAGAACTTGAAACATGTAGAAAACATAAAGGCGAAGTTCGAAATAGCCTCAGCGAAGTTATCACGTCATCTTCGCTGAGCGCCTGATTTGCGGCGAAGCCATCTTCGCTAGTCAACCTGAAACATGCGAAAATATACAAGCGAAGTCGAAAAACAGTCACAACGAAGTATCTTTTGTTATCTTCGCTGAATATGTTAGCATCTCAAATGTTCGTGATGAAACGTTTATTTCTAAAGTTTAGAAAGGATGTTTGTATGTCAAAGTTGTTCCCCAATAATTGCCCACCCGGCGTCGTGCACGAATCAATCACGTCAAACGAGATGGTGGAAGAGCAAAACTTGTCACTAGGGTATGAGGCCAAGATGGAAAAGCATAAAAGTTTTAAAAATAATATCATACACGACTAATGGAGATAAGTATATATTAAATGCTAATGCTAAAGATAGCAATGTATATTTGTGGAACTTTCTAGATAAATAGTAAACATACACGATGTTTGTCATATCTCATAGCAAAAACTAGGATACTCTAGGTCTAGATATTCTTGTATGCTAAAAATATCTTAGAAATAAATGAGAATTAATATATATATACATACACCATAGTGAACATAGGCCGATATAAATAGACATGTCCATTGATATGCTTCGTTTACATCAATAACAAAGCCAGAAACTACATCCAAGCCTCTACTTGAGCCCTTCTATCCAAGCTTCTACTTGAGCCCTTCTATCCTTCCCCTACTCCTTCTGCAAAACTTGTCACTAGAATATGAGGCCAAGATGGAAAAGCATAAAAGTTTTAAAAATAATATCATACACGACTAATGGAGATAAGTATACATTAAATGCTAGTGCTAAAGATTGCAATGCATATTTGTGGAACTTTCTACATAAATAGTAAGCATACACGATGGTTGTCATATTTCATAACAAAAACTAGCATACTCTAGGTCTAGATATTCTTGTATGCTAAAAATATCTCAGAAATAAATGTGAATTAATATATATACACACACACATACAACATAGTGAACATAGGCAGATATAAATAGGCATGATCATTGATATGCTTCATTTACATCAATAACAAAGCCAGAAACTCCGTCCAAGCCTCTACTTGAGCCCTTCTATCCTTCCCCTGCTCCTCCTTTCTTTTTTTTTGCATAAAACTGACAAGTTGAATAGGGCCATAACTATAGTGTAAAGTAGATTTAATTTTAGAGATTGGTTAGATTGCCTGAAGAGAGAGGATAAAAAAATTAAAAAACTATTAATAACATTATATGTATTGTTGTTAATATTTATTTATTAGGCAGTCTTAATATTTTTTTTATTATGTACACCCAATATTGCAAAGCTGTGTCCGCCATTGGTCCTAACAGAAGTAACAACGAACTACTTGACGACAAAAGTTCACAAGCCGAATATCCCATATAAAGATCACCTTAAAAAATATGCGCTGAGTCAAACCAAAACTTCTGTTCATGTTAGGTCATGCCAACCTCTGAATCACGGGTGCGCTATCTAGGGTCAGATCCAATATAAGACAGTGTAGCATGTACAATGTATAGAAGATGATTTTTGCCCGCCAACAAAACAAAGTTAATAGGCATAACACATGCATACACTTAGACTTGTGAATTAGATCAGATTCGAATACAGATAGCCAAATAGCTTGAACTAGGGTTCGGGTGCTTAGTTTTGCACACAAGTAAGGGAATAGAGGGGGTGGAGGGCCAGGGTGCATACCTGGTGTGGTGGGTGCTCGTCGCCGGAAAAGGATCCGATGAAGACCTAGGCAACTGGGGTAGGGCGGTGGCGGTCGGGACGTGTCCAGTTGACGGTTGCTTTGATGCAAACTCCGACTGACTCAATAGATGTAGAAAATGGTCGAGTGGGGCATATAGGCGAGGGTGAACGGGAGAAGGAAGACATGAGAACAATAATGGGCCGATTTCTCCTTTTATTTGCGCACGAGCATGACTACACTAGTTTGGTGAGAGCCGGCCATGAAACTCGTTCTTTCTCCGTTTCTCTCTCTCTTACCTTTACTTTTCCAGGACATTTGGTTGTTTTAATTAAAACTAGCAAAAATGTCTATTCGCTGCAACGGGAGCTTATAAACTTATTTTTAAAATCCATTAGTCAAAATACAATTGTAATTATTGAATTGATTTTTAATGTAAAAGGGCTATAGTTCTTAGTCAGATCCATTCACAAAGTTTTGTTGGTTAGTATTAACAAAGCCCTTGTGAAACCGTTTGGCAACACACATTCATTTTCGCTAGTGAAGTTAAAACTCCCATTGCACATGAAAAATTAAAATGTAGCTAATTGACAATGCATGCATTGTTTTTTATTTTTTAAACATACTAAATCAAACATCGTATGGGCCAAGACCCAAACGGCGTGTACCACTCCACATACAAGAAGCCACTCTTTCCCTCGAAGAAAACAACCATCCTTATCCTCTCGTATACAGCCGCCGCCGCTGCTCGATGTGTGCTCGTACAGGCCGCCCAAAGTGCAGGGGACGAGGGCACCAACATATTTGATTCCAATTTGGAGGATTTTGCAATTGGTTATGCCTGTAGTTTTTCTTTCGTTCCAGTTTTGAGGCAAATGTTGCTGCCGATTTATTTTTTTTCATTTCTTTCGATTTAGATTTGGAGTAGTTTGTAATTGGTTCTGCCTATAGGTATTTTTCCCTCTTTTCGATTCTGATTTGGTGGAGTTTGAATTTTGTTGTATGTAGGTTCCCTTCTTCTAATTCCAGTTTTGTATCTTCTGATTCGAGTTTCGGGGATCCGCCGCCGTTTTTTTTTCTTTTTCTGATTTGGAGGAGTCTGCAATTGGTTGTCTATAGGTTATTTTTTCTTCTTTTTCGATTCTGTTTTAGAGGAGTTTGCAACTAGTTTTGATCAGGTTAAGCCCCTGTACCCTAATTCTATATATACTCCGAACATTGACTCCCTATCCTAATTCTATGCATATTACGAACGTAGACTGGAAGGAAGACGGCTGACAAAAAAAAAGAGCAAAAGAAAAAAAAAGGCAGACTGAAATTTTGCTAATTAAATAATATTATAGATTATAGATATAGATAAATAATAGGTATAGAAAAAAGACAATGGGTTCTTTTTCTTTTTGCTTATAACTATATAATCTAATTATTCTGCTAAAAATATAATTTTATTATTATTTACTCCTTTTGTTCAAAAATGATAATCGCCAACTATGAAAGCTTTCAGCTCCTGGATGAGATCGCCCCGGGATTAATTGGCCAAAGTCTTCTCCACATAGTGCTTGTTTCACCTGTATGGCATCAGTTTCAAAAGCACGAGATATATACTACCTAATACTCATCTGAGGCGCACCATTTACAACAACATACGATAAGAAGGGGGAGGCATTATGGCCTGAACAGACGTGTAATTTCGGTTTTGTAATGGGTGTGCACACAAACTCGCTCGTGTTGGGACCATGAATGACCTCACGGTTACCCTCACGGTTAGATTGATCATTTTCAGGATTTGTAGATGATACTTGGTACTTGCTCTGACAAAAGGTTGGGACCATCATCAACCTCATGGTTAGATTGATCATTTTTCAGTATTTGTAGCAGATATTCTAACAAAAGGCTGAAGCCACTATTGAAGAGCGTGTTGCTAGTTCTAGAGACAATGCTAGGAAAAAGAAATAGAAGCTCGGCATGTGTGACGTGACTATGATGCAAGAAAAATAGAACACGAACCTAACATTGACCTCCGTTGCAATGATACTACGTGTTTTAAGAAGTGATGATGATAACAAACGAGCCGCGGTAACGACGACAAATTTCAGTTAAAAATGGAGTTTACATTAATCATGCGACCAAAATCGCAAGCAGATGATGTTCCAGGGACGGGGATGAGAGCTTCCTATAAGAACAAGTGAGGCGTTAAATCAAAATAGCCAACTACTTGCTGTACAAATTCAGAGAACAGGGGGCTGCAACAGTTTTCGCAGCTGAAAAGAAGCCTCCGCATCTGGCTCAGATAAGATCTTGGCCAGTAGCAGTGTCACTTCCATCTTCACTGGAGCCCTTCCCGAACACCTCTTCTATGACATTGTTTGTTGACAAAAAATCATGCTTCTCCCAACCGGTACTGAAACCGAAGTCCCACTCTTTTGTGTCACAATGGTCACCAAAGAACCCATGTTCTGCACCACCACCAAAGCCCTCACTCCTGTAGTGATTGTCATCAGCAATATCAGTATGTGTCCCACCTTCAACACCAACCTGATGAGCCTCAAATGATGTGCAAGAGTCATCTTGTGCATCTGCATCTAGCTTGAACGTCTGTTGATTATGATCCAATGACATTACAGGATGGCCCTCTGACAACATACCAGCCCTCTGCACATCATTATGCCTGTCTCCACTGGCATGGTCAAGCTCATCCTCATTATCAGAATCTTCATAGAAATCCCCCTCCAGAGGAACTGGATTGCATGCAACATCATCTTGATCAGTAAGGGACTCAGTTGGCAAGTATTCATCAGCTCTTCTTCCTGTGATTGGAAACTCACAATCACCACATGCCTGCCATTCGTCATCATCACTGTCGATGTTCATTGGGTCGAACCTGTTTTGCTCAGCCCTCTTCCTCAACATGAAGACATTGAAGTAGTAGCTCACTAGTTCTTTGCTGGACTTGGAAGGGAAAGCAAGAGGGAGCTCGTCCCAAAAGTTTCTGCGCAGAGAAGCAGGGTTTGCAGAGACCACTTGCTGGAACAAATGTTCCTCCTCTTCTGTCCACCTTGAGGCAACCTCTTCTCCCATATCATAGAAACCCAACTCCCTGAAGGTGAGTGCACCAACAGCACCCTTCAGCTTTTCTCTTGCTTCCCTCACATGCTTTTTCACACAATTGATTGAACCTTCGTCAAGACATTCACAGCCTGACTTGCAGTGAACAGGTTCCAACACCAAAGACAATGCATCAGCACCAGGCATTGGCACAACGCCGTTTCTGATCCACTTGACACTTTCACCTTCTTCAGTTCTTCCACCAAATGGCCTACACTCAGGTAATTCAGCCTGATGGTTTGACCCAATAGGAACAGGTTTCCTGGAGGGAAAAGGGTCCACAGATTGATGAAAGCTGGCAGGCCATAGATCATCTTCAACATAGGTGTGAGCATGTGCATAATGGAGAGGTGAATCTACACCCTCGTCTTCACTTTCCTCACTCTCATATAGTGGCGAGTCAAAGCTTCTTTCGCAAGGCATGTATGTGGGGTAGTCAGGAAAATCCTCCTCAGCAGATGTATGGTTGTCTTCCTTAGTTACAACTGGAATAAACAAAAGACAAGTACATTATCCAACTGTTCTCTGCATGCACAAACTTTCAGGGAAGTTTATTTACTGGTAAAGGGAGGATGGAGTCATTACTTTGATCTTCCTGCTTCAGCCGTTTGCATTCAACTATGTCCAGCATGTCACTGGATGCAGGTCTCTTGTTATGATCAACTATAGGTGTTTCTTTGACAGCACTTGGCACCAATGGTGACTGGACAGTAGGATTGGTTACATGAACACCATGTACCAGCTCTTCATCAAATAGGAAAACTTTTTCACCCCTTTGGCAAACTTCAGGACAAACTAAACCTGTATTAGAGTCAAGACAACTGTCTAGTGCAGCAAAGAGGATGCTGCTCAGTCATTACCTGCAATCTGGCATTTCTCAGGAAGGAAATTCGGACGACCATTATCTGCTCCCCTCATGTTGCCACATGCAAGCTGCTCAGAGTGGTGCCTCACGAAAGCCTCACTGTTCTCCTGATGCAGCATACTTGTCCAGACTCCTGAGAGGATAGAATGAAATAATTAATCACAAACATTGCCTAGTTATTAATTAGCAAACAGTCAACAGGATGAAACTGAAAGGAAAACACTAATTCAGGATGAACAATAAATGATTAAGCTATATGCAAGGTCAAATTAACACCTTATTGAGTTCACTCCAGACCAAATGCACAGTAAATATTCAACTACCATGACGAAGGGCACAGATGAATTGACGTCTGTAACAAGTAACGTAGAAACGTTTTTGTTCATGCAATAATTAATTGAAGCAACATGTTCGAACATCGCGGCATGAACCCCTAACGAATTCGCGAATACATACGAGTCAAACACCTCTGGACCGAACGAAACCCTAGCCCCGCATCCGACCACCGGAAAAATCACGCAAAATTGACGCGAGAAATCGCAACAATCCGAGGTGAAACCTACAGACACGCATAGATCCGACGCCCCCATGCAAAATCCGTCCTCAATCGAGCGGATCGGGGCCCGAAACCCACCCCCGCAAACCCTAAACTCGGGAACCTACGGAATCAAAGAGAGGGGGCAAAGCTGGTACCAATCGAGAGATCCCTTCGAGCGACGAGCGGATCCGGGGCCGGATCGGTGAGCCGAGGCGGCGCCCTGCAGGGATCGGAATCGGATCGAGAGTTCGTTCGGTGCGGAGGGGAGGGGAAATTTTGGGGAAAGGTTTGTTCGGTCCACGACCGCGTCCATTTTTCGGGCTGATTTATTTATAAAAACGGGAAAAGAAAAAAGAGGCAGCGAAATCGCGATTCGCGACCGTGTCGACCGCGCGCCGGTGTTCTAGGCCGCTATTCCGTTCACACACTAACAGGCCGAGGCCCATAGGCTGAAACCGCGTGTGGCCCAGGGACTGGGGGCCTTACACTACATTGCAGAGAAGAACAGGCCCGGTTTCACACACGAGCGCCTCGTCGACTGAGGTTGAGACACGCAGAGCAGAGAGAGTGCCCCCAGACCACGAGCCACAGGCTTCTTTGTTCAAAGTTTGAAACAATCACATGGGGGCTATCAACACTAGTCGCTACCAAAAGAGAAAAATGCCATCAACATGGTAGCCAAGGTTTGCATAGTGTTGTGAAAAGGAAACGGGGCAGGACAGTTGGCGCCTACAGCCTACCATGTAGGAGCAGCAAGGTGTAGCAACTAGCAAGGCCTTGAGTGACGGCAGCAGGGCAGCAAGACGAGAGGTCTGTCGGACAAGCGATGCAAAGCTGCCCTTGCTGCTGCCTGTCCTTGCACATATTCCCCTGCCATTGCTGCAATGTTGCGTGCCTCCGTCCATATGCTGATATGCATTCCCCTTCCTTGAACATACGTTGCTAATTGCTACAAGGCTTGGTTAGCCTAATCACTGCTACACAATGCATATGTGATGAGAAGTCATTCGACTTATTACAGTCATATATGCGATAATGCGATGTTGCACATGCACAGTAACCCTTCCCTGAAAATATTTTATCACAAGTAAGAAAATGCCCTCCAGTTATCTTTATGCGACGTGTCATTCACATGTCCCAGTTACTGACGTCAAGATCAAGCACATTGCATTCTTGTTAGATAGATAGACCGGCCGGGGTCAGCTGCAAGATGAGATGACGTACCGGTTCGACATGGGACAAGGGCAGACAGCACTCTCCCTGGCCCGCACAAATCTTCTTCCAAGAATAATTTTGCACATCAAAGTACGAGCCAAAGCTTTTTAGCTAAGACTTGTTTAGATGTCTTAAAAAAATTAGAAATTTTATTTTCTTTATCACATCAAATATTCTTGTTTAGATGTTAGAAATTTCACTCTTTTCGTCACATGTGTCGAATACATAAAACATTAAATATTAGTAAAATAAATAACTAATTATACAGATTAGTTATAAATCACGAGATGAATTTTTTAATCCTAATTATATTATAGTTGGACAATATTTAAATAATATTTGTCAAATACAAACGAAATGCTATAGTACTTTTATATTAGAAATTTTACGATCTAAACGAGGCATAGCTCATCTTAGACACCGCTGTTCATCTGATTACAATCCATCAAACCCATCAGCGAATATATATAACACCAGAGCAGTCTCAGAACAGAGATCACGTCAACGACAGGTTCAGACGAACAAACTAATCCATTAGAGAAGCACAGCACTCCTTGCGGTAATTCTACTAACAGTGGCAGGAACTGCTCTCATCGTCAGCATATATTGGTCGGTTGACGTCGCCGCCCTGCGATGAGATCGCTCAGGAGACGAACTTGCCGTTGTTCTTGCGCACCTCCACCTTGAGCACGTGCTCATCGTCCTCCTCCTCCGGCTCCCACTCTTCATCCTCGTCGTCGCCGCAGCCGCTGCCCTCGCGGATCACCCGGAACATGCAGATGTCGCCGACCTCGAGGCCGTTGTCGACGACGAACTGGTGCCACCCATACTTGAAGGCCGAGTGGTCGCCGAGCAGCCGCTTGCTGCGCTTCAGGTTCACCGTCCACGAGCGCCCGCCCATCTTCAGCTCCACCCGGCGCCGGCGCACGTACCCGTGCGCGTCCTGAAACTCCACGGGCACGTACTGCATACGCAGCAAGACACGAGACGATGAGACGCTCTCGGCGATCGAGCAAGAAAATTGAGACGAGAGACGAGACGACTCACTCACCAGGTATTGGTTCTGCTTCGCCTCCAGGTTGCACTGCCTGAGGGTCACGGCGAAATGCGACGGCTCCGCGATGGGCAGCGAGCGTCGGCCGGCGCCGGCAAGGTTGGTGTTTCCGCCGCCTGGGCATACGACACGAGCAGAAGGCTTTATGTTTGTCTCTGTCCTTAGACCACGCTGCAGACAAGACTCGAGAGGTTTGGAATATTGGAAGGGGACGTAGTGCGTACCATCACCGGCGCCTCCGGCGTGCAGGTACTCCTTGCGGCAGGTGGTAAGGTCAAAGACCGTGACGACGAGGTCGCCGTGGGCGCCGTCGTAGCGGAAGACGAGCGTGTACCCTTTGCGGAGGTCGTGCGCGCGGGCGAACTTCTTCCAGCCCTTGCGGAGGTACATGTCGCCGTGCTTCTCGTCGACGAAGACCTCCACGTCCCACAGCGGCATCATCTCTCCGCAGGTGAGCTGCAGCTTGAGGTCCCGGCGAGCTCCGAGGACCGGAGCGAACTTAGAAGGCAGTCTCTGCACATAAGACACAAACACAGTCAGGTCAAGCAGAGACAAAGACCTCGCTAGCAACCCCCGGCCAAGACGATGAGATTCAGGCATTCAGCCCCAGAGCAAAAACCACCTTACCAGTGCCTCCTCGTACATCCCGGGCAGCTGGATCTTGAAAAACTCGAAGCTGTTCAGACCTGCCATCTCCTCCTGCGTCCCAGGCTCCCAGCTTAGCAACTGCAAAGATATACGCAACTTGCTGGCTTTAGTTTTGGCAAAGTGAGTCGAATTTATTCAGGGCGTTCATATGTTTTAGTTGTTTGAAACATCATATATGAACAGAACAGCAGTTGATGCGATCATGCGAGGCAAACCTGTTGGCTGCTGCCGTCCGCTCTCTGCCGGAGCGTCGAGGTGGCCGTCCAACTCCAGCTGGCATGGCGTCGCCGCGAACTCTAGTCTCTGGCCGCTCTCTGGTCTTTGGTCGTTCGTGGATGAATCGGCAAGAAAGCAGAAGGGGAGAGGAAAGGCAGAGAGAGAGAGGGTAGAAGAAGATGGGCACGGGAGGACTGGACCGAGTGGAGAGCGATGAGCCGATGGCGGGCTATATATGGAGCTTGCACAGAATCGCTGGGGGTGAGACCGTGAGATCAGGCTCAGAGCGCTCACATGCGCTGCTTGACTTGTACAGAGTAATAAAAGAGCTCACACAAATCCTTTCTGAAGCAAGAATTGTCATTTCTCAAACTTAATTACTGATCAATCTAGTTGGAATAGTATTCTAAAGAGTTTTTTTTTCTGATGATGCTATCTAATCAAGCTGCCGCTCAGTTGTGCAGAGCATGACAACCCTCAAATTTATTCGTATTCTCAACCTGTCTACTGTCTTGTCTGAACAGCTGCCATCCACTCTTGCGAAGCCCATCCGTGAACCGTTGCTTCAACTAGAGCTCACATGTAGCCGCTCCATTCAAAGACAGTACAAATTGGATGAACAGTGCATGCAACAGCTGTAACACAGTATGAACAGTGCACTGTATGAACAAGTAGCTGAAAGAAGCACACCGTTTGATTCCTGTGTTTTTTCTCACCCTCCCCCTCCTCTATGCTTCAATGCATTGAAGTTTTGTAGTGCCTAGTGAGTGTTGTTTAATGCAGTGAGTGTTGTTTATTGTTCTAGAAAAATAGTGAGTGTTGTTTATCACACAACCACCAAAAAAAAACACCCGCACACGCACAAAAAGTAGAAAAGACGGGCCTGTCTAGGGTATTGTGGCTAGATAGCCAACGATGGTGAAGTGAAGTGAAGGCACCAGACACCACCAATAATGTCCTGTTCACAAGTCTGAATTCCTTTTCTCACTTAGGCCTTGTTTAGACACCAAAGTTGGTGCACCAACTTTATATAGTAAATTCTATTAAACACTATAGTAATTTTATTTTTATTTGGTAATAATTATCTAAACATTGATTAATTAAGTTTAAAATATTCGTCTCGTAAAGTATAATAAAGCTGTGTAATTAGTTTTTTATTTCATTTATATTTAATATTTTATACATGTGCTGATATTTTAATGTGACGAAGAATCTTCTTTTTTATAGTAAAATCTGGAGTGAAATCTGAAATCTAAACAAGGCCTTGCATCATCAGGGTGGAATCTTGCGTTGGCAAGTAGCCAAGTACTACTGCAGACTCAGCTGCCATGTCTTCGCAACGGTAGCTATCAAGAGACGAGATGGACCTCACGTCCTCACCAGTAGGCAGTAGCAGAGCAAAAGATGGCAAAGTGCACCAAATGCAATCAATAAAAATGAACACGAGATGTACAGCGCCACTCACAGCGTTAGTTCAAGAAAAAAAAATGACGAATTCGGTTCATTTATATGTGTTATAATATGTGCGTCTGTTGTTTTTCTTTGCTGGATGTGAGACTGATATGTACAGATCTACAATTGGTCCGGACCAATTAGAAAGAATGAGAGTCACTTGAGTCCTAAAATCAGTGGAGATCGACCCCTTCATCCAGTGCCGTGGAGCCCATCATGACCCTTGAATCAATCTGCTTGTCAAATTTCTTCCTTCTGCGCGCCTCAAACTCTTCAAATCCATCCATCTGCAACAGATACGAAAAAGAAAAGGGACTATAACCAAGACAAGATTTCCTAGAATGCAGGAAAACTCTGGGTGCTTCATGTAACTTACTTGTTGGAACTGGCCCTTTGTGATTGGGTTGTCATGCAGCGATAAATTCTGAAGAGCTGTGCAGTCTTTCAGTAACTTTTGCGGAAGCTGAAAAATGCAAGTTTAGATAGGGTGACAGGCTCTTGTAATTTTGTTGTAACTGACCAGCATTTCCAGTGCTTCATACCTGATGAATTTTGTTGCCATTCAGTGACAAGGATTTAAGGCCAACTAGGTTGCAAATCGACGAGGGCACATCTTCAATAGAATTTCCTGAACATTTTGCTTCAACATTAGATTTGAAGGTACGAGATGCTAAAGGACATGAAAAACATGCTGTATTTTGTATCAATGGCTACATGCCTAAATTTTATTGGATTTATTTTATCACAGGTGCACAAAAGCGTACATGGCTTTCCCTTGTCAAATGGACTGTAGGTGTTAGCATAGGAGATGAGAAAGAAAAAATGTTCTGCAGCACCCATGTTCTGCTGTGGTGCATGCTGAGTATGTGTTCCAAACAGAGCAAGGTCCACCTTTACTCCAATCATAAAGGAGAAGAGCATCCTAGGAGGATATGATTGTGACAGCCCCCAAACTTTTTGTAGATTGACAAATGGTAAGCATGTAAAAATACCATATAGGATTAATGGTATAACAGTACTCTCGAGTGCATGCAAATGAAAGCAAAGGAGTGGGTGCGGGGAATGAAATGAGATCATGGTAGAAATGCAGAAACTGATGAATACCATTGGCCTGAAATTCTTCCAGGGAACTGCAACCTCCAATTGATTCTGGAAGTTCCTTTAGTTTGTTATCAGATACATTGAGCAGTGACATCTGCATTACACAAAGTAAAATGACAGCTCCACAGTGATCAGATAAAGCATTGACCATCATAAATAAAAACTACAGAAAACTTCTGCTATGAATGGAAAGACTTATGGAATTTATCAAGATGAACTAATTATGGAATTTATCAAGATGAACTAATTCCAGATAATGAAATTTAGAATCAATACATTTATATTTGACAAAACAAAAGTAAGAAATTCTTGTTCTGTCATATATATCCTAAATCAGAACTCTATCCATAATTTTTTTAGTGACCAGACATGACTCTCAAGGACTTCCAAAACTAAGGAAAAAAACGGCATCTTTGAGCCAAATCAGAAACTTACTTTGCGCAAATCTCCTAAACTCTTAGGCAGGCACAGTAAAGAATTTTGAGAAACAGAAAGTTGCTGAAGGTTTGACAGCGAACCCACTGGATGAAACAAACAGGAAAGTTAGAAATGGAGGCCATACTAATTAGAGTATCACAGAGGCTATAAATCTCTAATTGTTAAGATGAAGGTTGTAACACCTTGAGAAACGTCACTTATTGTAGCTATATGTAAACATATAATAACACTTTGCATGTTTCACTTCATTGTGTATTCGTGTTAGAGAAAGATAGGTTCGTAGGAACTAACATTCTTCAGGCAAGATAGATATCCTATTCCTGTCAAGTGTGAGGATTTTAAGATTCCGCAGGTATCCAATGTTAGCTGGGATGTTTTCAATCAAATTACCAGCCAAAACCTACAGCATAATTCCAAAGACAGGGATACATTAAAAGAACCATTCTTGCATTATTGGTTTCTAATCAGATATAAATATGGTGACTTCTAATAATGGAAACTCTTACAAGCCTTTGCATATTCACAAGTCTGCCCACTTCCTGGGGAATCTCAACTGCAACATAAAATAGAATCGATTAATACTGCTCACAAGAAAATATATATACAAAAATAACATGCGGTTTATAGTAGTTAGTAGGTAAGGTTATTTGGATTCATATTCAGAAACTATGTCCAAGCGAGGTGCTAAGAATATTCTTTCTCAATACCAAAAAAGATGAGAAAGATCTCTGGAGAAGCTGTGAAAGAATTCCCCATGAGGAAATAAAATAAAAAGAACTCAGCTATGGCAATTTTGCTCCGAGCACATATACTTTACCAAATAGGCAAGTGAAATAGAAAAGGTGCCCCCACAACTGATACTCAAGTGAATAATAAAAGAGAGAGGAACAGCAAATATCTGTCAATAACTACTTCAATAGCTAAGTACCAGCAAATGAAGGCATTGCAGATCATTAAAACAAAAGTTCCTTTTGTACTTGTGATCTACAAACCTTTTTCTTCTTAATATAATGATACACAGCTCTCCTGCGTTTTCGTGAAAACACTGATGCAACAAACAGCTATGAACAAAATCCAATTACCTAGCTTGTTATTTGTCAAATCCAGAATTCTCAAGGAATTGCCCACTTGTAGAACTTCATTTGGCACTTCCTGCAAGAGAACACTGATATAAAACAACAACAGAAGAGAAAAACGTGATATTTTCAGTAAAAGAGGTGCACAAATTCTACTTGTGCTTGTAGAGGTATCAAATATAAGTTGGCAACTTGGCATATATGCATGTTCTCTCAAATGTGAAAAATTATAGTAGAAAAAAGATACGGAACGATAAACAACTGAACAAGTACTAGTGTTGGCATTGAATGTTTCATGTTTGTGCGTCAATCTAGTATATCAGGAATTCGCGATACATATTCTCAACCTATCCTCAGAGACAAAATATCGCTGAAATCTATGCTCAACCAAGTATACATCACTAAAGTAGTCACTGGTAGTGTGGAGAGCATAACAAATGTTTTGCAATATCTAAAGGTTTAGCAACAGATGGTACTTTTTGAGTTATGAGGGGAATACGTGTATATAATTCAATACTTGTGTCCGCATGTGCCTAAAATGTTCATGTGAGTGCCTTACACCAAAATGTTCTATTTTTCAGTGCTTTATTGTCATTCTATTTAATCATTCATACCTACCATTTGTAAATGTAAACAGTCATTCTGCTGGTATGTGAATTGCTATTTCCTTTAGTGGAATTAAATACTTTTTTGCTAATTAATCATCTATTTATAATTTTTTCCACAGGAAAAGAAAACCGGTGCTCAATTCCTTGTAATCCAGATATCAAATATAAACAGCTACACATCATGTATTTGCTATGTTCCCTGTTCGATTTTCACTGTGCATGTGTTTGTACACATCAAGAACCAATTCAGCTGTGGGTCACGACATGACAATAAGCAGTGGTGGAGGCAGGGGGGCAGCGGGGGCCATGGCCCCACCCAATGTCTGTTGCAAAAAACTAGTCCTCCTGTGTATGTACACGTACTCTACGTATACTATACAGACTAGACTAGAGAGCCAAAGTGCCGAAGCCGTACCGTCTATAGTCCGATTCCGATCTGATCGTCTGTGGCGATGGCCGAGCTGCTTAGGGCAATCCACACGATCGCGATTGCCATTCACGATCCTGCCACAGACCGCAGTGCCGCCAGCGCCACAACCCCCCCCCCCCCCCCGGCGCTGGCTAGCCGTAAATACACCTGCATGCTGCAGTCCGCACCTTGACACCTACGTCCCGCTATGCGGCTTCCAAGTCCAGCCGTCCAGGGCTCTCTCCGCCGTCTGATCATCTCCGATTCAGCCTGTGAACATCCAGGCCAGGCATGCAGCACGGTAGTCACTAGCCAGATATGTTCTTTGTTCTATTCTAATTTTTTATGTCCAAAAGTTTAGAGTTAATGCTAATTGGTTAATTAAGTTTTTCCTTTAACAATTTATGCTTATCGTATTTGTCATAATATTCAAAATTCATTATTTAATAGAGATTTGGTGTTTTGATATATGATTGAACTCTATATACATATTTTGATAATTTTAAAATTTGTATGTATTTGATCGTCTAGCCCCCACTATGTATAATTCCTGGCTCCGCCACTGACAATGAGGGCCAGAAACTAAATCATATCCATCAAATAAAACGATAGGTACACTAGCATGCCCAGAAACACAAACTCCAATAGAAGTTCACTATCCTTTTATTATGAGCCTAATGAGCGGCCGGCAGGAGTTCTGCTCAGCATATATCGATGGAGAAGATCGAAGTTCACTGCTAACCATGGGAGACTAGGCACTAATGATACTGTATAGAAGCAGACCACCAAGAAATAACCCAACATTTTGTTAACGACGATGGGGTACTACTGTACTAAATCTCCCCAGCCGAGGCCAGTTTATTCATAATTCTTTCAGCACGACATATTCCAGTAACTCAGAATCACTAGATGGGCACAAATTTGGGCGAAGCCTAAGAAACGGTGGGCGGATCGAAAAATAAAGAGAATCATAATTACGACGACGGGCAAAGTTTGGGGAAGAGATGGCGCGAACCTTCAACCTGGCGTCCCGGAGCGCGACGATCCCCATGGAGCGCCACCGCGTCACGCGGCTGGCCGGCGAATCGGAGCTCCGGCTGCTGCAGCAGCCCATCCCTTTCTTCCTTGGAAAAGGCAGTGGACTTTTGGTTGGGTCGTCGTCGGCGACTTTAGATGGAGGCGGGGCACGGCCGGACGGGGGCGGTGGGGATCTATACCAACGGGGAACCGGTTTTGCTACGGCGCCTAGTGGTCTCACTGTCCAGTGGGACCAAACTGGCTGGCCCTCTCGCCGACAGGTGGGCCTGAGGGTGTGCTTAGCTTGGCGTATCCGGATATCTCTCTCCGGCTCCGACAAATTTTGGCAGCCCGTGCATAGCGACCCGGATTTTGGATCGTAACGGTCACGGAAGGTGCGGATTGAACATCTGTCCTCAACAAAAAGTTCGTGGTATTAATAAAAATCCTGCAGATATTAGAACGATCTGACGAGTGATGAAGAGCAAAAAATAATAATAACAAGAGAAAGCCAAGCAGCTAGACTTTATCATAGAGTTCATATCCATGTGATGATCCTACGAGCATTGAAACATTTCTTGAAGTTTTCGTGCCACCTGAAAACCTTGAAATCCTTGAGATAAATGGTTGTATGGGTAGTAAGCATCCCTCACTTCGAGCAATTTAGTTGCCTTCCACCATCTGGTAACGTGGTCTCTTCAGCTCCGCCATATAACTAATATTAATAGCACGGGCTCTGAAATATTTGTGGCAAAACATGATAGTAATCTATACCGATCATTGAAGGAACTGCGCTTTGAAGACATGCCCAACCTTGAGACCTAACCAACATCATCAGCAATGGATCATACGGATAATCAATTAGACCTATCCCTTTTTCCCTGCTCTTTAGAATTGTTATTGCTTATATAACTAAAAATTATGTTTCTTTCATCCACGCAGCAACAATGGTGGACATGTTTGATGATTTTCTGTTGTCTCCTTCCATTGCTTGTGATGATTGAGTTGTTAATGGGTGGTGTGCGTCTGTTTTATTGTCGCTAACTTAAACATTCAATTTTGTTGGTATGACTGTAAGTTAGATTTAGATCAAGCACTAATTTCTTAACAATTGACACATTTGGGAATGTAATAATATTTTGTATGTTAGCAAAATGGAATATATGGACTTGTAGACTTTTTCTCAAAATTTAAATGACATTTCTAAATTTTAGTGGTTTAAAAAGTACAGTCCGTTTGACCATTTCTAAAATATTGTTGGGATCCTTAGCCCATTCCGTCTTCTTGGGATCCATCCTTCTGACGTTAGACTTGGACATGACAAATTCGACGACTTGCTCCACGACACGATCACACGATGCAGCCCTCCTAGGCTGAAGCAATGTGATGCAACAAGTACCAACTTTGAGCGGTTGATATGGCTTCATTGTTGAAAATTCAACCCAGGCGGCTTTGACGCTTTCTGCCACTCTACTGATGAACAGCCCCCGTAGCAGCCGCTACACATGCAACAATATTTAATACCAGCTTGTCACCATCCAACACGTTGCTCAGCTCGTCCCTTCCCTTCCTTTCTCTCGCGGGGCTCTTGCAGACTTGGACACAGTCTAGCTCAGCTCCTCCAAATGGCGTGGTGTTCAAAAACCGCAATGGAGATGCTCTCCAATGCGGTGCTGAGCGACCTCGTGAGCAGGTCCGTGTCCTTCCTGCTCGCCAAGAAGCTCGAGAAGCAGACGACAGCGGCGGCCGCGCAGGAGCACCTGCTGCGGCGGCTGCGCCACCTGCTGCTGAGGAGCGGCACGATAGTGGAGGAGGCCGAGCGGCGGCACGTCACCAACCCTGCCATGCTCCGGCAGCTCGAGTCCCTGAGGGACGAGATGCTCCGGGGCTACTACGTCCTCGACGCCAACAGGTGCCAAGGCCAAGCCGCGCGGCACAGAGGAGCAGACGACGACGGACGCGACGTCGAGGAGGAGGCGGCGGCGGTGATGAGCCACCGCCACGCATTCGCACTGTCCAGATTCAACCCAGCGAAGCGCGTTCGCGTCCCCGCCGGGTATAATCCAGAAGGCGGCCGGACGACGGGGGCGCTTCGCCTGAGAGAGCTGCGGCAGGCGGTTCGCAGCCTGGAAGCCACGATCGGTGACATGAAGGAGTTCGTCGTGTTCCTGGCGAGCTGCCCACCATTGCATCAACAGACCGACAGCGCCCATCTGTTCACAGACAGGCGCATGTTTGGCCGCCACATGGAGAAGGAGAGAGTCATGGATCAGTTCTTGCTGCAGACGGAAGAGCCTCCTGGTGCGGCAACACTGGGTGTTCTCCCCATCGTTGGCCCCGCGCACATCGGCTATAGATCGAGCACTCTCGTGGAGCATGTTTGCTGCGATGAAAGGGTGCGTAACCACTTCTCTTTGATAGTACTGTTCTATACTAGGACGAGACAGTGACCAGTTTCAGAAACATCTGCGTGATCAGGCACCGGAACGAGGAAGCCGAAGGGTGGAACAGGCTCCTGCATCATTCTTCCAGGGGAAGCATGCCGGAGGGAAGTAGAATATGATCGTCACCAGCCGGCCGTTCAGAGAAGTTTGCGAGGCTTGGGACGACACCTGCTCCCAGGATAAAATGTTTGCCCAGCGAAGCTTACTGCTACTTCTTCAGGACAACCCTGTTTGCAAACGATGATCCGGAGCAGTATCGAGCTGGCGTCTCTAGCAATGGAGATGGCGAACCTGATGCAATGATCTTTCATGTTTACAAACGTTGGCGCCGTCGTGCTGAGAGAGAATTTCAGCGCTCAGAGCTGGGGCAGAGCTCTGTCGAGAACATGGGACTATGGGTAAAGATGGCAACGGGTACCTGATACAAGATACCATAGGGGACGGGGATGGGACGTTATCTATACCAGTGGGGATCTAAATGGGCAAGAATTCATCCCCGACGGGGATGGCGGGTACGGGGACGTTCCCTATATACCCATCCCCGATACCCGTTGGGGAACCCGCTAATGCTATTTTAATGTGTAAATGTGTGTGTGTATAATATGAAATAGGCCAATTGCATACATGATTGCCCAAACTCAATTAGAATCATATAAAAATGATGCTAACCCTAATCCATGACCATGATGTATGATGTATTTGTATCTTTATCTTATAACTTTATGTTATTGTGGCATGTAATATATTGACTATACATGGGTGTATACTCGGGTACGGGTACCTGACGGGTATGAAATCCCCGGTCAGGGACGGGGACGGGGAAAAATCTGTCCTCGCGAACGAAAACGGGGATGGGGACAGGATAGATTTTAGTTTGCGGGGATGGGGACGGGATACCAATACCCGACAGGGATGTACCCGTTGCCATCTTTAACTATGGGAGTAAGTGGACAAGAATGTCTCCTTGTCTGGTGAGTACCCAGATGATATCAAGCCATACTACGAACGACAGTATACAAGTATGGCACGCCAGATATATGTCAAGAAAAAACACTAGCCGTAGTGAATGCAGAAGTCAGACTTTTGGTTAGGAGAGTTTGGGACGTAAACCAAACAAATCATTAGTCAAATTCAGTACCCGCTTGCATAATTGCATCCCTTATTACCTTGCATTTCGCGGGCTAATATGCTGACTGCATTGAGTGCAGCAAGTGACTCTTTTTTGGTTAGGAGAGTCTGGCACGTAAACCAAACAGACCAATAGTCCATTTCGGTACCCGCTTGCATCGCTTTCATTTCGCGGGAGCAACCAAATTACCAACACAACGACGGAGGCCCCAGCCATTTTAAATTCAAATCTGCCTGGTCTCCCCGTCCTGGCCCTGGAGTCGGCGTTGAGGCCGCCGCAGCACATGCTCCAGCAGCGCGCCCACGGCCTCGTACGAGGACCCTCCCGCCACCACGGCGCGCCGCGCACGCTCGCCGACCTCCCTCGCTCTCCCCCGCAGCGCCTCATCCGCCATCGCGCTGCGCACCCGCTCCGCCACTGCCACCCTGCCCACCACCACCCCGCCCAGCGCCTCGCCTCCCCACACGTACCCCCTCTCCGCGCCCATGGAGACGCCCGTGCCGGCCAGGCCCACCACCAGCGCCTCGTTGTAGAACTGCTCCGCGAACACCGGCCACGCCAGCACCGGGACTCCGGCCGCCGCCGCCTCGGTCACCGCGCCCCACCCGCAGTGCGTCACGAACGCGCCCACCGCCGCGTGCCGCAGCACCGCCACCTGCGGGGCCCAACCCCTGACCACCAGCCCGCGCCCCGGCGCCGCGCCGTCGATGTCCGGGAGCGGTGGCGGCGCGTTCTTGTCCCCGACGACCCACACGAAGTTCGCGCCGGAGTCGGCGAGGCCCATGCCGAGCTCGGCAATCTGATCCCGCGGGAACCGGGTGAGGCTGCCAAAGCAGACGTAGACCACTGACCGGGCGGGTTTCGTGTCCAGCCACCTCAGCACGCGCGCAGCTTCGGCAGCCGTATCCGCCTCACCGCCGCGGCCGCGCTCCAGGGTGTCGTCGCCGTCGCCGTTGACGAGGCAGACCGGCCCAACGGCGAACACCGGCTTCCCCGTGTCCTTCTCGTAGTGCTCGATGTACCTCTGCTCGAGGTCCGCGAACGAGTTGACGACCCAACCGGTCGTGGCGCGCTCGGCGTCGAACATGCGGTTCAAGAACTCACGCGAGTGCGCGCCCGGGAGCGTCGCCTCGGCGAGTCTCGACCTGGTGAGCCGCACCGCGTCGGGGAGGCCCGGCACGAGGAATGGCTCGGTGTCCGACGCCACGCCATTCTGTGGGCTGTGGAGCAGCAGAGCACGCTGCACCGAGAGAGCGAAGCACCCCGTGCCAGTGAACGCGTACCGCGGGATGCCGAGCTCCGGGGCGGCAGTGGCAGCCCACGGGAGGACGCCGTCGAACACGACGGCGTCGGCAGGCTGACGACGCAGCATATCAGCGAAGAGAGGCGCGAGGAGGTCAACGGCGATGGCGAAAGGCCCGGCGAGCTCGCGGTTGGGAAGGTCGTCGGCGCTCTCGTGACCACCCGTGAGCCCAGCGGCCTCAGCGGGCAGCGTGAGCGCGATGATACGGATGCGGAGGCCAGCCGCGGCGGCGCGGGCGACGGGGTCACCGAGCCTGGCGGCGTTGGCGCGCGTTAAGACGAGCGTGGCGTCGGCGCCACGGGACGCGAAGAGGCGGGCGAGGTCGGACATCGGCAGCGCGTGCCCCGGCGTCGGGAACGGGATGAAGTACATGCGCGGCGCCGCCGTGTCCACCGACGACGCTACGGGCGATGACGGCAGCATGGCGCCGATCGGCACAAGAGCTGCGATGGCAGTGGTGGTCGATAGAGCAGAGTCCAACCGTGCACGGTGGAGGACATATGCAAATGCGTAATGGTTATATACAGAGTAGCGATGTATGCCATGCGAAACACAAAGATGATGTGATGTCCTTTGCAAGGGCGAAGAAAAGATGATGCACGATTACAGCCTTATAAATATCGGTTAAGTACATAAGTTTGTTAACTGAAAGGACATGCATATTGCATTTCTTGCCTCTGCCAACCTCAGGGCTCAGGTGCACAGTACAGATATGACATCCAGATTCAACAGAGATTGTTTTTCCCCTCTTATCCTTGCTGTGAGTGATAATAAATTCTGGTCAGTCATGAGTCATGACAATCCTTTTTGCCGGTTTGTCTAGAGACCAATATTCTGCACAAAACACAATAATTGGATTCTTCAGCAATTCCCTGCAAATCTGAATCAACGAATAACTTACTGAGAAGACAGTTTTGCTTACCAGTGGTACTGAGGCTAGCACAGCTGATTTATGATAACAGCTTCAAACACATAAGCGCTAGTATATATTGACATAGAGAACATCTGATAACTCTTGCTATTTATTATTCATTTATCTGTAACCAGGCAACAAAAGATAAACCATCCATTTGAAGTACATTACAGTCAAAACACAAGGGGCAAACGACCCTGTTCACTATGACCTATATGACCCAGTATAGGGGGATGAAAGGGCAGGGAATGTGGATGCAGACTGGAGTCCTCGAACAAACAGCAACATTTTTTCTAGGATTTCTACCACTTAAGCCACGGCAGGCATATCCTTGAGCCAGGGGGTCAAGGGGCTTCCCTATGGAGTAAACAATGAAGCCAATCTCCCGCATCTTCTCAGCATCAATTACATTGCGGCCATCGAACAAGAACGCGGGCTTCTGCATGCTGTCATAGATCTTCTTGTAGTCTAGAGCCTTGAACTCATCCCACCCAGTCAGGATGCAGATACCATGTGCGCCCTTGGTGGCTTCATAAGCATCCCAGGTCACAGAGACCTGCTTCACTGCGGTTGGGCTCATTGGCTGCAGGTGGATTGGGTGGTCCCAGTCGAACTTGTTCATTGCAAGATCACGCTGGATCTGGTCCTCGGTCACCTGCGGGTCATAGATGCTAATCTTGGCCTTGTCTCCAAGAAGGCCCTTGCAGACATCAATGGCCGCAGTCTCCCTAGTGTCACCAGTGTCCTTCTTGAATGCAAAGCCAAGCACTGCAATCTTCTTTCCAGATACAGTGTTGAACATGGAAGACACCACACGGTTCACAAATCTGCTCTTCTGGTAGTCATTAATCTTGATAACCTGCTTCCAGTAGTTTGCGACCTCAGGCAGTCCATTGCACTCGCAGATGTACACAAGGTTGAGGATATCCTTCTGGAAGCAGGAGCCTCCAAAACCAACACTAGCATTCAAGAATCTGGGTCCGATCCTCGAGTCCTTGCCTACAGCATAGGCCACCTCTGCCACATTGGCACCAGTAGCCTCACACAGAGCTGAGATTGCGTTCACTGAAGAGATCCTCTGAGCCAAGAAGGCATTTGCTGCAAGCTTGGACAGCTCAGCTGACCATAGGTTGGTTGTGAGAATGCGGTCCTCGGGGACCCAATTGGCATAGACATCCTTCAGAGCCTTAACAGCCTTCTGGCCTTCTGGAGTCTCCCGACCACCGATGAGCACACGGTCAGGCTTTAAAAGGTCCTCGATTGCTGTGCCCTCTGCAAGGAACTCTGGTTTGAGAGGATCTGGAATTTAATTCCCTTACTATTGTGTGTCAAGATCTTCTCAATGGCCTCAGCAGTCTTGACTAAGTTCAATAAATTATATCAGATAACGGCAGTTAACCATACAAGTTTCTGGGGTTGCCGTTACCTGTTGGCATTCACAAATCAGTTTCTTTGCTGAAAAGTCGCTAGCGACAAATAATAAATGAGTAATGACAAGAGCACACTGCTGAAGCATACCAAGCCGGTAGTGACAAGTGGTGTACAATGTGCATCGATCTAACAGCAATCATCGTGAGGATGCCAGTGATGTATATTATGGACAAAGACTCAAAATTAATGGCTCTCTCAGATATTTCCAGAAAAAGACTTTTTAAGCTGTAAAAGAAGTACTAAGTCGAATAAATTATTTCAGATAACGGCAGTTAGCCGTACAAGTTTCTGGGGTTGCCGTTACCCGTTAGCTTGCACAAATCAGTTTATTTGCTGAAAAGCCGCTAGCGTCAAATAGTAAATGAGTAATCACAAGAGCGTAAAACCAAACTAACAATACTGTGACAAGTGGAGTACAATGTGCAATGATCTAACAGCAGCAAACATGCACACTGCTGAAGCTCGCCAATCTGGTCGACTTTTGTCAACAGATATCAGTCAATAACATTGTTGCTACAATCCACCTATACTGCCAACAATGCCAGTAGCAATGATTGTGGGCATGCCGGTTTATATACACACTTCATATTACCAATTGCAAGCCAAAAAACATTAGCTTTAATTAAATGAACGAGTAACTGAGTAAGGAATTCTGAGCACATAACATGTTCTGAAATGAAAACGGCATATAAGTCATCCAATGATTTCAGTGCACAATTGTGTTTAAGTAAGACTCGTGATCAACGGCAATGATCAGTGAAGCAGTTTGACGTGGTGATGCCCAGTGGAGATCTGACGTTTGGTGATAATAAACTAAACGTCTGACCATTCTTTGCCCGCTCGATGGCATTTGACAATACATACTGACGACGACCATTTCGTCCTCGTCATTTTTTCTAGAGACCAACACAAGTATAGAAATCCTAGAACGCGGCCTGGATCCTATTACAGTCCACTAAAGTGTAGGAGTATAAGCAATCTCCCGAGACTAATCATCGGTCGAAATATAGACGCTGATCGTTGTGGTAGAGTGACCCCGCGCCTTAAACAGCACGCAGCAAAAAAAATCTGAACCAGTGCAAGAGGGTGAGTGGTTTCGATTTGAGTGCTCGGTCTCGGTCACAGCAGCAAAGAGGGGATTTCCGCAGAGCGGCAAGAATGGCACCGGGTGGCTACTGGCCCTGGCTACGTGGAATTGCGGGAACAGATAAAGGATCCGAGACCAGAGACAGGGAGAGGCATACCTCCTGAAGCCCTTGCCAACCCGATTCCGGCGGTCTCCCCGCCTTCTTAGCTCGCCTCGCCGTGAGATCTGGGTCTGGGTGAGGTGGGAGTTGGAGACTGGAGAGGAAGAGGAGTTTCCTGTCTGTCTGTCCTGAGAAGGGGGGAGGGAAGGAGCCGGTTAAATAGGAGGGTGCGTGCGAACGCAACGAACCTACGCCTACGCCCGGCCTTTTTCTCCACACACGTAGCACGAGGTATGTGAGCCTGTGAGGTGGGGGCCCACGGACTGGGCGGGGCCAAGCTGGCTGTCCCACCGACTGCCAACAGAACCACGCACGGTTCACGACTGCTTCAGTTGCACGCGCGCCTTGCAATGGCGTGTCTGTACCGGCAATGGCGTGCAGGGCAGGCCAGACTGTTGGTAGAAAGGATGGTGGGACGGGGTGTTATTTTCATATTAACACTAGTATATGTAGGATCGGATTCTTTATTTGCTTATTATACTACCTTTGTAAGGTGTACGTGCGTGTTTGCTTGTTACGCTCGCCTCGTGGAGAAAGAAACGATCGAAAAAGAAATCTCAGCAGCGACGGTTTTATACGTCTCACCGTTTATGGTTCAACTGTATCTTAATTCATAAACATAGCTCGTTTGATTCAACTCCAGCACCGACTTCGATAATGTTTTAAATGAAGGCACACTAGACGGCCAAAAGAGGTAGAACCATTTTTATGTATGGAAAAGAAGTTACATTCTTTGTGTATTATATGTTTTGGTTTTTGCTTTATGTGGTTTACAAATATCTTTAAATGACATGTTTTTGTGTTTCTCCTTTCGCGCGATGTAAGAGCGGCACCAAACAACCTCTAGAGTAGGACAGAGCTAGTATATGGCTTACTAACTTTGACGTTCATGAGAATTTCAATAGAAAAATATATGCTAAGAAATTCTAATGATTTCAACTATTTTCAAACAAAGTCTTGTGATTATCAGCCAGATTTGCCCCCAACTTAGGCCCTGTTTGGTTCCCATGACTAAAACGAAAGTGGATTAATCTTTAGTCACTCTAGGGACTAAAGTGCCAAATAAAATGACTAAAATATACTTCATCCGTTCTAAATTGTAGTTCACTTTGATATTTTTGATACATGTATTTTGCTATGTATCTAGACATATTATTTATCTAGGTAGAGAGCAAAATATATGTATCAAAAAAATTAAATTAAACTATAATTTAGAATAGAGGGAGTAATAAAACACTTTAGTTGCACTAGTAACTCAAGATAGACTTAAAAAGTGACTAAAACATTTTAGTCTATTTTAGTTTTAGTCATAGGAACCAAACAGGCAGTTAAAAATGCTAGCCGGATGATTGTTTGTATTTAAAAGCATTTGTTGCTGATTATATGATTATATCGCCATTATTAGTGGAAACAATTTTCTATCAAATAATGATTCTGAATTATCCAACCTCAAACGATTAGTGCCGTAGCAGCATATGCATGCCCTTGTTGGATTCTAAGCCTGACTTTAATTGTGCTTATACACGAAGCAACGAAAACGAACTAGCAAAAATTTGGTACTACAGTACTACATTGACATTTAACACTCAGCGGCTAGCCTGACCGGCAAGTTTTGGCCAAATTTGGCATGAAAACCCCGAAACTGGACCGAGACGCGCCAGCTAGGCGAACTACTTGCCAAGGTTCGGCACTGATTGGGTTGGTAAGCAGAAGTCCAGAACACCTTTGATTCTCGTGAGCATCTGGTGTCGGTGTGGATTGTGCAGCGTGCGGTTTTCCCGCGAACCGCGTGGTTTGCCCGTGGCGGGCCTCGGCGGCCGGCCAGCGCGTTTCGTCGGACCGTACGCCGTTGGCGCGCCATGCGTGCGATGCAAGCGGCGCGGGCGGACGCGCAGCCGGCACCGCAGGGCAGGGCATGCCAGAAGCCCAGAAGCCACGGCAAGTCGTCGGCAGCGGACAGCTAACCGCGTAAACGGTGTGACCGTGTGCCGTGTGCGCCGTGCCAGTTGGCGCAAGGCGGAGGGCCTCCGGGCCTGCGATTAGCGGATTATTAGGCCGTGTGAACTGACTTCACGTGCTCGTCCCGTCCTCGTCCGTGTCGAGTGGGTTTTCTGATGGCAGAGGCCCATATACGCCTGGGCAATCGGGGGATTTTGTTTGCAGACTCCCCAAAGGGTCCATAATGTACGGTACCTTTTCTTTTACTAGGTAAATAATCATGCGTTGCGACGGAAAAAAATTCGCTAAATACCATGAATCATAAAACACAAAAATATTATGGTCAAGGCGTCATGCTCTTGAGACTGTCATGTCATTTAGGCACAAGAGAGGTGATTGACTTGAAACTGAATGATCAAGATCAACAATCGTAATTTGTTCTCATAGCTTGATTTCAAAGGTTTGATCACAGCCACTATGTACAGGCGCAACTAAAGACAGGAATGGAAAGCCATAAATCCCCTAAACTTTAGCCTTCCCTGCATGCTGCTGTCCTTGATCTGCTGGGCGCCATCTGGGCACGATCACCATGCGCCTAAGCCTTGCTGGAGCCATCAGTGGTCCTGATCTTTGTGCTGCTTGCGGGAGTAATGGCGCCCCCCACATAACACATGTGGATATTGAAGAGCCATGTTGACAGGTAGTTTCACAGACACTGGCTAAAGAAAATGTAAGCGAGGGAACTGAAGTAACGATGAGAATTATGAGAATCAAATCCATCTCATCCGAATGTTGGTTCGTTGGGAATGGATGTTTCTTTTCACACTTGCAATTCATGCTGCCTAAAATGGGAGGAAATTTCTGTTTCTATGTTCAAACACAGAAAATGCTGCTCAATCTATAGTGTCTTGTGGCTGTTGAGGTTTCTATGTTCAATATCTCCACCATAATACTGCTCAATCTATAGTGTCTTGTGGCTTTTGAGGTTTTAAGGCAAATTACTGACACCTTTCAAGTGAAACTAATTCAGATTCACTTTGTATGGAGAACAACCTGAGGGCAATATTGTTCCTAGTAACAAAAGTCTGCAAGATGATCTATCAGCATATTGTTTTGCTCGAATAGGAGGAAATACAATACAAAGTGAATCTGAATTAGATTCCTAGGCATTTCATCTATTTCTGTCAGTTCAAAAAAAAAAAAGATGCTGTAAATTCCATCTTAAAGAGGAGGAATGCATCATCCAGTTGCTTTAAGACCTCAGCAGCATGCATGTACCAATATCTAGAAACAATACCATGACAAATTCACTATGCTGCATAGTAACAATCTAACTGAAGATGCCCATGTCAAGTTCATATGAGTCACGGGTCCACAAATTGTTTTATAAATGTACTGATTATCCATTGTCAAGTTTTACAAATGTCATAGCAGTACAGGACGTCAAAACTATATGATTTCTCTTTTTATTTTGTTATATGGAAGAACACCACTACATCAGTCAGCCAACAGGTAACAAAACTCAAGCTTTATTTAGCACAGACTAACCAATATGTTATTGGTCCAGTACTCAAGTTACTTGAATTATAAATGGAATTTAGAGGAGACCGCAACAAAGGCAGTGCCATGAAACTTGTATTCAGATTGAATAGATGCAATGCTTTTCTAATAAACCAAAAAGAGGAGACGTGTCTCCTCGTCCTCCCTACCTGATCCCTCCAGCGAGGGTTGCGAGGCTGGACGGTGAGTGCGTGGTGTGAGCTGCTTCTGTCGGCCACGGCGTTGGAGTGTGCAGGTGATCAAGTCTTTTTTGTGTTGCTGTATCTGGTGTATAATCTCCACCTGAACACAAACAGGAAAAGAAATCCATGTCAAAAAAATAGGGTGCAGCTCTTTGGGCTAATATATTGTCTGCCCATGAATAGTAACGAACTAATGACTGATAGAATAGACCCTCTGGTCAACCATTTACATAAATAGCTTGTAAAAATATCTGAATGTGCATATTAATTCAATCCACGGTTATACGATTTAATTAAATCTGGTGATAATGGCTTCCAGTTGCTAATCATTCTGAAGTACAAAGTCAAACTGATATGCAAGTTACAGATACAAATTGATATTCTCGTTTAACTATCATACTATTGTTCACATCATTAAAGAGTGGTCATTAGCCTTCACATTTTGTGTGACAAGTAAGCAGTGTCCTAACCATCAGTTAAAGATAAGTTCGGTGACTTCCTATCAGAAGAAAACTCTAATGACCAAGGGCTTGAATTTCTAACAGTATTTTTATAATCCCAACAAAACTCAGTCAGATAGAAATTTCATTCAGTAGATCAGGCGCAACCAACTTTCCAAACTGAATTCAAGGCTACAGTACAAATTTCAAGGAAAAATGAGTTTTCTATGCAGTCCAGCTGTTAGACAGCATTGATTATAAAGTTATGTGATCTAGCAGCATCTTCTTTAATCAAAATTTATGATCAGCATCTTGTTAGACAACATTGATTATAACTATATGATGCATTCCCCCTCTTCAAGATGGAATTTACAGCATCTTGTTTTGCTCGAATAGGAGGAAATACAATGCTGCTGAGGTCTTATATACGTAGCTAGCTTCAAATAAAAGGGCTAACACTGGAATTTAGGGTGCAGTCTTTCAGCACTTGATTGTGAAATCTTGCTTTCTTTTGATGGCAAACATATACACAGAAATTCAAGATAAGTTGGGCAGCCAACAGCAGAGACAAGTAAAGCAGTGATACCTTGTTAGTTATCAAAATGGCTACAGCCAAAGCTCAGTGCAATATTAGGCCCCAAAGCAAAGACCCATACTCCCTATAAGATCATATAACGTCTGGAAGAACTCGAGCTCTTGCTGCCATATTATAGGGAAGAGCAAGATGGTTGCATACAGAGCGTGCTTCTAGCTTGCTTGACAAACGGAAAAACATAGCTTGCTTTGAGCAGTCATGCATTCACTCCATAGGCATTCCATCGAACAGCTTGAATGCAGTATGAAAACACCCTACACCACTCATGACGAACGAACAAGCAAGACAGGCCGGTGCCAAGGACGACGAAGCAAGACAGAGCGATGCCGATGCTGCGTACCTTGGAGCCGTTGGGTGTCCGTCACGACGGCGATGTCGGAGCAGGCAAATAGCAAGGCGGTCTCCTCGTCCCCGATGGTCGTGTGCCGCGGCAGTTGTCGTCGAAGTGTGCGCAGACTGGAAGACGTCGGCGTCGCCGGCGGCTGGGGCGCGTGGGGGTCGTGCTGTCGCTGCGGCCTCCTCGTCCCGCGCGGTGTTGCGCCGAGGCAGCCAGCAAGGACGGCAAGGGCGAGCTGGGCGACACACGTCGGCGTCGGGGACGGCTGGGCGCCTGGGCCGCGTCGGGGTCCTCCTGCCGCTGCGGTCTCCTTGGCGGGCGCCCAAGCAGGAGGTCGGCAACGGCGAGGGCGACGGCGAGGTGGAGGCGACGGCGACGGCGCGGTTTCGCGGAGGGCGACTGCAAGCTGATGCAGGCGAGGGCGGACGGCGGTTCCGCGGAGGGCGATTGCGAGCTGCAGGCGTGGGCGGCACGGGCGGGCGGCGGTTCGTCGAGGGCGACGGGGACGACGACGGCGAGCTGCAGAGCTGAGCGGACGGCGACGGTTCGTCGAGGGCGACGGCGAGCTGCAGAGCTGGCCGAGGCGGGCGGACAGAGCGTGTGGGGGGCGGGGCGGGGCGGGGCGTGGTGAAGGCGTGAAGCGCGTCGTGGGCGGGGCGGCGGTTCACAGTCAACTGGACGAAGCGGGGGCGGGGCGGCGGTTCACGGTCAACTGGACGAAGCGGGGGAGGGTGATTACGCGGTAATGACGCGGAGGCAGGCCGATTACGCGGTGGATACGATATCATTTCATTCCTTTTAGCAGTATAAGATAAGAATTTTTGTTTTTGATCATCAAAAAGTCCCTTTCATCCCTCAGCTATTCACATAGTCCGATTTTGGTTCCTGATCTTTTCAAAACCATTTTTTTACCTTACTCATGGCTTAGATGGCGGTTTTGTCTAGTATAGCACCACCTTATCTACGAGATGATAAAATCAAGCTTCAATGATAGTTCAGCGGTAAATCAGACTGCAAACACTTTTTTACTGAAAAATTAGCCATATATTTTTCTATAAAAACTATGCAAATAAAAATATATGACCTACTTCGGTATTAAAATTTTAGAAAAATTGGCTCAAGAAAAATATGAAACCAAATTTATAATTTTTACTAAAATCATGCTCTATGATCTCCTAATTTGTGTGTAATTTGCTGGTAGATGCTCTCATTGTCTATTTTAAGTAGTCTATGTCGATGACCCACGGTACTCATAATAACCATGTTAGTGTCACTTTTGTTATGTTATCGTCACTCCATGTTTTCTACACCAACGTGGTCACATGGAATGAGTCACGAGTGATTCATGTGTTACAAATATTATGAATTTATGATTAAGCGTGAAACGGTTACAAGATAGTATGAAAAATCTGTTATCAAAATCAAAGTCACCTGAGAGCGTCTACATAGTCTTGGTCATTAGCACCGAAGTAGTCATAATAGTTTTTTTTTTGCGAGAAGAGTACTCATCTCCACTATCTACTACGGATACGACGGCTAAGATTAAAAGTTTATCCAGGCTTCTCACTCTGTTCGCATCCGCACTCTCCATCCTCACGCACACACGCCCACAACGCTCGCCGGCCACGGTTTGATCCCATCCACGTACTAAATTTTCGTCTTTCAAAAAATAGGAGCGGTTACTAAAAAAATAAACAAAACAGAGAAAAAGAAACGTCGCCCTCTTCCCTCTCGCGGCCTTCGTGACGGAAGAAACGCCGCACCGTATTCCACGGAATTCAAATTTGATCTCACGGTGTCCTCCTGCAAGATTCAAAATTGATCTCTCAATAGGGCTGCTGCCATGACCTCTGCAGCGCTGATTACCGTCGGCTCAGCGCTACGCCGTGGTGTTCGTCCACCAGATGCACGCAATTGTATAGAACGCCTTCAGGTTCGGGTTCACGCCACGGAAGGTCGCCGGTGGCACGCGCGGTGTTACTCCACTCGCCTCGGCGCCTACGGCTTCGACACCGTGTTCAGGGGCGCGCTCCCCATCGGAGCCGAAGGGCAACGAGTGCTGCCGTCTGTGTTGCCGGCCGCCAGATCAAGAACTGATCAAAGAATCCCGGGTGTTCTTGGTGTCACCATCAGGTGCCCTCGCCATCAGGTGCTGCCGGCCGTGGTCAAGCACGGCTTCATTTACCTATCGGTACGTGTGTTCATCAATTCATTTTCCTGCCTTCTATTCAATGGTTGTAGATTTGTGCTCAGAAGACAGGAGATGAGAACGTTTTACGGCTTTAACAAGACCAAGACCAGGATGCATAGCTCTTCATCAAAACCACTGAGAAGCCCTAGACAGTTGGTGGCGTGCTTGCCGTTTGACGACTCGTTCTTGAGTCGAAAACCTGTTGTTTTTCATTTCCCAGGGGTTCAGCCCTTAATAACTGCTCTGTCCTTATGCTTTGCTTCTTGTAAACTCTAAACATTGTATTTCCGTTAGTGATAATAGAAATGGGGAACGTCCTCGTATCAAAAAAAGGCAAGGGCAAGACAGGTCATATCAGGTTAGGATTAGAGTGCATAGAGAACTGATTGCCCTTGGATAATTAACAAATCAGTTTCCTTTTTTTTCATTCGCGTTTGTCACTTGGTTCAGATCCGGCCCTGATGCCTAATATATCTTGCCTGAATTCTGTATGTGAGGATACTGCTACGTGCCACTATTCTTTTGTTGTCAGTTTGCTTGTATTTTGATCTCATAAATATTTACTAGAAAAATAATATGATGTCTCGTACCAGATGGTTGAGACTTGAGAGTATCAAAGTTCTCCATTTGGAAATTCAAACCTCATCTCTGACCGATAGGTCATGAACCATTCCACATATATAGCTTTTATATACATTTTTCATATGTTGTATTATGATTTGGGGGAAGACTACTCTGTCTGGCAGCTTCCAGACCAGAGTCACTCTATTTATTGCTCTCATTTTTACATATAGGTTCCTTTATAATTTATTATTTATACCAACATTCCCTCTCAAAATGGGCTAAATATATCTAGCATGCCCATCTTGCTACAACTCGAGTCAACTTCACTAGGTCCTAAACTTTTTGTAAAACAGTCCGCTAGTTGGCCATGCGATTTTACATATTTCAACTTTAGGACTCCACTATCTAGTTTCTCCTTGATGAAGAACCTATCAATCTCCACATGCTTGGTGCGGTCAAACTGGACCGGATTGTTTGTAATATTTATTGCATCAATGTTATCACAATGAAGCACCATTGTCTCATTTCTTAATATCCACAGCTCCTTTAGCAAGCCTTTTAACAACAACATCTCACACAAGCTTAATGCCAGTGCCCTATACTCAGCCTCTGCAGTAGACCGAGCCACAACCGCTTGCTTCTTGCTTCTCCATGAGATAAGATTGCCTCCGACAAACACACAATACCCAGAGTTGGACCTCCTATCATCTTTGCTACTCGCCCAATCTGCATCACAGTAGCCCTCCACATCAAGGTGCCCATTCTTCCTGAACCATAACCCTCTCCCAGGAGTTCCCTTCAAATAGCTCAAAATCCTGTAAACAATCTCCATATGTCCTGTTCTTGGATCATGCATATACCTGCTCACCACACTCACTGCATAGGAAATGTCAGGTCTTGTATGACACAGGTATATCAGTCTTCCCACCAATCTTTGATATGTTTCTTTGTTCACAGGATCTCCACATTGGGCACTGATTTGATGATTTTATCAATAGGAGTATTACATGGCTGACATTCAAGCATGCTAATTTCAGTCAACAGATCAAGGACATATTTCCTTTGAGACAGAACTATCCCCTTAGGCGACCTGGCAATCTCAATCCCAAGAAAGTACCTCAGTGGTCCAAGATCTTTTACCTCAAAGGCCTTTCCCAAGTTTTCCTTCAAACATTTTATTTTCTCCACATCATCTTCTGTAATCACAATATCATCCATATACACTGCCATAATGGTGATAAATGTTTCTCTATGCTTGTAGAAGACCGTATGATCACCATTACATTGAGTGTAGCCCATACCACAAACCGCTCTGCTAAACCTGTCGAACCATGCCCGAGGTGATTGCTTTAGTCCATAAAGTGACTTTTTAAGTCTGCACACCTTCCCAATAGTTTGACTATTCGCAAACCCCGGTGGGATTTCCATGTAAACTTCTTCCTGTAAATCACCATGAAGAAATTCATTCTTCACATCCATCTGATGTAGAGGCCAACCAAAATTCACTGCACATGAGATTAAGGTTCTAATAGTACCCATCTTCACCACAGGAGCAAAAGTTTCATCATAATCAATGCCATATGTTTGACTATAGCCTTTTGCAACCAGTCTTGCCTTATATCTGTCCACCTCTCCTTTTGGGTTTTGCTTCGTAGTGAAGACCCACTCATAGCCCACAACTTTTTTTCCTCTCAGAAGTGGGACCAATTCCCATGTCTTGTTCTTCTGAAGAGCATGCATCTCTTCTCTCATTGCTGCATTCCAGTTAGGATCCTGCTTTGCACACCTCCAGTCCCTTGGAATAGGCACTGTTTGTCATGATGCAACAAATGCTCTATATGTAGGTGAAAGGCAAGAGAACGAGAGGAAGTTGGCAATGTCATGATTTGTACTAGGATGCTCAAAGCTATAGCGAATAGGAGGTTTTCTAAAATTGGATCTAGTATCCCTACGTTGTGCAAGAGGTAACTCTACATGTTCAGGGTTAGGAGGGACATTACCACTTGATGGAGAGAGGTCCGAGGGGTGATTTGGAACTGGTGTAGCAAGCTACTGTGGCTATGGTGCACTGATTTGCTCCCCCTGACTCCTGAACCGTCTCCTCTGGTACACTATGGGTTCCTTCTCTTGCTCAACATTTACCTCTGTATTTCCTCTATCTGTTGTCTCCTCATTCTCATCTCCAACTACCTCATCACCACCTATCTCTTCACCTGCATGGTCACCATTCCCCACATCAACACCTCCATTATCCTGATGAATTTCCTCTTGAGTTTCAGGCCTATCCATTGGACATGGGATGGTACTAATGATCACCTTCCTTGTATTGTCAACTCCTTCGTTCTCCCCCTCTCTACTGTCACCCTCAGTGACTGAAGAGAATTCCTCCAACAATGGATCAAGATCCCATGGTTGTGTATAGTATGGTTCAGATTCCCTGAACGTCACATCCGTACTCATAAACAATTTTTTCCAATAGGGTCCTAACACTTGTAACCCTTCTGCGTAGAAGAGTATCCAACAAAAACACACTTCACCAACTGAGGATCCAACTTACCCACTAAAGGTCTATGATCTCTAACAAAGCACACACAACCAAACACCTTTGGGGGTACTTTAAACTCTTGTTGTCCCAGAAACAGCTCCACAGGTGACTTCATACTAAGAATCCTATATGGCATCCGGTTGATCAAATACACTGTTGTTAGCACTGCTTCACTCCAGAGATATTTGGGTACATTCATCTGAAACATGATTGATCTTGCTACCTCCAACAAGTGATGATTCTTCCTCTCAGCAACACCATTTTGTGGTGGGGTATTAGGACAAGTAGTTTGATGTATGATCCTATGTTCCGAGAGATAAGCCCCAAAAACATTATTCACATACTCCTTTCCATTATCAGTTCGGATAATTCAGATTCTAGCTTTGAATTGATTTTCAACTAATGAAAGTCCTAGAAACACCGAAGGACCTCATGCTTACCCCTAAGCATGTAAACCTATGTCATACGAGTATAACAGTCAATAAAGGTGACAAACCACTTAAATCTGCTCACATATGTAACTGAGCAGGGACTCCAAACATTAGAATGTATTAACATAAAAGGTTCACAACTTTGGAGGCCAATACTAGGATATGTTATCCTTGTATGCTTCACAAGTTCACAAGCATGACACACAAGTTTATTTATGTCCACATCCTTAAAAACATCAGGATATAATTTATTCAAGCTTCCAAAGGGAACATGTCCTAACTGGCGATGAAGCAAGTAGATCTCCCTCTCTTGTACCCTAGTAGCTACTGCCAATGCTGACTGCTCCTGGTTGATGAATCATAGCCCATTACGCCTGACTCTCCTCTTCTCCTAAAAGATACAAGAATTTTTATCAAATATAACAATGCATTTGAACTGATCAACAAGTGAACTAACTGAGAGGAGATTGACTAGGAAAGAAGAAACATGCAAAATAAAAGATAAGTGAAGAGATGGAGTGCATTCTATAGATCCTATACCATGAATGGGTTGAGAGGTACCATGAGCAGTTTGTATTGTTTCATTATAAGAATATGGAGCGTATGTTTTAAAGGAACTAGATATGCCTGTGACATGCTTAGAAGCTCCTGAGTCAATAAACCACTCTATGTTATGCCTACATGTAGATGCAAGTGCCTGTGCCTGAGTACCTTTGCCCATATGGGCATAGTTGGCAAAGTTACCAAAGTGACTGGTGGTGGCCATCACAGAACCCACTGGAGTAGAACTGGAAGCTTCACATGCTTTAAACTTCTGCCATTGTTCCTACTGGTTGACCTGTTCTCCAGTTACGGTGAGGGACTGAATTTTAGCATTAACCTGAGGACCACTCTCTGTGATAGAACTCTCCATGGCTGCATGGGCTTGAGGGGCACCACGGCCTCTGCCACGTCCTCCAGCACATCCTCCACCACGACCACCATGGCCTCCTAGATTGCCACGAGCACCACCATGACCTCCTTGAGTTCCACTCCTACCACCATAGTTTCTTGGAAGGGGACAATTGAAGCTCATGTGTCCCTTCTCTCCACAGTTGTGACACAACCTCTCTGTCACAGTGGTACAGGCTAATTTCACAGGATTGTCACCACCCATCATTGGAAGCCTACTCTCCTCAGTGATCATGACAGACACAGCCTCCTCTATGGTAGGTAAACTATCCTAGTGATAGAAAGCAACCCTTCTATTCTCAAATTGAGGATCCAAGTTCTTCAAGAAATGAGTCACCCTCCTATCCTCAATCCACTTCAGAACATCATGGGCATCCTGTGGATCCCTCATACGAAGTGGAGCATAGTGATCTAACTCTCCCCACAACTACTACAACTCACAAGCATATTGCTTCACTGTTCGCCCTGCTTGTTCTACTTCATCAGCCTTGTTCTAAATTTCCATCATCACCATCATATTCCCCTGCTTGGAATACCTGATATTTAGATTTTCTCAAATTTGTGCTGCAGTGTGCATAACTTCCACCACTCTACTAATCGATGGTGACATGGATGCCAATAACCATGCCACTATGGTAGAGTTTGTTGTGTGACAAACTCTCCATTCAGTACTAAGCTTGTCAGCCGGCTCAACACAATCCTCCCAAAAATAATTCTCCACCCCTTTTCCTCCTAATATCACTTGCACTCTTCTAGACCAACTCAGATAGTTCTTACTACCCTCTAGCTTCACATCATTTAGGATGAGTTCCAATTTGAGTTCACGCTCCTCCCAGGACCAATCAGTTTCATCTCCAACAACCCTTGAATCATGGACATCATCTCATTTTTCAACTCACTTTTGGTAATTAGTGGATCACCCCCGTCATTACCACCACTCTCATACTCTCCTGCTGCCTTCTCTACATCCTCTATCGCTTTTCTCTTTGCTTCTTCCTCTAGATCCATCTCCTAACTGAGTAAGTCTTGCCCAGACACCAACAACAGATCCCTGCACAGCAGTGCCAAACTTCTTGTAACATCCTAGATGTTAATGAAAACTAAAACTTGATTAAGTGCATTGTTAAAGCATAATCATTAAGCATCATGGCATAAATGCATTCATGTTTTAATGATATCTTTTATGTGATGCTTAGTTTTATACATGAAATGATGATGCTTTCTGTTTATGTAAAGTTTCTTGTCATTTTATGTATTTCTACAAGTTTATAAAACAACCTAAAATCCATTTTGTTACCTTGTGCTTTGCTTGATGTTTATGTTAGGTCAACCTTGATATGTATCAACTAAAATAAGTTTACATTTCATAGGTTGCTTGTGTTTCTAAACTGTTGTGTCGCATGAAATCATAAAACCCTAATTTTTAATGTCAATTTCAATCCTTGATTTATGCCCTATATGGATTAAGGTGTAAAGTCATGCTTTTCTCTTGAGTCATGTGTAGGGGATAAGTTCAAGAGCAACAATTAAAAATTGGGCTCCAAGTTTGAGTTTGGAATTGGGTTCCCAAAACTTGCTTCAAGTTGGGTAATTCAAGTTTAAATTCAAAGTGGGGGCAATATTAAAAATGTTTTTCAAAAGTCAACTTGGTCAACCAAGGGTACTATTGGGTCATTGACCTAAAAATACCCTTAGCTGATGTTTGTGATCACTAATAGCCAACCAATTAATTCAAAAACCAAACTGAGTTTGAATTCGCTTTCGAAAACCCTAATTTCAAAACCCTATTTTAACCCTCTTTCTATATTTCAAAATCTATAAGGAATTTTGAGATACTCTCATAAGATGGTTTGTAGATCTTAACAAGTTCTACAATTTTGGTATTCAAAGTTTTCAAGTTTCTAAAATGAATTTCAAATGAATTTAAAAATACAGTTTTGTAACATTTATCCCCTTTTGATTTTAAAAGCATAATTCAAAATTTTTGCATAATTTGGGAAAACTTTGTATATTAAAAATGTTTGGTTTGAAAATTTGAGCATTTCATAGTTTTGAAGATTTTCAAGTTTTATTGAAAAATCAAAAGAAATTTCAAATATTTGTTTCTAGAGTTTTGTTTCCCTTTTGAATTTGAATTCATATTTCAAAAACTAAGAAGAATTTGAAATTTTTTGTTACATTAAAAATTTAGCTCTTGAAAAGTTATGCAAATAATATTTTTGGATATTTTCAAGTTCTTATGTAAAATCTGAAGTAATTTGCAAAATTTTGAATTGACATCATCTGCTACAGTGTTGATGACGTCATAGTCTTCTTCTTCCCTCACTGTTCGCCGCCGTCGCCGTGGCTCCCCTGCCCATGCTGGCTTGTCAGCGACTGCCAGCTCATGCTCATGCTAGAAGCGTTCCCGCCCGCGTGTCGCCCACGCCTTCGCCGAGCCGTGGCATAAATAGACGCCGCCGTGGACCGTTTCTCCTCTTCCTCTGCTTGTCTTCCGCTGCCGCCAGCTCCACCGCTCGCTCGCCGTCGTTGTCGTGCCATCCTTGGATGCTACGACCGCATCATCTGCTCCACTACAACTTAGCGCACCTGCCAAGCCAGAGCTCGCAGCCTCGTGCCGTCGGGGACCGTCCCAACGCGGTCGTCTTCCCCACGGACGGTCATCCTCTGTTTGCGCTGCCGCGAGCCGCCACCATCGACAGCAGTTCATGATGAGCTCTGTGCTTCAATTCCTCATGCACCAGTGTCGCTTTTGTGTCCTGCAGCTCACCATGCCCTTCGTTCCATAGTCGAGCCCCATAACCGCCAGAGCGCCGCTCCCGATGCCTGAGCTCACCGCTGTTGCCACCACTCCGTCAACCTCAGATCTCCGCCTTGCCTCCGCCTCAACCGAGGTGAGCATCAGCTTCGCCTCGACCCACTAGAGCTAACTAGACCCTCAGGTTCGCCTTGCCCGTGTCGCAGCCACCGCGTCACCTGTTGCCGCACCACCGCGACCGCCATGGCCGCCGCCATACTGCTGCTGCCGCTCCGCCGCTGCAATAACCACCTCTATGAGTTCGCCTAGTTGCGTAGGTCGCGTAGGTGCGAAGCACCTGGCCGTAAACCTCACCGCCATCGAGGAATCCGCGGTCAAAATTGTTGCTCCCGCGGTCAACGGCCCAAGGTTGAAGACAACACTGTTCATGCGATTTATTTATTTCAGAAAAATCTAGAAAATACTATTTTCTTTAGGAAATCATAGTAATTCGTGTACTATTCCAAAAATTATAAAATTTTTTGTATATGCTCTTTATGATGTCCTCTACCTAGAAAAAATATAAAATGCCAAATTTGAGTAACTTTTCCATGAGTTAAAATTAGCTCTTTTAATTGAAAAATGCCTCTTCTATGATTTTTAATAAATAATAGATTTGTTAAATATTTCTAAAAATTGTTTTGCCATCTAATTAGACCATAGTATTTTTAAAATAAAATTTTGGGCTTAATTAGACAACTTTAATTTTATGCCTTTATTTTATACTTTTAATTAATTAATTAACCCTTTTAATCATAATTAATCATTATAGGATTGTTTGACTTTGGGATTGATTGATGACCTTGGGTCATTAACCTTAATGACCCTTAGCACTTTAATTAATTGTTTGTGCTTATCTTAATCGTGTCATTAGGGCTTAATTAATGTTATTTCATGTGATTAATGAACTTCACTAATGACATAGTTAACCTAATGAACTTTGTAAGTAAGTTTTGTTGGCTTGCAACTTTATCGTGAAGGAAAGTTGTACTCAAGTCTTTAATCTGATCATGCATCCATCGAGCATCATGTTTACTTTTCCATCATGTTGAAACATATCATGTTATCGTATTGTTTCCGTTAACGGAGAGTTTAACGTTGTCGCACCAGATCCCAAGGAAGAGCAGACTCAGAAGTTGGGTATTGATCCAGAGTTCGAGACCGTCTACCCCAAATACCAAGGCAAGCTCTGGATACATTTAAACCCTAGCCTTATTTTATAAAAGTATTAGCGCTTCAGTTATGTTATGTTGCATTAAGTACTAGTCATTGAGTGGTAAACTACCAATTGCATTACCTGTCTTATTTCCATATTCCTTGTTACCTGTTTTTGGAAAATGCTTAGTTATGCTTAGCCCTGCTTAATTAGTAGGTTCTCAAAAAGAAAAAGAATAAAAAAGATGAGGATGGCTTTACTTGTTGGAATCATGACAATAGTTAATAAATCAAGTCCGGACGGGTAATTTGCATTGGGAATGGAGTCCCTCTGTAGTGTTTCTGTCTGTTGATGCCCTAGGTCCCATGTCGATGGTGATCTGGTGATATTGAGAAACTAGAAATCCACATGCATGAAGTGATATACTAAGGGTTGGAGCCCAGGTATGTGATAAAACCGACCAATTTATTAGAGCACAAGCACATATTTCGCCATTAAGACGGCAAACTACATGATTGAGACCTAATAAACCCGGTAGTCATACCGAAATCTCGAAGGATTTCAAACATTTCTGGCACGACCAAGATCGTAATAAGTTTAGCTGTCACCATTCACAATATACATAGTTCACACATAGTTTAAAACATCGGAGTTCGAAATAAGTTATTACAACCCAAGTTCAAATTCAAAATAAAGCGGAAGCAATTTAGTTCAAATCCACACACACACTTAGTTCAAATACAGTGCTAAGTCCTCAGTCAATATCCAGCAAAAGCATAAGGTAGAGTGGAGTGACCATGCCCAAGGTCTAGTCATCACCCAACGCGGGATAGAAGCAGTGTTGACAATAGCCATAAAACATCTCACCATCTGCAGCAACATGGGAAATAAAACCCTGAGTACGAGAATGTACTTAGCTAGACTTACCCATCATAAACTAAAAATAAATTGACTCCAAGGAGTATGCAAGGCTGTATAAAAGGGATAGCTGACTCATCAGTTGCGGAAAAGCTTGCGTTAAGAAAGAATTGATCATGACCTTCTAGCATTGTATTTTAATTTGATTAACCTTATCATGCTAAATTAACACCTGTACTAAACAAGCATGGTGATAATTATTCAACAAGAATAGTAACCAATTCCGGTTGAGTATCTTTCAATCTCGACAGCTCAACCATCTCATCTCTTGTTCAAATTCTTACTACGATGCCGCTGCTCAAGTTAAGTGTTCACTGTCCAGGAACGATGGTGATTATAATCGATTACTAACCAGCTGGCGGGTATTCCTCACACAAACCAGACTCACCAGCCACGGCGAGCTACAGAGCACCGAAAGTTTAATTCGGGAAAATCGCGAGATCAACAGGTACCATCGTATCTGGGAACTACCCGGCTGCCTTATTCAGGGCGGCCCTGACCTCGGACTTACTATCCGCGTAACCCATGGTCTCCCATCTTCTCCAATATGATGCGTACAGCAGGTCGACTCCCGGCCCAAACCAAACCCAGGCTTCGCGGTCGGAATGACTTATCCTTCCAGCTAAATGTGAGGCATAAATTCAATATGACTTGAGGACGTACAACGGACGGGGTCCTAGTTCGACACAGACGGGATAACCACACCGAACCTCCAGTTCAGTCTCAACACCAATCCCGCCCGGTCTCGATTTATTATCTCCACATGGTTATCCAAGATAACAATGTATTCAACCATTCTGAGTCACCACCTGTAACTCGCGGATGACAGGAAATCACCCGACTTCTACCGATCTAGTTAAAGTAGGGCTAAGTAGATAATCGCACCTGAACCTAACAGGGTTGAAGTATAACAGTGGCAAGGAATATAAGTAATGCAGCAACGGCATAAAACAACGCTTATAACTTAATGCATCAAACAAGTCAAGGACTCAAGTTAGATATTTTACAAACCACAGGGAGAATGCTCCAGGGCTTACCTTTCAGGAAAGAGCTTGGCTGGTTGTCGGGACACTCAGGAAGATCAATCTCAGGATCCTCTTCTGCTGCTATCCCTTGTACCAAGGCTTCCTGGTGGCCTTCCTCTCCTTGTACTCCGGAAACTACCGTTTTGAGCTCTGACGATCCTGTTTGATGCATGGTGCGTATGAATACCATGAATACATAGTAAATACAATGCTGATGCTGATGGTGAATGAATGCTCAGCTAAGATAAATGATATGATTTTGAAACATATAAGATAAGCACATGTCATCTGCATTCTCTTCTACCGACAAATCTTAAACAAGCCTCGCATTACAATTTACTCGCATGCTATAAGGAATTATAAACAACCATTGTTTTGCATACTACCCTATAACAGATCACACACATCACAAATATCATAAAAAGCATTTTTACACACATGAAATAACAACTTAAAGCATTATTAACTATTCAAAAGAAATTAGGGTAGAACTGCAACATGACCCTAGACTATTCAAAAAATTCTGTAAAAATTACAGGAGCTTAAGCATGCCTAATGTAGATTACCATAAAAATTTCAGATAAAAAAAATAAGCAGTTTATCCTACACAAAAATGACAAGGCAGCATAATTTAATAGGGTTAAAATACTTTGTGCATAGAAACATGTCAAACAACAGACCTCAGAATATCATTAGCTCTAGATTAGCCTAAAAACACTCTCCAAAAAGTTTCATGCACAAATTCCTTATATATTATTTATTATGAATTATTTATCATCTAATGGAAATAGGCACCGTAACTAGACAGAGCAAACTTTCCACAGGACATAGCCTCACAACATTTTTCACAGATAGAGCATGACATAAGAAGACTAACAAACTTGGTCTCACATTTTTCTGAGCAACAGAGAATTACTTATGCATTTTCTAAGATAAAAGCAATTAATATAGATAAATAAATCTATATAGAAAAGTATCACAAATTTCACATTTCATATTTTTCATGCATAGATCTTCTCATAAGAAAAATACTTCAAGTTGAATCAAATCATTTGGATGAAAAATGAAGAAGTTATGAATTTTCAAAGGTTTAACAAAAATCTGGAATCAGTTTCTTTAAAAGAAAAAGGAAAACGCTTTTGCACCGGAGACCCTGGGGTTTTCAGAAATCCACCAAGCCCTATAAATAAATTCCCTGTGTCTGGCAGATATGCACGAAGCACCCTAGCTTTTGTCGTATTCAAGGACGAGGTCCTTGCACAGGGGAGGGGCAAATCGACGGCGTCGGCGCGGCGTCGGCGCGGCGTCGGCGGCCGTTGCCATGGCTCCCCGACCAAATTGAACCGAGGGATAGCACGAGCGGGTCTAGGCGCATCGATTCGAGGTCCTAGCGCGGTCGGAGCGGGGCCGTGGCGGCTCGGCCGAGTGCGTAGGGCGGGCGGCGACTTCCCGACTGACGGCGCGGTCGAAATCCGACGAGGAACGACCCGCACTGGCTTCATGGACTAGGGTTACGGCTTCTACATGGCAAGGCACAGCTAAAGCTTGAGTCAGAGAGAGAAGAGGATGGCTGAATCGACCGAAATGCGACGGCAGTGGTCACCGGCTCGCTGGCCGTGGGGAAGAAGCTCTCGATTGGGGGTCTTACCCTCGGCGAGGACGGCTACTAGGGGGAGCACGAGCAAGCGCACGTCGAGGTGAGTCTAGTGGCACACTCGGGGAAGAAAATGAGCGGTGGCGATGGCTCGGTGATGGCAGCGCGTTCGGCGGCGGCGACGGCGAGCTCGCGGAGCAGGGGAAGGAGGCAGGGAGAGCAGATAATGAGAGGGGGACAGAAAGGAGGGAGCGGCCCGCACTGGCTTTAACGCGGTCAGAACGGTCCCGGCCGCCCCGGACCGCCGGTGTATGCGCGCCATGCGGAGCGTGCGGGCTTGGCGCGACGGGCGGTGGCCGGCCATTTCCATGACGGATTTGACCAACCGTCACTGAAATGCTATTTTCATGACCTCTAATATAAACTTTTCTGCCCTATAACTCTCAAGCCACGCCAAATTAGCCAAAACTTATATTAAAGAAAATGTAGCTCTAGAAGAGTAGAACATTTAATATATACAAAGTATGGCCAGATTATGCATAGATTTTGAAATACAAAAATCCAAATGAAAATTCCTTTAAAATTCCCTAAAATGGAAAAACAGCCCCCAAACCTGCCTTTTTCAACATTTTTGAACATCTTCCAAGCATTTTCATGAAAAGTGGTAATAACAACTTTTGTTCCTTATGAAATTCTCTACAAACTTTATTTAGGGTGCAAACATATGCAAATAATCTAGCTACCACTTTTAAATCAGTCAAACAAAACCACTTTCATGGTCCACCTTGGTCAACCATGACATCAAAGCTTAATTAACCAAAACTATGAACATAAACTTAGGTTCATTTGGTGTCCTAATCATGTCTAGGTTAATTTAGAGGTCATAAAACACCAAACACTCATACCACTTATCCAAGTCATGTGAATTGCAACCATAATTTGAATAATTCAAGCATCCACATAAAATAACAATTAATCTTTTCATCAATGCCATGCATAATGATGCTTATGCTTAAGAATGCAAGTGATTATGCATGCTTAACACCAGAGTGTTACAGCCCTTCCCCCCTTAAAGAAATCTCGTCTAAGATTTAAGTAGACTAACCATTCTTTATGAAAATCAGGATATACTTCTTTTAAATAGTCCTCGGTTTCCCAAGTGGCATCACTATCGTCATGATTGCTCCAAGAAACCTTGCATTGCCTGACCACACGATTTCTGGTCACTCCGTCTTTGACATCCAGGAGCCTCATAGGTTTCTCTTCATAATTTAAATCTAAACTCAGCTTAATGTCTTTAACTTTAACGGCTTCTTCGGTTGGAACACGTAGACATTTCTTGAGTTGGGATACATGGAAAACAGGAAACACTGCACTCATCTCTTCAGGCAGTTTGAGCTTATAGGCCCACAATCCTTTTCTTTCTACTATCTGATATGGACCAACATAACGAGGTGTTAGTTTTCTTTTAACACCAAAATGTTGCACTTTCTTCATAGGAGAGACTTCAGATACACATAATCACCAACATTAAAAACTAGAGGTCTTCTTCTCTTGTCAGCATAACTCTTCTGACGAGATTACACAGCTGCTATGTGTTGTTGAATTGTTTGAACCTGCTCTTCAGCTTCTTTAACAAAGTCAATACCATAATATCTTCTTTCTCCAGGTCCTACCCAATTCACAGGTTTCTACACTTTCGGCCATACAGTGCCTCAAAAGGAGCCATCTCTATACTCTCTTGGTAACTATTATTATAAGAGAATTCTGCCAAAGGTAACCACTTCTCCCATGAACCCTTGGATGATAAAACACAAGGCCTCAAGAGATCTTCAAGAATTTGATTCACTCTTTCTGTTTGACCTGAAGTTTGAGGATAATAAGCTGTACTATGATTCAGTTTTGTCCCCAAATCCTTCTGCAAGTGTTCCCAGAAATGAGCGGTAAACTGAGATCCTCGATCAGATACAATTATCTTGGAATTCCATGCAAATGAATGATCTCCCTGAGATAAATATCAGCATATTGAGGTGGTCGATAATCTGTACGAACTGGAATAAAATGCGCACTCTTGGTAAGTCGATCAACGATTACCCAAATAGAGTCATGCCCTTTTTGAGTGGTGGGAAGTCCGGTAATAAAATCCGTACTGATATCTTCCCATTTCCATTCAGGAATCGGCAATGGTTGAAGCATTCTGGCTGGCTTCAAATGAACAGCCTTTATGCGACAACAGATGTCACACCGTGCGACATAAGCTGCAATCTCCTTTCTCATTTTTGTCCACCAATAGCGAGCCTTTAGATCATGAAACATCTTACTACCTCCAGGATGAATAGATAACTTTGATAAGTGAGCTTCATCCATGATTTGATTTTTGAGTTCTCTATCTTTTGGTACGACCAGACGATCATCAAACCATAAGATTCCCTTCTCATCTACTCTAAAATGCTTGATTGGCTGTTTTAGCATCTTTTCCTTGATATGACCTATACCCTTATCAGTCGTCTGACCTTCGATGATCTTGCTTTCAAGTGAGCAACTAATTTGGATGTTACGCAGCACAACAGGATGCATGAGGCCAAAACCATCTGCTAACAAAGGTTGAATAGCATGGCAATGTGATTTTTGACTCAACACATCTGCGACTACGTTGGCCTTGCCTGGATGATATAAGATCTCCATATTGAAGTCCTTGATAAACTCCATCCATCAATGTTGCCTCATGTTCAACTCGAGTTGGGTAAAGATATACTTCAGACTCTTGTGGTCAGTGTAGACTTTACAGAAATTACCTAGCAAGTAATGCCTCCAGATTTTTAGAGCATGCACAACAGCTGCAAGCTCCAAATCTTGGGTTGGATAATTCACTTCATGCTTCTTCAACTGGCGTGAGGCATAAGCTATGACTCTCCCTTCTTGCATAAGCACACATCCTAAGCCTGTTTTTGATGCATCGCAATATACATCAAAAGGTTTCCCTAAATCTGGTTGCGCAAGAACAGGAGCAGTGGTCAACAATTCCCGCAAGGTACGGAAAGCTGTTTCACACTCCTCTGTCCAGGCAAACTTCTTCTCTTTCTGTAACAGATTTGTCATAGGTTTGGCAATCTTCGAGAAATCCAAAATGAAACGACGATAATATCTGGCTAGACCAAGAAAACTCCGAACTTCATGCACAGAAGTTGGTGCTTCCCAATTCATAACCTCTTGTACTTTGCTCGGATCTACTGAGATTCCCTCATCAGATAGAACATGGCCAAGGAATTGAACTTTCTTGAGCCAAAACTCACACTTGCTAAACTTGGCATATAGCTTATGTTCCCTAAGCCTGTCTAAAACAATTCTCAGATGCTCGGCATGATCTTCTTCATTTTCTGAGTACACCAAGATGTCATCAATAAACACCACCACAAACTTGTCTAACTCTGGTATAAAGACCGAATTCATTAGATATATGAAGTATGCAGGAGCATTTGTTAAGCCAAAGGACATAACAAGATACTCATACAATCCATATCTAGTAGAAAAAGCGGTCTTAGGCACATCTTCCGGTCTAATCTTGATCTGATGGTAACTAGACCTAAGATCAGTCTTGGAAAACACTTTCGCCTTGGACAACTGGTCAAAAAGAATGTCAATTCAGGGTAACAGATACTTGTTCTTAACGGTCACAGCACTGAGTGGACGATAATCCACGCACATCCATAGAGATTTGTCCTTCTTCTTCACAAAGATAGCAGGACAACCCCATTCCGACACACTAGGGCAAATAAGACCCTTATCCAATAATTCTTTCAACTGATTTTTAAGCTCTGCCAATTCATTTGGCGGCATCCGATATAGCCTCCTAGAAATTGGTGCGGTACCAGGCAGTAACTCAATGCAAAACTCAACATCCCTATCTGGTGGAAGACCCGGATGCTCTTCAAGAAAAACATCCGGAAACTCACACACGACAGGAATTTCAGGAAGAAGGGTCACACGAGTAGAATAGGATACGCTCTTCAGCTTAAACTTTTGGGGCAACGGCACTTGAAAGGTACCCTCCCCAAGAGGATTTCTGATAGATAGCATCCTATTACCTGTATCGATCACAGCACCCTAGAATTTCATCCAACTCATCCCCACTATCATGTCCACTCCTAAGCCAGGTAGAACTATCAAGTTCAACTGAAACCTCCACTTGTCTAGATCTAAGGTTGCACCCTGAACTATCTGCTTAGTAGTTATATCAGCCCCAGCTGAACTAACCTTGAATTCAATGCTCAATTCAAGTATCTTTTGATCATGCTTCTGTGCAAATGCTTGACTCATGAAAGAATGCGATGATCTAGAATCAAATAAAACAGCGGCAGAGATTTGATTCATAGGAAACATACCCGCAGTCACTGGTTCACCGGCAAGAATCTCCTCAATCAAGGTGTTGTGCACACGAGCTTGGTACGGGGCCTGCTGCTTCTTGGGAAAAGGGCAATAACGAGCAAAGTGCCCTGTCTGGTTGCAGTTGTAGCAAGGCCCATTAATAGGTGTCTTGTTAGCACCGGTCAAGCTGCTCTGTCCTGGTTTTCCCTGCGGAGCAGGAACCTTGAATGCCTTGTGCTGCTTCTGTGGATTCTGAGCTGGATAGTTGCTCTGCCTTTTCTGCTGCGGGGGCCTGAACCTCGCACCAGACATAGGTGGACGATACGGCGTACGAAAGGCAGTTGGGGCTCTTGATTGAGAAGAACCACCTCCATCATGAGCTCTCTTGCAATTCTTGGCGGCAGCATGATTGTTGTTATTGTTTTCTTGCATAATACAATCATTCAGGAAATCATTGAAAGTAACACGGGCAGAAGTGCTCATGGTCTTCATCAACTTGGAACTGAAGCCTCTCTTGAAACTAGCTATCTTGTTCTCATCAGTGTTAACAAACTCAGGAGCATTGCGACTCAAGGTATTGAAGGCGTGCAGATACTCCTTCACATTACGAGTTCCCATAGTGAGCGACAAAAACTCAGTCTTCTTCATAGCCATCAAACTAGGAGGAATGAAATTCCCTCGAAAAGCACGTACAAAGCGGTCCCAAGTAATAGGAACACCCTGCTGAAAGGTGGTGCGATGTTGCTTCCACCACATCCCCGCTTGTCCCTCAAGTTGATGGGCTGCATACTTTGCTTTCAGTTCTTCTGTTAACCTTAGAAGATAAAATTTATCTTCGATGGTGTTGAGCCATTCATCTGCTTCAAGCAGTTCAGGAGCATCCTTAAATACCAGAGGTTTAGTGTCCTGAAAGTCCTTGAAGCTGCTATACTGATTTTGCTGAGGACCCTGACGAACATCACGGGCCAAGCTCTCACGAAGAAGCTGCTCCACAATGTGCTGGCTGCCCAAGAATTGAGCAAACAGCTGCTCCGCATTGGTCAGAGGTGGGGGTGGTACACCACGTGCAGTATTATCGGCACCCTCTTCAGCACCACCACTACCATTACCACCCGAACCACTACGGGTAACCGACATCTGCATATTTCAGCAATAAGTATTTATTAGGTGAATGTTGTCATAATGAGAGGTGAATGTAAAAATCATGCCAAACTGAATTTATCGAGGAAAATAAATTTGCATAATAAATAGAGGCACAATAATTCCAATTTTCATATCACAACATCACTACTAATATTACTTCGAACCATCGCAAAGCGTCTTACAACATCCATATTTTGCCAGCATACATGCACTGGACTTTTAAAGGTGTACGGATATCGCCACATCAAACACCATGTTCCACATTACATCAAAGTCTCAATAGCGTGCAAAAAGGGTTACATGACCACCCAACAGGAACGCAAAAGAACAACTAGAGACTAGCGATCATCAACAAGGCTACTCTCCATTGTTGCTACTCTCACTAGAAGCACCGTCCATAGCCCTTCTAGCTGTTGCTAAGGCTGCTCTCAGCTGACGGATCTCCTCCTGCTTCGTGTGCACCTCCTTGTGAAGACTAGCATTGTAAGCACGAACATCCTCCACTTCCTCTAGCACCTGCTACTGACAGATGTTAAGATGACGAAACTCAAACCAGGCTTCTCCCTAGCCTGAGCCATCTTCTGGCTCTCCTAAACAACCTTGTCTCGATGCTGAGACACACGGGCTACCTCCTCTTGTGAGCACTGAAGCTCACGTGTCAGCTCACACTTCTCCTTGCGTGCATCAGCTCGAGCCTCCTTGAACTCCTCACTCAGACGAAGTGCCTTAGTCTCCATGTTGACATAGGCCCTCATCACTGCAAACATGGCACTCATGGCAGGCGTGTAGCTGCCCTGCGCCTCCTTAGGACCTACCTCCAGTGGTTTTCCCTCGGCATGTGGCCACCTAGAAAGGCGGTTAGCAAAGGGAAACACAACAGGAAAAGCCTGGGCAAACTGGTGTGGGATCTCCTCCATCAGGTGCTCCACCACGTCAAAAGCTGCAAATGTGGCACCCGTCTTGGCAGTCCTGCCCGCACCAATACAGCGCCACCCAACCTAGTGGGGTCACCATCCAAAGGTAGGACAACTACCTCCACCCAAGCCTCTCCATAGTTCACCAAGTCATCCTTGTCCCAGTAGTAGTGAGGCTCCATGCCCACCGTGTACCCAGCGTTGGAGAGAATCCTCCAAAGAAGGCTAGGCATGGCGTGCTCCTCAAGAAAACTGTCCACCTCCCTTGGCACCGACTCATGGACAGCCAAAGGACCACAGGGCACTCCTCCTCCAGTGGACTTGCGAGCAGTCTGCTTGGTTCTCGGCATTTGTCCAAAAGTTGTATATCCCATGAGTTTATAATTTTAAAGAAATGAGACAATTTTTTATAAGGGAAGGAACCATGAATGTATGAATGAGTAATTTTAACCATGATGCATGCATGTTACATACGTCCTCACGAACTAATAATCTAATGCGCTATGCGGTGGCATACATCATTCTCTCATTTATACGTAACTACTTCGTTCTACCGTTCACACGGTTAGTGTACGTGCAGAAAATTTATTTTAGCCCATATCCCATATGAATGCAATTCAACGTAAAAATTCACGCACCTTCCAAACAAGGTGAAAACACCGATTACTTACTACCCCAACAAGTCGCGCAGAAGACGACACCGTCAGAAGACGATCCCAACTTGGGATACCTTCATATAAACATGTGTGCAACATGTGAATAATCCGGCATCAATAAGCACTCCCCTAGACTGGCATGCATCCAATCATGCTCTCACAACTCACACTTACCAGGGCATAGAGGCAATTTGATCCATACATTACCACTCAAGTGAATGTCACCCATACGACTTCGTCATTGTATAGGCAACGATAAAGCAGAAAATATGATGCAATTCCCCAAGTTAGTACTTAATTAAGCCACCTGAATTCCTATTGGGCATAAAGGATATGACCACTGGCACACTCTAAATTTTCAAACCATAGATTTGAACACCTATGTATAGCTATACATTTTGTAAATACTTTTCACAAACAAAAACTCTTTTATTTTAAATACTTATGAATAGTAATGCTAAACCTTGCTCCGATGCCAGCTGTGATAGAACCGACCAATTTATTAGAGCACAAGCATATAATTCGCCATTAAGACGGCAAACTACATGATTGGGACCTAATAAACCCGGTAGTCATACCGAAATCTCGAAGGATTTCAAACATTTCCGGCCTGACCAAGATCGTAATAAGTTTAGTTGTCACCATTCACAATATACATAGTTCGCACATAGTTTAAAACATCGGAGTTCGAAATAAGTTATTACAACCCAAGTTCAAATTCAAAATAAAGCAAAGCAATTTAGTTCAAATCCACACACACACTTAGTTCAAATATAGTGCCAAGTCCTCAGTCAATATCCAGCAAAAGCATAAGGTAGAGTGGAATGACCATGCCCAAGGTCTAGTCATCACCCAACGTGGGATAGAAGCAGTGCTGACAATAGCCATAAAACATCTCACCATCTGCAACAACATGGGAAATAAAACCCGGAGTACGAGAATATACTCAGCTAGACTTACCCGTCATAAACTAAAAATAAATTGACTCCAAGGAGTATGCAAGGCTGTATAAAAGGGATAGCTGACTCATCAGTTGCGGAAAGCTTGCGTTAAGAAAGAATTGATCATGACCTTCTAGCATTGTATTTTAATTTGATTAACCTTATCATGCTAAATTAGCACCTGTACTAAACAAGCATGGTAATAATTATTCAACAAGAATAGTAACCAATTCCGGTTGAGTATCTTTCAATCTCAACAGCTCAATCATCTCATCTCTTGTTCAAGTTCTTACTACGATGCCGCTGCTCAAGTCAAGTGTTCACTGTCCAGGAACGATGGTGATTATAATCGATTACTAACCAGCTGGCGGGTATTCCTCACACAAACCACACTCACCAGCCACGGCGAGCTACAGATCACCGAAAGTTCAATTCGGGAAAATCGCGAGATCAACAGGTACCATTGTATCCGGGAACCGCCCGGCTGCCTTATTCAGGGCGGCCCTAACCTCGGACTTACTCTCCGCATAACCCATGGTCTCCCATCTTCTCCAATACGATGCGTACAGTAGGTCGACTCCTGGCCCAAACGAAACCCAGGCTTTGCGGTCGGAACGACTTATCCTTCCAGCTAAATGTGAGGCATAAATTCAATATGACTTGAGGACGTACAACGGACGGGGTCCTAGTTCGACACAGACGAGATAACCACACCGAACCTCCAGTTCAGTCTCAACACCAATCCCGCCCAGTCTCGATTTATTATCTCCACATGGTTATCCAAGATAACAATGTATTCAACCATTCTGAGTCACCACCTCTAACTCGTGGATGACAGAAAATCACCCGACTTCTACCGATCTAGTTAAAGCAAGGCTAAGCAGATAATCACACCTTAACCTAACAGGGTTGAAGTATAACAGTGGCAAGGAATATAAGTAATGCAGCAACGGTATAAAACAACGCTTATAACTTAATGCATCAAACAAGTAAAGGACTCAAGTCATATATTTTGCAAACCACAGGGAGAATGCTCCGGGGCTTACCATTCAGGAAAGAGCTTGGCTGGTGGTCGAGACACTCGGGAAGATCAACCTCGGGATCCTCTTCTGCTGCTATCCCTTGTACCAAGGCTTTCTGCTGGCCTTCCTCTCCTTGTACTCTGGGAACTACCATTTCGAGCTCTGACGATCGTGTATGATGCATGGTGTGTATGAATACCACGAATACATAGTAAATACAATGTTGATGCTGATGGTGAACGAATGCCCAGCTAAGATAAATGATATGATTTTGAAACATATAAGATAAGCACATGTCATCTGCATTCTCTTCTACCGACAAATCTTAAACAAGCCTCGCATTACAATTTACTCGCATGCTATAAGGAATTATAAACAACCATTATTTTGCATACTACCCTCTACTGAACCAAAACCAATAACAGATCACACACATCACAAATATCATAAAAAGAATTTTTACACACATGAAATAACAACTTAAAGCATTATTAACTATTCAAAAGAAATTAGGGTAGAACTGCAACATGACTCTAGACTATTCAAAAAATTCTGTAAAAATTATAGGAGTTTAAGCATGCCTAATGTAGACTACCATAAAAATTTCAAGTAAAAAAAGTAAGTAGTTTATCCTACACAAAAATGACAAGGCGGTACAATTTAATGGGGTTAAAATACTTTGTACATAGGAACAAGTCAAACAACAGATCTCAGAATATCATTAGCTCTAGATTAGCCTAAAAACACTCTCCAAAAAGTTTCATGCTCAAATTCCTTATATATTATTTATTATGAATTATTTATCATCTAATGGAAATAGGCACCATAACTAGACAGAGCAAACTTTCCACAGGATATAGCCTCACAATATTTTTCACAGATAGAGCATGACATAAGAAGACTAACAAACTTGGTCTCACATTTTTCTAAGCAATAGAGAATTACTTATGCATTTTCTAAGATAAAAGCAATTAATAGAGATAAATAAATCTATACAGAAAAGTATCATAAATTTCACATTTCATATTTTTCATGCATAGATCTTCTCATAAGAAAAATACTGCAAGTTGAACCAACTCATTTGGATGAAAAATGAAGAAGTTATGAATTTTCAAAGGTTTAACAAAAATCTGGAATCAGTTTCTTTAAAAGAAAAAGGAAAACGCTTTTGCACCAGAGACCCTGGGGTTTTCAGAAATCCACCAAGCCCTATAAAGAAATTCCCTGTGTCTGGCAGATATGCACGAAGCACCCTAGCTTTTGTCGTATTCAAAGACAAGGTCCTTGCACAGGGGAGGGGCAAATCGACGGCGTCGGCGCGGCGTCGCCGGCCGTTGCCGTGGCTCTTCGACCAAATTGAACCGAGGGATAGCACGAGCGGATCCAGGCGCATCGATTCGAGGTCCTAGCGCGGTCGGAGCAGGGCCGTGGCGGCTCGGCCGAGTGCGTAGGGCGGGCGGCGGCTTCCCGACCGATGGCGCCGTCGAAATCCGGCGAGGAACGACCCGCACTGGCTTCATGGACTAGGGTTATGGCTTCTACACGGCAAGGCACAGCTAAAGCTCAAGTCAAAGAGAGAAGAGGATGGTCGAATCGATCAGAACGCGGCGGCGGCGGTCACCGGCTCACCGGCCGCGGGGAAGAAGCTCTCGATTGGGGGTCTTACCCTCGGCGAGGACGGCTGCTAGGGGGCGCACGATAAAGCGCACGTCAAGGCGAGTCTAGTGGCACGCTCAGGGAGAAAATGAGCGGCGGCGATGGCTCAATGATGGCAGCGCGTTCGGCGGCGGCGACGGCGAGCTCGCGGAGCCGGGGAAGGAGGCAGGGAGAGTAGAGAATGAGAGGGGGACAGAAATGAGGAAGCGGCCCGCACTCTCTTTAACGCGGTCGAAACGGTCGCGGCCGCCCCGGACCACCGGTGTACGCGTGCCACGCGGAGCGCGCGGGCTGGGCGCGATGGGCGGTGGCCGGCCATTTCCCTGACGGCTTTGACCAACTGTCACTGAAATGCTATTTCCATGACCTCTAATACAAATTTTTCTGCCCTATAACTCCCAAACCAAGCCGAATTAGCCAAAACTTATATTGAAGAAAATGTAGCTCTAGAAGAGTAGAACATTTCATCTATACAAAGTATGGCTAGATTCTGCATATATTTTGAAATACAAAAATCCAAATGAAAATGCCTTTAAAATTCCCTAAAATAGAAAAACAGCCCCCAAACCTGCCTTTTTCAATATTTTTGAACATCTTCCAAGCATTTACATGAAAAGTGGTAATAACAACTTTTGTTCCTTATAAAATTATCTACAAACTTTATTTAGGGTGCACACACACGCAAACACTCCAACTACCACTTTTCTGCAAAAATTCTTATCTCTTGCAAGCCTTACCTTGTCCCTCTAGCCTGCATTTCCTGAGTCTTCACCCCACTTTTCGTCGGGTTAGTCTTGTTGAGTACTTTTATACTCAGGGTTTGTTGAACCCCTGTTGCAGGTACTAATTGGTGTTCAAACCAAGTTCATGTTGGTGGGCTCGACGTGATCTGGTTGTCCCTCACAACTTAGGTATCCTACCTAAGTTGTCTTCTATAGTACTGCTCGACTTTCGCTATTGAAGTTAAGTTTGTAAAAATTTAACTTATTCATATATTTTGTAAATTTAATTTTATTATTCTTCTGCATTCTGATATATATTTTATAATAAATATTGTAATGTTGCAGCTACTGCTTTGTTGATCCTGGTATGAGTTATCAAATATGGTTTAATCGGGGTCCTTTAAGGGCACCCGACAGGGCTTTTTAAGTTATCTGGAACACATGCATGGCTATCGGAAGTCTTTGGGACAATGACAGGTGCGTGTGGGCCATATAATTTAAGAGGTTCTGCCACACTTCTCCCCAATGACACCACCACCTGCAACCAGGAACCACACCGATAGGGCACACCAGCTCCTCTGCTTCTCAACTCTGAGCACAGCACCAGCACATAAACTCCTCTGCTTCTCAAGTCCTCTTTTCTACAGCACAGCACGGCCTGCTGACCACCAGTACAGTAGCTCCTCCTGCTCCACTGGTCCACTCAACCTGCAGGACCTCCTCCCGCGTAGAGCCTGGCCCACTCAACCGCAGGAGCCTCAACTGCACGTCGCACAGCTCCGCACGGCACGCAGTCGCGCCACAGCCATGAGGCTCTTCTTCCGTGCATCGCACCCATCCGCAGGCCTCTCCCACGCACCGCACCCACGCGTTCGCATGTCCACAGGCGGCGCGTGTCGCCCGCAGGCTGCTCTGCGCTTCACTCCGCATCCGCACTTCGCTCTGCTGGCCGTCGATGCGACACCACGGGCCCGATGCAGCACCATGAGCCGACGTGACGTGACACCACGGACCATCGCTCTGCTCCGCTCGCAGGTTGTGGCTCCGCCGTGAGTTACACCGCCTCGCCACCCGTGCCGTCACCGCCGCCATCACCTAGGTAACCCTAACCAAAGGCTCTCAATACCACATTGTGATTTGGGGGAAGACTACTCTGTCTAGCAGCTTCCAGACCAGAGTCACTGTAACAGAACCGCCCGATTAATGCAAACCCAAGGTACTAAGTAAACCTCCGAGGAAATTTAGTTAACACCTTGTGCTCATATTAACCCGGTAGTCCGTGAAATCTCAAAAGATTTCAAACTTTTCCAATGACACACCAGAATCGCACAGTTCAACAGTTACCATTCACCTATCCTTACATTTTAGAATATCAAAGTTGCAAATAATTAGCGGAAGTAGATATATTTTCAAAATATACTCACACCTATGATTTATATACAGTGCCAGCTCAGGGTCGACATCCAACAACATCAAGTAGACGAGATATAAGAGATGACCTTGCCCAAGGTCTAATCTTACCGTAGTGGGATACACGTCCATCTTGTCACCACAGCAAAAGTCTTATGATCTGCAACAAGTGGGAATACAACCCTAAGTACGAGAATGTACTCAGCTAGACTTACCCATCATAAACCAAAAATAAAGTGACACCAAGGAGTATGCAAGGCTTTATAAGGAGGCTAGTTGACTCATTTCTTTGCATAAAAAGCTTGAGCTTATTAAGAGCAATTATTATATCCTTCTAGCTTTGGATTTTAAAGTCATTAACCTGATCATGCTAGATTAGCACCTGGACTAAGCAAGCATGGTATAATCATTAAGCAAGAATAGTAACCAATTTTGGTTCAGCATCTTTCAGCATCAACATCATAACCATCTCATCTCTTTGTTTAAGTTGTTACTACGATGCCGGTGCTCAAGTCAAGTACTCCCTGTCCAGGAGTGATGGCGATTCGAATTGATTCCTAACCAGCTGGTGAAATACTCCCAACACAAACCCAGACATGCCTGGCAGAAGGCACCTTAGGTCACCGTTCGCACTATTTGGGTAGAAGATAGTCGCGGGATCAACAGGAAGCATTGTACCCAGGGGCCGCCCGGCTGCATACTAGTCGGACACCGACCTCAGGCTTACTCTCCGTGCCCCTGTAATCACCCACGCCATCTCCAATATGATGTGTTCCGCAGGTCAAAACCCGACCCAAACATGCTACTAGGCTTCGTGGTTTCCATAATGCCAACTAAGTGTGGGGTTGCATTCAACATGACAAGAGGGCCGAGACATCGGACGGGTCCTAGTTCGACACAGACGGGATAAACACAACACAGAACCTGCAGTTCTGTCCACGGCACCAATCCCGCCCGGTCTTGATTTATTACTTCTCATGGTTATTCCAAGATAACAATATAGCTCACCATTATGAATCATCACCTATCACTCGTGGATGACAGGAAATCACCCGACTTCTACCGATCTAGTTAGGCAGGGCTAAGCATATAAGCGAGCCTAGACTTAACAGGGTGTATGGATAATTCAGGTGGACAAGGGTAATCATAATGCATCAATGGTATTGATCAACGCCTATAAACTTAATGCATCATAAACAATAAAGGATGCAAATTAAGTTATTTGTAAAACCATAGGGAGGAATGCTCTGGGGCTTGCCTTTCTCGAAGCAACTGGGCTAATGGTTAGGGCACTCTGGCAAGTCAGTGTCTGGTTCCTCGCCCTGGGCTGCCTCCTGCAGCTCTGCCCCCTGCGGTGCTTCCCCTTTTGGCTCCTCTTGGGCTATTGGCGTATGGTCCGTCAGTAAACCTGTATGATGCATTGATGCAAATGAATACCATGTATGCATTATATCGAGTATGATGTATCTCAGAAATGTATGCATGTCTATGTGGCGGAGGATGAAATGCACTCGTTATATTAGTACTATGTAGAAAACCCCAAAATAGTTTTCAGCAACCCACCAACAATTATCTTAGATAAAACAAAAAGAACATCATGGTTGCATGACACGACATCACAAAACCCTAATCTGACACTGAATTAAACTAGGGTTGGACTGGAACACATATTTATACTACTCAGAAAAATCTACAAAAATTACAGAGGCTTAGGCATGTTAATCAAAGTCTACTATAAAAGTTTTAGGTCAAAACAGTAAGTACTTTATCCTACATAAAAATCACAAGGCAGTATAATAAATCAGACACAAAATACTTTGTACTGTGAAACATGTCAAACAGTAGGTTTCATAGCATAAATATCTTCGATTTAGCCCTAACATAGCCTATAAAAATTATCAAGCAATTATCTTAATTAATTATTTAACTATGAATTTCTTAATCCCTTAGCAAAACTAGCACCCCTACAAAGACAGAGCAGTTTTTACACATGACATAGCCAACTATTATTTTTCATAGATCCAGCATCACCTAACTAGAGCAATAAAATAAGAATCACATTTTTAGGATAAACCTAGAATTAGTTATGCATTTCTAAATATAAAAGCATTTATAAGGAATAAATAAATCAGAAAAGTATTTCAAAAAGCTAAACTTATATTTTCATGCATAGTACTCCTCATAAGAAAAATATTACAAGTTGAACCACCTCATTTGGACTTAAAATGAGCAAGTTATGATTTTTCTAAAGGTTTGACACAATTTTTGAAAAACTGATTTTCCAAAAACACCTAGACGAAAATGTTACACGTGCCCCGTGACGTACACAGTGCTGTTCCTACGATAAAGCCACCCGGCTTGTGCACCCAGGCGGGCACCCTGCTGACGTCAGCCCGGGCCCATCGGTCAGTGAACTCGAAACAGGGGAGGGTCGCCGGCCGACGGCTCCTCGCCGGTGGAAAGCATCTTTGGCGAAGCGGTCGGTACCTACGGTCTCAGCGCGACGAGGTGAGTCTATTGGTGTAGGAAGTGCAGGCTCTAGTGGCGGGGAGCAACGATGGCGGTGCACGGTGGCGAGCATGGCGGCGGGACGGCCGGAGTCCTGCGAGACGGGACCAGAACCGGCGCCATTAACTCCCATTCGAGCATCTCCTAACCCTAGCGATATGGGGATGAGCAAGAATTAGGGCATAGCGGGATGGAAGAGGCACAGGCATGGCGAACCGCTCCGGCGGCCTTGGCGGTCATGGCACGCGAGAAGGGGGAACGGTCGATTCGACCTTTACCTTGTGTAATCGGACACGAAAGATGGTCAGGGAGGTGGAGAAGGCTATGGCGAACACAATGATACCCTTGGATTGGAAAATGGCCGATTGGGTGGGTGACTAGGCTGCGACAAGCTCGACGCCGTTCATGGCGGGCTCGGCGGCCGCAGTGCCTTGGCGAGGGAAACTGAGGGAAAAGGAGTGGGGAAGAGAGTAAGGCAGGTGGTGGGTAAGTAAAGGTGCCCGGGCACGTTGGATTCGAGCACGGAGGGTGACGGGACGGTGCCCATGGCGCTCGGCGCAGCAGGGCAGCACTGTCGCGGGGAAGCAAGTGCGAGCGGCCAGGCAGCATGGGTGCTCGAGTGCGTACTCGAGTGCCCGTTGCCGCATCGTCTTGCAGTTGGTGCGGAGCGAAGGCGTGAAGCGCGGCGATGGCGTCCGGTGGCCAGGCGGTGTGGCAAGCGCGCGGCGTGGTTGTCCAGCGGGCCAAGCTGCGGTGACCGGACGCAGTCGCGCGTGCGCACTCGAGTGTGGCGCGCTCGAGCGCTGGTGCTCGATGCAGCTAGCGGCAGGCGGGCAGCGAGGGCGCTGCTGTCGTGGCGCAGCGCTGCAGCACTGCGCGACTCAGCGAGAGGAGGAAGACAGGGGAGGGAGAAGAGAGGCAGACAGGTGGGGCCAGGTGGGTCCCACCATTTTGTCTTGAACTAACATGTTTGACCCACTGTAGTTTGCAAACGAAGCCGAATCAAGAAAAACTTTGAATACAAAAATGTTCCCCTCGTCGAGTAGAACATTTCATATATAGGAATTTTTGCTAGTTCGGCTTATTTTTGAAAATATGAATTTGGGTCAACAATCCATTTAAAAAATAATTTACACATATGGGCAACTTTTTTGGCATTTTTGAAGACCTTAAAGGCATTTTCAATTACATAGCAACCATAACCTAGCATTCAAATATCCTATTTGAAATATAAACAAGCAAGCACCAAATATCATGGCCTAGTTGTGTGATCACCATGCAAATGAGATGCTCATGAGATGATTATGCAATGTAATGCAAGATTGGTTAAGCCTAATACTGGGGATGTTACAGCCTACCCCCCTAAAGAAATCTCATCCTGAGATTTGAAGTAAGAAGTGGGGAAAGAAGAGAATCATGATTTCATTTCATAGATTTGGAATTACATCAAAGATTACATGACTTTGATCACCAAGCCATTTTGGATTTAGAAAGAACGTGGCTATGAGCAACACAATACCCAGTAGCCTAATCCAGATATCGACTGAGGTGGGGACAGTGGAGGTACAATAAGAAAATGATGATCCAAAACATGAAGAATGTCCACATGATCCAGAAAACAGTGAGTGTGAACTTGATCATCGTAAAGCCAACCATCAAGATCAAACCAAAGCAGATTAGAACTTCTTCCATGAAATACATGTCTTTTCTTCTCTTTGAGATGGAAGTACTGGATCCACGAGCAATCACCAGATCTTACCACTCTACCCCTGATTGCTCTCTCTTTCTAACTGGATGGCTCCTCTGGTTTCTCTTCCCTGAGCACTACCTCAGTTTTTTGGGATGGGAAGAAGAAGAGATGTGCAATATAGCATCCACAGCGGAGTGGTGGAGGTGATGATGCACTACACCAAAATTGAAGGCAGGTGGAAGAGGATCGATGCGGAGTCACTGAGCAGGCAGAAGGTAGACTATGGCACGCTCCTAGTGCTTGAGCTCGGGCATGGAGAAGATAAGGGAGGGGATGGATTCGCTCGGTGGGAAGGCATGCAAGAACTCGAGCCCGAAAGCGAGAAGAAGAAGAGGGGCCAGGGTCGACAGGGCTGCAGAAAAAGAAGGAGGGCACACTATGCAGGTGCTGCGAGTACGGCACCACGGTCACGCGGGAGCAGTGCACAGGTGGGTCCCCAAGAGATGCAGCGGTCCTCATCTGGGTTGACTTGATGCAACCATTTGAGCTTTAGTAGGATTTTAGAATGCTGAGTAAGCAAGGCGATTGGCTTTTAAACCTGATCTGTTGATCGGCACTTAAACTGCTTAATTGCATATATAATCACTTTTCCCCTTTACATGTCCACCCAGAGATATTTTTCAACTTATCCCTACTTCCAAGGTGATGTCAAATCCTTTTCATCAATCTGAAGTATGAAGATGATAAGAATAGTATGACATACTCTCTCATTAAACCCAAGACTATATCCCATTAGGGGAAGGTTATCGCAAGATCTGATCGACAACTTCCCGTGCTGGTGGTGCCGAAGGGTTGAATGTGAGGAAATCTGCTATTCACACCATCAAATACCTCAAAAGGTGCTTCAAAATCCAAAAGGATTTATCACTAAGAAGTAGGGAAAGAAGAGGTTTGAACACCTCTCAAACTAAATCCAAATCAAGTTTGCTATCAAAAAGGATAGCACCTGCAATACCTTCTACAATATCACCTAGATCTTGTGTGGAAGAAGACAAGGTGAAACGTGTGACAACATAGGATTCCTTGAAGCGAGTTCAACACTGGCATGGCCCTTCATAGGAACACTGACTAATAAAATGCCGATATGAGCAAGCTGGACTAAGAGAGTCCAAACTTTTACATGTAGAAGTCAAAGTTCTTAGGTCAGAGAGATCCAAATCTTCTCATGTAGAAATCAAAGTTCTTAGGTCAACAACTCACTAACTTAGCAAAATCCTCCAATTTACTCTCTCCACTAAGTAGGATTGCTAACCGAGTACATACTTTGAGAAAAGGGCTTAAGATTACCAATCTAGCTTAAGACCTATATCCTCGTAATATGGTCTTGCTAACTTTTGTCATCCAACACTTTTTCGAAAGGTAATCATGTCAATCTCTCAATCCAAGGGTACCTCAACTAAACCAAAATCTCACATTCAAAGGATGATTGCTTGACACTTAAAGACAAGCACTTTAGTAAGCCCATGGTTATACTAAATAGTGCATACAATGCGTATCCTAAGCACAATCGAGTTTGGCATATGGGTGATTTGATACAATCCAGGTACAATCCCGATAGTGCTGCCAACCTCCAGCCCATATAGGATACCTAGTGCCTTGGAAGCAAGACACGTTAGGTGCTCATGTAGGGACAGGAGTAACAGTCGAACACTACTGAGTTTTAAACACAAGGTCATGACATCCGTCAGGACAATTCTTGAGAAAGTTTAAGTAAAGATTTTTGTCTGAAGAATTTTCTTCATTGACTCCCATAAATGATGGATACTCCATAAGGCATTAGAAGATCTCATGAATGCAAAGGAGTTCTAATTCCTTTAGGAGAAGTACCATGAGACAGGGAATCGTTTCACTGATCGGACAAAACCTATAATCCAATTAATATTGATTTGGATGCTCCAAAGACTTCAGCGTTCATACTGATAAAGTGCTTCAGAGACGAGTAGATAAAATGACCCAACAGCAATGAGAATTCACTCAGTCTTAAACATAATCCAGTCTAAAAGGCTCTCACTTAGCTCAATGTTCATCCAAGACTCATCCAACGCAAAAAATGGTGTATCTCTAATCAAGCCATAGAGAGAAAAAACACACATTCTACAAGAGATAGTGTGGTTTTAGGAGAAACACTTGGTAGAGTCCTTTGTCTACCATCTCTCATAGTTAACAATGTTAACGTTAGTGATCAGCTCCGCTAAAGTTGTCTTCCATTAGGTTTCAGGAGAAAGCTTCATTATCGACAAGCCATCATGGACTGGTTAACGAGTATTGAAGATAATCAAGGTAGGGTCACACAAAATAGTATCTTGAGGCAATTTCCATAGTGGGTCAAGAATAATAACTGTGACACCTGCGTGTGCCAAGCAGCACAGCCATGTGTTGGCCGCCCACATGTGGCTCTCGGATTCATCGCGGCACCTTCAGTTATTAGTCAAGACACCACTACAGAACTTACTTTTGAGACACTAATTCACATGATGCAGGAGGTTTCTTGCACGAATAGGCATTACGTGCAAGACAGAAGTGAAGTAGACAAGGATAGTCGTAAGGTCATAAGATAACAAGGAAGAGTCAACTAGATGGATTTTGCATAACTTATATGCAGACATGTCCCAAATGTACTGTATCCATTCCTTGATGCAAGGCTCATTAAGAAAACTCAGCGCAGCTTGGGTAATTCTCCCAAAACCGAAGTTGGTCGATGTCACCATCGAGGGAGCATCTCTCTATTAACATATGTCATCTAATTCGAGAAGTTTGAGGGGGAACATTTTATTCACCAAAGGTGACGAAGGATCACCACTAGCAAATGTACTATCGTTATATCCTTGACAACGTGATGTGAGTGCTGGTGTATTGTATCCGAAGGATCTGTATATGCAAACACTCAAGGAAGGTTGCATGACAATGTTGTTGCATTGGTGTAATCGAGATAATGGGTTACGACCAATATTACAATACCAGCGCGTCCCCTAGTAATCCATCTAGGTGCGTCCACCGAAATGATCTAGGTTCCTGTCATGGCACTATAAATTGTTAATCGAGATGACATTACCACAACTACGTCTAATAGAATAGTTCGCTGGATAAGCGAACTATAAAAGAATACCTTGTGCAACTAAGCTCTGTGCACATGTGTGGCAGAACCTCCTAAATCCTATGGCCCACACGCATGATTATTGTCTAAACAGACTCCAAATAACCATGACTGTGTTCCATAAAACTTAAAAGGTCTGTCGGGTAAATCCTGAATCATCCACGATTCTCCAAGCAGGATCAATCATTACAAAGAGACATTGCAGTATTACAACAGTTTTATACAAATAATATACATCGGAGTAAAATAGGGGAAGGATTACAATAACATAAGTTTACAAACCATAAGTTGGATTATTACAAACCATATAGCAGTGGAATAACAATATAACTTATTACATCAACCTTGATTATATGCTCTGCCCAAGAGCGAGATATCCTATTCGTCGTCACTTTCCTCAACCACTGTCATGCAGCAGCATGCGAAGCATTCCTGCCCATGAGGCTCACCTGCAATAAGGGTTCAACAAAACCCTGAGTACAAAAGTACTCAACAAGACTGACCCGACGAAAAAGAGGGGTGAAGACTCAGGAAATGCAGGCTAGAGGGACAAGGTAAGGCTTGCGGGAGATAAGAAATTTTGCAGAAAAGCTTGAAAGAAAGAAAAGCTATTTTGTTCAAGATCAAATTACCAACCAACTTCCTTCTTAAACCTTACTCATTATTCAAGTTGTTACTACGACGATGAACACCGATCGAGTCTTCTTCTCCGAGAAGCAACGGTGATTCAAATCCATTTTCATACCTAGCTGGGACCTAGGTTACTGATATGCAGGAGACTCTAACTCCTGAGCATAACAGGTGAACCGATACACCGGGATAACAACCGCAGCCATATATCACCACATGATACACGTGAGCACTTTGACCCAGTGTACCGAGATACGTGGGAACTTAAACCCACAGTATAACACACTATGACATATGTGGGGACTCTGGCCCACTATAAGTCACTCCATGACATACGTGGGGACTCTGGCCCACCGTATACCACTTCATGCATGTGGATTTTCTAGTTTCTCGATATCACCAGTTCACCATCGACATGGGACCTAGGGCATCAACAGACGGAAACACTACAGAGGGACTCCGTTCCTAATGTAAGTTAGCCGTCTATACTCGATTTATTAACTATCATCATGATTTCAACAGATAAAACCAAACTCATCTTTTTCATTCTTTTACCTCTGAACACTTAATTAACTAAGCAGGGCTAAGCATCACTATGCATCTTTTAGAACAGGTAACAAGGAATATAGGAGTAAGACAGGTAATGCAGTTGGTGGGTTTTCACTCAACTCCTATTACTTAATGCAACATATCAAAACTGAAGCGGTAAAACTTTTATAACATAGAATAGGGCTTGAATGCATCCGGGGCTTGCCTTGGTATTCGGGGTAGATGATCTCGGGTTCTGGATCAATTCCAATCTCTGAAGTCTGCTCTTCCCTCGGATCTGGGGCGACAACGTTAAACTCTCCGTTATCAGAAACTATACGATACAAGGATATGCTTCAACATGATTGAATAGTAAACATGATGCTCGATGGATACATGATCAGATTAATGGCTTGAGTACAACTTTCGTTCACGGTAAAGTTGTAAGCCAACCAAAACATACTTACTAAGTTCATTAGGGTTAACTACATTATCTACGAAAGTTATTAAACACATGAAATAACGTTAATTAAGCCCTAATGACATGATCCAGGTAAGCGCAAACAATTAATTAAAGTGCCAAAGGTCATTAAGGTTAATGACCCAAGGTCATCAACCAATCCCAAATTCAAACAATTCCGATAATGATTAACCTTAATTAAAGGGGTTAATTAATTATTTAAAAGCATAAAATAAAGGCATAAAAATTAAAGTTGTCTAATTGAGATCAAAATTTTATTTTAAAAAGCTCTTGGTCTAATTAGATGGCAAAACAAATTTTAAAATTAAAAGCCAATTATTTTATTTATTAAAAATCATTGAAGGTCCATTTTTCAATTAAAAGGGCTAATTTTAACTTATGCAAAAGTACTCAAATTTGGCATTTCATATTTTTCCTAGGTAGATGACATCATAAAGAACACACAAAAAAAATTTAGAATTTTTGGAGCTATATATGAATTACTATGATTTTCTAAAGAAAATAGCATTTAAAACATTTTCTAGAAAAAGAAAAAGAAAATAAGCACAGTGTCCCCGCGCTGATCGACGGCGGCGCGACGGTTGACCGGCGGTTTCTTGCCGACGGTTGACCGGCTCATTTCTGCACGGTGAGCAACTTGGGCTAGTTAACGTGGCGGTGGAGCGACGACGGCACCCACGTTGGCGGTCATGGCGGCGCGGCGGAGCTCGGGCACGACGGTAACGCTCATCGGAGCAATTTCTGGTGACGGCGAGGGCATAGACAGGTGCATGACATCGATGCAAAGATGTTGGGCCAGAAAATGAAGCTATTCTGGCCCCTAGCTCAAACGGCTACGCGCGCGGCGGCGCTGGCAAGCCATGCCGGCGGCAAGCCACGGCGGCTGGACCCTATGGCGCAAGAGAGGTGAAATCGAGGGCACCAACAGATGCAAGAGCTCGCCACAGGCACGGTGCGCGCGTTGATGAAAGCTCGGAGTGGCTGAGTCGAGCTATGGACGGCGACGCTGATGGCGGCGGCGGCGCTCCGGTGGCAAGGATGGCGTTCTGGCGCTTCCTATGCACCATCAGGCCAACCAAGATGCGCATAAGGGGCAGCGAAGCACAGAGAACATGATGAGAGGGTTAAAGGTAATATGTTTTCCACCTTGGCGATGGTGGACGGCGAGGAAGCTCGCGGCGGCTCGGCGACCGGTAGCGAGGAAGACGACGTCGTGCGGGCGGCTCGGGCGGGGAGAGCGAGCATGAACTAGCGTAATCGAATCGCAAGGACGTGGCGGAGCTTTTGGCAAGACGAAGCGGGCAGAGGTGAAGCAATGGCAGCGAATTTTGCCAGCGGGGACGAGCTCGACGGCGGTGCAGGAAAGAAGAAAGGAGGAAGACGACGGTCGGCCATGCCTATTTATAGGGCAGAGGCGAAGCATGGACGGGCGACACGGCGATGGCGAAGCTTCGCGCATCCAGGAGCACGCTGGCGGCTGTGGCATGTGTGGCGGTGGACGGCAGCGCGGCTTGAGAAGCCGGCGATGGCGGCCGACGATAGGTCTCGGTGCTGTTCAAGAGAATTACAGAATTGCCACTCATTTGAAATTATAAATTACTCCTAAATTTATATAAGAACTTGAAAATATCCAAAAATATTTTTTGCATAACTTTTCAAGAGCTACACTTTTCATTTAATTGGCATCCTCAAATTCTATCTGGATTTTGAAATATGAATTCAAATTCAAAATGGGAATAAAACCCTAGAAATAAACATTTGAAATTACTTTTGATTATTCAATAAAACTTGAAAATATTCAAAACTATAAAATGTTTAACTTTTCAAACCAAACCTTTTTCATATACAAAGTTTTCCCAAATTATGCATAATTTTTCAATTATGGTTTTAAAATTAAAAGGGGACAAATGTTGAAAAACTGTATTTTCAAATTTATTTGAAATTATTTTTGGAAACTTGAAAAACTTTGAATACCAACTTTGTATATCTTATCAATATCTACAAACTATATTTTTAGAGTATCCCCAAATTCCTTATAGATTTTGAATTACAAAAAGGGGATAAAACTAGGTTTTGAAATAAAGGGTTTTTGAAACCGAATTCAAACTCGATTTGGTTTCTAATTTAATTGGTTGGTTATTAGTGATCACATACATCATCCAAGAACATTTTTAGGTCAATGACCCAATGACACCCTTGGTTGACCAAGTTGACTTTTAAAAAAACATTTTATAGCTTTCTAATTTGAATTTAAATTTGAATTACAAGACTTGGGAATAAGCTTTGAAATCCAAATTCAATTCAAATATGGAAATCATTTTTAGAGTTGGACTTAGATTTATACACTATGCTTGACACTAGTGTAAACACGGTTTACACCTCAAGTACATAGAATATAAATCAAGTATTTGAGATGTCATTCGAAAGTAGGGTATTATTATTTCATGTGAACACATTCCAGAAACACAATCAACCTATGAAATATAAATTTGTTTTAGTTAATGCACATCAAGGTTGAGCTAATCATGAATGCTTTGCAGTGCATATGATGACATGGCAGGTTTTAGTTAATATAACACCAGAGGTGTTACAACATGGCAAGGTAAAAGAGTTACCAGGGATTTTAAAATTTAGGATAGCAAGGGTAGCTCGGGATCGACTATGGCAATTACCACGTATTCTGTTGTCAAGTCATTCACCGAGATGATTAATAGTAGTATTCATTTAAAATTAGTCTAGGTATGTGACAACAAGGAACCAATGCCGACATATCATCATAGACCGAGAGGAATAAAAGCAAATTGACAGAGACAAAGATCGAATCCAAATTGAACATTAACATAGATCTAGTTCCCAATATAAGAGGCACATAGTATTTGTTCTGGCCAGTTACACAGGACAGATACATCACCAAAGCACTCTACGTCATACACGTTCACTGACCCTCATACCATTGTACCAACTGCTTAGGATTACAGGCCATTACCTAAAGGTCCAACAAAAGAAGGTATCAACCCTATAGAGATGCATCATCAGGCCTACTCCTCATGGTCGTGGTCCATGTTCTCAACACCACCTGCAGTTCTAGTATTGGCACCATCAATGTCAGGCACTACTTGAGGTCCTTCCTCATCAGCTCTAGGAGGATTGGGGTGAAGCTGATGGTAGACCCATTGCAGTTCTCCTTGTAGAGCACTATTGATGACTCCCAAGGCAATCACCTGGTCCCTCAGGCAGTATTCCTCATTCCAGGCTTCATACCGTTGCTGCACAACTGTATCAAAAGCCTGCTGCCACTGGCCGAGTAGGGCAAGCAATTCCAAGAACTGCCTTTGTGCTACAAAGGCCTCGTGGACAGCAACATTTTCTCTCTGGATAGCCTAATCTTTGGAAAGCGTCATCTGCTCAAGCAACATGGTCACCCTTTTTACTTCCTCCTCATAGCCTTTCTTTATCTCACGCTTCTCAGAGGTGACATAGATGAAATCACGATTAAGGGACTCGAATGCATTCTCCAGAAAAGAGTAGATCTTCATCATAGCAAACATGGTGCTACTAGTAGCGCCATTGCTATGCTTAGCCTCATCTTTACCACCAATAAGTGCAGTCTCGCTAGGCTGACGCCACACATCATGGTGTGGGTCACCCTTAGGAAACACACCTGCAGTGGCACGAGCAACCTCGTCTGGACTTCCTTTAAGCAAATCCCTCAGGGCCTTGTAAGCAACCACATTCGCACCTTCATGAGGATTCCTACCTCGAGCAATGAACCGACGTCCATACCAGAGTGTCGCATCTTCACTCTTGGCGGGAATCACTACTTCAACAGGGAGTAAACTCGAACGTTGGCTCTCCAGTTCCTTACTCCACTGGTAGTGAGGTTCCTTACCTGTGGGATAGCCCACAGAGTGTAGAATTCGCCACAGTAAACAAGGCATTCCATATTCCCTCAGAAACTTTTTGGTACCACGTGGCTCACAAGTGACAAGCTGTTGATATGAAACCTTTCCCTTGGTTGCCTTAGACTTGATGCGCTTCAGACGTGCCATCTGTATGGGCCGAATTACAACCCTCACGAGACAGAAATTAAGTTGGTGATTTTTATCAAGAGAGAAATATTCTTTTATAAGGAGAGAAGAAATGCAGTTGACATGAGATGAGCATATGCCATGGTGCATGCACGTGACGTACGTCCTCACAAACCTAAAATATAGTGTATGCTAGCGCTCTAGACGGTGGCATACCTACGTGCTCTCATATAACGAAATCTAGCCGGGCTACACGATCTTGCGTAGTTAGGGTACCGGCAGAAGATTCCATTTCAGCCCAAACCCCCAATGAATGCCAGGGACAAAAAATCCACGCACTCTCTGAATAAGGTGAAAACACCAATTACTCACACCCATTCCCATGGACACATACTACCCAACAGCAAGTCGCTAGAAGACGACACCCACACATGGGGTACCTTCATATAAACATGTGTAAACATGTATATAATTCAGGACCATATAAGCACTCCCCTAGATCGGCAGTGTATCCAATCATGCTCTCACATCTCCCACTTACCTTTGCGTCGAACTAACCTTACCTTGGCATAGAGGCCAAATGATCCATACATAACCATTCAAGTGAATGGCCCCCATACATATCCGTCGTGTATGAGCACGACAAACATAAAATATGATGCAATCCCCAAGTTAATACTTATATAAGCCACCTGGAATCCTAAACTGGGCATAAAGGATACGACCACTGGCACACTCTTAAGTTTGAAATCATAGTTTTTTAAACACATATATAACTATAAGTTGGCAAATAGTTTGTAAAACAAATTCTTTGTTTTGTAAATACCTAAATGAACAGTAATAGCTGAACCATTTCTCTGATGCCAGCTGTAATAGAACCGCCCAATTAATATAAATCCAAGGTACTAAGTAAACCACCGAGGCAATTTAGTTAGCACCTTGTGCTCATATTAACCCGGTAATCCGTGAAATCTCAAAAGATTTCAAACTTTTCCAACGACACACCAGAATCGCATAGTTCAGCAGTTACCATTCACCTATCCTTACATTTCAGAATATCAGAGTTGTAAATAATTAGCGAAAGTAGATATATTTTCAAAATATACTCACACCTATGATTTAAATACAGTGCCAGCTCAGGGTCGACATCCAACAACAGCAAGTAGACGAGATATAAGAGATGACCTTGCCCAAGGTCTAATCTTCCCGTAGTGGGATACACATCCATCTTGTCGCCACAACAAAACTCTTATGATCTGCAACAAGTGGGAATAAAACCCTGAGTACGAGAATGTACTCAGCTAGACTTACCCATCATAAACCAAAAATAAAGTGACACCAAGGAGTATGCAAGGCTTTATAAGGAGGCTAGCTGACTCATTTCTTTACGTAAAAATCTTGAGCTTATTAAGAGCAATTATTATATCCTTCTAGCTTTGCATTATAAAGTCATTAACCTAATTATGCTAGATTAGCACCTGGACTAAGCAAGCATAGTGTAATCATTAAGCAAGAATAGTAACCAATTTCAGTTGAGCATCTTTCAACATCAACATCATAACCATCTCATCTCTTTGTTCAAGTTGTTACTACGATGCCGGTGCTCAAGTAAAGTACTCACTGTCCAGGAGTGATGGCCATTCGAATCAATTCCAAACCAACTGGTGAAATACTCCCCACACAAACCTAGACATGTCTGGCCGAAGGCACCTTAGGTCACTGTTCGCACTGTTCGGGTAAAAGATAGTCGCGGGATCAACAGGAACCATCATACCCAGGTGTGGCAGAACCTCCTAAATTATATGGCCCACATAAACCTATCATTGTCTCAAAGACCTCTAATAGCCATGCATGCGTCCCAAACAACTTAGAAAACCCTATCGGGTGCCCTCAAAGGACCCTGATTAAACCACATTTAACAACTCATACCAGGATCAACAAAGGAGTAGCTCCAACATTACAACATTTGTTATAAAATATATATATCAGAGTGCGGAAGAATGATAACATAGAATTTACAAAATATGAATAAGTTAACTTTTACAAACTTAACTTCAATTGCAAAAGCAGAGAAGAACTACAAAAGACAACTTAGGTAGAGCGCCTAAGTCGAGAGAGGACAACCAGATCATGTCGAGCCCACCAACATGAACTTGATTTGAACACCAATTAGCACCTGCAACAGGGGTTCAACAAACCCTGAGTATAAAAGTACTCAACAAGACTGACCCGATGAAAAAGAGGGGTGAAGACTCAAGAAATGCAGGCTAGAGGGACAAGGTAAGGCTTGCAAGAGATAAGAATTTTTGCATAAAATCTCGGCAGAAAGTAAAGTTGTCTTGCTCTAGCTCAAGATTACCAACCAACTCCATTATTAAACCTTAACCATCATTCAAGTTGTTACTACGATGATGAACACCGATTGAGTCTTCTTCTCTGAGAAGCAACGGTGATTCGAATTCATTTTTTATACCCAGCTGGGACCTAGGTCACTGATATACAGAAGACTCTAACTCCTAAGTATATCAGATGACACGATATACCGGGATAACAACCGCAGCCAATATCAACCACATGATATACAGGAGACTCAAACTCTTAAGCATATCAATATACATGGGACTCTCAACCCCACAGGTATACCACACCATGTGTGGGTGGCTATCTAGGTCTCGATAAACAAGAGTTCACCAATGAACGGGACCTAGGGCATCAACAAATGGAAACACTACAGAGGGACTCTTTTCCCAATGCAAGTTATCCGTCCGGACTCGATTATTAAGTACCATCATGATTCCATCAAGAAAAGCCAACCTCATCTTTTCCATACTTTTTCTTTTTGAAAACCTACTAATTAAGCAGGGCTAAGCATAAATAAGCATTTTCCAAAAACAAGTAACAAGGAATATGGAAATAGGACAGGTAATGCAATTGGTGGGTTATCACTCAACTCCTATTACTTAATACAACATTTCATAACTGAAGCGATAAAACTTTTATAAAATCAAGGAAGGGTTTAAATGCATCCGGGGCTTGCCTTCGTTGCAGAGAAGTTAAATTCCAAATGTCAGATTTGACATCAACTCCGTGGATCAACGATGCCGACACCATTATGGATGACTTCAACACCATTGGTGGATGACATTTTTTTGAAGTTTTTTCACCATGATTCAACTCACTTTCGAAAACTACACGTAATGGAACGATGCATGCTTTAGCATGATGAACTTATGACATGATGCACGGCAATGCATTATTGAAAGCATACAAGATTAATTAATTAGCTAATTATAAACCATTTTAAAAGCATTACACAAGATACATATAAAACACCACATATTCTAAAACCACATAACCATATTAGGTGTTAACATGACATAGCATCATCATACAAAGGTAAAGGAACCACATTTTCCATTTATACATTTTTATTATAATTATAAACCATTTAATTAGCAACAAACAAGATAAAACAAAAGATAAAGCATACAGGAGGTGGTCGCGCTCTCGTGGGTTGTCTTGGCTTGCCCCAAGACGGCCCGTGGCGTCACGGCCACGCGAGCCCACAGCGAGGCGGCAAGGCGACATGACTGCAGCGGCTCTGGTGCAAGCTAGACGAAAGAAAGGGCGCAGTTAGCTGCAGGGGAGCAAGGCGAAGCTATTGGCGTAGACGGTGAAGAAAATAATGACGGGAGGTGCCCGGCCACTGAGCGATGGTCGGCGACGCTGTCACCGGACTCTAAGGAGATGGCGGCGCGCGCGTTGCGGCTGGTGCAGCGCTGCGTTAGCGAGCTCAGGGCGATCGCGAGAATATTGTGATGCTGCTACCGAGGGGAGTTGGATGTAGGTGGCACGGTCGAGGCGAATTTCGCCGGTGAAGTCGAGCACGACGGCGCTGGAGGCGAAGTAGAAGAGAGAAGAAGGAGAAGTCGGGCTCGGCCACTCTGGCTTTTAAGACGCGGCAACGCGGGTGGACGGATGACATGCAGCTTCTTGCGGGCGCCAGCGCGACACGAACGAAGCCAGGGGACACGCCTGGAAGCTCTCCGAAGTCTGCCAGCAGTGAGCTCTCTGCTTGCCTTTCCGATTTACACTAATTATAGAAATGCCACAGGCTTTATTTTTTAAATTACTCCCAAATTTTGAATAGAACTTGAAAAACTCCCAATATATTGAATGATTAGAATTTCATGCTCTACACTTTTCTTAAAATGAAATATTTCAGATTCAGGAAGGAAAATTAAGTTTTAAATACAAATTTGAAAAGGGGATAAAAAGGGACAAACCCTGTAAACAAATATTTTAAATATCTTTTGATTTTGCTAAATAACTTAAAAATATTCCAAAGTAGGTAATGCTCAAGTTTTCAAACTAAACATTTTTATTATACAAAGTTTTTTCAAATTATGCATAAATTTGGAAATATGGATTTAAAATCAAAAGGGGATAAGTGTTAAAAATCTGTATTTTCAAATTCATTTGAAATTCTTTATTGAAACTTAAAACACTTTGAAAACAATTATTGTAGGTCTCAATAAGATCTACAATAATGCTTTTTGAACCAACCCCAAATTCTTTGTAGATTTTTAAATATAGAAAAGGGGATAAAAGAGATATTTTAATTCGAAGGATTTTAAAATTAAACAAACACCCTAAGCATCATTATTTCATGTATTAAACAAACACCACAAAAAGGAATTAAAGAAACATAAATGCATTTATGCCATAATACTTAATGATTATGCTTGATAATGCACATTATTAATATTTTAATTACGTATTAACATCTATGATGTTACACCAGGGGCCGCCCGACTGCATACTAGTCGGACGCCAACCTCAGGCTTACTCTCTCGCCCCTGTAATCACCCGCGCCATCTCCAATACGATGCGTTCAGCAGGTCGAAACCCAGCCCAAACATGCTACTAGGTTTCGTGGTTTCCATAATGCCAACTAAGTGTGGGGTTGCGTTCAACATGACAAGAGGGCCGAGACATCGGACGGGTCCTAGTTCGATACAGACGGGATAAAAACAACACAGAACCTCTAGTTCTGTCCGTACCACCAATCTCGTCCGGTCTCGATTTATTACTTCTCATGGTTATTCCAAGATAACAATGTAGCTCACCATTATGAATCACCACCTATCACTCACGGATGACAGAAAACCACCCGACTTCTACCGATCTAGTTAGGCAGGGCAAAGCATATAAGCGAGCCTAGACTTAACAAGGTGTATGGATAATTCAGGTGGACAAGGGTAATCATAATGTATCAACGGTATCGATCAACGCCTATAAACTTAATGCATCATAAACAATAAAGGACGCAAATTAAGTTATTTGTGAAACTGTAGGGAGGAATGCTCCGGGGCTTGCCTTTCTCGAAGCAACTGGGCTGATGGTTAGGGCATTCTGGCAAGTCAGTGTCCGGTTCCTCGCCCTCAGCTGCCTCCTACAGATCTGCCCCCTGCGGTGCTTCCCCTTCTGGCTCCTCTTGGGCTATTGGCGTATGGTCCGTCAGTAAACCTGTATGATGCATTGATGCAAATGAATACCATGTATGCATTATATCGAGTATGATGTATCTCAGAAATGTATGCGTCTCTATGTGGCGAAGGATGAAATGCACTCGTTATATTAGTACTACATAGAAAACCCCAAAATAGTTTTCAGCAACCCACCAACAATTATCTTAGATAAAAAACATCATGGTTGCATGACATGACATCACAAAACCCTAATCCGACACTGAATTAAACTAGGGTTGGACTGGAACACATATTTATACTACTCAGAAAAATCTACAAAAATTATAGAGGCTTAGGCATGTTAATCAAAGTCTACTGTAAAAGTTTTAGGTCAAAAAAGTAAGTACTTTATCCTACACAAAAATCACAAGGCAGTATAAGAAATCAGACACAAAATACTTTGTACTGTGAAACATGTCAAACAGTAGGTTTCATAGCATAAATAACTTCTATTTAGCCCTAACATAGCCTATAAAAATTATCAAGCAATTATCTTAATTAACTATTTAACTATGAATTTCTTAATCCCTTAGCAAAACTAGCACCCCTACAAAGACAGAGCAATTTTTACACATGACATAGCCAACTATTGTTTTTCATAGATCCAACATCACCTAACTAGAACAATAAAACAAGAATCGCATTTTTAGGATAAACCTAGAATTAGTTATGCATTTCTAAATATAAAAGCATTTATGAGGAATAAATAAATCTATATAGAAAAGTATTTAAAAAAGCTGAACTTATATTTTTCATGCATAGTACTCCTCATAAGAAAAATATTGCAAGTTGAACCACCTCATTTGGACTTAAAATGAGCAAGTTATGATTTTCTAAAGGTTTGACATAATTTTTCAAAAACTGATTTTCCAAAAACACCCAGACCAAAATGCTACGCGTACCCCGTGATGTACACAGTGCTGTTCCTATGCTAAAGCCATCCGGCTTGTGCACCCAGGCGGGCACCCTACTGACGTCAGCAGCTGACGTCAACCGGGCCCACCGGTCAGCGAGACCGAAACAGGGGAGGGTCGCCGGCCGACGGCTCCTCGCCGGCGGCGAGCATCTCCAGCGAAGCGGCCGGTACCTACGGGCTCAGCATGATGAGGCGAGTCTATTGGTGTAGGAAGTGCAGGCTCTAGTCGCGGGGAGCAACGATGGTGGCGCACGGCGGCGAGCATGGCGGCGGGGCGGCCGGAGTCCGGCGAGACGGGACCAGAACTGGCACCATTAACTCTCATTCGAGCATCTCCTAACCCTAGTGATACCGGGATGAACAAGAATTAGGGCGGAGCGGGATGGAAGAGGCGCAGCCACGGTGAACCGCTCCGGCGGCCTTGGCGGCCGTGGCGCGCGGGAAGAGGGGAACGGTCGATTCGACCTTTACCTTGTGTAATCGGACATGAAAGATGGTCAGGGAGGTGGAGAAGGCTATGGCAAACACAATGATGCCCTTGAATTGGAAAATGGCCAATTGTGTGGGTGACTAGGCTGCGACGAGCTCGACGGCGTTCATAGCGGGCTCGGCGGCCGCAGTGCCTTGGCGAGGGAAACTGAGGGAAAAGGAGTGGGGGAGAGAGTGAGGCAGGTGGTGGGTAAATAAAGGCGCTCGGGCACCTTGGATTCGAGCACGGAGGACACGGGGGTCGACCGAGCGGCGAGGGCGATGGGACGGCGCCCATGGCGCTCGGCGCAGCAGGGCAGCACTGCCGCGGGGAAGCAAGTGCGAGCGGCCAGGCGGCGTGGGTGCTCGAGTGCGTACTCGAGTGCCCGTTGCTGCGTCGTCTTGCAGTTGGCGCGGAGAGAAGGCGTGAAGCGTGGCGATGGCGTGCGGTGGCCAGGCGGTGTGGCAAGCGCGCGGCGCGGTTGTCCAGCGGGCCGAGCTGCGGCGACCGGACGCAGGCGCGCGTGCGCACTCGAGTGCGACGCGCTCGAGCGCGGGCGCTCGATGTAGCGAGCGGCAAGCGGGTAGCGAGGGCACTACTGCCGTGGCACAGCGCTATGGCCCTGCGCGACTCAGTGAGAGGAGGAAGACAGAGGAGGGAGAAGAGAGGCAGACAGGTGGGGCCAGGTGGGTCCCACCACTTTGTCTTGAATTGACATGTTTGACCCACTATAGTTTGCAAATGAAGCTGAATCAAGAAAAACTTTGAATGCAAAAAATGTTCCTCTCGTGGAGTAGAATATTTTATATATAGGAAGTTTTGGCTAGTTCGGCTTATTTTTGAAAACATGAATTTGGGTCAACAATCCATTTAAAAAAATAATTTACATATATGGGTAACTGTTTTTGGCATTTTTGAAGACCTTAAATGCATTTTCATGAGATGCACATTAAATAACTTTTGTTCCTTATATTTTTCTCTACCAGTCATATTAAGGGTCCAACTAGAAATAAGCAATGTATCTAATACATTTTCAAAAGGGCTAGAATTCAAATCCACGGACATTTTGGTCGAAACTCAACCAAACCACTTTTGGGCTATATGACCAAGACAAATATTGATCCTAGCAACATTATAAACATATTTCAAATCAATCCAATCAATTACATAGCAACCATAACCTAGCATTCAAATATCCTATTTGAAATATAAACAAGCAAGCACCAAATATCATGGCCTAGTTGTGTGATCACCATGCAAATAAGATGCTCATGAGATGATTATGCAATGTAATGCAAGATTGGTTAAGCCTAATACTGGGGATGTTACAGTCACTCTATTTCTTGCTCTCATTTTTACATATAGGTCCCTTTACAATTTATTATTTACACCAACATGTTGTCAGGTAGGTCATGAACTGTTCCACAAATGTTGTCGATCTCATGAACAACTATGCACACATATTTTTTTTGCGCAACCTATGCACACATATTTGAATTCATAATTTCTGAATTTGGCCGCTATGTTGCTGATCAGTCATCTTTTTTTTGCGAATAAACTCATAGGTCATCTGAACATCCTTTCGGAGGAATTATGCTGTTCCTAATGAAGTTGTTGCTGCCATTTTGGGTGGTGGTACTGGATGGGACCTTATCAGTATTGTCATACAAGATGTCTTTTGTTTGTGCATGCCCAAGGGAGGATTATTAGGCAAGTCATTGAATTCGATCATTGTACAATATTCAATTCACTTTGTCCAAAATACATTCTTTGGTTATCATAGAGCTCAGATTCACTTGACAAGATAGAACTAGCTGAAAGTTGGCTAAATTTTCTAGAAGAGTTACAGGTCAGCAGCCTGCACACCCATGTTCCTGGCAGACTTTTTGAGTTTATTGACTATTGATAGGGGGTTAGGACTGGGATATGTCAGTGGCGTAATTTCTAACCCTTCAACTGAAAAAATACGAAGGGTTAGGATTAAACTTCCTGCGTAACCAAATTTGCTAGCAGCAGCACAAAACTTGCCGCTGACAAGATTTTTCTATGTCAAACTTCCCCCTGACAAGATTTTTCTCTGTCAAACTTGCCCCTGACAAATTTTTTCTCTATCAAATGTGCTTGAGAGCTGTGTATTATTTCATTAAAGAAAAGAAAGATGACAAACCCCTGGGCAGATGTCCTACAAATAAGGTCGCATTTTCGATTTCTTGTTCCATGTCCTAAATTTACTACATCATCGACAATTACTGTTAGTGTCACTGTAAATGAACATGTTTTAAGGTTCAAAAGAAAAATATTACTAGAGCATGTCTTCATCCTAAGCTTTGAAGAAATAATAAATTTGATTTTTTTATGCATCCTATAAAAATGTGTCTTTGATGTAAACTGTGCCGTTTAAATTGGATTCTGTACAATCATATTAAAAGTTTTCTCCTCTTCATTCACATGGATATCTACTTAATCAATTGCCTTTTGCCTTTTTTGGAATTATCTTACATTCTATTTTTGAATTATCTTATATTCTATGTCATGAGCTTATGATGAAAATCTAAATATCCAAATTATCTGATAATTGACACAGTGAGGTACTGGACATCCTATTGAAGGACTATTTTGGTAATTTTATGATTAATCCATGTACAATCGGTTTGCATGGTTCTTGAAAGCAATGCTAAGTACTTCAAATTTGATATAATTAACTTTGGAAGAATAATGATGTGTGTTGTAAATTATTCACAAATTCTCTAAGGGATTAATTCTTTGTGAAACTGACCTTATTGTTTGCAAATAAACTACATAGCTTGGAAATTTGTATGAAGATCACCAATACATGATTAAGAAGTTAGGTACAATATAACTCAGATTGTTACTAATATGAGTAATAACTTTATTATGTCTTCTTGTATTCAAAAGTGTTCTTGATTTATATGCTCAAATACATTTGTGTAAAATTAAACTATGCAAAAACTAATTGCTTATTTCTATGCGTATTTTTTGGTAAAACCGTAGCGATAGCACGGGTATTATACTAGTAATAACAGTGACAAGAGTAACTTATAACAACCAAAAAGCGTGATTATATGTATGTTCTTCGTTCACCGTCGCTACACAGAACTTATTCAATAATGCTGTCCCCATTTCTAATTGCTTTAGCGCTACTCCGCATTTTCATTCCGGTGATCTTTTATAGATGACGCGTTCGCGTTGCGGTGAACCCTTCCTCGCGCGAAGCGATCGCATGAATTTCCGCCACGGTCCGGCGCCGTTCGGCGGCAATCCACGTCTGACGTCCCTGCCTCTCTGGTACTGGAGAAGGCGGAGATCCGGTCGGCCAGCACGGCCGCGCCGCCACGGTGCGCTCCGACCCGACGCAACGACGACCTGCCCAACCCACCGACGACGCGGCAAGTGAAATCCCGCCTCCGCGAGCGCCCCTGTCACAGACTGACAGGGTGACTCCACTCCGTGACCGTGAGTGCCTACCCGCCGACTCCCCGACTCCACAGTCCCACTACGCCACTACCACTACCCCATCCCGGTGCGGCGCCACCTTCCCCTTCCGGCATTCCCCTTCTCGTCTCTTACGGTGCCCAGCCGCTCGCTGCGCCACTACTAGCGCACCGTCCCTTCCTCAGCCATGGCCGCGGCGTCGTTCGCCCGCCGCATCTTATCTCTCCACCTGCTCCTCCTCTTCCTCCTGGCTGGCTCGGCGCGCGGCAAGACGGTGAAGAGAGACGGTACGTGACTGTTCTTTCTCCTCCTCCCACACCCTCCGATCCCAAGTCGGCGTTTTAGTAGAAAGATCGATTCTTTTTGTGCGAGTCATTGGAGATCTGAACCCAACCTTCCATCCGGAGCCGTGCGTTTCCTTGCTCAGCGGCGCTGAATTGGGCGTCTGTTCTGCTGGTACGGGTAGCACTGGCCTCCCTTGCAGTCATGGACTTTCTGGAGCCGCGTGATATGATATATATTGTTCTTGCATAAACTCTGGCGCAACACTGTCGGATCCATTCTTTAGTGTCTCAATTAAGATGTAAATTGGTTTCATATGTGTTAATTTTAGTTCCTATACTGTATATAATAGCATATACTCTCTGCAGAATTTGGGCCTAACAGTACAAAGGGGTGACTGCTGAGACTTTGTGATTGAGTTGTACTAATGTTCATAAAATCATGATAGTTAACATGCACTATGTAGTGTTGTGTTGTGTTGTGTCATTTCCTAGTGCCACAAGTGAGTGTTATGGTTCCGGATTGCTTGAGGATTTGGGAGAGTAGTTGTGCTCGGAGACATTGCTCACAGTTAGCACTTAGCAATGTTTATTTATAAACTGTTCAGTAGGTGCTCAGTGCTTAAGTGCTGGAACTAAAATCAGACATTTTTTATGCAGTGAAAGCATTGAATGAGATCAAATCTTCACTAGGTTGGAGAGTTGTATATTCATGGGTCGGCGATGACCCTTGTGGGCATGGTGATCTACCCCCCTGGTCTGGTGTGACATGTTCTCAGCAAGGGGATTACAGAGTTGTGACAGAACTGTAAGCACCATTCTGTCATTTTCTTGATTGTACCTTGTCTCCTGAGCTCCTGGCATGCTTGAGCATTCGGAAGTTATTTTATGGTTGGAAAGTTTCTTTCCTGAGATAAAAAAAGGTCAGACTTGAAGCCTCAAAGGTCGAAAATTTTGGTGTTGCTCCAACATAAGAAAATATCAATAGAAAACCTAACCTTACAAATATTATCGCAAAATTATTTGGCTACACACATATCTCCATACTGCAGCCATTTGCCATAGCTTTTGTTAGAGCTACCCAAAAGAAAAAGGCAGCTGATATTAACGGCAGCACTACCTACTTCCTACTGCGTGGATATTTTTTCATGGTTGGAAATAAATAAGATAATTTGCAATTTAGCATCTATGGTCAATACATGCGTTCTGGTTATGAATTTCAACTCTATGAATTGCAAAATCATGTTTACTGCTTGTCTCAAGCTTCATGCATCGTTAATTGTTTTTACACATACATGCCTGAATGCCATATTGTGTATCTTATTTCAGGGAAGTCTATGCCGTATCAATAGTTGGTCCTTTTCCAACAGCAGTAACTAACCTGTTGGATCTAAGAAGATTGTAAGAACCTTTTCCTTGACAGTCCTGTTTTAATAATATATTCGATATCAGCATCTTGGAGCACATGGCTGTTTATGTTTCATGATTATTTGATATAAACTGATTGGGTTTGTGTTCTTCATATACCTGTCGCTAAGTGTCTGTTAGTTTTAAGATGACCATTTGGTGGTAAGCTCACAGCAAGGTTTCTGATAGATTTATACACTCTTGTAAAAAGAAGAATTGGAGTTCCATCTCTGCTGTGCTATGTCCCTGAGTTTGGAAGATCATTTGCTGCAAGGGAAAGCTGGATTTACCCCTTCACTATCATCACTTATTAACTTAACTGTGCCAGCTTCTGTGTTGTTATCTCTCTGAGTTGCACTTTTTTTTTTGTCAAAAAAATCACTAATTGAATGTGGTCTTATTATCGAATGACCTTACGAAGGGCTGCAGTAGAACAACTTTATGACTTTGACCAGTATGTAACTTAGCTATTCAATTATAGGGATCTCCACAATAACAAGTTGACAGGGCCAATTCCCCCGCAGATTGGACGGTTGAAACATCTCAGGATATTGTAAGTATGGATTATCTTTGTGCATACTAAAGTATATTCTTTCAGGTCAAGATGTTTGCACTTTAGATCAGTTCTTGCAACATTGAACACAGTCTCTTTATTCTCTGCAATCCTCCAATGCCCATAATTATAGCCCTTGAATCAATGCTGCACTAGTACTACTTTCTTGCCCTTCGAGTCCATGGCTAATTAGAGTTGCTCTTCATCTAAGCAAGTGTCCTTGTAAACTTAGGAACCTGAGGTGGAATAAGCTTCAAGATGTGCTTCCACCTGAAATTGGTGAACTGAAGAAACTGACACACTTGTAAGTTCATTTTTAGAATGTACTGAGTTTATCTGGATAAATAAACGGTTCGCTTATGATTTAAGTGTTATTGGGAACTTTTAGGTATTTGAGCTTCAATAACTTCAAAGGCGAGATTCCGATGGAGCTTGCAAACCTGCCAGAACTTCGTTATCTTTATCTTCATGAGAACCGCTTCACTGGGCGAATCCCACCTGAACTTGGAACTCTGAAGCACCTACGTCACCTGTAAAAATCCTACTTTATTCCTTCTATTTCTAGTTCACCTTTAGAAGGAAAACCAAGTCATATTTACTACTTCAATTATAACCATCCTGGTTTGTGAGATGTCATGGGCTTGTGGCAAATAATATATTCTCCTTTTGCAGTGACGTTGGCAACAACCACCTGACAGGCACTCTCAGGGATTTTATCAGCAATGGGAATGGCTTCCCTTCCTTGAGAAATCTGTATGTGAAAATATAACATGCTACCAGATTCATCCTTCTCTCATGGATGGTGAGTCTGTCTTTGCTGACTGCTAAGTTTTGTCTCTCAGATACCTTAACAACAATGAATTGACTGGTGTGCTGCCAGATCAGATTGCAAATTTGACAAACCTTGAGATTTTGTAAGTCTTCTCTGAAGCTGAAGGTTTTATTGCATTGAGACCTGTTATCATATTTTCCCTAGAAAAACAAGAAATACTGGATCATCTGATCATCCTTATACGTTCTTCAGGCACTTGTCCAATAATAAGATGATTGGATCAATATCACCTAAGATAGTTCACATTCCAAGGCTGATCTATTTGTGAGTCTTCACTGCTTGAACCATGTCTGAGTTCTATGTGGGGAGGAATGATGTGTTCTTTTGGTTCTGATGTTCTCATGTTACAATGGTTTGTGGCAGGTACTTGGACAATAACAACTTCATTGGGAGGATACCGGAAGGGTTATACAGGCATCCATTTCTGAAGGAGCTGTAAGCTGGCTTCAGAATCTCAATTAAAAGAAACTATATATTATTTTCAGAAAGTTTTCCATTTTATTTCTGTTGTACATTTATTGAAGTGCGTCTATGCCCTTGCTGCAGGTACATCGAAGGAAATCACTTCAGGCCAGGAACCAGATCAAAAGGAACACACAAGGTGCTGGAATTGCCTGATGCTGACATTTTAGGTTAGCAAGCTCGTTCGGGGGACCTGAGGTCCTTCCGTCCTACAGAGACCACTGCAGAGACCACGATCATTTTTTGGGCATATATGTAGCTATGTTTGTCACTGCAATTGGCAGATTTATATTTGAAAAGTCTCTTGCAAAAAAGATAGAGACAAACAGTGAATAGTAGAGGCCACCGTCACACTGCCGATATTTTAGATGAGTGTACAGGTTGTATTGTTTACCCTGTATCTTTGCTGTACGATGGAGATGCTCGTCAGATGTAACGCCAGCACATCGCATCACCGACAGTCCTGGTACAACCAGTGGCCAATGATATTTTTGTTACACGTTGGGTATGAACTGGCCTTTTTTGGAAGCAAATTCGGTGCCACCAACACTTAGCGTTGGCATGCACTCGAAAGCGTTGGCATGTGCGTCTGTGTGCGCGCGTGCGTGCGTGTGGGTGGGAGGGGGTAAGATCAGGCAGTATAACTGCATTGCAGACACCTTGTCAAAAAAGGAAAAAACTGCATTCCAGACATGTCCTCCATTTATTAAAAAATGTTGGGTTAACTCAGGTTTTTTTATTTTACAATGGTTTATTATGAACAAAAGATGGGTTAACTCAATAACTCAGGACATGAGAAGTCTAAGGTAGTGCACGCGGTCCAGGAAACTAACGGCATGTTTGTTCCCATCAACTTATGTTCAGTGACTAAACTTTAGTCGCTTTGAGGACTAAGGCCCTGTTTGGATGTTGGGGTATTGAAAACTACAGTATTTAGAAACTACAGTTTTAAATACTAAAGCCATGTAATACTGTAGTATCAAAATACCAGAGTTTTTCTTAGTTTTATAAAAAACCATGCCACTTTGGCTTGTTTGGCTGTTGTGGTATTATAGCCGGCAATTTCAACCGATCCGGTAGCGTGGAAGCAATCAACGGCTCTTTATATAAATCTATTGTTTAGTCAAACTTGATCCTCATCGTGTGGATCTAGGTTGGCTGCAACTTTATGCCACACATTTTCCTTTTGATTCGTTGGAAAGGTCTGATATCACATCTATATATGTAAGGTTATCCACGTTGATAACATCCGTGAGTATAGGTCCACACATCTGAAGGCGCCCTATAGTTCACAATGTGGGGAAGTTTCTTCAATCGAAAGCGAAGAGATGACGATGAATTTGCCATCATCTCAGGCTACAATCTCGGTACCAATTCTTCTTCAGATTGTACACGAATCCATGATTCTATTCTTACAGGAGAGCAATATGTATCTGAAGTTTTAAGAGGTCATGAGTTAGTCTGCAAAAGAGAATTTCGGATGAAGAAAGCAATCTTTCATAAATTGGTGGAGTTGCTTCGAGAGAGGAATCTTCTACGAGATACAAGAGGAATTGCTGTTGAAGAACAAGTAGCTATATTCATGTATGCTATATCAAAGAATGCAAGCAACAAAGATCTGCAATGGCGCTTCTAACATAGCGGCGAAACAATTAGTAGACACTTTGGATCAGTACTAAGTGCAATCGTGGGATTAGCCGGAAGCCTTATACAATTGCCAACCCTCAATATTCCAATCAAAATTTCAAGTAATTCAAAGTTTATGCCATACTTTAAGGTACTACTAGAGGAACTCTTTTTTCTTATATCTATTTATGTTCTCATTTTGATATTTAACTAGAGTTATGGTCTGTAGGACTGTATTGGAGCAATAGATGGAACGCATGTACCGATTTTCATTGACCCACATTTACAAGATCCATACCGAAATCGCAAGGGGACATTGTCTCAAAATGTCATGGTTGCATGTAATTTTGACAATCAGTTTGTAAATGTTAGTGCGGGGTGGGAAGGCTCGGCTTCAGATGCAAGAGTGTTGGAAGATGCACTACAGAATAATTTTTATGTGCCTGAAGGAAAGTCACTAGGGTCACCATATGTTGAAGCAGGAACATTATTATTCATCCCATCCTCCCATCCGAAACTAAAACCAGATCCTGTACGTTGTCTAGTTCTATCAGGTGACCCCAAACCAAAATCAGTACTAACTTCACTCATAATATGCTCCTGTGAGGATGAATTTGCCGACTGCTTCTCTGGCTGCAAATTTGTTGTCCTTCTGCAACGCTTTCCTTCTGCTACCTTCCCTGATAAAGTACAATGAAAACCAAGGTCCATAAGGTCGGCAAAAAAAAAAGTCAAGTGTCTCTCGGATTGTGTACGTACCATCATAAATGTCATATAAATCATCGTAATATGGGAATGGTCTATTTCTCCACTTTTGTTGATCTTTAGAAAGTTCTTTCCACTTTTTATCAATGGCCGTTGGTATTTTTATTTCTGGGTCCCAACCAAAACCACTCTTGCTCACAATTGATTTTACAGTATTGTGATCTTTCTTGAGTCTTTGTTCCCTGTCCTTGAGCTGTGCCACAGTGAAATTAGAAACAGGGTATTTGTTGTTCAACCGACCAGCCATACAGCTCCATCCTTCTTTAGTCCATCCATTTTGGCCTTGGTATCTTGCTGAGAGATGATACTCCTTCATCATGGCAACAAGAAATTTAGTTTGTGCATCACTCCAATGTGCTCTTGGCTTTCCTTTTTCCCCTGACGTAATACAGACACATATATGTCAGTTATAGATGAACAATTCCTATATAAACAAAAACCTAACTAGCAACCAGCTTTGGATTGATACTGAAACAATCAAGACTGGACCAAGTTGTACAGATTAAATTGATCAAAAGATAAACCAAAGCATGTACCATAACCGACCTGTGAAGTAAAATTTTTAACTACATTAAAATATTGCAAGAATACAAAAGAATGAGGCCGATTTCCTAGGGCCAAAATCTGAGCAGAACTACAACTCCGTTGGCCGCCGGTGGCTGTAGCAGACAACAGATCTCAATTACTCCAACTACTGAAAACTTTTCCTACTACTGCCGTGCTCTACCTTCCTATTTCTCCTTGCTTCCTCCTGATCCTAATTTCCCCCAAATCTGCTGTCTCCTATCTATATCATAGATTGGTGAACGCATCTAGTTCTGAGACTCAGGGATCAAATCAATGGGGGGCAAGAAGCGAATCAGGCCAGGGAAAAACTCACCTTGTCCTTTTCTCCCATCCTTCTCTCCGCCTGCCATGGAAGCCGCATGTCGTGAGCAAACTGGCCTTTTGGTTCGGGAACATGGAGGGTCCCAAGACATGGAAAACAAAACGACTGCACACAGAAAGGAAAAAAAAGCGCGCAGGGAAAACAAGAAGCGCGTCATCGGGAGAGGACACGCGCGCGTCGAGCTCTGTGAAAAATAAAGAGGGTCGGAGCTCTGTTTCTGGGACTCCGAAAAAAACAGATTTTTTCAAAATACCGTAGTTTGCAAAACTGAGAATTAGTTTCACCCAAACACCTTGTTTCCCTCACATACCTAGGTATTTTTAGAAACCATGGTATTAATCCAAAACTTTAAAAATACTTTGTATCCAAACAGGGCCTAAAAGTGTTAAATATAATGACTAAAAGACAACTAAAACACTTTAGTTGTTACCAGTCACCCAAGGTGGATTAAACGGTGACTAAAATATTTTAGTCTGCTTTAGTTTAGCCATAAGAAACCCTATGTATATAAATGAAAGAAACTAGAGCTTTTTTTTACTAAAAAAAGAAAACTGATGTGTGAAGCTTTTCATCAGAATTGTGATCCTGGTCCATTGTTACATAGTAGCTGCAACTCTATTAGCAACGAATAAAGTCTTAGGAAATATGAGAGCATCACATACATCACATGGAGTTTAGGAAATAACAGATTAAAATAAATTATTAAACTAATGAACTAAACTAAAATAACAAAGAAGAAATTTTAAAATAAAAATTGACTAAGTATATAAAAAATGATAACTTAATTAAGGAAGATACTTTTTGCAACTGAAGAGAGAAATAAAATTTAAATAAATCCACATGCATACTACACAATCATTATACATATCGCATGTAACATGTGAAATGAAAAAACTTAAAAACCATAAAACGTGAAAATGACTAAGTAAAGTTCAGAGTAAAATAAGAACATAAAATGAAAAAAATTGAAAAATTTAAATAAAAACAATAAATTCAATAGAAGAAAATAAAAAATAATAATAAGAAAAATAATAAGAAAAAAGGAAAATAAAATAAAATTAAAAATAACCGGCAATACAGGCAAGGCCCGAAGTAACAGAGCTAACAGTCCACTGGCCCATTCGAATACAGGCAAGCCCTCACGTTCCTCACTCGCGCCGCCTCCCACACGCACTCGTGGCTTGCGCAGGCAAGGCGCCGCCGCCTCTCAGCGCCGTCGCTCAGCGGCCTCTTCGGTTCCCTTCTACCCGCCGCCATAAACCCTAAAACACAACACAAGTGAGCTTCACGAACCACCCAGCCCACGCCGCCGGCGGCGGCCCGCCATGGTGAAGGCTTACCTCCGCTACGAGCCGGCCCTCACCTTCGGTGTGATTGCGTCGCCGGAGTCCAACGTCGCCTACGACCCCTCTGGCCGCCGCCTCCTCGCCGCCGCCCTCGACCGCCTCGCCGCCTGGGACCTCAAGCGTGGTCTCCCCTCTGTCTCCTTCGCGCCTTCCTCCTCCTCCCCCGCACTCACCGTCTCCTGCATCGCTTCCTCACCTTCAGCCGCCGTCTCCTCTTCGGTACTCCTGAACCCTCTCCGGCTCTCCCTGCCTTCAGTTCTCTTCGAATTCGGCTGGCTGGTTCCCGCGTTTGAATTCGGCTCAATTTCGTGTGTTTGTGTTTTTGTTTGGTATAGATTGCGAGCGGGCACGCGGATGGCAGCATCAGGCTGTGGGACGCGGAAACAGGTGCCTGCGAGGCAACCCTCCACGGCCACCGCTCCGCTGCCTCCGCCCTCCGCTTCGGTCCCTCTGGCGCCGTCCTCGCTTCTGGCAGCAAGGATTGCGATGTCATCCTCTGGGACGTCGTTGCGCAGGCTGGGCTCTTCCGTTTGCGTGGCCACCGTGATCAGGTACATTGCGGCTTCACATGTCTCTTGAGTCTGTTTGATTGGTTAGCAAAGCTTAGTAGTGCTAATTGAGGGGATCACAATGTGCAGGTCACCGATTTGGTGTTTCTTGATTCTGGTAAGAAGCTGGTGAGCTGCTCCAAGGACAAGTTTATCAGGGTTTGGGACCTTGAAACACAGCACTGTCTCCAAATCGTTGGTGGTCACCGCAGTGAGATTTGGTCAATGGATGTGGATCCTAGTGAAAGGTTTTTAGTGTCTGGGTCTGCTGACCCAGAGCTGCAGGTGTTTAGAATCCGACAATCTGTGGAGGAGGGTGAGGATTGGAGTAAGTGGGATGTGCTCAAGCTATTTGGTGAGATTCCACGGCAGAGCAAGGAACGAGTGGCAAATGTTAGATTTAATAGAGATGGTAGTCTTGTGGTATGCCAGGTGGCTGGGAAGACAGCAGATATTTATAGGGTTCTTGATGAAACGGAAGCTGCACGTAAGGCCAAAAGGCGGGTGAACAGAAAGAAGGAGAAAGCATCTGCAAAATCCATGATTGCCGAAGAGAATGGCACTATCATTGATCCTTTACCAGCTCAAAACTTGCAAAATCCCACTGTTATCGTCACCGATGTATTTAAGCTATTTCAAGTTTTACGGGCAAGCAAAAAAATATGCTCGATTGCATTCTCTCCAAGTAATCCTCCAAGAGGATGCCTTGCCACTTTATCTCTATCACTCAACAATAACATGCTAGAGACGTATTCAGTAGATAGCGAGAAGGTATCGAAGATGTACTCAGTTGAGATGCACGGACACCGTTCTGACATCAGGAGTGTCTCCCTTAATTCAGAGGACAACCTTCTGATGTCGACTAGCCACAATGCTGTCAAGATATGGAATCCTAGTACAGGGGAATGCCTTCGGACAATTGACTCTGGATATGGGTTGTGCGGTGCTTTTGTCGGAAATCGGTTTGCTCTTGTTGGTACACAAAGTGGTGCTTTGGAGATTGTGGATATTGCTAGTGGGAGCTTAACTGAGGCCATAGAAGCTCATGCTGGCTCCATACGGTCAATCGTACCTATTCCAGATGAAGATGGAACTGTTGGTGCCCGAGGCTTTGTTACTGGAAGTGCTGATCATGATGTCAAGTTCTGGGAATACCAATTGGTGCAGAAGTCTGATCAAGTGAGCCTCCTCCTGTGTATTCCATGTAGAACACATCAATTGTGCATCATTTCCTGTTTTCCTAGTTACTTCTCCACAGATCAGTTCCCAGAAAAGAATATCATTTTTATATTGAATGTTGTTGATTTTCTTATGTGACTGTATTGTTTTTTTTTTCACCTAAAAATTTGTTGCTCCCTCCATCAATTCGATTGGATGTTATATTAACTGCTTGACTAACAGTTCCAGGTCAAAATAATTTTGCACTGTTGATGTAGTACCTTTTTTGATCAAATGACTTGTTCATCTCTGTATCCATTTCAAAGATTCAGTTGTGTGGATGTCATTTATTTCTGGAATTCTTTGTATAATCCCAATAACTCTACTAAGTAGCTTATTGATTTCTTAACTTTGTTACAGGATGCTAGGCAGCTGACTGTAACTAATGTGAGGACCTTGAAAATGACCGAAGAAGTCCTTGCTGTCTCGATCAGTCCTGAAGGAAAGCACATTGCTGTTGCTCTCTTGGATTGCCATGTCAAGGTTGCTCTCTAAATCCTTTATACTCACAGAACTTTTCCTTTTATATGGGGTTTTGTGTAACTGAAAATTTGGAATTATACTATCATTTATGTGTTTAGGATATTTATATGCATTTAGATTATAATTTTTGGAGAGATGGTATGGGATTGGTGAACCTGAAACCCTGGTCCATATGCTTGGATTGTTTGTGTAATCTAGACGAGAGGTTGTTATTATTGCAAGAGAAAAAATCTCGCTGATGTATGCCTGTGCCTTTCTGTCTACCATTATAATATTTCTAGATTGCCATCTGCATGTTTGCATTAGGTGCTTATTTTCGTAGAAAAAAAGTAAGTGCCAATATTTATAGTCTGCACATTTGTTGAATTGGTTCTTAGTGTGTCCCAGTGAATCAGTGACTGAAGTGATTGATGACACATGAAAATCATCATTTTCCCTTCTCTAATTCTCCTGAAAATGTAAAATCAATGAGATGTCACTGGATTTCACTTTCTATGCTAAGTTTGGTTGCTACTTAGGTAAAAACTACATTTCGGAAAGTGGAAACCATCAGGAATAAAAAGTTGCTTCAATCTATACTTGCCTCTTGTTACTTTTCTTGCCTCAAATATTCTTATGTTTATACAGGTCTACCACATGGACACACTGAAACCTTCTCTAAACCTTTATGGGCACAAACTTCCAGTTCTCTGTATGGACATATCATCTGATGGGGCTTTGCTAGTTACTGGCTCTGCGGACAAAAATTTGAAGATTTGGGGTATGGATTTCGGGGACTGCCATAGATCTATATTTGCTCATTCAGACAGGTATGATATTGCTTTTTAATTGTTGTTGTTTTTTTGTTTTGATTATTTGCAGAATATTATATAATTTTTTTTGGATGTCTACACTTTGCAGCGTGATGGATGTTAAGTTTGTGAATAGAACTCATTATATGTTCAGTGTGGGGAAAGATCGCACTGTGAAGTACTGGGATGCGGATAAATTTGAGTTGTTGTTAATACTTGAAGGACATCATGCTCAAGTTTGGTGCCTTACAATCAGCAGTCGTGGTGATTTTATTGTAACAGGTTCGCATGATCGCTCCATTCGACGTTGGGATCGTACTGAAGAACAACTGTTCATTGAGGTAATTTGTGATTGTAGAGGGTTGAGATGAAATTTCTTTTTGAGTAGCCTCAGAACATATTCTAGCAGTTTCTTCAACCTTCTTAGAGATTGCTCTTTTTCGCCCCTAATAAATCTACAATATACCCCAGGAAGAGAAGGAGAAAAGATTGGAAGAAACCTTTGAGGCTGATTTAGAAAATGATGAGTATAGATATGGGCAGAAAGATGATGCCCCGGATGAAGGTTCTGTGGGTGTTCCTGGTAGGAAAACAAAAGAGACAGTAACTTCAGCTGATGCAATCATGGATGCACTTGACACTGCTGAGGAGGAACTAAAACACATTAATCAGCATAAAATGGTACGCTCATATTACCTTGTTCCACCATGAATAATGGATCATTTTTTTGATCTTCATGTCTCACAATTTTCAGGAAGAGCAAATTAATTCGAAGGCAGCTAAATTTCAACCTAATGTTATAATGCATGGGCATTCACCTTCAGATTATGTTCTGAATGTAGTTTCAAGCATCCATCCGAATGATTTGGAGCAGGCCCTCTTGGTATGTATTTCTGTTCTTCGGTGATAGACTGCTTAACAGTGTAATTCCACTTGCTAAAATTTCTTATGAGTTTATTTTAAGAACTGTGTTTGACTGTTTGCGTCAGATACTGGTTGACACCAAACTAAACTGTGTGTAAAGTTGTTACCAACTCTTTTCTTCCTGTATGTTTGTATATTTGAAATTAACTTTGTATGGTTAGTTTTACTAATAGAAAGTTTGTGAATAACTTTTCAGTTCAATTCCTTCTTTAATAATACATCAAATCCTTATTTCCTTATTACCCTATGTTCCATTGGCTTCATTGAGATCATAGTAATCGTGCTTCTTATTACCTGTGATTGTTCATAAATTTATTTCTGGCAATTACCATTTATACATACTTTTTTTTAAAAAACAAATATATATCTTTGGACCAGGCATTACCATTCTCAGACGCACTAAAGCTCATGTCTTACTTGAAGGAGTGGTCTCTGGTTCCTTCAAAGGTAATATAATGCATTGATATACAATCGTGTTTGCTATTGTGCTAATAATTACAGTATTGTCAATAGCATTATCTGCAGGATTTCTCATTTTTTGCTCACATCAAATACTTCTGGCTAGTTTTGTTATTGTTGATTGTGATGTCGTTGCCTTTCATTTTAAAAATTGGTGTCGGCAAATATGTATCTTTCTTGTCATTTGAAGTACCACTTTTCCATTTTTTTTTTTGAGGCAACCACTTTTCCAGTTTGTTCCACATTATATTGCATATTTCTGCTGTCTCGATTGGTTGTTACCAATCTTTGAATACTGAACATAGATGTTATGATGTGAGTTTTTGTGGTGTGCAATGGTTATGTTTACACAGGTCTCTGTAGGTACAAACATAATTGTCTCTCTACTTGTGTCTCCTACAATCAGCAAATATGGATGTTGCTAGCACATGTATTTTGTAGTTTTATTTGCTTTGGAAAAACAATGTTGATCAATTGTGTTTCATATGCTTCACTGGCACAATCACAACTCAGCATTTTGATTTCCTTCATTTTCCTGAAGCACCACATGCAACATCCTGATTCTGGTATAACCTTGCAGGTTGAGCTTGTTTGTAGGGTTTGCTTAGTGCTCCTTCAGACACATCATAATCAATTAACTGCTACGCCAGCTGCAAGATCCTTGTTGACAGAACTGAAGGGTATTCTTTACTGTAGAGTAAAGGTAATTTTGCTTCTCTGGAATTTAACAAGCAGCTTTGCAGCATTCTGATCATCATCTTACCTTTGCCCCCAGGAATGCAAGGATACTATAGGCTTCAACCTCGCCGCAATGGATCATATAAAAGTACGGTGTGCCTTTTTCTCCCTGTAATTTTGAACTACTAGATATTTTACTTATAGATTTAGCTGATACATGTTGTGTGCCCATGTCTTAGGAATTGCTGGCGATGAGATCAGATGCACCTTTCCGTGATGCCAAGGCGAAACTCATGGAAATCAAACAGGAGCTGTCAAAGCGGTCAGGTAGGCTCGATGGGGATGAAAAAAGGAAAAAGAAGAGAAAGAAAGCGTCAGCAGAAAGCTGAGCCTACCTTTGTAACTAAATGGACGTGCTCATTTCCTTTCCTTGGTTCACGAGTACGCAGAATTTTTGATAGATGAGTGTAATCGAAACATATTATCTACTTAAAATGTGCTCCCAAATGAAGCCCTCGACACAATCCATGGCACCAGGCAAAGCATGCAAACAGATTTAAGGACCACGTGTCTTACACATAAGTCCAACATTAATTAATATATAAGCATATAAAACGAAGGGAAGTACTCAAGATGCGTCATGGCAGTACTGCTAATCTAATCGTACAAGCCGTCATCGTCAGCTGCTGCTGCAGTGGATGCAACGGGATCGGCCTCACCAGCAGAGCCTCCACCTGCCGTCGGTTGTGTGACTTGAACAGGTTTAGCACATTCGCAGTGATTCTAGACATGCTCTCCATTTATGAACAAAAGTTGGGTTAACTCAGGAGAAGTCAAGGTAGTGCTTGTGGTCGAGGTAAATAGAGCTGTTTTTGCTAATGGTTTCCGCGGCCGATAAGGAAACTAAGGCGTTTTGTGGCGCGCATGGCACCATGTCTTCTACTCCAAACTTGGGTTCAGAAGATCTAATATGCTGCGCAGTTTGATTGATTGTCGCAGCAAAGAATACTGTCCAGGTCACATGCGTTTCTAAACCATTTATAACTTTATAACAATATTACCTTTGTTGTTAGTGGTCCATGTTGCTTTTTTGGTATTCTGTTCCCTTCTGAACTCCCACTGTTGTATCATGATTATTGCATTCCAAGAACCGAATTGATAATGTCGCCACAGTGGCAAATGTCTGATATTTTATCCAAAATCTGAAACTGAATACACCATATGCCAGATTGTGCTTTCAATTTCAATTTTAATCTTGGTATAAGCCATTATCAGTTTGTCACAATACCGTTGTACCTTTTTCTGCTATTGCTTTCTGAACTCCAAATATACTACATTACCAAATACCTCAATTTATGGTGGCAGTTCTTGATCGTTTTGCCTTATTTCTCTTCAGTTTTTCATCGACAGGAGTCGCTATCCGCCCAAATGGTCCAGTTCTTGGACTCCCTCCAAAATCCGGTGCTATCTTTTTTTGTCGGATCAAGAGTTGTGAGTCAGGCAGGCACATGGAGGACAGGTATCTTTGTTTAGGCAATGGTTTTGATGTGCCCAGACTAAGCCAAGTATATACGTATAGCTTAAAAAATATGAACAAAACCATAAGCCAATGTCAGGATAGAGTGGCACAGGCTTGTGATGCACTGCAGCCTTCTGATGCGTGAAGCTTTTCATCAGGATTGTGGTCCTGGTCCATTGTTACATGCTAGTAGTTGCAACTCTATTAGCAACGAATAAAGTCTTAGGGGATAGTAAATGTGCAGCAGGAACAGGAAATGCACCTGTTCGACACTCTATCATGGTAAAAGTTGCGACGAACTGAGGATGCATGCATCACCGACATGTGATCTGGAGAGTTTAGGGAGGTGTCAGAGGGTTAGGTCTGCCGACATGATGTTGTGAGTGTTGCTTCCTAGGATTATGTGCTTATGTTTCATAGTAGGTTGTAATATACTATAACGATTAGTAAGTACAGTAATATAACCTATCAGAGTGTGGATCAGCACCTCTGAGGTACGGGAGTAGAGCAAGCAAAACTGCGAACACGAACAGTGGCGGCATGGGGCAAGCATGTCTGTATTTTGGCTGCTGGATATGGTTGCCACGGTTGCAGGTGCAGCCCGAGGGAGCAGAGCAAGCAGGGACCAACCTGGATAACGTTGTTTTTTTTCACTTGTTTTCCCGGTGTGCAGACGAATCAAGCGGAGCTTGCACAGGTCAGGCCAAGCGTTGCCGGACGTGGGGACGACGCCTGCCTGGGGGCCGGAGCAGGGAGCACGCGGCAGCTCTGGCCTTGTTGTTTTGTCACCAAACACCAGCGAGGCCGAGGCAGCAACCAACCAAAGCCGACGCCCAGTCCGGCGCTGTGAGATGCGAGCCTGAGCCCCAGCGCCGTCGCCCCGTCAGAATCTGACGATCAAGATACCCCAGCCCAGCCGTTTGGATATTGCTCTGGGTCCACACGAGAAAATCAGGGGCCAACGGAACGGAGGGCTCGATCGATCGATCGTGGAGTTGTTTGGATATTTAGAAGCAGGAAACAATCAGGGTCTTTTTGATGAACAGATGCCATAATTCTTTGCCCATCTTCAGCTCTACTGCCCCTCCTTGTCAGTCGTCAGTTGGTGGTGGCAAGAGCAAGACCAGGTACCAACCCTAGGCCACCAATACCACCTCCACCGAACCAAACGGCCGGCCTCTCCCCCTCAGACAAGGAGGCATATTGAATTCAGTCCATGTCACTACTAATTAAACTACTCCGTTTGTTTGATCCACCGCTTTGTTTTCCCCTCCCCAAAAGAACTAAAAAGTTCACTGAAAACAAGGGACCCCAACCCAAGTCCCTAGCACAGATCTGCTCTGCTCAACATTGCCTGGGCCTCATCCACTTTACCTGCAAGTAGACCTGTAATGTACTAGGATAGAGACCACATTTATCTTAACCGGAGGATGGATTTATATTAACCGGATAGACTAGCCTAGCCATTTGGATGTTCATTCACGCTAAACTTTATAGAGCCGGCACAAGGCTAGAAGCCAGAAAGAGGCAGAATGCAGCAACTGCGTGCCTTGGGGTGCCATTAGCGGCAATAAAAATAAGCCAAGCGGCGGTGTATTTTAAGGCGTGAGCACGTGGTTAGCCCGCCGGTGCGATGTAGCGGCCAGATCTGGGTGCTAGCAAATTGAGGAACGTGCACTCCGTAGTCTGCACCCATCAACCCCTGCATGGCTAGGCTACTTCTACGTGGAAGTAGTATTTATTTATTTATTTATTTTATTAAGCTTTAAAAGCGAGATGGAAATATCTGCTCCATTTGGGCATCTTTTTTATTTGTTGTTTTCCCGTATTTATGTTTACGTGCCCCAATAAATGACATAGACGTGCAGTCATGTAGGCGCCACTTCTTCACAGAATCACAGGAGAGGCATCATCAGGCATGGACCATCTTGTGTGCATGGGTGGGCACTAGGCACCTGCGACCTGCGTAACAGCTGTGAGCAGAGAGCCTCGGGACGAGGCATGCACGGCAATTACTCGTAAAAAAAATACCCGATCATTTCTCATGATTTTATCTGCTCCTGTATACATTGAGAAAACGAAATGCTTCGGCAGCACAATCAGCAGCAGTAACTGGTCAAATCTGCCGGGTAAAAATATATAGACTGACCGGCACAAATCTTCGGTAACAAGTTCCCTTCGGCTTTCGCATGAGTAATGACGATTGGGAGCCTCGACCGGTGCGTTCAGCTGGAGGTCAACTTGAGCTCTTCCCGGGTCCGGCCCTTCAGCCAGAGCGAAATCTGTCGGTGCGAAAATTGCTCAACGTGTTTTTCGTTTTCGTTTCCGTTTCTTTCTCTCAACAACCATCGCATTTTTTTCGCAGCGATGAGGGAGTTTCTGTATGATTATTTATTAAATTAAAATGATCATTACTGGGAGATTAATGGCCGCGCAATATACACATGGGCGCGTTTCTTTCTTCCATGGTCGATGAGGGATCGCTGTCAGGTGAGTCAATTTGACAGCTTCCAAGCTTTGATTGCCTAGTTCCACCTGCTCACACTCTCTCTCCGTTGGCGTCCTCTCTTTCCACAAGACTCAAAGTTGAGTCACTCAACCGTTGGTTTCTTCTCGGCCAGTTTCCACCCTGCCCTGCTATGCCCTTCCAAGAAACTAGCCAGTGAAGATCAGAAAAGAAACTAGCCAGTGCTACAAGACGTTCAGCCTCGAAAAGGTTGGCTTGACACGATTATGAGATGTTTCACCTTTTGTTGTTATATATAGTGCTGGCTTAATTAAAACTATGACACAAGAAAAAGTTACACCAGCAGTGTAAAACTTCTAACCTGTTTGTACACGCAATGTGTGCATTTGGTAGGACGAACAAGGATAACATCTAATGAAAATCACGTATACTATACTCTCTCCCTCCGAACCCTTTTAACTATATCATTCTTACTTGCATGAATTGAAAAGGGACAGAGGAATTATTTTTGTAAGTACTAAGGCTGTCTGGCAGATGGTTTCTATGAAGAATAAGTTGAGTAGTAATATTGTTTTGTTGCGAGAGAAAAACATTCTATCACGTCTGATAAGCTGAACTGATCGTGCACATCAACCATTACATATCTACAATATGCCAAGCATCTTGATACTCAGCAACATCAAAGGAGAATAAGTATTTTTAACTATAAATTCCGAGAAGATTGATAAAAATGACCATGAATTAAAGAAAAAAGTGTTTATATATAATTGTAATATACTCTAGAGTCTAGAAAAATACGCGTATCAAACAATTTATGATATCAAAATTAAATCTCAATATGTTTTTAGTTTATATATTTAGTTAAATTTCAGTAATTTTGACTCAATTCAATCTAGAATCATATTTTTTGAAACAGAGAGAGTTAGAAAAAAAAAGAAAGAAATAGGAAAACATTGTAGGAGGAACCGAACAAAATGCTCCCCTGCTGTCTCTCTCTTTGTTCTCCACCGGGACGGAAGAGAGAGGGGAGAGAGAGAGAGAGAGAGAGAGAGGAGGGAAGGGGAGAAGCAAGCGAGACGGAGCAGAGCATAGCCCCATAGCCGGCCCTCGCCTAGCCGCCCGGCTCCCGGAAGAGAAATCAAATCCTCAATCCCTCGCCCCCAAAATCCCCTGGGGATTCGCCGCTAGCCCCGCCACGCCGCCCCGTATTCGCATCACGCGCGGCGACGCGCATTGCTATTTCCTATTAGTATCACCCGGTGCGATTAGCATGTCTCTGCCCAATGCCACCGCCTCGCCGCCGCCGCCGTCTCCGGAACCCTAGGCCGCTGGACTCGGAGCTCCCGTCGGCGGGCGAGGGGGAGGATGCAGCTGCGGATCTCGCCGAGCATGCGCAGCATCACCATCTCCAGCAGCAATGGCGTCGTCGACTCCATGAAGGTGCGCGTCGCGCCGCAGCCGCCCCCGCCGCCGCCGCCGCCGCACGGGGCCGCCCGGCGCGGCGGGGGAGGCGGCGGAGGGGGGTGGTACTGGCGCGCGGTCGCGTTCCCGGTCGTCGTGGCGCTCGGCTGCCTCCTGCCCTTCGCCTTCATCCTCGCCGCCGTCCCCGCGCTCGAGGCAGGCGGAAGCAAGTGCTCCTCCGTCGGTAAGATGGACGGCTGCGATCTCGTGGCGTTTTTTTCTGGGTTTGGTTACGGCGGGTTGGGTTGTTGATTTGGTGCGTTCGGGGAGGTAAACCTTGGATCTCAGCGCCCCTGGCATAGGATTTCGCGGTGTCGGTGGGAATGTGGTAATGTACGAATGCTTCTCCGAGAACGTGTGATTCGTTCGCTCACCAGCTTCGATTCAAGGTCTCAGGTGTGGGCGATCTTATTTGTTTGATGTGCTGATTTGAACTGAAATAGATAGAGTTGACTATTTGGGTTTATGATTCAATTTCCAGGTGAGTAGATTTGTGGATCTTAGGCATATAATTTCCTTGCATTGGTCCAAATGTAGTGTTTCAAGCCATCACTTCAGTTAGAATTGAGGGACTGGATAGTGTTAGCTTTGGAAGAGCTTTTTTATTATAATTTTGAGCTGAGTCTTGCAATACTGTCGCAAAAACCATACTATGATCCCTGAAAGATACTATCAGTTTTACCGATCATATGTGTCAACTCTGAACTGGGTACCTGTTCATCTGGACTCTAAAGTCTTAGGTCCCGGCTGATTATTTGGGCATGAAGGTTGGATATAATAACTAAGCCCTTGATGTGTCTGGCTAAGTAATTAATTGTAGGTAAAAGTGCTCCACTTATGCACCTGGCAGTTGATTACTTTTAGATAAACGTGATCCACTTCCATGTGTACCAGTCATAAGAAGTTATGCTGAAGCCGCTCCTAGATTTGTGCAAAATACTGGAACTTCAGTTTTGGTACTTTAAGTACCTTAATTGTCATACCCTTAGGGAGTAGGGATACTTGTCCTAATAGCCTAAGCAAAATAATTTGGGTCTGGGCACTAGGTTCAGGCAATCAACATTGATTTATGGTATGAAATGTGACTTCATAGCACCTTGCAAAGACAATGGGTTTGTGGAATATTTGGCAGATCGTTCTTGTGTGCAAAGTTTGATCTTCATAAGCTCTCTACTTGGGCTATAGCCTTATAGGCATATGGTCTTCTGTAAGCTGCTGATACAATGAGATAATTGGTTTTGTTCATGCTTCAAGTTTCAAGGTCTTCTGTTATGGAATTAGTATTATTTAGTCCCTCTTATTCCAAATGTAAGTTTAGGACATTGACATGGTCTTAATGTTCTTTCACTTTTTGTTTTAAAATTAAAAAAAAAGCTATACAGATTACAAACCGTAAAAAACAAATATAAGTATTTTCCATGATGAATGTACAATCTAGTAACATCAACAATGCTTTGTGAATCTATGTGCTTTCATCGTACATTGCTGGGCCAAGTGAAAAAAAGTCTGACAGATAGAATCCTAGAATGACCTACATTTGGTATTAGGGTAGTACTTTTGATGTTTACTGTAGAACCCCCAGGTTTTATCACGGTTACCTTATTTCTTTCCATGGAACTGACATTTTGTATTGTATCTCATAGTTTGTGTATTTTGTAACCTTTGTTATCCTGTTTTGCAGATTGCTTGGGGAGGCGAATAGGGCCTAGTTTCCTTGGTAGGCAGGGGGGCGATTCTACGGTGAGTTACTAAACTCCTTGTACTTTTCTTTGAGTAACTCATGACCCTTTGTTTACCCTTTTTCTTAGATGCAACAATTTATTTACGCTTCTTACTCAATATTAACAGAGGATGGTACAAGACTTGTATAGAATTTTTGATCAAGTTAACAATGAGGAATTCCCGTCCGATGAAAAGTTACCAGAATCATTCAGGGATTTTCTTTTGGAGATGAAGGATAACCATTATGATGCTAGAACATTTGCCGCTAGGTTGAAAGCTACGGTATGGAACTAACTTGCCTTTTTTTAATTCACACTGTTGCACTGCAATTTTTTATAGTTCTGCATGAGCAAGCTTTTAAAGAAAAACTTTATTGGTTTTTGTGATGTATATTTGGAAGCCCCCAATACGATATGAACTATATGCATATTGATTTTGGGCACTCAAATAATCCATATCACATTTCTACTAATTAAACATAACAAAAACCCATTCATTATGAACAAGAATGGCATACATGAGAATGGCAACCTATTCACTATTCTGTGACAATATGCAATTATTTCATAGTATCACATTATATGTTGCGCTTTATAGAACGTTAGAGATGCACTTGTTTTTTCATATCTTCTCTGAAGAAGGGTGTGAGCTCTCTCTCCCTCTCTCTTTTTAATAAAGGGTATTAATACAGAGCATGATCACTCAAAACCTAGAGTTGTAGAAGTGTTTCACAATTGTGTAAGTGAATCTATACATTTTCTGGGAGCTAACATACAATTGTGTATTGCTCCTGGATATGTAATTGGTCATCCTTTTCAGCATGCAGTTCCCATCTTTGTGTAATTGTTTATTGCTGCTTTGTTGTACACTGCTTAATAAAATATTGACCTTTGGCCTTTCCTGATTAGGTGGTCTTGAGCACTATTGTGGTTTATAATATTTATTCTTATTGGTTTAGAGCACTATTGTGGTTTATAATATTTATTCTTATTTACTTATATTGCAGATGGAAAGCATGGATAAGGAGGTAAAGAGGTCAAGGTTGGCAGAACAGCTGTATAAACATTATGCTGCAACTGCTATTCCCAAAGGAATCCATTGCTTGTCTCTGCGCCTTACTGATGAATACTCCTCAAATGCTCATGCACGGAAACAGTTACCGCCACCAGAACTGTTACCTTTGCTTTCTGATAATTCCTTCCAACATTATATTCTAGCCAGCGATAACATTCTTGCTGCTTCAGTTGTTGTCAGCTCAACTATACGATCTTCCTCAGTGCCCGAGAAAGTAGTCTTCCATGTTATTACTGATAAGAAAACATATCCTGGGATGCATTCATGGTTTGCTCTTAATTCCATATCTCCTGCAATAGTTGAAGTAAAAGGTGTTCACCAGTTTGACTGGCTGACAAGAGAAAATGTCCCAGTACTAGAGGCTATAGAAAACCATCGTGGAGTTAGAAATCACTATCATGGAGATCATGGAACAGTTTCCAGCGCAAGTGACAATCCTAGGGTGCTCGCTTCAAAGTTGCAGGCTCGGAGCCCCAAATACATATCCCTGCTGAACCATCTCCGCATTTATTTGCCTGAGGTGCCTTTCCATTGGCTTTCTATCTGTCACACTTCCTTTTTTTACCAGTTTATTTAAGCATTTCATATTGATGTTTCGACCAGATTCGATCGTTACGCTTGGGCGTGCTGTCGTTATGCCAGCACTTTCTATCTTTATGCTAGGGCATTAGGTTGTTTAGGTGATTGCCTCCAAGGCTCCTGATTAAGTGAGCTTGGAAAACGTCACACCACATGCTTTCTTTCATAGAACAGAAGAGGTGGATGGGATAGTCTACTTTTAGATGTAGTAGGACATACTCAAACCAACTTCAATGTAGTGAATATGTGATCTGTCTTATACACTTGTGGATTAATCAGACTTGATACTTCTGTGAGAACACAATTTTGGTGGGCTAAAGCTTCGATTAGTTAGTATGACCGTTACAGTTACCTATTAGATCATTACCACATGATGCATGCTCAAACTGTGATAATTAATAAATACCCCACTAACCATTCCAGTACTAAGATGCATGTTTAGTTCTCTTTCTATATCTGATTTGAATGAAAATATTCAGTTGTGTTTTTGTTTTGTCAGGATCATTATCACGTGCACTTTTGCTTGCTGCTAATGTGCTGAGCTGTTATATTCCACCACCTTTTTTAGTTTCCATTATCCTTTTCCCAATTCTTGTAATAATTGAGTTGCATTTACCATACAGTACATCTTCTTAACCTGATCTATTCACTTTTCTTCAACCAGCTCTTTCCCAACCTCAATAAGGTGGTCTTCCTCGATGATGACATTGTTGTTCAGCGTGACTTGTCTCCCCTTTGGGCTATCAATCTTGAAGGGAAGGTCAATGGAGCTGTGGAAACATGCAGAGGGGAAGACAACTGGGTGATGTCTAAGCGTTTCAGGACATATTTCAACTTCTCGCATCCCGTGATAGCTCGGAGTCTTGACCCAGATGAATGTGCTTGGGCATATGGTATGAATATATTTGATCTGGCAGCTTGGAGGAAGACAAACATCAGGGACACATATCATTTCTGGTTGAAGGAGGTAATGCATTTTACACCGGCAATGATGTCCATTTCCCAGTCTTTCTGTATGTTACGTAGTTCATTGACTATGTTTCTGAACTCAAATCGTTCTGGTATTTTGCATGCAGATTTTGTACTATGTACAGTGTTCGAAAATCTTAAAAAGAAACCTTGATTCAACATTCTTTTGTAAATGTAAAAAGTCGATTTCCTTTTCCGCTACCCGGCTTTGGTCACCATGTGCTTATATATTCTTCCAGGCATAGAAAATTATAAATAAAAAAACCATAGTTAACTACTACTCCCTCCGTTCCAAATTGTAGTTCGCTTTGACTTTTTTGGTGCATGCATTTTGCTATGTATCTAGACATATTATTTATCTAGGTACATAGGAAAATGCATGCACCAAAAAAGTCAAAGTGAACTACAATTTGGAACGGAGGAGTACCTAAAACATGATAAGAGTTGTTGGTTGCCATTATAGAAAATTTTAAATATTAAAAGACGATAGTTAACTACTACCTAAAACATGATAAGAATTTTTAGTTGCCATTATTTGTCTTCACATTAATTTCAATCTCTTTTGCAGAATCTAAAATCTGGTCTTACACTATGGAAATTTGGTACTTTACCGCCTGCCCTTATAGCATTTAGGGGTCATGTGCATGGTATAGACCCATCATGGCACCTGCTTGGCTTAGGATACCAAGACAAGACAGATATTGAGAGTGTCAGGAGGGCTGCGGTGATACATTACAATGGCCAGTGCAAGCCATGGCTAGACATTGCTTTCAAGAACCTACAACCATTTTGGACAAAGCATGTAAACTACTCCAACGACTTCGTTAGAAACTGCCATATTCTGGAGCCTCAGCATGTAAAGGAGTGACTTGCAGCAAATGCTGGACACAGCGAGGGAGTATAGTTTATGATTCGTTTCTTGGCTGGAGAGGCCGATTGCTGCTGGATTTATCAAGAAAGCAACCAGCATTCAATACAACTGACCATCCCCTGCGAAAACTGGCATTCAAAAACCTCAGGAGTTTTCATCTGTATCATAGGGGAACACAATTCTTACCATCTGTATCATACTGGTGCATCATTCTTTTCTATACTGTAACTGCACAAAAGGAGCTCTAGGACTGGACTGATCCTTCTGTCACAAAATAATTCAGAAGCTAGAAGATTGAATGATTGGTTGATCAAGACAAAGAAAGGAGGCGGATATTATGAGGTGGCAAGTTTATATGCTTTCCCATCCATCCATTTAATTCTTTTTTATACTCGAGTCATTGAAATTTTGTTCTGGTAGTTTTGTGATTGCTTTGGTAGGTTGGAGATGATTGTAGTAGAGATGCCATTATTTGTGGAGTAACCTACAGGATATTGTTACAATTGTTGACATACTAAATATGTGCAGATAATTCTTTCAGGAGTATTTGCGCTGAACTGTGAGAAATAGAGATCCAGATTCATTGAACAAAATTTGCGTCACTCCCATGGATCAGCCTATCGAGAGCCAGGGCTGGAACAAGCAACGCCACTCTGTTGCTTGTCGGCAGGCTTGTAAACTGCCGGAATAAGATATTCTCGTCTGTTGACAAAAGCGTTTGGCCTCTTGACTAAATTTAACCATTGCTATATGGTAGATTTGTTTGGATGGCTTCCTCAGGTTGCCTAGCCGCAAGTTCAAGGTGCCCCTTTTGCTCAGACATCCGTTGTTTGCTTCGCTATCAAATGCGGCAAGATAAACTCGTTTATGCCGCAAGTTCAAGGTGCCCCTTTTGCTCAGACATCCGTCGTTTGCTTCGCTATCAAATGCGGCTAGATAAACTCGTTTATGCGTTTCATTTTGCCTCTATCAAGGTCTGGCGCTCAAAACAAGCGCCGCACTTGGTGCCGTGGCTATATCTGAAATCAGAACAAACAGAGATCCTCGAGGTTTCTTTCTTCGTGGAATTACTGTAGTCAGTACTCAGTAGGCGTTTCGGCTGTGGAAAATTTGAGAGGGTGTCTGAGGCCCTGAGCGGGCTAGTCGAAATGGAAGTTCAGCACTGAAACGCGTTTATCGGCTGTGGTTGAGGGCTCAGTGTCACAGTGTGGTTTCCTGCTCACACAACACTGCTTTGCCTAAAACTAAAAAAAAAATGCTTTGCCGTTTTGTCCCCACGTCGTATGATTTCTTTCACAAAATAGGCCAAGGCACACTGCAGCAAAATATTTATTTCAAGAGCTCATGTGTCAAGAACAAGCCTTGGCCTCAAACTTGGGTAGAACTATAAAGGCGATCGATGTTGGCGCTAGGTGCACCGGTGAATCGACGGCAACAAGCACCGGATCCATAGTTGGAATGCTGCCAGCATCTCCAAGTTCTAGCGGGACCCCGTTGAGCAGCATCGTCTTGCTCTGGAGATCACCGTCCTTGGCAGTCAGATGGTATTCCTCCCTCCTCTTGGTGTTGCTTTGTGGTTTCCTTCCCAGCCATGAGACTGCTTTCTTGAGCCTCTGTGTGAAAGAACTGCGCTTCTCAAGGTCAGGTGTTTTACCGAGGCTGACGTTGATGTCATTCTGGAGAGTGACGTTGTGTCCAGTAGTGTTGCTTAGGTTGATCAACAGAAGCGTGATGCCTTGCTGCATTTTGAAGCAATCATGTTCAGAATGGGTAATCTAACGAACATAATTCAATATTCCTCTTTATTGTATTCTCAGACAACAGAGTAGTCATTTGTAGACACATGGTTCACTAATCCACAAAATTATCATATCAATCATCAAAGTTTGGTAACATAAGATTAAATCTTCCTAACTGCTCTGGTAATTCTGTTGAACAAGAAACTGACGATTTACAAAAGGGTGCAACCACATACCTGTTGTTTCCTACAATGAGCATAAGCACGTATTTGCCGTGGTGCATTGATGTCAACTGAAAGAACTCCATTGCCCATAAGCCGATACCATAGCAGAGCACTGAGAAAGTGGACAAATATATATATCAAATCGATGTCTATATCACCAATATAACTCATTTTATATAATTTCATAACTCTAGCCTTGCCTGTAGTAATCAGGATTTGGCAGAAAAGTTTCTGTGTCAAGCAGTCCATAGTTGCCACCGATGAGAGTCTGCCTGCAGAACACTTTTGTGTTGTACTTAGATGCCATCCCAAGCTGATCTAGATACCTGCATTCATAAAAAAACGTCCATCACAAACTTACACATCGTACTCGACCCCAGCATCAGAGTATACTCATGTCATGCATGAAAAATAATGAGAACTGACCAGATGCTATTGATGAATGTATTTGACACCAGTAGACCACCATTGTTGAATACACCACCACTTTCACTGACCCAAGCAGAAGCCCATGTTCCATGCCTTTGGATGGTAAGCTGCATGTTTCTGTAAGTATCTTCAGCACGATCTAAGTACTTTGGGTCTAAGATCTTCCTTACAAGATGAACATCATTCCCTGAATTAAATGTCATTGTTTATGCATGTTGTGTATTGATTACATAAATTGACATTGCTAATGATAAAATAAACATGCCTGGTTAACAAAGCAGCATTTATTTCTAACTGGATAAAAGTGATTTAAGAGGAATATCTGAAAAGGTAGTTTATACATTTTGTCTGACATGCAGTTATTCCTTCATTCTTCAAATTTATTTAAATTTTAAAAAGAAGAAGCAACCAAACTAAAATAATGTATCTTTGAAAGAACAGAACCTTTAAATAACTTATCATTAGGTATCAAATCAAATTACGTGCACATATTTAGAAGGATCACAATTTTGTTTACATTACAAAAGCATTTGTATCATCATGGACTTTTAGCAGGTACAGTTCAGCCTACACATATTCAGCCATTTATTCAGATTCCACAGGATATGCTTAGAGTAGTTCTACCTACATAAGCACCCGTAGTAGGTGCAATGTTTTGGAACAATGAAACAGGATACTCGGATGAGATTACAGTCAAAACAATAAATCACATACCTCCGCCGAGATTATATACATGGTGAGATAAGGCATTAACAACACCATGACCTGAAGTCTCAAGTAGTTGAGAATACCACTGCTGATCAAAGAGCCCTCCTGGAGCTAACAGGAGTGGGTGGGACAGTGGTGCCTTATACAATTGCCGAAGGGTGGATTTAAATTCAGTTACATCCTTTCCGTAAAGTTTAGCATCAACTTTGGCTCCGATTCCATGCCCACTCAGCTCATTGCCTGACAAAAGAAGAGCCTGTGTAATGTAATTCTGAAACAAACTGGCTCACCCCTTATTCCATGCATCACAAACTTGGAGAACTTCTGTCTAGGAATATACAGAGTCACACAGAATGTTTCAGTAGCCAAAAGACAGTATTACCAAATTCCCAAGAGCTAACTGGGTATCCCTTCGAGATTGTGTATTTTATAAAATCAAATGCATTTGTGGAGTTCCATTTGCCTGCCCAGATGGAACGCCGAACATTATACCTCCCGTAGAGTGCGTTCACACCAAATGTGACAATTGCTCTGCACAAAGATGTTTGCTCATCCATTAGCTAGTTGCACTTAGCATGCAGAAACTTCATATAAGATAAACAAACAAGTGGGAGCTGATTTTTTTCGACCCATATAGAAAATGAACGAAAATTCAATTTATATGCAGATGCCTGTTTACATATATGCGATGCACATGTAGTTACATTGACAGGTTGAACTTATCATATCTTACATATGTGCTTACAATTTAGAATTCCTAAAGATGTGTAGAATGGATGACTTTTGGTTATTTTTATCAATAACCAGCTGAGCCAGCAAAATCATAGACGGTAAAAACCCAAACCACATAAATGGGCATGTCATATAACGCTTTTGGAATATGCAGTTGAAATGTGTAACATCTGCATAAGTTATGTTGGATAATTTAAGTTCTCACACCAGCAGTAACAAAACAAAGCTCAAAATTAGAAGACTCACCCTGTTCTCTGAAATAGATCATTCAGTTTGTCCCACCTATCCATACCAAGGCAGCCAACTGAGAAACCAAACAAGCCATTGGATACATTTGTGAATGGGGAGCATGGACTTTCTGTTCCCACATCATAAACAACTCGGTCTTGCAAGGAGCCTCCCAGCCTAATCCTCAAATGGTCAAATGCTGCAGATACAATTAACAATTTTTATTTAAAAGAAAAAAGACTGTCTGAGACAAGGAGCAAATTAACCAACAATCTACCAGCCTACTAGGCCATTATATAAAGCCATGACTGATGACAGATATGCAACTGGCAACCACTGAATGTAACTCAAAGGGCCTACCTCGAATGGCTTGAGCAAGAAATGGGTGATCCAAATCCTGAATGGACCCGTTGATGGCATGAAAAGTGTTAGCCCAAATTGCAATGTGCAGCCTACTGATAACAAGAGACAAAAATAAATAAAGCATATACTCCACCAGATTAAGAATTGACGCCTGGCCCCATGGACACTGATTGTAGTTGCACTTCTCCGGCGGCCACCAATCAATTGTAGCACAAACGTAGTTGTCATCCGTGGCAGCAATCCTACTCGAGCCTTTAACTATGACTGTAGCCGCCTCCGGCTGCTGAGCCGAAGCCCAACGGGGAGCATGCAGGCAGATGAGCGCAAGCAAGAGCAGCAGCCGCCTCAGCTCCATGTTTCGTTTGCTACCTACAAGGCAAAATCACAACCCAAATGTGTCATGATCTCCTAACATACCTGCGGCACACCATTCCGCTGGAACAAATTCTTGAAACCTGACGACTAGTAGCCGAAAAGGCGAGAGGAATTCAATTTGCAGCTCTAAGTTCGTCCGCGACTCTTCGAATCCAACAACCGAACACCACTTGGAAAATGCAATGCAAACCCGGACAACGATTCAGAACAGCAGCAGCAGCACACGAGCAATATGCATATGCCAAGAAAGACGCCATTGCTAAACCGGAGAGGGAAGCGGAGAGTTCACCTCTCCGGAGCAAGAGGTGGCATCCGCCGGAGAAGGAAGCGCAGATTCCAGCGCTCCCCTCGCACGCCGATTCCCGCCGACGCAGGACGCCAGTCCTCGCTCCCGGTCCCGGCCGAGCCGCGTTCAGGAGAGTAGACCGCGGGGGCTTGAGCCGTCGGCTCCGCGGATCCGAACTCCAGATGCTTGGGAGGCCAGACCTGGCCGGTCGATCCCCGGGAGCTCCAACAGACCCAGACGTCGCTGCCTTTTGGGATGCCGTCGGTGCCGCTTGCGCTGCTGCTACGCGGCAGTAGAACACCGCAAGCGGCTGGTTGCCTCGCTCGCGGAATCGCGGATGCGGAGCAAGAGCAACGTGGCCACGTGACGGCAGCAGGGGAGAGTATACTGTATACCTGCCGGCTCGGACAATAATTCTCTGACAAAAACCTAAAATAAAATCTGTAACGGAGTGGTTGATTTGATCGATTCAGCTTCAGGTGGTCCGATCCGTCCGTTGGTTCGTTTCGTCCAGATGATGCCACGAAACTCATACACTGAAACTGGCTGGACGGCGTCACGTAGGAGGAGCAGTAGCTGTGAAAAGGAAAAAGACGTACCCAGTGTCGTAGGCTCCCGCGCTGTGCGGGGTCTCGGGAAGAGCACTGGGTACGCCCTTTTCCTTTTCACAGCTACTGCTCCTCCTACGTGACGCCGTCCAGCCAGTTTCAACGTGTATGAGTTTTCTGGCGACGAAATCGTTGGCATCATCAGGACGAAACGAACCAACGGACGGATCGGACCACCTGAAGCTGAATCACTCCGTTACAGATTTTATTTTAGGTTTTTGTCAGAGAATTCCTAAAATAAAATCTGTAACAGAGTGGTGAAGTGAAGTGAGAGAATTTTAGTGCGAGTGATGCAGATGCACAACCCGCTCTGCAGAAAACACAGAGAGATATCTGGCAGTGCTTGTGGGAATAGGTGGAGTTTTTTTTTATAATGGGAATAGGTGGAAATTAGTGTCTTGTTTAGTTCCTGAATTGGAACTAGAATTCCTGTACTAGAATTTTTGTAGCATTTCGTTTGTATTTAGTAAAAATTATCTAAACTTTAACTAATTAGGTTTAAAATGTTTGTCTCATAAAGTACAACAAAACTATACAATTAATTTTTAATTTTATCAACATTTAGTACTGTGCTGGTATTTTAATGTAACGAAAAATAAAAATTCTATATAGTGAATTTAGTGGCTAAATTGATGGAACTAAGGCCTAGGTGAACATGAGCGCAACCCGACAGTGACATTGTGCTCACTGGCCATTGGGGATTGTTTGGTTGGTAGTCTTGTGTCCCTGCTCAACGACTTGTTTATCAGTCGCCGTACAAGGTGTTTTGCTCCACCATGATCGTTGTGCAAACCTGAATCCCGTAGGCTCCTAAACCACGACCCCAACGCTCAAGTAAGAAGTGTGAGGATTTACACAGCCGGTTTTATTATATTTTTTCCCCAGGAGCGTGCCGTGCGTCAGAAAGCAGTTGAGGGTGCCTTCTTGTTTTTTTTTGGATAAAAGGTGCCTTCATGTTGCTTCAGCTTCAATCCAAGAATCCAGCTTGCCGCCGCGTGCACCAAGGTAGCGTTAAGTATAAATAAATGTTTTAAATTTGGAGGAAACAAATCAACTACCGGAGCTCTCAGGATCGGTGTTACTTCTTCTGGCAATACCTCCGGCCTTTAAAACCTCGGCATCGTGGCTTGTTTGGTCAAATAGATGATGCTCCTTTCAAGTGAACTTGAAGCGAAGCTCATGCAAGGCGCCAATGCCGTACACCCATCCTCTGGGGAAGGCGCCATACAACCACCTGAAGACAACTGTACGAGCCTGAGCAGAATCCGCGAAAGACCGAGGTGAACCACCGGAGGAACCAGCATTCCAGCTGCCAGATTCCGCTCGGCCATGTTCGCTTATCAGCCCGACTTACAGCCATGGTACAATATTTTGCTCTCACCACAAAACAGCATCAGCTGTAGAAACCATCAGCCAGTCAAACAAGTTGAATGTTGAGTACCTATACAGTGTCCAGCCCAACAATTCTGCTCTACCACATTTGATCTCGTATACATGGGCGTTCGCTCATTTCATTTGGGCTTGTGTACATCTACGAGATCGCCAGTCTTTGTTCTTCATGATGATGAGGCTAGTCCTAGTCTGTAGCAATGTGCTGAAGCATGAACGCCCTTGTCTTGCCGTCCGGTACGAGCCCAATGCTCCGCATCTTGGCGTACACCCTGTTGGCCAGCCCGATCTTGCCTCGCAAACACAGCCCGTGGATGACCGCGTTGTAGATAGAAGAGTCTGGAGCCACCTCCTGCAAGCGGTTCAAAAAAAAATTTAGATCACTAGGGAGGGTAAATATGAATTAACCATGAAAGCTGGATTTAGAAGCACCAAGACTGCAAGCAGGTTTGACGGAATGCTTCTGTAAAGAAACTAGTAAGCATAGTATGATGTTCTGCCAGTTCAACACCCATAATGCATCGTGTTGATACTTTGTAAATGTTCTTAACACAGTAGTTATATCCATAACATTCTACAAGTTCAACATCCACAGTATAATCCATACTTTATACCTATATAATGTTGTTCCAGTGTTCTTAATGCTCAGTAATTTAGTCAACCATTGTCCTCGATGTTCAAATAATGGATACGGTCAGAACAATGAGCAATTGTCTGCAAATCTTCTCTTTTCCTCTCCAAATATAGATAAATGGAACCATACGATCATTGCTTTTGAGGCTAAAGAATGCATACACCAAATAAGTGGATCACAAAATTAACCATGTGGTTCGAAATGAATATCACTAGTGTCAAGAGCAGAAATCTAATCGAAGCAACACTTCGCTAATTCTTCAAATTCAGGTGCAGTTATGCACAAGAAGGCATTTGTTCAAATTCAGGTGCAGTTATGCAACAAGCCATTCGCATGACCAAAACTGGAAAAGAAACCTCGTCTAAGAGGGATTTTCATTTTTGCATCCAGCCACAGTCTTGGTACTAACCATAAGATTGATAGATAATTAAGCAACCTAGCATTGAAGAACCAAAGTCAGAGTCCCACCCATCCAATATCTTTTGGTATGAGAGAAGTACAAATACCCACATTTAAGCAAATGGGAATTCAAGACTTGAACAGAGATAAAAATAACAACGAAAGGAAGCATTACCTCTAATATATCCTCTACTTCAGTCCAAAGAGATCCCCAGATGCAAGCTCGTATAAAAGATAAATGTGTGAATGTGTCAGGTAAACACCTTCGACTAATCATGCGCTGGTACACTTTAAGAGCAACTTTTGGCTTGCTAGCAACCTCACAAGCACCTATCACATGATTGTAAGATACCACTGATATTTCCAGTCCACTTTTTTCCATCATCCACAACAGCTGCAAACCATGTTCCCATTGACCAAGCTTTTCACAAGACATCAAAGCAATGTTGTAGAGATGATCATTTAAGAGTGTCGGATGCTTGGCTTTGATTCCTTGGAAAAGCTCTAGGCAGTCCCAGCATCGTCCAGACCTGTATAATCCCGACAACAGTGCGCTCCATGTATATTGATCAGGCTTAAGGCCTGATTTTTTCAGCAGATGGTACATCCTAAAGGCGAGTTCATCTTGACCCGCCTTCCCCAGCGAGTTGATAATTGAATTGAACAAAATTAAACTGGGTTTCATGCCAGCACTCAGCATTCTACTAAATGTGGACAGTGCAAACTCCCACTTCCCTTCTTTAGTGCAGGATGCAATGATAGCCTTCATTATATCCTCGGTCGGATCAAGTCCCTTCTGGAGCATTTCCTGATATGCGGCGATTGCTAACTCAGACTGTCCACATTGAACGAATATGCTGACTAACAAATCATATGTCAGCAAAGTTCCACTCAAAGAATTCTCCTCTAGCCTTCTCCATAGTCTCTCCACAAGCATCCATTCTTTTGCTCTTCCGCACACAGATATCATTGTATTATAAACAATCACATCAACGATTTTCTTTGAATCTTCTTCCTCCTGAATCTCATTGAACATTTCCAATGCAGAAACATAACCCTGATTGCTCGCAACAGCCTTGAGTATCAAGGTATACGTGTGCCCTGTTGCCATTCCTTTCCCCTTCATGAACCCAAACATCCTCATTGCATCCGCCAATGAACTTCTACGCACATAGCAAGCCAGCAGCGAGTTGCAAGCATGTGCGCTTGGCTGCAGCCCAGACGCGCACATTGAATCGAACAGCTCAGTGGCACTCCTGACCTTGTTGTTTTGGCTGAGCTTTATCAACCTTCTTGACAGCGTCTTCTCGCCCCTCTCCTCCAAGAAGTGCAGCCTCGACGCCCCATGCTCAGATTTCCTGTCCGGCTCCGACGCCATCGCCGGCGGAGCACTCCTTGCGCCCACCTCTTTCTGAAAAACGGTCGGCCTCGTCGGACGCCGGCGCGGCCCGCGCCTCTTGCCACCATCATGGCCATTAGTGCGCGGTTCACCATCGACGCCCCGAAACCCAACGTCGACGTCCTCCTTCCCGTCGACCTCCGAATCAAGTAAGCATGGAGCCGCCCTACAAACGCAAGCTCCGACCGTAAGCATGGCAGCGCTTAGAGCTTGTGCCTGGCGGGCGTCGCCTCTGATCCGGCCTCCGCTTCGCGGAAGGAACCTTGTGCCATCACCACCGCCCCCCTTGCCGCGCGGAGGCAGCTCTTGGCCGACGGAGCCGTAGCTAGTGCTGCAGCCGCTCCAAACTGTAGCCATGGCCGCCGCGTAACGAAATCCAAATATTTCATCAACACGCGGGGGCTCTCTTCGCTAATCTGGGAGAGGAACCAATCAAAACACGGAGAATCGACGGAATTGAGTGGGAAATGGCACTTCCAGATGGATTGGAGAGGTGGAGAGTAACCGCGAGTAGAGGAGGCAGGCACTGGTAGAGGAGCAGTGTGGTGAGCGGATGAGGGGATTAGGGATGACCGGATTTATTAAATGGGCCTTCTTATTAGTGGGTCTGAATATTTGGTTTGGCCCAACGAAAATCCTAGTCCGTCCAGACTCTAGTTTTAAGGCAGTTTTGATGGGTTTAATATTTTTCAGGTTAAAAAAGGCTAGTGTATGTAGCATTTTAAGACCGACTAGAATTTGGCGTGGCGTTGCCGTGCTAAAGTAGTCTTTTTTTCATGCGTAACATGTGTGTGTTTTGTATTAAGTGTGTAATATAATATGTTTTGGATAGTAAATTATTTATTTAAAATTTTTATTTAGTTTTATTATTTTTACTATATTTAATTACTAAAATATGATTGCATGTGGTCTGTGATATAAATTTTAAAATTATTTTATTTTTTGGATGACGAAGTAGGGGTGAAAAATATTTTGATGTGCTTTAGTGTGATTCTAGTTTGTTTAGGAATTTTTTATAATTTTTTTTGAAAGAAAAATTACTTATTTTATTTTTTTAGGTATATTTGTTGTGTACCCGTACAAATTCTTATGTAAATAGTAAATATACCAGAAAAGTACGTTTCTCGGGTGCCCGTATCAATTCACGCATTAACAGTAATGAACATTGCTCGTGAAAACAGTAATGAATAGTGCTCATAAAAGCGACTTTTTAGAGCGATTTTAGCTGTCCGATCGAAATCCAACGGTCTAAATTTTTTTTCCTGAAGTGGCCACATTGCCTGCGCGGGAACGCGACGGCGTTTCAGCGCCGAGAAATAGATTGGTGATACAACCGTGTCAGCAGACCCTGGCAATATGAACTATGGATACTCAGTGCTAAACGACAAAAGGACTGTGAACATTGAAACGACAAAAGGAACCGATGCGCTGCGGGCTGCATCGCCACTATCTGTCTCATCTATTTGACTTGCTAGTTACATCCGCGAGAACAAAATCTTGGAGCAAATCAGTATCTCTTGTCTGGACAGAAGAAAGAAAAACCCACCATCCTCTTTCCAGGGCACTGACACTAAGATGGCATAAAGTGGCTTCTTTAATTTCAAAACGGCATGCCACCATCAGAGGACAGATTCAGCACTTAGTGGTGACTAATAAAGCTGGCATTGCAGCGAACGAGTTTCAACTTCCAACATTGCACTGACATGTGTATCTGATGAGCAAAGCTGGCATGATTCCTTTGCTAGCTACGCTCATAACACAGGAACCTCGAATAGTTACCAAACGTCGCCCCGCAAAGATGCCGATTCGTGCCGACGAAAGTTATCCTCTGAATGTCACAAAGGAATTGGGCACACTCCATCCATCAGCTAGCTGTCTTGAGACTTGAGAGTTGAGCCAGGACCGAAGGCGGCACAACGGAGGGAAGAATATCACGCGCTGGATTCTTGAAGGATTTTAGGCTTCCATGGGGGTAAAGCGATCCCATTCCCATTTCCACTCCTATTGTCTGCCTCCAAGACAACAGTTTTAATTTGCCTTCGGTTCACCGCCTCTATATGCAAGCAAGCAGTTTTAAATACGAGGCTCTCGCTTGTTACTCAAGCTGCGGCTTCTTGTGCCTTGGAACCTGCCATTGGAGCTTCTCTACAAATACGTTGCGTGCCAGCCATGGACGCCAACTCGAAGAAGCTGAGGTAAAACAGGTGCATGCAGCAGGACCTGGACCTAGATCTGCTCAAGGGTTTGATCTTAATTTCATCTGTTTGGCTGGCTTCGGATTGTTTTCTCTTCTTTTTTTTATCTCATAATACCGTACCTTGGGCCTGGTGGCTGTTAAAAGTTGAGGTGAAAACGGGTGGCTCGTTTGGGGATTTAGAATGGGAAGGGCTTTGCATTCTTGCGATCATCAGGTACGAGGAGATTCAGATTTCACAGTTATTTTGCAGGGTTCGGTTTTCTGGAGTAGGAAAGGGAGGTAGAGGGGGACGCCAGACTTCAGCTATACCAGCACAAGAAAGCTTGCCTTGTTGGAAGAGGTAACTGATCAATCAATACGCGATGATTTGGTTTCCACAAACATGAAAAGCACAGAGCTGCACAGCACAACTCGTGCTATTGTTTGTTTTCTGATCAGCCTGTGTTGAACTGTACTTCCCTAGTTTGGGCAACGGCTGATAGGAGTCATGTTCAAGAAACTATTGTGTTACAGAGCTTTAAATGCTTAAAATGCTGGGTGTTGTTAAACGCAAACACTGAATTTGACGGACAGGGGAGTGTTCTCCCTGGAACTCTGAAAAAAGCACACATATTATTTCGGTTTTGAAGGTACCATGATGGGCCAAAAATAGTATAATTTTATTTTGTAATTATGTCAAACATTGTCCAATTTGTTTTACTTCTATTGTTGTTTTATTTATACTGATAAGATCATAGTGCCATCTCCATTATGATCAACGTTATAAAAATTTGAAGGTAGATAGATTGTGGAGCATTAAAAAATTCAGACGTTCTGAACTAGAAGGGGAAAACACCCTTTACATTGATGTGTAGAATGCAGCTATGATTTTTTTAGAACATATGATTCTCATTACTTGGCTAACTCTAGAAGGGTAGCAATATAGTGTCATACATGGGTCTCATGGGCCTAGCCTCATAGGCCTACTACACTCATACTCCAACCCCCCCCCGGAGTCTGAACTACCGTCGCAGCGGAGTTACAGACTGGACATGAAAAGAAGCGCACACACAGCCCCCCAGACTCAACTAGCCACTGGTGATGTTGAGGCTGGAGCGAAACTCGATGAAGGACGAGGACGGGAGGCCCTTGGTGAAGATGTCGGCAAACTGGGAGGTGGTCGGGACGTGGAGGACCCGAACATCGCCGATGGCGACTCGGTCACGGACGAAGTGTAGGTCGATCTCCACATGCTTGGTCCGCTGATGCTGAACAGGGTTGGTGGAGAGGTAGACCGCACTGATGTTATCGCAGTAGACCAGCGTGCTCCAGGAGAGAGGGCTGTGGAGCTCGGCGAGGAGCTGCCGGAGCCAGGAGGCCTCAGCCACGCCGTTAGCGACAGCGCGGTAATCCGTCTCGGCACTGGAGCGGGAGACCATCGGCTGGCGCTTGGACGACCAGGACACCAGGTTGTCGCCCAGAAAGACAGTGTAGCTGGAGGTGTAGCGCCGAGTGTTCGGACACCCGGCCCAGTCGGCGTCAGTGTAGACGACGAGCTCGGTGGAGAGAGACCGGTGAAGGAGCAGGCCGTAGTCGACGGTGCCACGGAGGTAGTGGAGGAGGCGCTTGAGAGCAGTGAGGTGGGGCTCTCTGGGATCATGCATGTGAAGACATACCTGCTGCACTGCATAGGTGATGTCCGACCGGATGAAGGTGAGGTACTAAAGTGCATCGGCAAGACTCCGGTAGGTAGTGGGATCTGCCACTGGGTTGCCCTCGTACTCTGACAGCTTGCCCTGTGTGTCAACCAGAGTGGAGCAGGGCTTGCAGTGAGTCATCCCAGCTCGCTCCAGGATATCAAGTGTGTACTGCCGCTGGTGAAGAAGTAGCCTGGTGGGACGAGGCTCAACAGTGACCTCGAGGAAGTGGTGGAGCACACCAAGATCCTTCACAGGAAACTCCTGCTGAAGAGCGCTGATAATGCGGCGGAGTAGTGATGGACTGGAGGCTATGAGGACAATATCATCAACATAGAGCAGTAGGTAGGCAGTCTCAGCTCCATGGTGATAGATAAACAGTGACGTATCTGACTTGGCCTCCACAAACCCCAGTGTCAACAGGAAGGTAGCAAGCCGAGAGTGCCACGCCCGAGGGGCCTGCTCGAGGCCGTAGAGAGACTTGTTGAGCCGGCAGATCATGTCAGGACGAGAAGAGTCAACAAACCCTGCCGACTGGCTGCAGTAGACTGTCTCAGTAAGAGTCCCGTACAGAAAAGCATTCTTAACATCCAGCTGATGCACGGGCCGGGAGCGAGCGAGAGCCAGTGAGAGCACCGTGCAGACGATGGCCGGCTTGACGACTAGGCTGAACGTCTCATCGTAGTCAACTTCAGGGCGCTGAGTGAAACCCCGGAGCACCCAGCGAGCCTTGTACCGCTCAAGGGTACCATTAGCCCACCGCCTGTGTGTCCAGATCCACTAGCCGGTGACGACGTTGGAGCCGGGCGGACGGGGCACCATATCCCATGTCTGGTTGGCAAGAAAAGCCACGTACTCCTCTTCCATCGCACGGTGTCAGTGAGGGTCCGACAAGGCATTGCGAACGGAAGAGGGTACAGGAGAGACCTGCGTGTCGCTGGGCGTTGCCGCGAGAGCCCAGGACCACAGGGTACCAGCCGTGTTCCGCGTCACCATAGGGTGAACATGCCGCGGGTGTCGGTGAAGGAGCAGAGGGTAGTACACCAGCGGCACGACACGGCCGACCGATGACCGCGGCAGTGGTGTAGGCATCCCCGGCAGAGAAGAGGCCACCGGTGGCGTCGGTGAAGAAGAGGCCGCCGGTGGCGCCGGTGGAGAAGAGGCCATCGGTGGTGACTGAGGCGGTGGAGCCGCTCGCACACGCCGCTGGTAGACGTGCACCGGCTGGGTGAAACGCGCAGGAGGTGCGGAGGCCGGGGCCGTCGGCGTCCCCAGACCCGCGTTGGGGGGGGGCAGGAGCAGCACCAGAGGAGGACGCCCCCGGACCCGGGTAGGGTGCAGGGCCAGGGGCGTCACTGGCGGGCGGCGAGCCGTGGCACGGGCCTAGCGCCGGGCACAGAGTAGCAGTACCTGCACGAGACAGTGGGAAACGTGGCTGGACCACCATGTCAGTGGGAAACAGAGAGAAGGGGTCAGGGTCAGGGGTGGAGGTGGTGGTGGTGGAGAAGGGAAAGACAGACTCATCGAACACCACATGGCGAGAGATGAGGACCCAACGAGAGGTGAGATCATAGCATCGGCAACCCTTATGATCAGGGGAATAGCCGAGGAAGACACACAGAGTCGAATGGGGAGCCAGCTTGTGGGGAGCGGTGGCAGCGGTGTTAGGGTAACACGCACACCCGAATACCCGAAGGTGGTCATACCGAGGAGGGGTACCGAAGAGAGCGTGGTGTGGCGTAGGAGCTGGGCAGGGAGCAGAAGGAAGGCGGTTAAGGAGATAGGTGGAGGTGTGCAGGCTCTCAGCCCAGAAGCGAGCAGGGAGGGACGCCTGGAGCAGAAGGGTACGCATGATGTCATTGGTGGTGCGAATCATACGCTCAGCCTTGCCGTTCTGTGAGGAGGTGTACGGGCAAGACATGCGCAACTGAACACCGTGAGAGAGGAAGAAAGCGCGCGAGGTGGCATTATCGAACTCGCGGCCATTGTCACACTGAACGGCGTTGATGGTGTGGCCGACTGAGTGGACACCCAGGCGAAGAAGTGGAGAAGGGTGGGAAACGCATCAAACTTCGCAAGCAAGGGAAACGTCCATGAATAGTGAGAGAAATCATCAACCACCACAAGATAATATTTATAGCCAGAAATACTGATGACAGGGGATGTCCATAGGCCGCAGTGTACAAGATCAAACACATGAGTAGCATGTGAAGAAGAAGAAGAAAAAGGAAGATGAACATGGCGGCCCAGCTGGCACGCATGACACAAATGCTCAGCATGAGCCCGAGTACAACGAATGTCGGAACTATGACTAAGCTGCATAAAAACATCACATCCAGGATGGCCGAGGTGGTGGTGCCAAATGATGGAGGAAGTAGTGGCGGCAAGTGTGGCTGACAAAATGAACGGTGAAGAAGGTGAGGCAGACGCCGAAAACCGAAGGGTGTAAAGGGGTCCCGTGCTGTCACATCGGAGAAGAGGACGGCGGGAAGCCAAATCCTTCGCAGTAAGACCAGAAGAGTCAAATTCAACACAACAGGAATTTTTAGCCGTAAAACAACGAAAAGAAGGAAGATTATGAACCATAGAGGGTGCAACAAGAACATCGGGCAGGCGAAAAGAGCCCGGAGCGCCAGCGGCACCCACGGACGTGACAGGAAGATCTGAACCATTTGCGACCATAATGGACGAAGGATGGGAGGAAGAAGGAGGGTGAACAGAGGATAGTATA
>CM041629.1:10177521-10323044 GCA_023333625.1 Bothriochloa decipiens | reverse complement strand
AAGGAAAAGCCTTTCTGGCCCATGGCCTTGAATCAGCCCAACCAGGCATGCCCCTTTCTTATCTTTTCCTTGCCCGTGTGGCCCAATCCACGAAGCAGCTGGCCCAACCTGCAGCTGCTGCCCTGGCCTCGCTCTCTCCTAACAGGCCGGAACCCAACTCGAAACCGCGGCCCAGCAAGGAGAACTGCCGCGGCCCAGCCTGCTTCTCTCTCTCTCTCTTTTCTCTCCTGGTCGCAACAGCCCACGGCGGCCCAGCAAGGAAGCCAGGCCACCGCACCGCGCCAAACCATGCCAGCAGCCACTGACTGGCAGGCCCCACAACAGGACCCACCTTTCATCCCTCTCCACTGGTCCCCCTTTGCCCTCTGTTTTTCCCACGAGCAGAGAGCCCGCATCCGTCCCACGTGACGCGCCCAACTGCCTGCCTCCGCTCCCGTCTCTCGCCCGCCACGGGCGAATGCCACCTGGACCGACAACCCCTGCCACAAGATGCCCGCGGCGCGAGCATCTTCTACTCCCACGCGCGTACCTGCTCTGCCGCGCGTGAGCCTGTCCCCTCCTTGTCTCCCCTCTTCCTTGGCCGCAACGACAATTGGCCGTGCCTCGCTGACCAGTGGAGCCCGCAAGGCCGCGATAGCGACCCGCCGAGCACCCCGGAGCCGCCTGATCGCCCCAATGCCCCGATCACCGTCCGCTGGCGCTGAGCCCTGGCCACTCCCCTATATAAGAAAGACCCCAGGTGCTCCAGGTTTCCATTGCCGCCGCCGCACTGGTGGCTTGTGTTTCCACTCACCAGCCACCGCAATTTGGAGAATTTGGGAGGGAAAGGAGAAGAAGGGGGCGGGGAAGAAGAAGAGGTCCGCCGCTATCGGAGAATAAGGAGGAGCTCCGCCGCACCGGAGCTGCTGCAGCTGCGGAGCAGTCAAGGCTGAGAAGCCAGAGCCGTCCCGCGAGCCGCCGCTAGAGTTGGACGTGTACCGCACCTTCACATCCGCTGCAACCGTCGGTGAGCGCACTGTCACCTCTCTTCCCGCCTTCGCCTTTGCTACCGGTCATGGCGCTCCGCCTCGGGAACGCGTAGGCCAAGGCCTTGTCCCAGCCTCATGGAACACATGTGCACACACACAGCGCACCGCCTAGCCAAGCCCAACGGACCACAGCATCAGGAGGACGCCGGACTAGATCGTCCGCCATGCCCGTCGCTGCAGCCATGCCTCACCGTGGCGAAGCCTCTTGCTGGCCCCATGGATGAACCATGGACCTCTTTGACCTCGGATCTGCACTCGTCTCAGCGTTGCGCACTCCATGCGCACGCTGGCCCTCTGATTACCGTTCCAAAAGCCCGTCTACTCGAGACCATGCCATCGCTAGCGTTTCTCGGTGCGTCGCCATGGCGAGGCCGCCCTGCTCGACTCCGGCCATAACCTGGAGCGAGACTTGGCCTTTGAGAACTGCCTCGAACTGCTGCATCTAACCCTCGAGCTGATGAAGCCTTTGGCGTCTGTTTTGCCTGGCTGCGCGCCGTCACCTCGTCAGATGCTCGCGCCAGAGCGCCGCCGTGATTCGTGGCCCTACGCCACTGTTCCGGCCACCTCTTCTGATAGGGTTGCGCCGTCGAGCACTTAAAATGATGGCGGCACGTTGCTGCAAAGATGAAAGGTGGGGACGAGCACGCTGAGGCCGCCGTTCGCGTGGAGACCGTATCCGCCGGAGCCGCCGCACGCCTTAGCAGTGGCTGTGCTTCGCCGGACCTTATGGTCACCGCCGGTGAGGCCTTCAGCACCGCTCGGACCCATTTAAAATCCGTGCACGACCAATTTGGCCCTAGGACGCGCAATTGCTCCGCGCCGTCGCACGCCGCCGTCGTCGCTCCACCGTTCCCCATGGATGAAGCCTCACCGTGTGCCAGCGGACGCCTTGGAGGACATCAATCGAGTCGCTGTGCCGCCACGAAGCTGAGGAGCAAGATGATGAAGATCGGGGGCCGCCGTGTCGCCGGATTGGACGACACCACCATTGTCGGCCATGCTCCACCGTGAGCATGGATGGGGAAAGTGAGGAGGAAGCAAGACAGAGAGGATGGACGCGGTTCATGTGAACCTAAGGCACTGTCGGTGGACCTCGCATGAGCTAGTGCACCGTGGACCGCTGCACCGTGAGCCGAGACACCCAGCATGAGCTCTATGGACCCTGTCTTCGTGGACCGAGGGATGGACTCGCACGCGTGGGCCACCGTGAACCCGCAACCGTGGACTTGACCCGCCTTGAGCCCGGACCGGATCCATTCAGTGACGTGGCAGCACAGAAGCGTGCCACGTGTCCGGCCCGGCCTGGCCCAATAACGGCCCATTAACGGCCCAATAAGGGCCCATGTCGACCGTTGACCAGTCAAATGCTGACGTCAGCATCTGACGTCAGCCTGACCCCACCAGTCAGTGATGACATCAGCAGTGACGTCACGTGGACCCACGGAAGCTTGATCGTTGACTTGGTCAACGATGACGTCAGCATGACGTCGTGTTGACGTCATCCGCCATGTCAACAGTTATGCCACATCAGCTGACCCCACTGAACACGTGGCCCAATGCTAGGCTGCCACGTGTCTGCACCAAATAAATCCAACCTTTTATCTTTTTTAGAATATATTTAAATCTTTGAAAATTCATAACTAATTCATACGAACTCAGAAAAATATGAAACAAGCGTCCAAATTTTCTATAAATCGAGCTCTATGTCATGAGCTTATGTTTGAGTGCATTTAGATCTTTTGAATTTTATTTGGTTCTTTGTGTTATTCTATAGGAGTCGCTTACGCGACTACTACATCTCGTTTTCAGAGTCGAACGAGGAGAGATTCGAAGGAGTCTACGAACACCAAAAAGGAGGATCCGCTGAATGATTATGCTGATGGATGATGACTCGTACAACTACTACCCCGACAATGCAGGTGTCATGGCAGCACCTTCTCTTAGAAATCCTATTAGACATGTTAACATCTAGAGTTGCTAGTGCTTTACTTTTATACAATGCTTACACCTGAGATAGGTTTGCATGGTAGAATATTACTTGATAGCCTCTACCTTGTCGTAACCTTTCACCTGCTTACCCGCTATTATGTTAGCCACATGCTTGTGCTATATTATATATATATACTTCACTCGCTTACATTTTGATGCGACGTGATGAACCCTGGGAGGTCCTGGTAGGGATGCCAGGTTGGGATGTGTGTTGATGGATCAGATGGGTATGTGAGCTGATGGTGTTGTATCTGGGTTTGGAATGGGACTTACGGCAGGGTGTAGGGTGAGGGTTGAGTCGATCGAGCCGGGATCTATGATGAGCTTCTGGAGCAAGTCTTGCCAGGGAATGGGTCTGGACATTCCCACGAGAGAAGCCTGTGGCGGGCTAACTGAGATGTGATGGTGGTCTTTGGGTGTGATCCTCTAAGAGGTGGAGCCCGGGACGAAGGTGCCTTGGTAGCACGTTAAAGATCAACCCTGACAAAGATATCCCGGCTTGGTCACACTTAGGAACTGCTGCGCTGGTATCCGGACCTTAGGAATCTCTTGCTTTCCACTCGCTTTCCATGGGGGGAGACGGCTGAACTGCTGGACAGATCGATGCCACTACTGCTAGGCGAGAAGTGTTAGGAAGGTATATGCATGGGTTGGAGCTAACACCCTACCAAGACGATCATGGCACCCCCTTCGGGAGTGGGTACATGACATGGCATCCTCTACGGGAGCGGACACATGCTCTCTTCACAGTTCCAGCGATCCAGAGCTGGATGGTAGAGTGGCATCGTTCTATGGCAGTAGGCGTCCGGAATCTGCCTAGGTGCGCGCGTGCATCGATGATGGCTATCTGGTGGATTAGTGAAACCTCTGCAGTGTATGGTTGATCGATCGATACATATGCTGATTCTTCGGCTATGGACCTTTCCTAAGTTTCGCATGCACCGGACTAGGGAGTGGAGTGTTCTACCTTCCCTTTAGAGTTGTTTCCGGCCGTGAGCCAGGTTGAAGGCTGCGGGCCGCTGAGACCGCCCGAGCGGGAGTTGGCCTGGTCGACTTGAGAGTGAGTCTTGATGGTGATGGTGGTGGTGATGTGGTGATGGATCTGGGATGGATGAGATGGTGGATGGATGTGTGTGGGGGATGGAAATGTGTTAAAACTTGACTTATTATTTATAAACTTGATTACTACTTGCATGCATAGGAAAACCACAGCCAAACTATAGGATCGCCAGATCCCTTTGTTTCTTTTCCACTAAAGCTCATCGATGCTGACCATGGCCTGCACACATCTGGCGGTGTGCAGATTTACCTGCTTCACAGTGATGTTGGAAATAGAAGGTTTAGAAGGTCTCGTGCCTACGCTCAAGATGGTTGATGAAGTTCTTTCCGCGAATGTTCTCTTCTTCCGCAGCTGTTTTGGATGCTGGTACTCTGATGATACGCCATGAGGCGATGTAATAAATAATGTAAGCCATATTATGGTATCCTTTATCTAGTTTTGAAGTATGGATTTGTTTATCAACTGTTGTATAATAATGTGATAGCTTATATTTTCACATTATTATCCGTTCTGTGAATTTTTTCTTCGTAGAAAATTTGAGGATGTTTCAGTTGGTATCAGAGCCATGCTTGACCCTAGGACAAAACCCATAGGTTTAGACGATAAAACAGGATGAACCAGCCCTTCTTTCGGTTATATACTGACCCTGCACAATTCTGTGCGAGGCTTATCTCTTATAATTGACCTGCTATCCCCTTTCTGGACCAAACGAAGATGGCTACCTTCGAGATCGAACCTTCTTTTCATCAAGCACCGGAGTGGATACACTCAAGTCATACAAGAAGTTTTAAAGGAGCTTAGAGGAACCGAGATCTGCTTCAAGGTGATCCTGCAGACTCTCCACTATGGAGGAATTCCTACATTATTCATGAGATGTATGACGACCATCCCTGCAAACATACAGCTCGCCACCACCGCTACTCCCTGACTTGTGACGCAAGATGCGCACGATTTCCTCGAGCATGGTCCCTTCCGTCTTTTACTCTTCGCCCTCGACGCCTCAAGTGCCATCGGGCAATGGGATAAAAGTTGGCTAGTGTTTCTGCTCGCATAGAACAATCTCTTTACCCAAGCAAGAACTCAACAAGGACCCCCTACCTTTTAAAAATGGTCTCTGCATACTCATTCATGCACAGTCTACCTCCTTAACCGATGATCTGACCCCGCTCCTTGGATGTGAATGCAGATGGAGAAATACGTGCCGGTTTCCTTCTCCAAAGACTTCCAGGGTGGCTACGCCGACGCCCTGCGTGAGACACTTGATATGCTTGGCGTCCCAAAGGAGAACTGCATCTGGACCTGCCACAGGGAAAATGGACCTGATGGATCGATGATCCGCTACTCCGTGACTATCCAGATCCTTGCCTGCGAGGAGGTTCCTGAACTGAAGCCCCTCGTCGCCTGCGAGATGGACAACACAGTGCCGCACAGCTTGCAGCACGCACCGCTCTTCAGCTTGTGATGCGTGACACCTACATGATTCTGGAGACTGGACCATATCGCCTGCTGCCCCACGCCATCGATCCCTCCAAAAGCAAGATGGAACAGTGGATCGAGGCCAAAGATACCTGGGCCAAAGAGTACAACGAGACACTCAGGGTCGCAGGAAGGCACCTACTTGTCCAGGATATGCTTATCCAAGTGTTGGAGCGCGACAAGTGCCTATACCGGCGTCAAGTCTCTGCGTTGGAAGAGAGAGTGAAAGCTCAAGAAGAGGAGATTGCCAGGTTGAAGGGAATGAGTTGGTCCAATACAGCTCACCTGACAACGTACATGAAGGTTTCTCTGTACCTGCGTGAGTTGGTGGACAAGCTTTACAAGAAGTGGAAGAAATCTGATGCTCGCCGCGTTCAGGAATACCAGGAGACGTAGTCTCAGCTACCCGACCACCTCCACAAGGCGCCCCGCACTGAGATGTTCCTAGTGAAGTCTCCTAATCTCAACATGGATGCCTGCATCATGCCAGGACCAGAACCTACTCTAGAATGGGAATTGGCCCAATTTCACGTGAGGAAGTTGTTCACGACTGGCACCCAACCGCCAGAGATGAGTGGGTACCCCTTCTATCCCATCGTGAAGCCTGGATCGACCCCCTAGAGGTGATCTACAGATGATGCAGTTACCACCCAGCTGATGAGAAGTATGCATGACCTACACGACGTGACTCCCTTGCGTAGTAGAGTAGTTCATTCCCTTTTGTTGCCTACCTGCGAGTAGTGCGGAAGTGCTCGCGAGTCTTCTAGTGTAGCAACTGGAGACATCGCTTTGTAATAACTTGATGTAATGAAAGCTTGGATCTTATCGCGTTTTATGGATCTTTATGCTTCTTTGGTTGAGTGTTGGATAGATTAAATGTTTTAAATTATCTAAATCACCCATATGTTACATTAAGTTGTTAATAAATTACGTCACTCGCACATGACCTTGAATCCCTGTGGCTCATGCAACAAGGACCACCCCTTATCCATCTTCTGGAACCACTATGGAATCATATCATAGTAGACACATGTCACCCTTCCACCACCCCACGACATATCTCTACCAAACTATCTTAAAAATCGTCTTTGTGTTTCCCCTCTATGCATCTTTCAAGCTATCCTCCATACCTCTTTGATTGAAAAAGTTTTCCTTCTTTCAAAAGGGACTTTACTCCAAAAAGGAAACGGCTTCAAAATATTTTGAGTTTCGAAGAAAACAGTTTGAAAAGCTACTCTTCAACTAGATTAAAAAGCCAGCCTACTTCCAAAATAATTTGCAAAGATCTTTTTCGAAAGACAAGGATTTTTCCTTGCACGCCAACCCTTACTAAATATTTATGAACCAACGAATCCTTGGCTCGATTTAGTTTTAAAGGTTTTGGTTTCAAACCCAGCGAGCCAAGCCTTTTCTAAATAAACTATGTTTTTAAGTGGGTGGCAACACATCTTATCAAAAATACATATATATATGATTTAAAAAGGGTTTTTGTTTGCAACTCCTCCAAAAGAACCTTTCAAAAACTTGGGTTCGAAAACCAAATCCCATTGCGAAAACCATGCTTTGCAAAACGAGCGTTGAATTTGAGCCATCTCCATATCTTTGTTTTAAACAAAAGAGGGTCGCACTTTGTTTTAAAACAAAAACCACGATTCAAGCCATTTATTTATGCGTCACACAAGAAGGTGTGTGTTGGTTTGGAAATAAAATCGTTCAAAAGAGTTTAAAACTTGCATCGATCTCAACTCTCTTCAAGCCTCTCTCAGATTTCAAGGTTTTACAAAACGCTATCCTCTTTTGAACGAGGTTTCAGATAAACCCTCTTGAAAACTTTTGACACCTGCCAATGTTTTCACCAAAATGGTTTGAAACTTGCGTGCTCGCTATTTCAAAACATCCTTGTTCAAAATGCCTATGGGAAAAAATATTCATAAAATGGTTTAAATTTTCCCAAAACTCTCGAGATTTAAAAGACAAAACAGGATACAACCAATTTAAACATGTTTATTTATATTTCAAAAATTCTAAGGTTGTAACCTTCTCCCCTGCTGAGTTTGTGAAACCAAAAGGATTGAAATTGCACCTTCCAAAGAAAAGTGGTATTCCAAAACATTTCAAAAGGCTTTTCTCATCATTCCCTAAAAAGCTCCCTTCCCTTTTTAGCTTGGGATATTGGGTCGATGCTAGTATCCAATTTGGGTAGAGTCGTGATCATGATACACGGTGCCGCAATGAAACTTGGGGCCTCATGTGTGATGCATCCACATGGCTTGCTGCCAGGCGTATGCAGGTATCGTGGATTTAATCGCGACCACCCCAAATGGTACTCGGGAACGATTGTGATTCCACGCTTAGCTCTTTAAAAAAACTATCATTATTAAAGTCTTTTGGATTTAAAAAGGTTCAAATTTTCCTTATCCCATCCCAACTTGTTTTATAAAGGAGAAGAATTTTCTTTTCGAATGTTTGCAAACACGGGTATCTCCTTTCAAAAGGTTCTTAAAATGTTTACAAAATAATAAAAAGCTTTGGATTTAAAATGTGAATTGAAAGAAACTTATTTTCCTTAAATGTATATTTTCAAAGGGATTTACGAAAGATGTCTTACAAAAAGTTTTTGCAATTACGTTGTGAAAAGACATTTCCAAACCCTTTGCGTGAAATCTTGAAAATTCAAACGTGCTTCATTCAAATAATTTTCATGGCTCTTTTAGACCGCGTTGCAAATTATTAAAACATTTTGTTTTCAAAATTCAGAGTCGATTGCAAAGGGAATTTGTTTTCGAAAGGAAATCATCTTGAACTATCCCCCTATCCTGCTATGGAAAATTTTCTTTCAAAACAAAATAAATATTTAAAAAGGTATTTGAACTTGAGTTACAAAAACTTTGAAAGCTCTTTAGCAAAAGGAAGGTTTTACAACTTGTTGATCTCATGAAAGTGCTTCCCACTCCGCTCTTATAAAATGACTGTCCCATTGCAAAAGGTTTTGTGCAACAACTATTTCGAAAGCCTCGCTTCCAAAAATTCCTTGTTTCAAAAGCTAGCACTTTTGCATAAGACCTACCTTGTGTAAGACCATCAATGTGGCAGAACCTCCTAAATCATATGGCCCACACGCACGATTATTGTCTAAACAGACTCCAAATAACCATGAATGTGTTCCATATGACTTAAAAAGTCTGTCGGGTAAATCCAGAATCATCCACAATTCTCCGAGCAGGATCAATCGTTATAAAGAGGCATTGCAGTATTACAATAGTTTGATATAAATAATATACATCGGAGTAAAATAGCGGAAGACTTACAACAACATAAGTTTACAAACCTTTGGGTTTCAAATATTTACAATCATAAGTTTAAATGGTACAAACCATAACAGTAGTGGAGTAGCAGTAGATAACATTATTACAAAACCACACGATAAGCCCTGCCCAAGAGCTAAACATCTTACTCGTCGTCACTTTCCTCGACGACGGTCATGCAGCAGGACGCAAAACACTCCTGCCCATGAGGCTCACCTGCAACAAGGGTTCAACAAACCCTGAGTATAAAAGTACTCAACAGGACTGACCCGACGAAAAAGAGGGGTGAAGACTCAAGAAATGCAAGCTAGAGGGACAAGGTAAGGCTTGTAAGAGATAAGAAATTTTGCGGAAAGGCTTAACAGAAATTAAAGTTTGCTTTGATCTAGCTCCAATTACCAACCAACTTCATTATTAAACCTTAGTCATTGTTCAAGTTGTTACTACGATGATGAACACCGATCGAGTCTTCTTCTCCGAGAAGCAACGGCGATTCGAATCCATTTTCATACCCAGCTGGGACCTAGGTCACTGGGATACCGGAGACTTTAACTCCGATGCATACCAGATGAACCGATATACCGGGATAACAACCGCAGCCATATATCACCACATGATACACCTGAGCTCTTCTGCCCCGTGTACCGATATACATGGGAACTTAAACCCACAGTATAACACACTATGACATATGTGGGGACTCTGGCCCACTATATGTCACTCCATGATATGCGTGGGGACTCTGGCCCACTGTATACCACTTCATGCATGTGGATTTCTAATTTCTCGATATCACCAGTTCACCAACGGACGGGACCTAGGGTATCAATAGACGAAAACACTACAGAGGGACTCCATTCCCAGTGCAAGTTAGCCGTCCGGACTCGATTTATTAACTATCATCAAGATTCCAACAAGTAAAACCACTCTCATCTTTTTCATTCTTTTACTTTTGAACACTTAACTAATTAAGCAGGGCTAAGTGTTACTACTTATCTTCCAAAGCAGGTAACAAGGAATAAGGAAATAAGACAGGTAATGCAATTGGTGGGTTTTCACTCAACTCCTATTACTTAATGCAACATATCATAGCTGAAGCGATAAAACTTTTATAAATAGAATAGGGTTTGAATGCATCCGGGGCTTGCCTTGGTATTCGAGGTAGACGGCCTCGAACTCTGGATCAACTCCCGATTCTTGAATCTGCTCGTCCTTGGAATCTGGTGCGACAACGTTAACTCTCCGTTAACGAAAACTATTCGATAATTGATATACTTTAACATGATGGAATAGTAAACATGATGCTCGATGGATGCATGATCAGATTAAGGGCTTGAGTACAACTTTCCTTCATGATAAAGTTGCAAGCCAACAAAACTTTGATTATTAAGCTCATTAGGGTTAACTACGCCATTTAAGAAATTAATTAGACACATGAAATAACGTTGATTAAGCCCTAATGACATGATTAAGATAAGCACAAACAATTAATTAAAGTGCCAAAGGTCATTAGGGTTAATGATCCAAGGTCATCAATCAATCCTAAAGTCAAACAAATCCTATAATGATTAAACTTAATTAAAGAGATTAATTAATTATTTAAAGGCATTAAATAAAGGCATAAAATTAAAGTTATCAAATTAAGCCTAAAATTTTATTTTAGAAAGCTCTTAGCCTAATTAGATGGCAAAACAAATTTCAGAATTAAAAGCCAATTATTTTATTTATTAAAAATCATTAAAGGTCCATTTTTCAATTAAAATAGCTAATTTTAACATATGCAAAAAGTACTCAAATTTAGCATTTCATATTTTTCTAGGTAGATGACATCATAAGGAACACACACAAAAATTTTTATAATTTTTGGAGCTATATATGAATTACTATTATTTTTTAAAGAAAATAGCATTTAAATCATTTTCTGAAAATAGAAAAAGAAAAATCGGCACAGTACTCCCGCGCTGACCGACGGTCCGCCGGCGGTTGACCGGCGATTACTCGCCGTCAGCGAGGTCTCCGGTGACCGGACTTGAACCATCGGGCTCAGCTTGGCACAGGGAGTCGATCAGGGTAGTTAACGGCGCGGCGGGGCGACGGCGGCACCCACGCCGGCGGCCATGGCGGCGCGGCGGAGCTCGGGCGCTGCGGCGAAGCTCACCGGAGCTATTTCCGGCGACGAGGACTACACGGACATACACAGGTCATTCAGGCGAACCGCAAATGCTACAAAATGACGCCGTCCCCTATCCCTAGCCAAAGTGGCAACGCTCGCGGCGGAGCGGCATGGCCATGCCGGCGGCGAGCTACGGTGACCAGCGGCCACGGCGTGGTAAGATGAAATTGATAGCACAGACAGCTGCAGGAGCTCACCACGGTGCTGATGCGCACGTTAATGAAGACTTGGAGCGGCTGAGTCGAGCTGCGGACGGCGGCGGTAATGGCGGCGGCGACGCTCCGATGGCAAGGACGGCGTCACCGGAGTTCCTATGCACCATCCAGCCGACCAAGATGCGCATGAGGGGCAGGATAGCATGGAGAACACGACAGGAAGGTTAATGGACATATGTTTTCACCCTGTGCGACGGTCGACGGCGAAAGAGCTCGTGGCGGATCGGCGACCGGCCGCGAAGAAGATGACGGCGCGTGGGCAGCTCGGGCGAGGAGAGCAAGCACGAGCTAGCTCAAACTGACCGTAAGGATGTGGCGGAGCTAATGGCAAGAGCAATCGGGCAGTGGTGGATCGACGGCGGCGGAGCGAAGTCGTCGGCGACGGCGGCAGGGAGAAGAAGAAGAAGAAGTCGGCCACGGCGGACCTATTTATAGGGCGGAGGCGATGTACGGACGGGCGACACGACGCGATGAAGCTTCGCGTGTTTAGGAGCGCGCTGGCGGCCGAGCATGTGCGGCGGTGGACGGCGGCGCGGGTTGAGAAGCCGGCGATGGCGGCCGACGATAGGTTTCGGTACTGTTGGCAAAAATTATAGAATTGCCATCCATTTAAAATTATAAATTACTCAAAAATTTATATAAGAACTTGAAAATCTCCAAAAATATCATTTGCATAACTTTTCAAGAGCTACACTTTTCCTTTAACTGGCATCCTCAAATTCTGTCTAGATTTTGAAATTTGAATTCAAATTTTCAAAGGGAATAAAACCCTAGAAACAAACATTTGAAATTACTTTTGATTTTTCAATAAAACTTGAAAATCTTCAAAACTATGAAATGTTTAACTTTCCAAACCAAACCTTTTTTGCATACAAAGTTTTCCAAAATTATGCATAATTTTTGAATTATGGTTTTAAAATCAAAAGGGAACAAATTCTGGAAAACTGTATTTTCAAATTCATTTGAAATTTCTTTTGGAAACTTGAAAACTTTATATACCAACTTTGTAGCTCTTGTCAAGATCTACAAACTATCTTTTTGGAGTATCTCCAAATTCTTTATAGATTTTGAATCAGAGAAAAGGGGGTAAAACTAGGTTTTAGAATAAAGGGTTTTTGAAATAGAATTCAAACTCGATTTGGTTTCTAACTTAATTGTTTGTTCATTAGTGATCACAAACATCCTCCAAGGACATTTTTAGGTCATTGACCCAATGACACCCTTGGTTGACCAAATTGACTTTTGAAAAACACTTTATAGTTTTCTAATTTGAATTTAAATTTGAATTGCAAGGCTTGGGAATAAGCTTTGAAACCCAAATTCAACTTCAAATATGGAAACAAACTTTTAAGGGTTGAACTTAGGTTTATACACTATGCTTGACACTAGTGTAAACATGGTTTACACCTCAAGTACATAGAATATAAACCAAGTATTTGCGATGACATTCAAAAGTAGGGTTTTATTATTTCATGTGACAAAACATTCCAGAAACACAATCAACCTATGAAATGTAAACTTGTTTTAGTCAATGCACATTAAGGTTGACTTAAACATGAATGCTTTGCATTGCATATGATGACATGGCATGTTTTAGTTAATATAACACCAGAGGTGTTACAATCAACCTTGGATCTGTTTAAGCACTTTGGTCACAATGCCAGTTACAAGATCACTGGGGACGACTGCGCTGGCTATAAACAAGGACGACATCTACACCTATCAGAGTACCGCAGCGAAAGTGTGGTGGGCGCATGACCCTCAGGACCTAGGATTGAAACCTGGCTCCTAATGCACGCTCCCCCAAACAACAAGACCTGATCTATATCCCTTCTACCTGCTAACCATGTGGTGGAGCCTTCCACAACTTCTACCACTCAGCTATCATCGAAAAGTCTCTTGTTGGAACCTTCATTATCCACTTAGAACGTCCACATCAATACCAACCCTGCTCTGACTCAATCAAGTATTGACACAGAGAAAACAAGGAATCACTACTACCTTGCAACTCAATGGAGCAACTACATCAAGCAACGAGGAACAAGAAGTCAGACCTCAAGCAACTGCACTTTATCACTTTAAGCAGTACTACTTTCCTTAAATCTTGGGGTTGAGATTCCAATAAGGGGTAGGACTGTAACAACCCTAAAAATTATAAACACCGAAAAATGGAACCAACAAAATTTTTTTGAAACAAGCCCAAGTTTGTTGCTTGATATGTAGGAACCCTACCCTTTTACGCGAGGCACATATGTTTAGTGCTACACTTTTCATGTAACACCATCACATGTGTCTTAATATATATAGTTAAGCCACATGTGATTGTTCCCTGTCTAGCACCTTATGTTCATAAGTCAAGTACCTATGATGCCCACGTAACTCCCCATGTTGCACCCTTGTATCCAAGTTACACGAGGCCCGACTTATGAACTCCTCTTGTACCTAAACCACCCATCATGCTCCTCTAAAACCCTTCATCTTATTCCTATCCTTTTTGCAATTGGATCACATATCCAATGCACATCATGCCCCCCTCTATGATTCACTTGTTACAACTCTTTGTAACACTAGATCTGCCCTTATATGAGATAGGCAATCGTCCTTGCTGCACTCTTGTACCCATGCTACGTGAGATAAGACTCTAGGGTTTCTCCCTCTCTCTCTAACACCTATCTTACCACACTAAAACCCCTCACCTTGCTCTAGCTTCACACTTTGGAACCTTGTGTTCAAAGCACCCCATGCTTCCCTCTATGTCTCACTTGTAGCAACTCGATGGTGCATTGGTTCTATCTTCAATTTGCATTAGTTAATCATATATGTGCATTGCTAATAAACATGTGATTTGGCTCTTCTTGGATTTTTATGTAATGACTAAATAAAGATGCCAACGATATTTATTTATATAGTGAATAAATATCTACTATGGGGGAAGCATACCCAACATGGCCTATGACCCTTATATTCACCTTGGAACTAATTGCAAAAACCCTAAACTTCATAAATGTATATCATACATGTATATATGTATGAAGTATTTTTGGAAAACATAAATAGAAAAGAGAAGGACATAAAAGTATAAAGGAAAAGCCTTTCTGGCCCATGGCCTTGAATCAGCCCAACCAGGCATGCCCCTTTCTTATCTTTTCCTTGCCTGTGTGGCCCAATCCACGAAGCAGCTGGCCCAACCTGCAGCTGCTGCCCTAGCCTCGCTCTCTCCTAACAGGCCGGAACCCAACTCGAAACCGCGGCCCAGCAAGGAGAACTGCCGCGGCCCAGCCTGCTTCTCTCTCTCTCTTTTCTCTCCTGGTCGCAACAGCCCACGGCGGCCCAGCAAGGAAGCCAGGCCACCGCACCGCGCCAAACCATGCCAGCAGCCACTGACTGGCAGGCCCCGCGACAGGACCCACCTTTCATCCCTCTCCACTGGTCCCCCTTTGCCCTCTGTTTTTCCCACGAGCAGAGAGCCCGCATCCGTCCCACGTGACGCGCCCAACTGCCTGCCTCCGCTCCCGTCTCTCGCCCGCCACGGGCGAATGCCACCTGGACCGACAACCCCTGCCACAAGATGCCCGCGGCGCGAGCATCTTCTACTCCCACGCGCGTACCTGCTCTGCCGCGCGTGAGCCTGTCCCCTCCTTGTCTCCCCTCTTCCTTGGCCGCAACGGTAATTGGCCGTGCCTCGCTGACCAGTGGAGCCCACAAGGCGAGATAGCGACCCGCCGAGCACCCTAGAGCCGCCTGATCGCACCAACGCCCCGATCACCGTCCGCTGGCGCTGAGCCCTGGCCACTCCCCTATATAAGCAAGACCCCAGGTGCTCCAGGTTTCCATTGCCGCCGCTGCACTGGTGGCTTGCGTTTCCACTCACCAGCCACCGCAATTTGGAGAATTTGGGAGGGAAAGGAGAAGAAGGAGGGGGCGGGGAAGAAGAAGAGGTCCGCCGCTGCCGGAGAAGAAGGAGGAGCTCCGTCGCACCAGAGCTGCTGCAGCTGCGGAGCAGTCGGGGCTGAGAAGCCAGAACCGTACCGCGAGCCGCCGCTGGAGTTGGACGTGTACCGCACCTTCACATCCGCTGCAACCGTCGGTGAGCGCGCTGTCACCTCTCTTCCCGCCTTCGCCTTTGCTACCGGTCATGGCGCTCCGCCTCAGGAACGCGTAGGCCAAGGCCTTGTCCCGGCCTCATGGTACACACATGCACACACACAGCGCACCGCCTAGCCAAGCCCAACGGACCACGGCATCAGGAGGACGCCGGACTGGATCGTCCGCCATGCACGTCGCCGCAGCCATGCCTCACCTTTTTCAGAATATATTTAAATCTTCAAAAATTCATAACCAATTCATACGAACTCAGAAAAATATAAAACAAGCGTCCAAATTTTCTATAAATCGAGCTCTACGTCATGAGCTTATGTTTGAGTGCATTTAGATCTTTTGAATTTTATTTGGTTCTTTGTGCTATTCTTTAGGAGTCGCTTACGCGACTACTACATCTCGTTTTCAGAGTCGAACGAGGAGCGATTTGAAGGAGGAGTCTACGAACACTAAAGAGGAGGATTCGTTGAACGACTACGCTGATGGATGACGACTCGTACAACTACTACCCCGACAGCGCAGGTGTCATGGCAGCACCTTCTCTTAGAAATCCTATTAGACATGGCTAACATCTAGAGTTGCTAGTGCTTTACTTTTATACAATGCTTACACCTAAGATAGGTTTGCATGGTAAAATATAACTTGATAGCCTCTACCTTGTCCTAACCTTTCACCTGCTTACCCGCTGTTATGTTAGCCACATGCTTGTGCTATATTATATATATATATACTTCACTCGCTTACATTTTGATGCGACGTGATGAACCCTGGGAGGGCCTGGTAGGGATGCCAGGTTGGGATGTGTGTTGATGGATCAGATGGGTATGTGAGCTGATGGTGTTGTATCTGAGTTTGGAATGGGACTTACGGTAGGGTGTAGGGTGAGAGTTGAGTCGATCGAGCCGGGATCTACGATGACCTTCTGGAGCAAGTCTTGCCGGGAAATGGGTCTGGACATTCCCACGAGAGAAGCCTGTGGCGGGCTAACTGAGATGTGATGGTAGTCTTTGGGTGTGATCCTCTGAGAGGTGGAGCCCGGGACGAAGGTGCCGTGGTAGCACGTTAAAGATCAACCCTGACGAAGATATCCCGGCTTGGTCACACTTAGGAACTGCTGCACTGGTATCCGGACCTTAGGAATCTCTTGCTTTCCACTCGCTTCCCATGGGGGGGAGACGACCGAACAGCTGGATAAATCGATGCCACTACTGCTAGGCGAGAAGTGTTAGGAAGGTATATGCATGGGTTAGAGCTAACACCCTACCGAGACGATCATGGCACCCCCTTCGGGAGTGGGTACATGGCATGGCATCCTCTACGGGAGCGGATATATGCTCTCTTCACAGTTTCAGCGATCCAGAGCTGGATGGTAGAGTGGCATCGTTCTATGGCAGTAGGCGTCCAGAATCTGCCTAGGTGCGCGCGTGCAACGATGATGGCTATCTGGTGGATCAGTGAAACCTCTGTAGAGTGTATGGTTGATCGGTCGATACATATGCCGATTCTTCGGCTATGAACCTTTCCTGAGTTTTGCATACACCGGACTAGAGAGTGGAGTGTTCTACCTTCCTCTGAGAGTTGTTTCCGGCCGTGAGCCAGGTTGAAGGCTGCGGGCCGCTGAGACTGGCCGAGCGGGAGTTCGCCTGGTTGACTTGAGAGTGAGTCTTGATGGTGATGGTGGTGGTGATGTGGTGATGGATCTGGGATGGATGAGATGGTGGATGGATGTGTCTGTGGGATGGAAATGTGTTAAAACTTGACATTATTTATAAACTTGATTACTACTTGCATGCATAGGAAAACCACAATCAAACTATAGGATCGTCAGATCCCTTTGTTTCTTTTCCACTAAAGCTCATCGGTGCTGACCATGGCCTGCACACATCTGGCTGTATGCAGATTTACCTGCTTCACAGTGATTTTGAAAATAGAAGGTTTAGAAGGTCTCGTGCCTACGCTCAAGATGGTTGATGAAGATCTTTTCGCGAATGTTCTCTTCTTCCGCAGTTGTTCTGGATGCTGGTACTCTGATGATACGCTATGAGGCGATGTAATAAATAATATAAGCCCTATTATGGTACCCTTTATCTAGTTTCGAAGTATGGATTTGTTTATCAACTGTTGTATAATAATGTGATAGCTTATATTTTCACATTATTAACTGTTCTGTGAATTTCCCTTCGTGGAAAATTTAAGGATGTTTCACTAAGTCTTGGAAGTTCAGGATCTCAGGCTTTCTTTCTTGGTTGAAGCTGTAGAATCTAGGGTGCCGTCTGCGTTGAGGCTCAGTGCCCCATCATCATCAGAGAGGTAGGGCTGAATCAAACTGTTCCGATTCGATGGATGTGCATTTTGGTTTCATTTTGTTTTGATGACTTGACGGTGATGTTGTGCAGTGCTGGAATGGAGGTGTGGGTCCAACAGAGAAGGGGACGGCTTTGCGACCGCGATGATCATGCTTCTCGGTAACACCTGCACCCATGGATAGCTGTTTTATGGTGCTCAGGAAACTTATTTTACTGTGTAACTCTCCTGAGCTTTGGTTTGATGTTTGTTGTTCTTATTTATAGCAGCAGTGGTGGTTTGCAGAATCGTAGTGTCGATGACAACAAAATCATGATGGGCGAAAGCGGCAATTTCTAAGGTTACTCAGTTGATATGAAGGGTTACCGTCAACTCTTTCTCCTTCTGAGATCAAGGCTGGTGTCCCCTTTGGTATCTTGCTGCTAAGCTTCTGTATTATTGGTCTTGTGCAAGAATCACATGATTTGCTTGAATGTTTGTGTCTTGGTTTGCTTCAAGGGGGCGAGACGAGGACGAGCTTAGCGAGGGCGGCCTAAGACGATGCATGGCTTCGAGTCAGCGGGGTTGGCGTCAATTGGCGACGACCTCGGCATGGAGCGAGGTGGACGTCATGGCATGGCTATCTGCACCATCGATGGGCCAAGTGGCGGTCGGAGTCTGGGGCGAGCGCGACGCTCACGACCTTAGAGAGGCTAAGCATATTGTAAATAACTTCACTATGTTTTCTTATATGCAAAAGTGTTTCCGAATTGTATATAGACTCATACAATTATGTAAAAGTTAAACTATGCAGAAAAATAGCTGTTTCTGTGAAAACAATGGTTGATTCTGTGAGCGTCCTCAAGATAAAGCTTTAGCGTTAGCATAGTAGCATCCCCAAGATAAAGCTGTAGCGTTAGCACGGACATTATACTAGTTTTAGGTAGTGAGAAGGAAAAGAGATAAAGATTATGCATGATACCCACGTAAGTGGTGTGAAAGATTGACACACCTATACAATACAAGTATATGGCAGCGACAAACATTTAGGGACATGCTTCTGTAGCTAAAACGATGAGCAATTAGGGGACAAAGACAGTATGTTTTCCCTCGGCAACCATCTGAAAAACATCGAGATATTACAATTACAATCATCTTATAAAAGGCTGGTTGCTCGGACCACCTAATTTCCTCTTCCTCCGTAAGCAAATGCACTAATTTTTCCCTTTTAAGTGTACTTCTATATGGACGCACGACGATAAAAGCTCTCCCATCGCCAATATTGGGCATCGGACAACAACGCCGACACAACACCTCCGGCCGGCAACCGATGGCACGATATCGACCAGCTAGTCAACCACGGGCCAAGCCAACCGCGTCGGCGCGTGCGTGCGTACGTGTTGGATCCGACATCGCCGGTCGGCGACGAGCAGGCGACGACGATGATGCCGAGAATTGATTGCTATGGCTGCTACGACGTGCGGGCGTCACGTGCCCATGCAGCCGAGCCATGCTCGCTTGCTAGAGAGTAGAGATTAGAGAACCTTAATTTGCGCAGTGCCGACGTGCGGGGTTGCCCCGGCGGCCGCCGCGGCCCTGCCTCCGATCCGGTCCGCCCGATTCCAAGAGAAAAAGGCACCTGTAGGTGCGCAGCCACCTTCTGGCCGGCCTTGGTGATCGAAAGACGCGGTAACTAACTAATTAACAAGGCGCTGATGAGACATTCATTAATCGCATCACATCATTCATTAGACAAGTACGATCGACGTCGGTGGACGGATGGTTCTCGTACGTGCATCCCTTTCGCGTCATCCATCGTGTGTTCTGCAAGCAGTGTGATGACTTGCACTGCATGCATTAGGTTTTTTTTTAGCAAATTCGGCAGGTGCTTTGCCAATGCATTAGTTATCATTTTAATTTTTTAGTGATGAAGGAGAAAGGAAAGGAAAAGAGTACGTCGATGTGGCGTCGTCCGGCCGTCCGGCCTGCCGAAAGTATGCACAGCAAATGATTAGCTGGGTGCTCTTTGAATTGGTTGATGAATCATTGCTGCCGACGTTTCGCTGGATCCGGCAGGCCGGCCGACTGTAGACCGTTTTTGTTTTAAACACGCCGAAGCGCGTTTTTCATTAAGCAGGAAAAGTTTTGAAGTAAACAACGCACACCCGCTAGGATAACCAGGGTTACCCTAGTCACACACCCACACCTCATAAAGAAAGAAACGGACTACATCCGAACAAATGCTGCTAAGACATGGCGCTGAGGCCTACTGAGCACCTACAGCGGACAGAAGCCGCAGCCCCTTGAAGCCTGCAGCACTCCATTCCTGGAGCTCCTACTGAATGTCATCAGCCAGGCGAGCCGGCGTCCTACCAGTCCTGGCATTGCGTTCTTTCCACGTATTCGAAGCCAGGAGGAAGAAGGAGTCGAAACCTTCTCTGAGTGGTTTTGGAACCCGCTTCCTTGCTTGAAGCCACCAATCGACGACCGGCTGTTCCCTGATGACTAGTTGTTGTAGGTGCAGCCTGTTGAGAAGGATGCTCCAGACCTCCCGACTACAGACACAGCCAAGAAGTATGTGGTCCATAGTCTCGGAGGATGACTTCCAGTATAATCAGAACAAGATTATGAAATCTGCACAGATTAATATGAGGTACTACTGAATACTGAGATATGGGGCGTGCTAAACTTGTGCTAAACTTATTTTATTACTAGTAAATGAATAAAAGCACAGCACAACGGCAGAAGAAGGGAATTTACGAATTACCTTCTGAAAGAAACCAAATTACAAGGCTCTCCCTACCCTGTCCCTGCCATCACAATTCAGCAATCAGCGTACAACACCCAACCACCGGCAACTTACCCTGTTGCTCGACCGGCCGGGAAAACTGACTTCGCCTCTTTTCTCTACGTCTACCACAGCACAGCAACAGCATGAGGTAGCTAGCCTGCATCCTGTCACTAATCCACTTCAACGATCACTACAGTTTTTTCCAAAAAAAAAAAACGATCACTACAACTACTAGCTATTCAATTACCGCTGATTGGAAGATCCAGAGGAGAAATCGATAAACAATGAAACCATGAATTGATTGGTAGCCAGCAATGTACTCCCCTAGCCAGATAAGATGAAGGAATAGAGAAAGTTTCACAAGCTCAGGATTTATTTATCAAGTTCTTTGGAGTCTGTAGCTACTTTTGAAATTCATACTCCGTATGTCATGCCTCCTGTTCTAATTTATAATTTTGTTGGTTAGAATATCCAAGTGACTATATATAATAATATTCAATACAAAAACAATTTGCATGCTCTTCTAAGGGATGAAATCATTCTGGATATATAATAATGACATCTCCTGAAAAAAACTTTTAGTACTGTAGTTGTTGATATTGTTGTACATCACATATTTACGTACGGTTACTTGACAAAAAGTCTTGTGTGCATTATTTGCATCTTACATTTTTTTTTTTTTTTTGCTTTTAAAATTTCAAGTGAACACGGATCCAGGTCTACTACAATTCAATCGGAGTGGACGAAGGGTGAATCAAGGGAAGGCCCGTCTAAGGCCCATCTGCAACCGGCCCTAAGAACTTCCCAACCCTACAACACACACAAGCCGCCGCCCGCCGCCGCCGCTAGCTTCACCACTGCGGACTGCACCAGCTGCGAGCAGGCTACTCCGTTTCTCTTCCTGGGACATTGCTGCGTCGAAGGCAAGCGCCACAGTAGCGCCGGCGGTCTCCGCTCGCACGCCATACTTGTGTCGCCGCGCGGCGTCTAGTCTGCTGCCTGCAGCGTACTCCACCTTGCCGGGTCTAGCAGGCACCCTCTTCTACTCTCTGCTCCAACTTCACGATGGCACTTCACGCCCCGGTCCTCGTGCTGAGTAAGCGCCCCCCCTATCCGCCCCCTTCTGGCGTGCGCGCCGTAGTTTTATCGCCCGTGATCTGCTGATCCCGTCTTTGGCACCCACGATTTGCTTTGTTTCGATTTTTAGGGCTTAGTCCTGTCTGATCCGTTCTCCACCCTTGTGTGTGTTTCTGTGGAATTTGTCTCAACCTGTTTCGGTTTGTGGTTTGGTCTGAGCAGAGGACTCGCTGAAGCGGGAGTCTGGCGCGAAGGTTCACCAAGCCAACATCCAGGCGGCCAAGGTATGGATTCTCAAGCTGCTCCGCTCGTTTGCTTTAGTGGTTCCTTGGCCTCTAAGAATGCAGTAGAGTAGTTCGATAATTCAGTGGAACTATGGAACAGGAACAGTACAGTTTGTAGTTGAACCATTTGTTTGCTCATGTTGTGTAAATTATTTTTGATGAAGGCTGCAGTTAGCCATTTAAAATGTACTTCACAGTTCAATAATATTCTTTTCACAGGCTGTTGCTGACATCATACGCACTACATTGGGTCCCAGATCCATGCTGAAAATGCTTCTGGATGCTAGTGGAGGTATGCCAAAGGCTTGCTTGTAGTCTATTCGTTGCATTGTTGGACAAAGGTTAATATAAACCATTTTTTGTTAAATACCTTTGCTGGCTGGTAACAAACAATGAATTTTGCATACTTGATTGTGTGGTCTGTTAGGCTTAACAACTCATCTTGCTATGCTTGGTTGCCGTATGGAGTTTGGACATGTGCAAATATCCTTTGTGTCAGAGCTAACATTAAACTCCTTTGTAATATGAATTGCTAATTAAGGTTTTACCTCTATGATGCTTGATATTGCCAACGTTTCAGTTTACAATTCTATTAAAATATTTTTGAGTATCCTCTGTACGAACTTTGCTAGATTCTTTTCACTAAATACTTCTGGTTTGCTGGGAATATTGATGTAAGATGAACACACATTATTTACGGGGTTAATGCATATTTGATTGCTAATGTTTTACAGAGTAACAAAGAGGATGTATATCCCTATACCAACCCTTGTATAGCAGTGACTATTAAGAAATTAAACGTATCAATACTATGGTGTGATACCCCACCCCCCCCCCCCCGCGCCGCCCCCGTTGCCACTGAACACTGATGTCCTTTTATGTGAGAAATAACATCAATTGCAGTATCGTTTATTGCATCACAATCCTGTATCTATTGCCTCTTTTGAGTCTGTACAGTGTTTTATTATGTTTTGGCTACTTTTTTCAGGTATTGTGGTTACTAATGATGGTAATGCTATTTTGAGGGAAATAGACATCGCACACCCTGCTGCCAAGGTATGCCAAATTATGTTGGTTGCTCAGCTGTGAAAGCCTATTGATGAAATTTTCAGTCAACCATCACATAGTTTTTTCCTGTATGATGGATGAATTTGTGCTGTGAGACTTATGTATACCTAATTCTATTTGTGTGCTAATGTGCAGTGTTTTGATTCCCATGTACCTAATTGTGGTCGTGTGTTAATGTGCAGTCTATGATTGAACTAAGTCGTACACAGGATGAAGAAGTTGGTGATGGAACTACATCTGTCATTGTTCTAGGTATGCATATGTTTTGTTACGTTTGTTTTGGGGAAGTTGATGGCTATGACGAAAAACAACATTGCAATTTATTTGCATCAAATTAAAGCAGTGCTATTTATAGTATCATCTAATTATGGTGCAACTGTTGAATCTGTTTCTACTCGAGCTTAGCAGTTGGCTGTTACTATCTGCCACAGCTTAGTACTTCTCATAGGCATGTTAAGAACAAACGGCTTGCTGTGCAAATTGCTGCCTACCAATAAAATTCTAGATAATCTCTACCATGTTTTTTTAGGTGTCACATAGGTGTCCAGAGTCCAGACACCCCAGGTGCTGGGTGTCACAGGATGCCACAAGTGTTTTTCTCTGTCTTGAGGCCAGCCCCATTTCTATTAATCGTCTAACGGAATACAGATGTTTGTGACCAAACCAGTGTAAGTGAGAGGGAAACAGACCATGAGGCACTATCGAACGATACTAAAATGACAGTCTATTTCAGAGCATCATTATAGCAAGATGGATACGAGACATAAGTGACTAGTTACGGACCCTATTGATGACACAAGATTTTAGTTACGCCGTATGGCTTAGGTGTCACCTAGAAGGTGCCTAGGCATTGAGGCATAGTCCCAGCGCCACAGGATGCCACAACACCGAAAAACCCGTGATCTCTACATCACATTTGATACATTGATTCTAGTTAAATGGTTGTACATTCTTAAGGATTTCCATAAGATCAGATATTCCCTTACAACACCAACTTAGACAAACATGTCTTACTTTATTTTTACCCTCTTATTAGTTCTCAATACACCTTTTCACTTCTTTTCTAGCTGGAGAGATGCTACACGTGGCACAGGCATTCATTGACAAGAACTACCATCCAACTGTTATTTGCCGAGGTAAGATTCCTTTGTTCTCAGTACTGCAGTTTGCTAGGGAAATACCTGATTTTTTTCTTGATCTCTTGTGTTCTGAAACTTGTATTTTTTTTTTTCATCTTCAGCATACACCAAAGCACTTGATGATGCTATTGCTGTACTTGACAAAATTGCAATGCCTGTTGATGTGAATGATCGTAAGTTTACAGTGAACATATATTTTCAACTGTATCCTGGCACTTTGTCAATGGCACATTTGTGCTTAGAGGAATTACCTCTTTCCTCTTTCATGCACCATGTGTTAAAAAACTAGACTGATGTCACCGAATATACCATTAATGGGCAGGTGGGGCAATGCTAGGCCTTGTGAAGAGCTCCATTGGTACAAAATTCACTGGCCAGTTTGGTGACCTTATTGCTGTAAGCATCTTTCTTCCATGTGGAACTACAACAATTCCCTCCAAATTATAGTTCACTTTGGCTTTGTCCTAAGTCAAACTTCTTTTACTTTGACCATGAAAAAAACAAACAGCCCAACATCTACAAAATTAGATTAGTACCACCCACTGTCCCAAATTATAGGTTGTTTTGGATTTTCTAGATACATAGCTTTATCTATGCACCTAGATATATACGATATGTAACAAACATTGTGTATCGAGAAAAACCAAAACAACCTAAAGATTGGAACGGAGCGAGTATGTCATTAAATTCTCCACGAAATATGTTATGATAATGCATTTATTTGAACTTGTGGATGGTAGTATATTTTTCCTCATTAGAGTTAGAAAAGTTTGACTTAGGACAATGCCAAAATGATTAAATAATTCGAATTGGACACAGGGGGGGGGGGATACTACCTATCCAACCTTGGATTTTACTTATGGCTTAATTCGTGATGCTGTATTCAGGACCTTGCTATTGATGCTACTACAACAGCAGGCGTTGACCTTGGTCAGGGTATGCGCGAAGTTGATATAAAAAAATACATTAAAGTTGAGAAGGTTCCTGGTGGTCAGTTGGAGGATTCTAGAGTCCTTAAAGGAGTTATGTTCAATAAGGATGTCGTGGCTCCTGGAAAAATGAGGAGAAAGATAGTTAACCCCCGTATCATCCTGTTAGACTGCCCTGTTGAGTATAAGAAAGGAGAAAATCAGACCAACGCTGAGTTGATGAAGGAAGAAGATTGGTAAGAGATGCCCATGCACCACAGTGATCTTACTGAAAAATGCAATGCATGCATAGTTTTAAAGTAATTTGGTAGGATTCTAAGGTATATTATGTGGCAAACTTTATTGCAGGCAGGTTCTGCTAGAGATGGAGGAAGAATACATTAAGAACCTGTGTGCTCAAATTCTAAAATTCAAGCCTGATTTAGTCATCACAGAGAAAGGTCTCAGTGATCTCGCTATCCATTATTTGAGCAAGGCTGGTGTTAGCGCAATCCGTAGACTGAGGAAAACTGACAACAACAGGATTGCTAAAGCTTGTGGAGCAGTTATAGTGAACAGGCCTGAGGAGCTCCAAGAATCTGATGTGGGAACAGGAGCTGGCCTGTTTGAGGTCAAGAAGATAGGTGATGAATTCTTTGCCTTTATTGTTGACTGTAAAGATCCCAAGGCATGTACTGTTCTGTTGAGGGGAGCAAGCAAGGATGTATTGAATGAAGTTGAGAGAAACCTGCAGGTATTGCTTCCTCCCCCATTTACATGTATCTGTACTCCTTGCACAATATGATCTCAGTCAGCCATTCCCTGCAATTTGATTTCCAGCATTTTGTTTCAGTGATGGCCAGTATAATCCTTTTGATCATCCAAGCAACATGCATATGCATGTCTGATTAGCATGGGATCTTTGGTCCCCTCCTGTTTTAATTTCCCTTATTAACACTTTTACTGTAATAACTACATATACAGATATTCTAATTTTATTAGGAACCCAACTACCTGCAATGAACACTCATTTCCCTCAAAACATGTCCAAGTTTAGGCTAACATAATGTATGTGTACATTTTCAATGCAGGATGCCATGTCTGTTGCAAGAAACATTTTGAAAAATCCCAAACTCCTTCCTGGAGGTGGTGCTACAGAGCTGACTGTATCAGCAACACTGAAGCAAAAGAGTTCTTCAGTTGAGGGTGTGGAAAAGGTATTGTTTTGTTACTGTTGATTACCTGTATTGGATATTAACAGTCGACTAAGCTATATTTATGTGGATGCTTAGTGCAACAATGCTTAATTCTGTAAGCTTGTGCCACATATACTTTGTAAATGTGATGTTAGTGCTGAGTGCATTATTGCACCATTATTTGATGTGCAATTCCTGATTGACTTTGCTTTTTGTCAGTGGCCCTATGAAGCTGCTGCTCTAGCATTTGAGGCAATTCCGAGGACTTTGGCTCAAAATTGTGGTTTGAATGTTATTAGGATAATGACACAACTTCAGGGAAAGGTAATAATCCCAAAACTCTACATGTTTCTGTGAACTTGTCCCTGCATGGAAGTGGTACTGGGTAAATGTCTTCTATCAGAAGCATCATAAACTTGGCATTTAGGGAAGATTGGGAATTGCAATAGAATTGGTCCTAGTGCAGAAATTCAATTAAAACTGCACCTTGAAAATGCTTGAGAACTTAATAAAGAATCTACATGCAAATTTATCTTGAATACTATTTGGAAGTCCTGCACTGGTGCTCTATTTAGCACGTGAGGAGCCAGAAATTATTCATGAGGTGGGAGAACACTATTTTGGAAGTACTGCATTGAACTATTGAAGGTTCAATTTTTTTAAAAAAAAAAATCATCAAATTACCTGTGGATATGGGTGATTGTGACATAATTCCATGTGATTTAGTTTGTTATCGTTCCTACTCTTCCAGACAGGGGGGGCCTTGTAAGGTCAATCTTTTTTACCTTTCAGATTTAAGTACCAGCAAACTGCCTCAAAATCTGAGTTAGGAGAACATATGCTTATAATGGATTTGAGATGTTTGTTATGATTGATTATTAGAAAAAGTAGCTACCTCACGTGGATGACATGTATGTTTTTTCCTTGCGTCAGCATGCTAATGGTGAAAATGCGTGGGTTGGCATTGATGGAAGGACTGGTGATATTGTTGATATGAAAGAGCGAAAGGTATTTCTCTATCTGCACAAATGCAAGTCTGACAAATGTTTGTTTGCATGCCTAACCACAATGTTGTCCATTTTAGATCTGGGATTCCTACAGTGTTAAAGCGCAGACGTTCAAGACAGCAATTGAGGCTGCTTGCATGCTTTTGAGAATCGATGACATTGTCAGCGGTATCAAGAAGAAGCAGGCTCCTGGAGCCTCAGCTCCAAAGCAACCCCAGATTGAAACTGAGGGCGATGCTGACAATGAGCAGATGATCCCAGAGTAGAGGCTGTACGAACCTGCACTGGCAGTTATTTACTAGTGCCAGAATAGCACTTTGAGCAGAGTTCATTTTGTTTGAGTGTTGGTGGTTAACCTTAGCTTAAAGATGTACCTGGCTTTATATAATATTTGATGAGTGAAGGGTTTTGGGATTCAGGTTTTGAGGTGTGGTTGCTGCTCATTTTGCTTTGGACTGATGGACGAAAAACAAGTGAAACTAGTCTTTTTCATGGCCAACTTTGCCTATTATACGTGGCAAATCTACTATGTACATGGTAATGCTGTCCTTTGCTATGATCCGAACTTAGTCTTAATGCTGTCGTTTCTCATGATCCGAACTGAGTCTTAAACTCTTAATGCTGTCCTTTCTCATGATCCGAACATACCAAGTTTACAACTTTGGGTGACTGGGTAGACGGCACTTGATGACTCGTTATTAAGCGAGGTGGTGCTATAAGTCATACCTAGAACTTACGTCGCTGGCAACTGATTCGGTCAAGTACAAGGTTTTTTTGAACGGTAAAAGATATTTGTTGTCCTCATTTAAACTTATAAGATGTTTTACTCCGTTGGCAACTGATTGTGTCAACAGTGTTTTGAACGGTAAAATATATTATTCTCTTTTATTTCAAATTATTATGACATGTTTTGCGCAGCTGGCAACTGATTCGGTCAACTACAAGCTTTTTGAACGGTAAAAGATATTTGTTATCGCTTCAACTACAAGCCTTTTGAACTGTAGAAGATATTTATTATCTCTTTATTTCAAAATTATAAGATGTTTTGGTTTTTATATACATATAGAAAAATTTCTTTTCTACTCCTAGGTCTTTTTTTACACGAATTTGCATTTTGCAATCGCGATTTAGGTCGGTACTGCTGCTTCCCTAAAACAGAAAAGGTCGGTGCCAATCGCCAGCTGCCCTAAGCGGCTAAGCCCCTAATGGAACCCGGATACCCCAAACACACCTGAAGTTAAATTGCTTGTTTAATTTTACCTCAGCTGACATACATTTCATTGCATATCACATGTTCATCCTTATATTATACAGCGAATAAAGATTTTGAATGATGAACATTTCATGGAACACAGGTTTTTCAACAAGAACCAGAAAACAAGCAAAAATATAACCACAAATAAAAGCATTGCAGAGAATTTTTAATAAATAGATAGTTACAACAGAAATAGGGTGCTAGGAAAGAAAATCAGAAGAAACTATACTGGGCCCACGAGGGCAGGTGGCCATGAAATACATAATATATATCATGTGTCAGCCTCACAGAGATACGAACTGCGCTGACATTTTCAGACAACACGAATTAGGCGAAGATTTCTCTGACAAGCCAATCCAAGCTGGGATAAGCAAAGTAGAGGATCAAAAATGAGGGCAGTGCAAACAAAAACGTGACAAGGGCATACAGGACCAGAACAGCAGCACTTGCAGGGACAGCATAAAGGACTATCAGCAGGAAGATTATCACGAGTGGAAACTTGGCTGTCAGCTGCAAGAAGCACAGCATAAGCTTTTGCAGAGAAGTACTAATGTTGTCAGTGTGGAAAATGCTATGGACGAGGATTGTACTGCTGGCAGAAGAGCTCTCTGATCGTACAATGGCATTTCTTCGGTGTTGATGACTGGAACTTGTGCCGGCACTAGAATGCCATGAGGAATGATGCTCGTCGTGATTAGTGGAATGGAATTTTGCTCTCTCACCGTTCATGCTCTCGACCATCCAGAGCAGAAAGTAGTTCTTGCGTGGGAACCTGAGGTTGCCCTTGTAAACCAGACGGAAAGACAACAGGTTGCACCAGGGGCATGAGATGAACAAAGGCAGTTGGATAGGAAGGGACGGAAACTTGACAACTGCCCAGTGAAGACCAAGGATGCAGTTTTTGCACATTGTATGGCCACACCACAAGACATAGGGAACATTCTCCACAAGGTTGAAGGATTCCCAGCATATTGGACAATCAAGGCCTTCCTCTCTGCTTGTACATGAAGAAACTTCATCATCAGAACGATCTGGATTGGATATGCTGCATTTTGAGGGTTGTGCCTTTTTCTTTAAGCTTCCAGCTATGGCATTTGATGCAAAGCTCCACATGATGTCCTCACCAAACAAACCTGAGAAAACAATCTTCAGTATTTGATAGAATGCAATTAAGACCTGTGGTAAAGATATGACTGGCTCCTGTATGGTTGATCACAAATCCACTATATATTATGCATAAGACAAATATTAGGCACAAAATCCAAGTTCTAGAGAGAAAGAAAGCTTATATGTGGAAAAAATAATCTGAAACTTAACAGGTTGAAAATGGTAAAGTATACATCAACCAGATGTCTAAACAATGAATCGCCACGAGTCAGATAGTTATGTCTGGTTCTTGCAGGATTAGGGAAAAAAATCTGATGAAAGGACAAAATTGGCCTAGGTCATGCAGAGGAACGGCGCATCCTAATGCATTGACAATTATTCAAATTGAAGAATTGGGAAAAAGATTAATCTGTGGTTGGTAGCCTTTTCTTCTTGGAAAGAAGGCAACAATATCGCATGCCCCAATGGCCAATTTTAAAAATTGACAGCTGGGAGAGTGTACTGCACTCATCTTTGAAATGTAGAATGACAAAATTCAGGATTGTGAATTTACTTGCTTGTAGATGCGCAGAAACCAAAATTAGGTGTTTTTAATTCATCCAAGTCAGAACAAAAACAGCAATCCTAAAAATACGATGGAATTTCTCATTCGATAAGACTTGCAAAAGTGCAACATTGCAACAGATGAGATGTTCATCATCATATAGCATCCAGAGCATATCCCTTCAACAGGTTGCCTTAAGACAGCTTCAACAAAGATATAGGCTAGCTAGCAGGTAATGAAAATGCACCAATTCCCAGATAAAACCTCATAATCAACCCTGCAGCCCAGCTAGACGAGTGGCGGAGTGGGACTATTCTATGCTCTATCCTCTTGCAAATCTCAGTTACCGACAGGACTCCAAGTATATTTGTAAACGATCCCTAGCCTATTTTGGTGCACGGTGCACCAAGTGAACATGAGATCCCAGCATATGTATGTATCACACAAAATTACTGTGCCTACCTGTTGCCCCAAAATAACAATTATCAGCAGTTCTTCAGTGTTCTCCCACCAAAACATGAACCAACCCTAACCTACCTAATCAATAGTTTGATATTTTTCACATCCATTCCCCCTCCTTTTCGAGCACCCACTCCCTTGAGACGAACGTTTCGGATACAAATACAACCATCGGATATTCGAATGCCATTAATCCATGATCGACAATTCATCTCGAGCACGAGCCATGCGTCCCAGTAAGCAGAAATTGCCAACGACTGTGTAAGCGCGGGCAGGAATTGGGACGCGAATCAGGCAAGCCATTGACTGCAAGAGTATTAGGGGAAAGAGGCGGCGGCGGCTTACCAGCGAAGAGACCGGATCTATCTGTCTAGCAGAGCACGGGGAGGGAGGAGTGTCGCGGGAGACCGTCTCCGGTGATCACGATCGTGGTCATCTCGGCGAAGGCCGCCGCCGCCCCCTGCTTGCCGCGTCGCGAGGTCGAACGATGGAGAGGTCAAGAGGCCGAGCGAGAGACGGAGAGGTGGAGGGCCGGAAGAGGAGGAAGAATCGAAGAATGCCCACGAGCCCCCTGCGGCAGAAGAAGAGAGAAGACGCGGAGTGCCGTGTGCCAAGATCTGGGCCGCTCCCTCCCTCCTTTGGACGGCTTGGACGAAGCGCCTTCTCTTGGTCTTCTTGTAGATCGATGATGAAGGGAACAAAGGGGCGGGTGACGTGCTCACGTCACATCATATTCCTTATGGTACATCTGTATTGTATCATTGCTAATTTGCCATTAGAAAAATGTCGTCCCCGGGATCGTGTCAAGGATCCCGCTAATGGACCGACCGTTGACGTCAGCGTGTGAAGAGCGTGGTAGCGACCTCAAACGAGATCTCTGCCCTGACAGGCCGCTGCCACTCGCAACTGCAATTAGCCAAAGAGGGGCGTTGTGACTACCGACGGACGACTTGACGAGACAAACGAAACGGAGACGAGAGCGACGGCAAACGCTCTGTCGCGGCAAACGCTGCAATGCCGTGGTGCTTCCTGACACTGGATGTCTGGATCCATGCAGGATCAGGAGATTCCTACCGTCGCGGCAAGCATGGTTGATCCTTTCTCCTGTCAAGCACGAAACGTCGCCTAAATGAAACAATGAAACAATCACAGAGAATGAGAATCAGAGTTACTCAGGCACCTCTACCTCTACTTCGGGTGCTACTGCTGTCATGGTGAGGTCCTAAATTTCGGCTACTCCACCTATCTAGACTCTACTCTGATGTCTGAACACACCTCGGCCCGATCTCGGACAAACCAGAGAGCAATGGAGAATGGACACTGATACTGAACTTCTGGTTCGTTTTTTGTCTTCAGAAAAGAAACTGATAAACCTGTCTCGTATTACATCTATGTAGCTACACATTGCCGCTTATCGAAGTAGTCTCGTGATTTCAGCCCAACCCAGAACACGAAAACCATCCAGCGCCGAGTCAAGAACACGATCGATGCTCTTGCCTTTCCTTTGATAGTGCCTGCAGCTTGTTTGTTGTAGATCACAGCAGGATCAAATGCTTCAGCAGCAGTGAACATAGATCACGGAGGAACCAACGTTCCCCTCACACATAAAGCTAGAGGTCTACAGCAGCATGCAGCTACCGGCGCCACAGTGCTCGCTTTGATTTTTTTTTGGTATATTTACTTTGCTATATATGTATACACATATTTGTTATGTTTAGATATATAGTAAAATAGAAGTACCGAAACAATTAAAAAATGACCCAAAACGTTAGGAGTAGATGAAAATGTAGTGGGATCAACAGGATTAACCTGCTCTCAATAGTTAATACCATCTTGAAAATTAATCAAATATTCAGGATATTTTCGAGATAGGGATTGGAAGGAGAGCAGGAGACAAGCCATGAACAGTAGTAGATTGGAGAGAACTCAGGGAATCTTTCCACATGTCCTCTTCCTGATCTTTCTTTTATGTTTTATACAACATTTTCCATTAGTCTCTATACTATTGCATAATTACACAACAAGACAATACACATATACACCACCACGAACCAAACTATTGCATAATAATCACATAACAAGACAATACACATACACCAACACGAACCAAATAATGCAAGATACTTACCTAGCAAATTTCTGCAAAACTACTCTTGATCGCATTTTGTAGCGAGAGAGCGGTTTTACCGTCTGGATGGGCGTGCGGCAGGGAAATCAGGACCATGGAAATGTGCCGGTGCATCAAGATTCACGCGCATTGCCATACGGTCCGATTATACTCTACGTGTTGAATTAAAGGGCAAAATGGGAAATGTTCCATTCGGCGCACACCGCGCGGTAAGCGGAAAAGTTGAACCTGTCGCCCGCTGCTCCATGGCACTGTGGCGAAGGGGAGGAGCCGAGGAGAGAGGAAGCCACTGCTCCATGGCACATTCTGGGTGCTCCATGGCACATTCTGGGAGATAGTGATTTAGTTTTGCTACATATATATTAGCACTTATGTCCTGAAACAACTATGAATGTCATCGAATCAACTAATGAGTTCTGTCTGCTTGTTATGGAGGTACTCCTCCTTGTACAAGCCTTCAGGATTTGCTCATTGGGTTCACAAGTGGTTTCTTGAATTCCATTTTGCTTGCCTATAGAGTCATCATTGGCGTTACTATCATTTTTTTCAACAAGCTCACCGGTAGAATAGAATCTTTCCCAGTCCACACTGTCCAAGAAGCCTCCCACATCTGCTTCTACAGCATTCCCAGCATCACAAGTTCCTCGTATCAGGTCCTCATTATCTGTTTCTTCATTATCAGCATCACTGCCTGCATTATGTCCTGTTTCATCTATCTCATTGTCTGTTGGATCATTGTCAGCACCATTGCCTGCGTTATGTGCTACTTTGTCCATCTCATTCTCCTTTGGATCATTGTCAGCATCAAAGTCTGCAAGACTACTCTAGTGTTCTTGCACAATGCCCTTGTCTGTTGGATCATTGTCAGGATCAAAGCGTGTAAGTGTACACTGATCACTTGAGAGTTTATGCACAACGGCCTCATCAGTCTGCAAATAGTATTGCTGTGAGCTTATTTCTTTGTGCCCAAGCTCACAGCTTGCATTGCAGTCCAAAACCTTCATTTCATCTCCATAATTATTACCGACCAGTTGACCATCAGCTTGCATTGCAGTCCAAAACCTTCATTTCATCTCCATAATTATTACCGACCAGTTGACCATCTTCATTACTGACCACACATAATGCACCAGTAGCGATTCCAATTAGCAAGTCTTGCAGACTTGTATAATGGCCGTTACCTCCAAAAGAAGAAATTTGCTATTAGTTCTCAGGTAACAGAGGTATTTTCCATTATGATTTTCATCACTACTTACGACAGATGACATTCTACATTTTGAATGCTGATTTCATTTCAGAACAGTAGCTTTACTCCACCCTTAACTCTAAGCGTATGTAATTTGTTTTCTACAAACACTTTCAATCCTCAGATATAGAGCTAGCAATTTAAATATGAAGCAAAACAATAAGGACTGGGTAAAATGCTACCAACATTACTACTTTACAGATCTGAATCTTTATCATTTACTTGTATTGAACCAGTTTATGATGGAATAATAAGAACAACAGCATATGAACTGGTACACGAGATTTGTAAAATAGGCATTGGAAATTACCTAGTGTCAATCGACAAGCATCCACTGAGGAGTGAGGAGAGGAGCGTTGTGAGCTCAGGTTAAGGATCTAAAATGAGAGGTGCCAAGTGGGAGGTGACCAACCGAGAAGTGTGTCAGCTTGGTATTGGAACAACTGCACTTGTTATCTACAGATCCTTATACTTCCTCTTCCTTTTTTTCTTCAGTGTCCAAACCCCCTTGAAAGTTGACCACATGAAGCAACGGAGAGAAAAGTGGACAAGAAAACAGCTGCGGAAGTGCGGAGGCCAACATATATTAAAGAAAGCCAATGCAGAAGAAAGCAGCCAGTTCATACCTGTTCAGCTTGTACCATTGCACCTGAGCTACAGTTGTCATATGTACCATGGAGCATGCCATGAACTGTTGTGGTGTGACCTATCAGGGATGGTTAAAGTTGTGAGCAATGAGTACACATGTGCTAGTTTTGAATCTCATAAGTAGAGAGATTACACAAAATACAACAAACAATCGTATCGATTGTTAATAGAGAAATTTCGAAAATATTAAGACTAACTGCTAAGACTAAAGAATGTTTACACACAAACAGTTCAGAGCCGAAAAACAAGCGCAGTGAATAGTTTGCAGGGGCTCATTGAGCCATTTGTGTACCAATACAGGATTACACAATAATAACCAAGTACTTAGTACATAAGTGCCATGAGTCAACCAATACAGGCATAATTTTGTACCGGCTTTGCTACGGTACATCCAAATAACTGTGGACCGTGAATCTAACTAATAATTACCACATATTACCTCCTAACAGGTAATAGATTTATAAGAAAAATATCTTTCTATTAGATCTAGTTAGCATGCAAGATATAATATCTCTAACACGTTCTGAAGTTTTTTATAACATGGACAACTACACACATGCAAATAGTTGTAGGCGCACACTTCACACATGTGCGTATTTTATTTTCTTATTTTTATACAACACGATGATTTATAGTTACAACACTAATACACATAGTTTTTTGTATTTATGCTATTATATTTTTTTTACTTTGGAGTATTCTGGATTTGTGGGGCTATTTTGTAGTAGGCGGAAGAATCAATAAATTTTGTAATGTGACAGGTTGTAGGTCCAATTTAATTTTAGCGTAAAATATTTTGATGAAAATGACATGTCCACATTTTTTATTAGAAAATTGGTAATTGCATGCGGCACCAAAAAAAAATGATGGTCTACTGCACGCGGCATCGGAAAAAAGGAAGGTGGTCTACAGCACGTGGCACCAAACAAGAAAGATAGTCCAGGCGGGGATATGCCGAGATTTTGGAGATTTCTTTTCTATATTATGAATATTAGTTAATTAAATTCTTTCATTTTTTAATAAAAAACCAAGGGCTGTGATTCTTTTGAAATCTTACCCCCTGTGAGGTAAGAAGTGTACCGTAGCAAAGCCCTTTTGCATTCATCTGCATCACTATGTAGCCGTATACACATCTAATGCGTTTCCAGGGAGATCACAGGCATCCTTAATTCACTACTGTTCAATATTACACCAACATAACTAAGATTATTCGAAACAATGACAAGTTATATTAATATTACAGCCCTGAATAATACTTGACTAATAGAGGGGGGGGGGGGGTAATTTGGGTGCGGTGCGGTGCGTTGAAGCAACGGAAGCAAATAATTCAAATGCAGGACATCTCGACGCCGGACGATGAGGACGACGAAGAGGACACCTGGTAACCTGCCGAAACTACCCCTCTGCCTTCCCGTAGAGAACAGGAGCACACTTTAGCAGGGGGAAAAAACACTTGCTCTAAAGTTCCCGCCAGCTTGATGGACGGCGGAGATATCCCTGCCGCACGCCCATCCTGACGGCGACGACTTCCCCGAGAAAACCCAATGCTCATAATCAGTAATCCACCCTTGCTCATACAGGCACCAGCTCACCACTAGTAATCAAAAGTGAATTTACATATTGCATTAAAAGTTTATAGAAAGATAGTCAAAGCCATCAACAATTCAACATGGAAGGATTCTTTACAAAAGATAAGATGTGTTTGGTCTGTGTATTAGACAAGCCTGGCTAGCCAGACCAAGCCTGGCTAGTTTTAGCCATGCTCTAGCAAGCCAAGTGGACTCGTTTGTTTTCTCTACTAATGTAGCACGGATGGAGTTAGATTTTGTTTGGTTTGTTGTTTTGGTTTGCATATAGTCACCTCTTCCTTAAATTGATGTGCTCACCCCCTTTGACACATTTTATCAAACATATGATGGACATCTTCAGTTCAACGCTCATTGCATACTAAAAGTCTGAAACAACACTTTGATCGAATCTTCAGACATTGGTTGCATTTTCAGATTTATCAAACTGACGGCCTATACTGCAATCAGGAAGGCGGGTGCATGGGACGCGAAGTCGCCGGTGGCGGTGGACCACCGCGCCGAGGCCTCCAAATCCACCGAAGTGGAGCACAGCGGGTCCCCGCGGCCATGGCCGTCCACTTCGCGCTGCTACGCCACCACCGTCGTCTATCGGGGAGGCGCGGCAGGAGGCGCAGATCCTCGCGGAGCAGACGCATGAGCCCCTCGCCTCGTCTCCTCTAGGGCCGTCCGTTGGCGGAGCTGCGGGTGGCGGCGGGGCAGATGAAGCCCTGGCCCTCAGTGGCCGGCGAGCCCCCGCCCCTGCGCGGCCGCGAGCGTCGGCGAGGAAGCTGGAGAAGCACCGGGCAAAGAACAAAAACGCAAAGGAGAAGGACCGGAGGTGAGAGGAACGACCGCAGGAGCTGACGCAAGCTTGGCCCCGGGTGAACGGCCGATTTGGCCGTTCGCCCCTAGCTAGGCCCTGGGTGTACGGCTGGCCAAAAATAGCCAGGCTAGCACCCGGGCCAAGTAACCAAACGCTACGTTTTGGGTCAGGAACAAGCCAGGTGGGCGTAGCGCATGAACCAAGCACGCCCATAACTTCGTCCAAAGGACATGGTATTGTGTGGGACCATAACGACATGCCTTCCTTTTCACATCAGGGATTAACAAAAAAAAAACTGGTACTAAGGAAAGACAGGCGACATTGAGCACATTGTTTGTCAGGGGAAGAAAACAGAGCCTATTAATTTGGTACATCACAACACATGAGTGCATGCCCAAGACATATAAGCTGAACAGCAACATGGGGCAGTTACTTCTTCTTGCGAGGTACTCTTGAACTGCTGCGGCACGCTCCTTCACGCTTGCTGCTTGTTACATTTCCCTAAATCACATAGGAAAATGGTTGGTAATCATAACAATAGGCACGAAAAATATAAACATTCTGCAAAGTAATCAAAATTCCTAAACCGTCAGATTGGACAATTATAAATACAGTTGGCAATATAAATGCACTAACGATCCTACTATATGGGATCTAACCTGATTATATGCTGTACTAACGTATGTTTGTGGACTTCGCCTGAATAGTTTATATGGCCTAGCATGCCATGTCTAGTAGTGAGCACTGTGACAGCACCTTAACTTGCTTTAGGGCGGCTATGTCGTAGATAGCCCAAAGACATACAGAGTCACCCTAAACTAATATGCCAATATTTAGCTCAAATATGAGGCTCGCTAATGATTGGAAGGTTAAAAACTTTCATTAAAAGATTGGTTTTGGCCTGGTAATGTAGTAGCAACATGACCTATAAGCTTTGCAAAACATATACTATGGATTTGAAAGGAAATATGAGTTGTCCGTCATATATAAACTGAAGTTATGTACACCCAGATCATCATCATATGCATTCTTTGCTACCACAACTGTTGAATATGTCATTCCTACATAGGGGAGAAAAATAATCTTTGGTGTAAATGTCCAGTTCTGTAATAATCAATCACAAAGCCATATGGTTCATATGCAGCTAAATAATAGGTAATAGTAGCTCCACACATCACCTGATAATCCATACAGGACCATTGTTGGTGAGCACAGAAGTCAGTTGCGATGACACGCGGAATGAACTCTAGGCTTCTCCCTGGTGGACATTTGCTCCATGACCGGATCTTTTTACTCTGCATATTCAGACTGAGCACGTACTCGCCTTTGGTCGTGACGTGGCCATCCACATAGCCAATGTCACTGAAGAAGAAGGACACCATGTTAGGTTCCTTCAGGCTGAGGACAGGGCACATGGGCACCTGCTGTTGCATGCCTGGAATTGCAAGGAACGAACTGTCAGCCCAAAGGTTTGCAATAAGAAGATCGTTGTCATCGACTTTCCTCCACTTGTTCTGCAGGTTCCAAGAGGTAATGTTGATCTTGTCTTTTGGGCATTCATTGTTATCGTAGCCATCCATGGAGAGGAACTTGATAACTCCATCAACACAGCCCATGGTGCTGTGCACCGCCGGCGACATCCGTAGCATTGGCGGCCATTCCCTCACGTTAGGCTCTGGCAGGGGAATAAACTCAAGCTGATCTGAGAGCACATTGAATGACACTAATCCGGAGTAGAGGTCGACCCAGCATGCCCAAGATTCCAGAAATGCAAAAGATAGATCTGTCACAGAGTAGTATCGGAGCATCTTGGAGGAGAAGTTCACATTCTTCTGTATCCACCGCTCTTGGTCAGTGGATGGCGACCGGTCTTGGTCAGTGGACGGCGACCACAACAACACAGAGTATTGCCCGGAAAGACGGGACTGTACCACCACGGCGAGGGTGAAATTGCCGCCTTCGCCCAGGCGTACGATGGCTGGAACGTACCCAAAAACCTCTCTGAACTGCTCCAAGTCGATCCGAGGGGAGACGATGAAGGTGTCCGCGTCAGCGTCGTAGACCAGGTAGCGCCCAGAGGAAGCGTGATAGAGGGAATCGGGGCCGGTGAAGAGGACAAGGAGGTTCTTGTCGGCACACAATGCAGTGACGCCCTCCAGCTGAGCCCTGATCTCGCGGGGTGTGGCCGGCAGACGAAGCGATATGGTGGAGATCTTGGGGGGTTTGGTGAGTTCAGGGACGAACCGGACCAAGCCCTCCCGAACCCAGACCACCAAGCCCATCGGTTCTTCCTCTTCGATTGTGTTGTCTAAGACTATGCCGGCTTCTTCATCCTCCATCCTCTTCCTCCTCGATTCGATCTCATCCCATGTCTCAATGTCGAACTCGCTCGTGCCCGCGCCGCCAGATGTTTTCTCGCCGGTGCTAGCGACGAGGCGCACGGAGCGGTCAAGCACTACCCAGTCAGGATCCATTGACATGGTGGGAGTGCGGGGTAGGCCGACCGATCTATGCGAGTTGCGAGAGGAATTGCAGGTTCGCGGACGGCGGACGAAAGGGAGCCAGGGAGGAACGGCGGCGAGGAATGGAAGAGAAGAAAAAGGAAGAAGGGTAAGGGAGCAAGGAACCTAGCGAAAACCGATCCGATGGTTGGATGTTGGAGGGCGCGGATCGGGACACGTCGACACAATTTGCAACAAAAACATAAGGGTTTTTTTGTTTGTTTTTTTTGAGAAAATTACAAAAACATAAGGGTGGACCTCATATGCCTGCGGCCCAAACGCAACTGTCGGTACAATCCAAGTTGAGAAAGTGCCTGGTGGGCGGTTCCTGGAGACCCTGCTAAGTGAGCACGATTCTAAAAAGAAAAAATCCACTTTAATTAAATCCTTTAATTTTTGTAAAAATCCAGCTTTCATCCCTTAACTTCAAAAAAAAGCAAACCTCTTATAACTTTTAAAATCCATTCATATTACATCTCTGACCAGGTTATGAGAGGTTTTGTCTTTTTATTTTTAATTTATTTCAGCTCAATCTTTAGAAAATCATGATAAATTACAAAAAAAATATAAATAAAATATATAATTTTTTTGGACATTAGATGAGCAGATATAAGCATTGAATATATAATATGATATATTTTAATACAAGGTTTTTGTTATAGCTTTCTACGGTTCAATTGTGGTGAAATTTTTATGGGACTAATTATTTATTGAACTATAGTGAATTTTTTGTACTCATTGGGTCATGTATAATATAAGTTTTATTTTGGTCTGTACTTGTTAAATCAAAATAAATCTATAACTAAGGTATACATGATCCAATGAGTATGATTTTTGTTAATATGGTTCAAGCATACAATAATAATACAATAATAAACCCATAAAAAATTTACCACTGGAGCATAGAATCCGTAGTTATGAATTATTCTAATTAATTACATAAAAGCATAAATCTAAAGCTACAAGAAAAATATTATACTAAAATATATCATATATAATATATGTTCAATAAAGATACAGTAAGCTAGATTTATGCTTTTATGTGATTAATTAAATTAATTAATAAATATACTAATCCAATATAGCAACACGCTGGCAACCTAGATTTAAAGTCTTCTTGGTTTCTTCTCTTTACTTGTTTATTATCGATTAATTTCTAAAAGGAACTGTATTATGTTACGTTATGGTTGGGTCATTCATGTCTTCTAAATTTCTTTCTCTTTATTACTTATTTATTATTGGTTATTAATTTCCAAAAGGAACTATATTTATATATGTTAAGGTTGGGTCAAAATAATTAAATTCAACAAAGATATAATAAGGTACTCCCTCAATATAGGATTTCAAAGTCATTTTGGACAAGGTTTGAGCCAAACACTAGGAATATGAATCATCAATAACTTTTAATTTTTTGAATTTGTAAATATGAAAATTATATGAATAGATTTTTCTTAAAAAGTACTTTCATAAAAATATACATATATCATTTTTTCCTAAATATTTTTATAAAAAATATTTTGGAGAATGTGTCGTTGTCGCTGTGCTAAATGACTTCAAAATCCTATACGGAGGGAGTAGCTCATTATCGCATACATATATGCATATGCTATTTACCTTGCAAAAAAGTCAAACATTGTGTAGTTTAAATTGATTTAATCATTTTTATAAAATCTAATAAATAATTTTACATTGGGATCTCTAAACTATTTTAAAATTCATTTAGGCCTTCTCTATTTTTTCTCTTTACTCTTCTACAACACATGCCGGGACTAGTGTTCTCGCACGACCAATTATACGTAGCGCTATCAAGAGCCACGTCAAAATCAAACATTAGGATCTTGGTCGTGCCACCTACTGAGAAGGACGGGAGCAAGGGGACGGGAAAAAGAATCCGACAAAGGATATATTCACGAATAATATAGTATATAAAAAGGTTCTGACTTCGTAAAAGAGGTAATACATCGACACATTTTTTCAATATATACCAATCTTACTTTTACTTTAAAAAATAATAAATATTTTTTATATGCATGATACTTTCAACTACAATTTTAACCATCTGTGTACTTCAACTACATGGAGTCGGACACTACATCTGGAACTTGAAAATTAGAGTTATATATTAATTATCTTTTTAGAAGGCTTATGTAATATTGTTGTTCCAAACATCACGATTGCGGTATCTTTTATAGTTAACAATACAACACACACTAATACATGTACATTATCATGGTATTATATTTTTCGTTGCAATGCATGAGCATTTGCCTAGTTATCGATTAATTTCCAAAAGGAACCGTATCATGTTAAGGTTGGTTCATTCAGGTCTTCTCGGTTTTTTCTCTTTACTTGTTTATTATCGATAAATTTCCAAAAGTAACTGTATTATTTTAAGTTTGGGTCAAATTCAATAAAGATACAATAAGCTAGGTTGCATAAGACATAGCAACACACTGGTAAAACTGTAGTTGCACTTTCAGATAGTTTACTTATAATTGCATAGGTTTGCTACGGTTAATAAAAAAGAGATCATAGTTAGAAATGGAGTTTTATAAGTTACTAATTCACCCGGTGTCATGGTTCTTTCAGCCCCTCCCAGCGCGACACCAGCGCGACAATGAAGACGTGATAACGATCTCCAGCGGTCAGATCCACGGAGGGCAGGACTCGGCGGCGAGCGAATCCCATGACCGGCTCCCTGCCTTCCTCTGCCGGTCTGCCCCAATAGGCAGGTCCCATGTGTCAGTTGCTATGCAAAGAAATTTTATGGCTACTACCGAAGGACAAAATGCAAATCGAAAATAGAGGCGCTGCTTTGGGTGCCCTAACGAAAATTCTATTGACAAATGGACCCATGTCTTGCGGACCCATGTGTCAATCAGACGAAGGACGTCATCCTCGAGGCGGCTACACCGTCTGCCGGCTACACCCGTCTGCTGATACACACGCAGAGCAAAACCCCCCCATCTATCTCCCTCGCGCAGAGCAAAACCCCCCTCTCTCTCCCTCACTGCGAACTTGCGGTCGAGGAATCCACCAATGGGGCACGTGGATTGGCCACCACCGAACCCTAGGATCGCCCCCACCTCCCACCCAGAGCCGGCGCCGCCCCCTCCTCCTCCGACGTCGTCTGCTCGCTGCCCCGGCACGCCATGGATGGCCGCGCAGGTGATCGGACCCCTCCCTCCTCCCTGCGCGATTGTGCTACTTCCCCCCAAATCGTCTTGCCGATCGCGGTTCCCTTCGGTGTGGTTTTATGCATGTTGATATTTAGAAAATTAGAAAGCTAAATGTAGTATCCTCATGCACAAGCACAACGTTATGTACCATACTACCTGGTGAAAATAAAATAGTATGGTGTTTTTTCTTTAAAAAAACATAGGATTGCAAGTCTAGCGTTTATCCTCTGTATTCTTTGCCAGTGCCATGATTTGCTTGCATCCATGTCCCTTTATTGATTTAACTTACTTTTTGTTGCAGGAAAAACTGCCTATTGAACAGCTCGTTGACAGAAACGTTCCTGAGAGAGAACCAATGAAGCCAGCTGATTTAGAGGATACACCATTTACACTGGTTGAAGATCACAAAGGCTTGGTGGAATTAGCAAAAAAGTTGAAGGGTGTGACTGAATTTGCTGTAAGCATTTGTAACTAATGTTTTCATTTTAAAATTTGAAACGAATCTATGCCATACTTAAATGCCTCTTATAATGTTCGTACTGAATACTGAAGTGCTTCTCTCAAGTGTTTTGTTTTGTGTTGCATACACTTATTTTTTATTGGAGACAACTGTCAAGCATGCCTTCCCTAGATTTTTTTTTTTTTTTTTTTTTTGCCTCTGCTAAGAATACATCATGCACGCAGTTCTCAAGGAAACGTTTTAGTTACATGTGTCTGTAGTTACTTCTATATGTTAATTGTTGTGGAATGTGCATTGAACTTGGACAGTTTTATAATATCACTATCGAAGTGTTCTTAATCTAGATTAATTTTGAAACTGTTTGACATGAACACTGCACAGCTTTGGTGGGTACGTAAACAAGATATCTCCCATGTTTTGTTTCTTCATCTTATAGAAGATTTCTTTTACACCCTTTTATGTTCCAGGCTATCTGATATGCAATAGAATAACTTCCATGGATTTTATGATATTAGCAATTTAATAATTTCCTATATATTTTTTGTTCCATTTTCATGTAGATTTGGAGCATAATAAATATAGGTCATTACAGGGCTTGACCTGCTTGATGCTGATTTCAACAAGAACAGAAGACTTTATTGTGGACACTCTTAAGCTACGCATATACATTGGTCTCTATTTGCAAGAACCTTTCAAAGATCCAACAAAGAGAAAGGTTTTTGAAGAACTCCAAAATAATGTCTGTCTATATGTACTCAATTTCTGGTTTTCATTCGTTCTTGGTCAAATAGGTAATGCATGGTGCGGATCGTGACATAATGTTGCTCCAGAGGGATTTCCACATCTACGTGTGCAATCTTTTTGACACAGGACAGGTATTTGTAAATTAGGGCCAATAATACCATGAATCTGATTCTGCCGCCCAATTTGCTTCTTTCTTTATTCTCCTGGAAACCCTCCTTTTTAATGTTTACTAGACTGAAGATTGGTTTTCTTTATAACCATAATCAGGCTTCAAGGGTCTTAAAGATGGAGAGAAACGGCTTTGAGCACCTATTGCTTCACTTTTGTGGAGTGAAAGCAAAGGAGTACGGCTCTATCCAATAAATTTACAAAGATTCACTCTGACCTCCGTTGCATCTACAATGGGATTTTCTTTTCTCTGATTAAAGCATGCCTTTTCTTGTAGATATCAAAATGCAGACTGGAGGACGAGGCCACTTCATGATGAAATGTTCAAGTATTGTGCATATAGACCCTATTCTGAATTTCTTTTTTGTTGTGTTTGGTGTTGGACATTTTTTTTTGTCTGCTCCTTTTCTTTATTGCTGACTTGCTGTCAGTTATATATAAGTGACTTTACTTCTGCCCAGGTATGCTAGAAAAGATGCACACTATCTGCTGTACATTTATGACTTAATGAGGCAGAGACTACAGAGGGAGTCAACATTTGAAAATGATCTTCTTCTAGAGGTACAGTACAAAAAAACTATTCTTTTTGTTTTTTTTAAGGCAAAAACTGTGGGGGAGATCCCATATCACTTCATTTTCTTTTTTTAAAATAAATAAAGGGAGTCACAAGAGGTACAAAGGACTTACAACAAACTTAACTGAAAGCATCTAACCAAAAGCAAAACCCCGACCTCAGATCAGGTTTGAAACGGAGAGACTGAAGTAAGCACTGACTCTTAAAATTCCTAAACCAAATATTAACAAGAGCACTACCATTTCTAAAGATCTTGTCATTCCTGATTTTCCAAATCTCCCACGCCGCGAGGGTCACAATCTCCATGAAGAAGGGCACGTTCTGCTGCTGCCTTGCATGGGATATTCTCGAGTGCAAGTTGAGGTTGGTGTTCCACTGGATTCCAATCTTTTTCTAGCAGCTTCGAGAGAAAACATAGTTGAAGAATAGGTGATCGAGGTCTTCATCTATGCTAGTCGTGCACAACACACAGTAAGCATTTGCTTCATGGAATATATTCCTTCTCTTCAACATCTCTTTAGTATTTAGCCTGTCAACAAGCACTTGCCACGCAAAAAATTTAACCCTTGGTGTTACCCTGGATTTCCAAAGCCACGAGAATATTGGATGTGCAGGGATGTTCTGAAAGACAAGTTTATAGAACTTCCTTGATGAGTATGTACCACTTCCCCATTGATATGTCCAGATTTCAGAAGCCTGTTCATCATAAGAATGGTTCTGCAGTTTCTTTCTCAGTTCGTGTAGCTCATTGAAAGCTTCTTGGGACAGGGGCAACATGAAGAGATCATCAAGGCCTTCTGCCAAGATGACCTCATTGACACTGATATTTGTATTAAGTGCAAAGGAATACAGTCTGGGGTACCTGTTAGGTAGAATGCCATCGGTCCATAGGTCTTCCCAGAATGCAACTGATCTTCCATCGCCAATGGTGCAGCGAGTCATGCCCCTAAATAGCGTGTGCAATCTTTGGACATCTTTCCACCAGAAACTCCCCACTTCTCTGGTTGTGTGTGGGACCTTGTCTTCATAATACCAGACCAATTTGACCCAGAGAACATCAACTCTATTGTAGAACTTGTGGATGTGTTTGAGGAGCAGGGCATCATTTTGTACATAGAGGTTGGTGACATTCAAGCCCCCTTTGGACTTTGGTTTTATGACCATGGGCCAAGCAGCAAGATTCTCACCCTTTTTTGATCTATCTGAACCCCTCCAGAGACATTGCTTTCTAGCTCTGTCTATGTTTTCAATTACTCCTATTGGGAGCTTGAGAGTGCACATTGCATATGTGGCAGTAGCTGTGATGACTGATTGCACCATCTGTAACCTGCCTTAGTGAGAGAGTAGTGCTGAGCAGACAGTCAATTTTCTCTCAATCCTATCCATCATGGGTGCATAGTCCTCTACATGTGAACTATTGTTTTCGTTATAGTTCCCATCTTATGTATTGATGTCATAAGAGATATACAGTCTGATATTGTCACCTCTTTGAATGAAGTTAAATCTATCACCGATCTCTTTGTTGCTTGTGATTCCTGAATTGAATCGATTGTTATTTGGACTGTCATATGTATCAAATTGCATGTATTTTAATGAGGGTCTGGGTTACTGCAGGTCCATAAGCGCAGTAATGAAATTTGCCTACAGTTCTATGAAGAGCTTCTGACAGATACATCCTATCTCCATATATACGGTTTTGTATGCTGCTGCCCTCAGTTCCTTAACTGGCTTCTATAGTAAACAACTAGTCTTTTGTATCTTTAAAATATGTACTTTACCATTTTAGTTTTATGTGCATATTTTTTTGAGGTCAACACCGGGGGGGGGGGGGGGGGCACCCTCCCCACCTGAATTTTCATTCCACTGATACTAGCTAAATCGCTAGGGGGTGGAAGGCGTTTTATGTGCATATCAAGTTACTGAACTATTTTATTACAGGTTGCAGGAACATGAACTGGATGCAAAACAGCTGGCCGTTGTTGCTGTAAGAACATACTTTATGTACTCTCATGGTCATTCTGCATTCAATATTTTGACCTTTGTAAAGTCATATTAGGACATCTTATTGTATTCAGTTTCATATATTGAATATTGCATATATAATGAACATCTCATATATCCTCTTCTCCCACAATTTAGGCTTTACATGAGTGGAGAGATCGTATGGCTCATCAGGAAGCTGAAAGACTGTCTAGATACTGCCAAATAAGGCTTTAATTGAGATAGGTATTGCTGTTTTCTTTATATTCTGTTATGATGGTGCAAAATTGGATATGCAAATTCGCTGATTCCCCCATCCTTTTTTTAATTCAAAAGCAAAGCAGATGCCTACAGATGTTGGACATTTGAAAAGAATTGTGAAATCAAAATATCCATATGTTGAGAGCACTCTTGAGCTAATTGCTTACACTGTCTGGAATGCACTTCAGTATTCTTATGCCTTTGAAGGAATAGCTGAGCAACTAAAAAAAGAACGGCTGGAACAGGTTTGTTAGGTTGAACTTATGTTGATTTTACTCTTTGAATGCTTTAGGAATGTGCTGAGTCTGGCAATGGATCTTAAGCATTCTTTTGAAGCTAGCATCTTATCTTTTGCAGTTGGCATTGAAAAGTGGTCAGGCCATTGATAGGAGTAATTTTGATTCATCTGATCAGTCTGCAAATGTCAATGTTGCTTCTGGCAGTCGGGCTGGTTTTATGAGTGAAGCAGCTTTGATCAGCAGCATCCACCTAAAGGATAAAACTCAAACCATATCCTCAGTTAAGACCTCTGAAATCTTGTCAGGACTGATCAGACCAGTAAAGAAGGATGTCCTGCGTAATAATATACATCAAAAGGTAAACAAATATGGAACATCTGAATTTTTTTATTTATTCTTTATTTATATGGCTGCATTTTGTATGAGGCTCAGGTTAGTCAGGACCTGAGACACACATTAGGAGCTCTAAAAGGAAACTTGACATCTGGAGGACAGCCAAATGAGCAGGTACAGACAAACTATTCCTGAACAATGAAAACATCAAAGCAGTTATTCTGAATACATGTGATTTTCTATCCATCAATCTTCCTTCTCCTGTTGAAATGTTGTTGCCTTTTATAGGAGAACGCCACGTTTAATGCATATATGCTTATCTTGTTGTTCGTCGTGGTCTCTGTGCCTGGCTTTGTAATGTTGTCATGTCATGTCCTGTGTGTACTAGTACTACTAGCTACCGGTGTGGTTTTGATGCCAGTAGTTCACCAAATTGTTCTGGATTTTTATCTTTCATATTGGTATTTTCTGTGTTTTATTTTTGTTACCGCAATAGTATGGTACGACTGTGTCTATGATATGCTCCTGCTCTCACGTTTTTGTTATCGTTTTGTACATGATTGTCTTTCGGCCTACTAGCAGAGCATATCTGTTTCACTTTCTCCATCAATTGATTTTTGGCATGCAGCCAACTGATGGAATTAAATTCACCTCTTCAAATTAGATTTGATCCTCTTACACAAATGTTTGCTGTTAATATTTATATTGTCTCTATATCGTCTATGATGCTTTGAATACTACCCTATCCTGTATTTGAGTCAGCTTTTCACTTGTGTTGCTCTACTTCTCAGGACACACGTTGGCGAACATGTGTTTGTGGCTCAGGAAATAGCACTGGCTGTCAGTGCAAGCAAGACTCGAGGTATACTTCCCGCTTACTGAACTTTTTGCTTGTATTGCGCAGAAAAGATTGTAAGTGGGTTCATGTGTGCTTGTCTGCATTTTAGCTTGCAAAATTTCTTGAAGATATCTTGTTGGCCGATGTGATTTGTATTTGCCCTTGTTAGCAGGACTATTATAGGTTAGTATTTCACCATTAACCTAATTTTCTTGTGTTGGGTTGTGTGTGTATGTGAATGTAGTGTGGCCCAAGGGCCCATGAACTATGTATATAGATGTACCCTTGCAAATAAACAGAGTGAGAGTTCCAGAACATTCATTACCAAACTCTCTTCATGGTGTCGGAGCCAACATAGGCGATTCCCGTGGTTCATGGAGACGACCCTTGCTTTGCGTGGTCGGCGTGACGGTGACCGGCGGCGAGGTGTTGGGAAGAGCAGCAAGGCAGGGGCGGCTGGTGAAGCAGAGGACAGCAACAGTCGCTGGGTAGTGACATCAGGCGAGGCTACAGGAGCGGAGGTGAGAGACAGGGCGCGGCGGAGCGTGCTCAGGAAGAAGGCCGCTGCGTTCCCTGGCTCAAGGTTGGTGACGGCGGACTGCTGCCTGCACGCATCCGCACTGCAGAGAGGGCAGCTCACGGCTGGAGGAGTAGCAGCGGTGGAACTGCAATTGAAGGTAATCCTGGGTGGATTTGGTGCTTTCTTCTAATTTTGGGAAAAATAAAGGCCAGCAGCGTGAGGGAAAGCTCTGTTGTGTTGAATCAGTGAGGGAGAAGCCTGATTGCGTGTGCTTGCTAGAAGAAGCTAAAAGGACTGCAATTGTGCTACACACGTACAACACAGAGAAGTGAAAGTGAGACTAGAAGAGTACCATTGCTGTTGAAAGAAAGCCCACAGAAGTTTTAGTACTGATTGCAAGTGCTTTTCTTTCCTTGGTCTGTTAATCCACCATGGGGGAAAATCAAGGAATTGAGCAAGTGCTTGGAAAACTAGTAGAATTACTGACGGCAAAAGGGATAAGGCTCCAAGTTCTGGTAAGGAAATTATTGTTCAGACAAAACCAGTCCATAAGATAGAGTTGATGCCAAATGATATCAAATTAGAGGGTATAAAAAATTACTTGGCTTGGTCTAGAAGGGCACTTAGGTTATTGAAGGCGAAAAAACTTGAAGGCTTTGTCAATGGGGAATCAGCTGAGCCATCAGACAAGTCCAGTCCTGAATGGAGCACATGGGATGCTATCAACTCTCTGGTGGCTGCATGGATGTTGAACTCTATGACTCCGGCTATTGCCAACATAGTAGATACAATTGTAAGTGCAAAGGTGATGTGGAAAACACTGAAAAAGATGTATTTAGGTGCCGAAAATGTGATGTTGATGGTTGAAATAGAAGATCGACTCCATGATCTCAAACAGGGGGAGCAGTTGGTGATGGAATATGTTGCTGAACTGAAGAGTTTGTGGGCTGATGCAGATCATTATAAGCCTATCCAATTGCCACACTCAGAGTGTGTGGCATGGGTGAAGAAGTGGATAGAAGAAAAGAGAGTCATTCATTTCTTGAGGGGGCTGAACACAGAGTTTGAGGTAAGATGTACTGCTATATTTCATCAGGCCACTCTTCCTAGCCTAGATGAGGCCATAGCTGCTATTTCACAGGAGGAGTATAGACTGAAGGTGATGAAGGAGACTCCTACATCTTCATCTCAGAGATCTTTACCTCGTCCTACTTTTTTAGCAACCAGCAGCGTGACACTGGACATTTGGCTCGTGATTGTCCTAAGCCACATAGGACCAACAGCCTAAGAGGAAGAGGTAGCAGAGGTGCTCTAAGGGGTAGTAGAGGCCGTGGAGGCATTGGAGGCAGAGGTGGCTATAGAGCCAACATAGTGGGCACAGAAGAGGAATTTCCAAGAGCAGAGACTTCATCAGTGAAAGTCGAAGAACCCAGGCAATGGAAAGAAAAAGTTGAGAACCCAAGAGATAAGGATCAAGGTAATTTTGTTGGTGATTTTGTCAACTTCGCCTACATAGATGAAGGTAATTATGCCCATGCGTCAATACCTATACACACACCGTAATTAAATTGGATTTTAGATTTAGGGGCATCAAAGCATGTCACAGGTGCATCATGTGAGTTTGAATCATATATGCAATATCCCCCCACATGTAAAGAAACTATACAAACTGCTGATGGCACATCGCAATTTGTTAAAGGTGTTGGAACAATTCAATGCACTCCATCTATTAAATCATCATCAGTTTTGCATGTACCAGCTTTTTCGATCAATCTAGTATCCTTAAGCGCTTTACTTGATCAATTGGATTGTCAAGTTACACTTGACCAGGAGAATTGTTTAATTCAGGAAAGGAGGACAGGGAGGAATCTTGGGACTGCAACCAGGCATAGTGGGTTGTGGTATATTGATCGTGCAGGGACGAATGAGGCATTATGTACTGTTTTGGCTGCAACGACAGGAGAGAAGGAAGCTACTGTGATGCTATTGCACTGTAGATTGGGGCACCTTTCTTTCAGTAAAATGTGTAAAGTCTTTCCTAATATAATGTGTGGGGTGGATAAGAACAAATTACTATGTGATGCTTGTGAGTTTGCAAAACACACAATAACATCTTATTTGAGTAAGGGCATTAGAAGTGTGTTCCCTTTTGTGCTAGTACATTTAGATGTTTGGACATGTCCTGTGGTTTCTATAAGCGGAATGAAATATTTTGTCACTTTTATTGACTGCTTCTCTTGAATGACAAGGGTATATCTCATAAAACATAAAGATGAAGTGTTGAAATGTTTCCAGGATTTTTGTGCCCTTGTGAAGAATCAATTCAATACACATGTTCAAATAATAAGGACAGATAATGGAACTGAGTATGTGAACAAGGAATTTAGTGCATTCCTGTCAGCCCATGGTATATTACATCAAACATCATGCCCAGATACTCCTCCACAAAATGGCGTAGCTGAAAGGAAGAACCGTCATATTTTGGAGGTTGCTCGGTCATTAATGTTTACAATGAATGTGTCTAAATTTCTGTGGAGTGAAGCTGTTTTGGCAGCTACATATCTCATTAATCGTACCCCATCGAGGATACTCGGGATGAAGACTCCATGCGAAATGTTATTTGGTGAGAACACTTTTGTGGTTCCTCCTAAGGTTTTTGGATGCACATGTTTTGTTAGAGATCACAGACCTTCAGTGAATAATTTAGATCCTCGTGCAGTAAAGTGCATCTTTGTGGGGTATTCCTCAGGACAGAAAGGTTACAAATGTTGGAGCCCAATTGAGAGACGTTTATTTGTAAGCATGGATGTGACATTTAGGGAGTCAGTGCCATATTATGGAGAGAAGACTGACCTAAGTTTTATGTTTAAACCTCTACTTGTTGGGACAGATAAAGTTCCACATGAGGGGGAGAACAACGATGTGGAAAATAATTCAGTTGAAAAACTACCGAGTATAGAAGGAGTGATAAGTGGTCCATTGCCTCAATCAAGGAGAGTGGAAATAGTAAATGATGAGTCAGACTCGTCTCAGAAAGAAAATTCTCAACTTGACTTGTTTCAAAATAAGGATGTCTCAAAGGTGTATACTAGAAGAAAGTTTAGAAGCCCACCCGAGGTAACAGAGGCGGACCCATCATCTCCGGTGCATGAGAGTAATAAAGAGATAATTGATGTATCTACATCATCAGAAGTTGAAACTGAGCCCTCATCAGATAATTTTCCCATTGCACTACGGAAAGGTACACGGACTAGTGCAGGAATGCCTCCACGAAGGTATGGATTTGAGCATGATATCAGTAATTATGTTTCATATGCCTCTTTATCTTATGCATATAGAGCATTTGTAGCCTCATTGCAATTAGTTAAAATTCCCAAAGATTGGAGAGAAGCAAAGAATGATCCCAAATGGCATGAAGCCATGTTGGAGGAGTTGTGTGCTCTTGAAAAGAACAAAACATGGGATCTTGTCAAACTGCCTGCAGGAAAAAGGCCTGTGAGTTGCAAGTGGGTCTTCACTGTGAAACAAACTCCTGAGGGCAAGGTGGAAAGATATAAGGCTAGATTAGTGGCACGGGGTTATAGCCAGACATATGGTATTGATTATGATGAGATGTTTGCACCTGTGGCAAAGATGAGCACAGTAAGAATATTAATATCTTATGCAACAAACTTTGGGTGGCCCCTACATCAGTTGGATGTTAAAAATGCTTTCCTTCATGGAGACTTACAGGAGGAAGTATATATGGAGATTCCACCTGGTTGGTCCAATCCTAAAGCAAGTGGGATGGTGTGCAAACTAAAGAAGTCTTTATATGGTCTCAAGCAGTCTCCTAGAGCATGGTTTGATAGATTTAGACGGGCTCTATGTGATATGGGCTACAAACAATGCAATGGAGATCACACATTATTCTACAGACATTCTGGACTCAAGATCACGGTGTTGGCTGTGTATGTGGATGACATTATTATCACAGGTGACAACGAGACAGAGATTACAAGTTTGAAGAAGAACTTAAGTAAACAATTTGAGGTCAAGGATCTTGGTCAACTAAGATACTTTCTTGGTATTGAAATCGCTCGATCTCTAATGGGTATAGTGCTCTCACAAAGAAAATATGTTCTAGACTTGCTCCATGAGACTGGTATGCTTAGGTGTTGACCTGCTTCAACACCTATTGATCCAAACCACAAATTATGTGTTGAATCAGGCGATCCAGTGAACAAGGAGAGCTATCAGAGACTAGTCGGTAGACTCATCTACTTATGTCATACAAGACCTGATATTTCATATGCGGTGAGTGTTGTGAGCAGGTATATGCACGATCCCAGAAGTGGACACTTGGATGCAGTTAACCGGATCCTAAGATATTTAAAAGGTAGTCCCGGAAAGGGACTTATGTTCAAAAGTCATGGTCATATTAATGTTGAGGGCTATTGTGATGCTGATTGGGCAAGTAGCCTTGATGACAGGAGAATCAACATCAGGCTATTGTGTGTTCGTTGAAGGAAATTTAGTGTCATGGTGAAGCAAGAAACAACTGGTCGTATCTCGTTCTACTGCTGAAGCCGAATACAGAGCCATGTCACAAGGGTTGTGTGAGATCCTGTGGGTAAGAAACCTTCTATCTGAACTAAAGGTGCTGAGGAAAGGTCCTTCTATGCTACAATGTGATAACAAATCGGCTATCAACATTGCCAATAATCCAGTCCAACATGACAGGACCAAACATGTTGAGATTGATCGTTTCTTCATCAAGGAGAAAATAGACGAAGGTGTTTTAGTTTTGGGTCATGTAAGTTCAAGTGAACAAGTGGCAGATTGCTTAACCAAAGGTTTAGGGCTAAAAGAATTGGAGTTAGCATATAACAAGATGGGGATGATAGATATCTATCACCCATCTTGAGGGGGAGTGTTAGGCTGTGTGTGTATGTGAATGTAGCGTGGCCCAAGGGCCCATGAACTATGTATATAGATGTACCCTTGCAAATAAACAGAGTGAGAGTTCCAGAACATTCATTACCAAACTCTCTTCATCTTGGGACCAAAGGTTATGCATTATTTTCATAAGTTTGTATTTCACCATTAACTTGTCTATGATATTGACAATGCGGCAAATTTGTTCATGCATCCACATAATTGGTTTGATGATTCTGCTTGGTAAAGAAATGTACACTGATGATTGCATCTAACCTCATGGTTTTGACAAGTATATTGGTTTCGGGCTTCTCGCTGGCAAAATGGTATTTTGTAAATTAACTGTTATAGAGTGAAGAAGTTGCAAAACAACCATATCTGAAGTTGTTTTAGCTCATAAGTAAAAAAGAATTGTAGCTTCCATTTAAACTTATAAAGGTCAAGAGGATTGTACTTGATCTTTGATATGCAAGAAGGTAACAAGAGGATATTCCTTTTCTTTATAGACCATGTTGTCGCAATGTTGGAATATATTTGATATTCTGAGACATGCCTCTTCAGATAGGACGCATGCAATGTTTTATTTGCATCCTTTTTGTTGCGTGTTTTCTGAACTATCTCTGTGTAGATTCTAAATTTAGAACGTGCAATTGTATTTACATGCTTCTGTTTTTTTTTTAGCTTTGTGTTTCCACTTAAAGTGGATTAATTTGTTAGGTGCACTTTGGAGTCCCTTAACCCATGCATACGTTTTTGTTGAGTAGATGCTTGACAGATTATGGCAACAGGATTGATAATGAGGGGATCACCAAGATATTTCATTCGTCAGAAAGCAACAGCGTGGATAGGGTTATGGCAGTACTCAACGCTGATCCAAACACTGCATCAAATTGTGCACTTCCTCAGGTTCCTCAACGTGATGTATATTGCTACTTTGACTCTACAAGTGAGAGCACTTTTGCCTTGGCAGGTTATAAGCACATTTCCATTGAATTCTCCAATGCTTGTTTTAATCAATCTCAGTTTCTTATTACAAGTTTTTTGTAACTTTACGCCATTTACAGATTCTCCACGCCACTGGCTTAGAACTGACGGACATGGTTCCCTGACTTTTTTTCTTGATGGACCTCATGCAGACACTCAGAGATCTGAGAGACAACATATAAGAAAGAGAGGCCCAGTGCATGATCCTTCTTCTAAGATCACAAAAAGATCAAAGGTGAACAGTAGCACCTTAGACAGCAGATCAAAAGATGAATCAAAACAATTGATACAAGTTGGTTCCTTTTTCCATCAACATTCTTTCTCATGTAACTATGAGGGCTGGCATTTGTCTTATTTTATTTCTGAACTTATGGGATTTTGCCCTGTGTTATATGCAGGTAAGCGTGAAACCAAACAAAAGCTCAGAGGAGCAAGAGTTTCCAAACACTACTCTTCTTTCAGATGTCTCGGTGCTCTCTGCATTATATTTAGATGATAATGCAAATCAGATATTTGATTCTGTGCCTAACTATGATGATTTGTACGGATCTGTGTCGACACCGGGCAAATCTCTAAATATGGAAGCACCTGGCACAAATATGCATCTAAGAAAGAGAGGTCAACCAGAGACATGTGATTGCTCTCCAAAAATCACGAAAAGGGCAAAGGTATGTGGATCAAAGACCTCAGAAAGCAACCTAAAAGATGAGTCCAGAAAACTGACGCAGGTGGGTTCCTTTTTCCAGAAACAGTTTTGTTTGAGTTGTAATGTGATATTCATTCAGTTACTTTTGTAGGTCTTTGTTCATTTTGTTGACACATGTATCTCTTTGTAGGTCAATCTGAAAACAACTACTGTGAGGAAATTAACATTTTATGCGATGGTTACTTTTGTAGGTCTTTGTTCATTTTGGTGATACCTGCATCTCTTTGCAAGTCAATCTCAAAACAACTACTGTGAAGAAATTAATATTTTCTGCGATGAATAGAAAAGGCATAAGATCTTGTGATGCATACCTCTTGTACTGTGGAAGAGTATTAGAGGAGGCCTACTTACTTTCAGTATTTTCAATTCCAAAAGATGCATCCTTCAGAATTATTCCTCGCTTGCGTGCTGGACAGTAAGTTCTCTTTCCAGAGTATAGTAATTCCCAACCGCTTGATTACATGACCTGACGAAGCAATTGATGTTTCTCAAATATCTGTCCTCTATTTTAGATTGTTATTATGAAATTTTAATCTGGTCACCTTGCAATATTTTGTGATGATGAAGAGATCTCCTTGTATAAATGGTTAGGTTGTTAAACCTCTTGTTTCACCTAGATTTGTGTTAAAGTTTCCCCTGATGAATATTCTCTCTGTTCTGAAATATAGGTTGATTTAGTTTTGTCCTAAGTCAAATTTATGTAATAACTATGACTAAGTTTATAGAAAAATATAATAAAATGATACCAAGTAAATGCACTGTCAAAACAATAACATGGTGAAGTTAATGAAACTAATTTGATGCCAGTGCATTTTTCTCTAAACTTGGTCAAAATTGATGAAGTTTGACTTAGGACAACTAAAATGACCTACATTCTGAAACTGATGGAATATTATACTATCTCCATCCTCAAAAGAATTCAGTTATCGCTTTCTGAAGAGTCAAACAATTTGAACTTTGACTAAAGATATATTAAAGAAAGGACTAACATTTGTGATACAATAAGTACCACTAGATTAATTATGTAATATATTTTTTGTAATAAATTTTATTAGAGACACAAATGTTAAATACTATTCTAAATTTGATCAAACTTAAACTAGTTTGACTGGCATAACTTTCATAGTTGCATTGTTTTGTGGATGAAGGGAATAACTTGCTTTTAAGATTTATACTTTTGCAGAAAGTTTTCTTTCGAGAGTAGTCGCTGAATAAAACCCATTTAAATATTTGTTACTTGTATTGTGTATATTTTCAAGTCATAGTTTGATGGTACTTCAGGGATCAAATGTTGATCACATACAAAACTTTTGGTGTCGTCATTAAAGACATGAAGCCTTTTTACAAGGTGGTTCTGCCAGTTATTCTGCGGAAAAAGAATGCAACTGGGGATGTGTACATGATTTTTCTCTCACAAGCAGCCAGGGTGCTTGTTGTTCAGCTCTTGATATACCTTTCGTATATGCATTCTGAAGGGTGGTGTTTCAAGGGAAAGTTCAAAATTACAAACTTTGTATTCTGGAATGGCATTGCTATGATGCATCCAGATGTTCCAAAGTTTAATGCAAGTGCAGCTTGGTGTCAAAGAGATATGGTCAAATTAGGTGAAGAGATCGAAAAGATGTTCAAGAGAATTAACTTCTTCCCAAATGGTTTTGGTCAATTGCCTGGTTATGTTAACCACTTAGTTGAGCTGTTAAAAAAAATTTCCAATTCACAAGTGGGATTCCAAGGTCTACAGGTTATATCTGAGTAACCACCCGGATCTTTTATCATTCAACGAAAGGATCAGTAAGTATGTTGGAATGGATTTACAATATGACTTCATGGAGGTCAATGTGAAGAAGGCCTTTGCTAATGCTGTTGGGGATTTTGGAACTTGGGAACAAAGTATATGTCAGGTGGAACCACTGTGGGACACATACTGGCATAATCCAAAAAGCAGTACAGAGTCTAGGTTTGGTTCAGATGGGGTATCTTGGATGGCTCTTGGAAGAAACTTCTTCAATCATCCAAATGAAAAAGTAAGCTTAGTTTTATTTTGGTTTTACATGTTCATGTGTTTAGCAAATAATCCATGCATTTTGGCAAATAATTAATGTGTCTCTTGTTATATGCAGAAAAGAGGAGGCTTTAGGAAATCAGCTGTCCCAGTTGGTTTTACCGAGGAACAAGCAGAAGCGGCATTGGCCTTCTACTGGAAAGATAATTTGGCCAAGTTTTTGTTGAATGTTATCGACAATTTCTGCCCCCCAGCTGGCATGGATATCAAACTCTTGTACGTTGCTTTGCTACTGCTTTTCTCTTTAATTCATATGTAATATATATAGATTGCTGAATGGTTTTGTTTTGATTAAGGTGTGGCAATGACCTGGTTGACCCTGACTCTAGAGGTGGCAAATCTGGTGGGACTGAAGTAGGTCAGTTGCAATCTGACCTGGTTGATCCTGACTCTAGAGGCAGCACATCTGGTGGGACTGGAGTAGGCCAGCAGTCTTAGTTTGTCAAAGTATTTCGGTACCGAGATATTTTTCTGAGTACTATGATTGGGTACCGACATTTTTCTGAGTAATATGACTCTGGTGTTGCTTGCACGAGTCCTTTTGGTGGGGTGGGGGTGGGGGGACTACTTGAAAATATATAATTACCACTACTAGTTCAGATTTGTTTTGGCAATCTATGTACAAATTTGATCTTATACCTGCTTAAACTGTTAAACAAAGGTGCGATTTGTATATCCTGCCTTCTCAGTCTGAACTGGGAATTCGTCTTTTCAAATCGTGTCTCTTAAGTGCATGCTGCGTTGCGGATAGTATGAATACAATCGGGGGGAGACGGTAACAAAGTAGCGTATTGCCTCCAGGCCCAAAATATCAAAAAGTCATCATGATTTGGCTTTGAGTTGTGCTTGCTTGAGGATGATGTGATCTTGAGAATGGATTGATCCATTTGTTTATTGTGCATCTTTTCTGAAAAGCCAAGCAGCTCCCTTAATCTGGCTGGAGCAGCAGGCCGTGTGGCAACACTAATTTTCTGTTATGTCCTCATGGGGTTGGGGCAACCTTTTCTTCGAACAACTTCAGGGGTATCTTAGTTTATATACTGCATGAAAGGTTGTATAAGATGCGCCCAAGCGCTGCGCCCTCAGCACCCAGGAGAGTTTACAAAACTTCACTTGGATAGGGGATAACTAAGTCCGTTTCTAAATTATTGGACATTTTGGCTTTTCTATATATAGGTATCAAGAAAAACTAAAATGTTTTATGATTTGAAACGGAGAGAGTAGAACGGTGATTTTTGGATTATTGCAACCAAGCCAAAATATATTATCTGTGTTTATGGCATGGGCCCCAACTATAATTCTTGTGATAAAATATATTCAACTTGGATCTTTGATATATGTAGATTAATTGCAAGGATTAATAACTGCAACCAAATTATAATTTGCGGTCAAGTTTTAAGAGATGTTATCGTCGATTATCAAGCATTGAATGCGTATTTCTTGTTCTACTTACTCATGCCACGTATAGCATCTTGCTTCGGCTAATCGGCTCAAACACTTGGGTAGCTCATATGAGGGGTTTTTTTTTTTGTGTGTCCACGAGTTTGCCAGCAGCTACCATTGGACCGGCCAAATTTGGTTGACACGGACTAAAATTTGGTCTACAGCCAAATGGACGCCTAAACTTATGGACAGGTCCAAAATTGACTTTGCCTTTCTAGAGGCAGCAACTAAACACGCCCGACACAAATGATCCGGCCAGTGTCATTTGTGGAGTCGAAGATTATGTAGTTCCAACATTCCACACTTTGCAACATGGGAGTTTGACGACGTCAGCATCGAGGTGGATCCAAGCTGTGTTTGGATCACGGATTGACGGCCTGGCCACGGGCAAGAATCTCGTGCCATCATCCAAGCAAAGCAAGCCTCGGTCGCTGTCTTCGCATAACCAAAATATTATGAGGGCCAGAGCGGTACAACGACGTTAGGCGCCCAGCTTGTGCAGCATCTCGGTGTCCTTGGAGATGGCGCCGATGCGAGACCAGTCGCCGCTGTACCTGCGGAGCACCAACAGCTACCCACTGGGGAACGAGCCGTAGCTCGGTCGGTCGGTCCTCCAGCTGCGCAAACCGTCGGTCTTGCGTTCGAGCCCAGCTCAACGTAAGATTTCTCACCGGAAGCAGTAGGTTCCTAAATAATTTCGTTGCCTCTCACGTGTGAAACCACAAAAAGAATGTGACGCGTCCGTCACCTACGGAGCCATAGATGGATCTGGTGTTCTCACGAAGAACGCGGTCTAGTAATCTAAGTGTAGTTGTAGGTTTGCTTGTATACTTATGATGTGTGTGACGTGCGTGAGTTGAGTTGATATAAGCTGTATATAAGCAGATACTGTAGCTATACCCAGATGAGAGGCGCAAAAAAAAAATTACCCGCTTTATAGTCCGCAGCAGGCAAATGCGGGGATGCATGCCGCAACAAACACCGACGGACGACAACCAAGCGGAGACTAGAGCGACGGCAAACGCTGCACCTGCAGTGCCATTGTTCTTCGTGACACGGGATCCATGCCAGGATTAGGAGATTCCTATGAAAGAAACTACTCGCAGCGGTTACTTGCGTCGTCGCGGCACGCATGGCTGATCCCTTCTCCTGTGAAGCACAAAACGTCGTCCATGGGCCATGGCGAAAAAAAAAACAAATGCCGCAGACAATACAGAGATAATATACTACTTCGGGTGCTACTATGATGTCTGAACACACCTCGGTCCGGATCCCAGACAAACCGGAGAGCAATTGACAATACTGAAATTCTGAATCGTCTTATCTTCAGAAAAATAACCTGATAAACCTGACTTGTACTATTACATCGATGTAGCTGCACATCCTGAAAACGAAAAACGATCCAACACTTCGCTTTTTCTACCAAGAATTGCAATGCAATTCGCCTTCTGAAATCCTAATATTTACGGTCGCTGTCTTCGGATATTCATGGGTGTGTTTGTTTCTGATTCTGAAACTACTGATTCTACTGATTCTTCATTATTCCTCTCTTATTATTTCTCACGTGATTCACCTGATTTATCTGATTCTGAGGCTGAAACAAACACACTAGGCGCCCAGCTTGAGCAGCTCCTCGGTGTCCTTGGAGATGGCGCCGATGCGACACCAGTCGCCGCTGTACCTGCGGAGCACCACCACCAGCTAGTCAGCTACCCACTGTAAGGTCCAAGCACTAGCAGAGCAGGCAATGCTGGGATAGCTCGCGGCGCAACCGCATGCGTGGAAGCTCACCCGGCGTCGACGAAGCCGAGGGCGAAGAGCGCGACGCCGGCCCGCAGCAGCACGGTCCTGGAGAGCACGCCGCCTCCCGCCCGCCGGTCGTCCTCGACCTCGTTCCCTGCCTTCTTCTTCGCGCTGCACGGCCAGAGGCGGCGCCCCCGCGCTGCCCGCCGGGGCGTGAGCTGGCGCGGCAGCGCCGGGACGGGAGCGCAACCAACCGGGCTGGCGCCCGCGTGCAGACGCAGCATGCCGGCCGTTCAGCTGGCGCCCGGCAGCGTGCGCTGTTTGAGCGGCTGTGTCTGGCCCTTTTTTATCGTTCGTTAGTTCTCGACCACACGTGTGTTAGCAGCAAAGCGAGCGAAAGGCTTGCACTGTTGCACGCACTTTGGTAGCTCCGCCAAAAGCGCCGTGTGGGCAAACTAGACGCGGAAATTTTACACTGCAGAGCATGTGCTCCCACACATGCCACCGTTAGATGTTCTTTGCGATGTGTGCCACCATTTACACTACTGCCGGTATTCATCTCGTATTTTTCTTGGAACATTTTTTTAACGATGTATATATGTCTGACAGCCGTACAGCACCTGACCACTTTTTCTTCTCTCGTTACTTTTCACCACGCGACCCACCCATCGAAATCTTCCACTTCTTCGCTGCCTTTACTTCTCCCGAGAAACAACGCTGCCGCCTCCGCCGCCGCACCATTAGTGACCCAACCTCGCCGCGCCGCCGTTCCACCTTGCCGCGCCGCCGCTCCACCTCGTCGCGCAGCCACACCATATCGTAACTCCACCTCGCCGCGTGCCCCCCTACACCTCGCGGCACCGCCACTCCACCTCGTCGTGCCGCTGCGGCACCCTCCTCCTAGTTGTGCCACCACTACAACTCGCCGCGCCACCCATCCACGGCCTACGTGCCTCATGTGCCCCCTCTGTTTAGGGTTCCCCATGTGTTTCTTCTTCTCAGATTTGCGAGCATGCATTTGTCTCAGCTGTTTTGCTTCCTTCAATTTATATTTTTTTTGTCATCACCGATTTGCATTTTTCTTCTAGTCACCTTACAGATCGGACCTCCTGCTTCTCGATCTAGTACTTCATGTACATTTTTGTTTTTTTTTCGTTTAATTGAATCCTGGTAGCGCTGTCTTGTAGGCTTTGGTTCTTCTCTACTACATCCTGTTGGATCTGCCTTTGTACAATTTGTTATCCAGACAGGTGAAGAGTTCTTTACATAATCTGTGTTTTTTTCCTTTAGATTTCCCACATGTCATTAATTTTTGCATCCCCTGCTTCATAATGGTAGTTAGCACTTATCTGTTGCTTACTTGTAATCAGTGCACTTCTAATTTAGTATTACATCCATTCATAGCAGTGTCCATTAATCGAATTTCAGAGAGTTTTGTTAGATTAACATGATGGTAAACTAGATATATGATGGTATAAAAACTTACAGTTACAGGTACCAGATTAGGACTTAGGAAGCTTAGAACGGTGCCCAAAAACATTGTCTTCCAGGACAATCTATCTACTTGAAATGTGAATATATTTAATTGTCTTACAAGTATGATACACAAATTTGTCTCTCCTGTTGTGAGTAGCTTCTCATAGATTCATTTGCTTACTCATGTATGTATATACACACATTTGTCTTCATTCTGCTACGTATGTTAAGCATTTGACTATATCTTATTGTAAATCCTCTACTTCCAAATTCGCTAATCCAATCAGTTTTTCCTTGCAGAAAGTAGATTTAAGACATGCTCTTATTTTGATAAATTCCTAGCACTGTGTTTGCTGAGTGTTTATGTACTTTGAATAAAAAAACCATGTGTGTATATAAATTCCTAGCACTATGTTGCTGAGTGTTTATGTACTTTCAATAAGTTCCTAGCCGACTGTGTTGCTGGGTGTTTATGTACTTGCAGGCATGGTTTTTAATACATTATACCGTCTTTTTAAGCCCAGATTTGCTTCGCCTTGAAATAAACAGGGGAGACCTCCTGTGAACCTTGACTGCGCGACAGTCGCTTTTGCTAAAGTCCCAATATTTATCTACATAAATACTCTGTTCGTCCTAAAAATAAGTACATGTCTAAATTATAAGGACTTGACAATTCTAAAGTATGACCAAATATACTTTGTTGTTAAAGTTGAGTTTCAAATCTATAATAATTTATAAGATAGAATTCAGTTGCATGTGCACTACAAAAATTCCTAAGAATATCATCTCATAGTTTTTGCCGGTGCACATGAACACTTTGATTTTGTTAAATTTTGAATGAACTTTTTTTCTAGATTGAATTTGGGTCTTAAATTTGCACCAAAGTATATATATGGATACACTATAAAAAACAATGCCAAGATACATAGCAAATTGAAGGTACCAAAAAAATCACTTTTGGTACATCCAATTTTCTATCTATATTAGAAAATTGAATGTACCAAGAAAATCACTTTTGGAACATCCACATTGTTATCTATGAAGACAACGTATGCCTAAATACATAGAAAATTGAATGTACCAAAAAAATGCAAGGCAATTTATAATTTGGAAGTGAGGGAGTAGCATTCAAGTGCACGTGCACTGTAAGACAAATCTGTAGAAATTCAGTTCTCGAGTGCACAATGCTTGATCTCACAAATACATATATAATGCACTATCCATGTGCATCCTTTTCAAAAAAAAAGTTTCAACAATATAACATAAAAACATGTGTGAATCATGTAACAGAACCACCTATGGGTCGAGTTGGGCCAATTTGAATAGTGTTGGGCCGTGGATACTGTAGCGATAGGGTTACTGTTCACCATGAGTATTGTAGCACTAAATTGGGATGGGCTCAATGTTGGATATTGTAGCTCGGAGACTGTAGCATGCCGGTTACTGTAGATCGCGGAGCACTGTTCAAACCGAAACTTAGATTCGGAGGTTCGCCGGATCGACTTAAATAGACAGGCCAAGGACGCGTAATAACCTTTGGTTCACCGTTTTGAACGAAGCGAGGATGAAAGTTTAAACGGGTTGCTACGCAGGTGGGGCCCACTTCTCGGTAGAGCAGGTCTAGCCGGGTGCCGGGTCTGGGTTGTTACAAATCAGGTACACGCGAATATCGAAATCCAACATATCACTTGCCAAAAATCCAAAGGATCATATGTTGCAGTACTCTCCAACTGACATGCAAAACATAATGGTAAGTGGCTAAGTGCTACTCCAAGCCTCCATTAACCCTAATAAGAGAAACTACTCCATCACATAATAATTCATGACATTCTGCGTAGCCTTCTCTAGAGCTGAAGTGCCTGAGTGAGTGCACTTTCACAATGGGACCCTCTGCTTTTCTAGAGCTGAAGGGAAGTGAGAGAAATAAAGGAAACAAGGGAGAGAGTTTCTGGAACTGAAGGGAAGTGAGAGAAATAAAGGAAAACCAAGCAGGGAGAGAGAACGCCAGTTGCCTGCAGACGCCGGCCATGTCGCACGTCGCGCCGCACCATGACCTGCAGACGCCGGCCATGTCGCACGTCGCGCCGCACCATGACCAAATAAACTAATAATATGCGTGTACCTGTGTACTACGAAGGTACAGTATATGTTAGTGTATTTGAAGTTGAATCCATTTATATTTTAGCTGCAGTAAAGGACGCACGAATCTGGAAATATTATATCTGACGGCTGCATGCTTTGGAGCATTGCTCATGGGAGCAGAATTTACTTTCTCGGGCAAAGTCTTGATACTAGATAAAGAATAATTCGCAAGCGCACGAATATCGATGAGTATTTTACTGAAAGATATTCTAGAGTATCGTTATTTATTTATCCGGTAGAAGAATACGTGTATCTGGCTAACCCAAGTCTATACTTAACCCCTGAGCTAGAGACAAGATAGCAAGATATGAGCGATATAGAGAGGATTACTCCGTCAGTCTTCCTCTAACCTATAATAAGCTGTACTAATATTGCTCAAAGGAGGGATACCTAGGAAAAAAACACCACAGAGAATCCTTAAGCCCGGCTCACTACTCCTACCAAACCTCCTGACGGAACGTGGAATACAGAGACAACAAGGGAACTATCTATAACATCCCAGATGTTAATAAGCAATTAAAATTATAATCAAGTGCATTATCAAGCATAATCATTGAACATCATGGTATAAATGCATTCATATTTTAATTATGTCTTTTATATGATGCTTAGTTTTATACAAGAAATGATGATGCTTTCTGTTTACTTAAAGTTTCCTTATCATTTTATGTGACTTTATAAATGTTTAAAACAACCTAAAATTTATCTTGTTATCTTGTGCTTTGTTTAATGTTTATGTTAGGTCAACCATGATATGTCTCAACTAAAACAAGTTTATATTTATAGGTTGGTTGTGCTTTTGAAATGATGAGTTGGTTGATAATTCAAAAACTACTTTCAAAACCCTATTTTATCCCTCTTTCTATATTTCAAAATCTATAAAGAATTTTGAGATACTCTCAAAATATGATTTGCAGATCTTGACAAGAGCTACAATAATGGTATTCAAAGTTTTCAAATTTTCAAAAATAATTTTAAATGAATTTGAAAATACAGTTTTCCATCATTTGTCCCTTTTTGATTTTAAATCCATATTTCAAAATTTATGCATAATTTGGGAAAACTTTGTATATGAAGAAGGTTTGGTTTGAAAATTTGAGAATTTCATACATTGGACGATTTTCAAGTTATTTAGAAAATCAAAAGATTTTTAAAATGTTTGTTCTAGGGATTTATTCTTTTTTTGCTCTCTTTTCAAAATTTGATTTAAAATCTAATTTCTGAGAAGAATTTGAAGTTCTTAATTTTTACAAAAGCGTAGAGCTTGAAATTTTGAACATTCTATTGATTGAGAGTTTTTCAAGTTCTATTTAAAATATTGAAGTAATTTATAATTTTCGACGAGTGGTAGTTCTGTAATTTTTATGAACAGTACTCGCGCGAGCTGCTCCTCTGTTCTGCTGCCGCGTCGTCGCTGTGAGCCATTTGGCCGCGTCTTCGAGACCTCACGTGTTGGCAGCTGCGTGGCTGAGCTCACGAAGCTACTGGACGCCTAGAAGCTGTCGCGCCCGCCTTTATCTTGCTCAGGAGGCCGCCGTCCCTCACTCTGCCGGAAATGGCAGCAAGAGCAGCCCAACGCCGCCGCCATCTGATTTCGTCGCCGTTGTCGCGTCTCCACTCAATTCCTCATGCGCATATCTCTGCCATCGCCTTCTCTAGCTCCTCAAGCCAGCCACGTCGCCCTTTAACCAAAACTGGGGGCTTAGAGAGTCGTATCGCCATGATCGCATGGCTGTCAGGCTGAGCATCGGCCGCCGCTCACGCTTCAGCTGCTCGGCGCCGTTCCACTCTCAACTAGCACCACCAGCAGCTTTGCCTCCGCCTCCTGCAGCTCGCGTGCGCTCTCGCTAAGCTCAGCCACCGTCCGAGCATAGCGCCGCCATGTCGCTCTGCCACCGAGCCGCGGGCTCGCATGGCCATGCCACCACGAGACATCTCGTGTCAAGCCGAGGTCACCTATGGGCGCGGCCTAATGCCTCCATGCTCCCGTGCCCCTTCTTCGTCACCGGGAGGCACACCCATTGCCGGAAACCGCTGTCCCCGGTCACCTCCTCCGCTCCAATTCGCGCCAGGGGCTTCGCGCAAGAATTCAACTAAAGGCAGGGTTCTAACTGCGAAGTCTATGACTCAGGTGAATAGTGTCCTGAGGACCTGTTTGTAGCAGTTTTTCTCAAACTTCAGAAAATCATATTTGGAGTTTGGTAATTTCATTTTTGGTGAACCAAATTTTGTTGTGTTTCTTGTGATGCCTAGTTTTTATTAAAAATATGAAACATGCCATGTTTTGTAGAAAAATAAATAGTTATATTTTATGCCTTTTATTTAATGTTTTAAAAGAGGAAAATTCATATCTCATGCTATGTAACTTCTTTTGACTTGAAATTTTTATGACATGTTTCTTATGCCATGTGTGTCCTGTAGTAAAAATATTATGGTCATTGGATGCAGTATGCTTAATCTTTTGATTTATCTTATTTGTTACTTATTAAATAGTTTATAATTACAATAAAAATGTATAAATGAAAAATATGGTTCCTTTACCTTTGTGTGATACTGTTATGTCATGTTAACACCTAATATGGCTATGTAATTTTAGAATATGTGAAGTTTTATATTTATCTTGTGTAATGTAATGCTTTAAAAATGGTTTATAATTAGTTAGTTAATTAATCTTGATATGCTTTCACCAAAGCATTGCCGTGCATCATAACATACATTCCATCATGCTAAAGCATGCATCATTCTACTACGTGTAGTTTTGAGGGTGAGTTGGATCGTGGTACATTTCGAAAAGTACCATTCAAGATGGAGACGTGGATCCATGATGTTGGTGTCATCCATCCCTGGAGCTGGTGTCAAGAGTAACACCTGTGATCCCGACGAGAATTAACCACCGCTGCAACCAAGGCAAGCCTGGATCCATTCAAACCCTTCCTTGATTTTATAAAAGTTTTATCACTTCAGTTATAAAATGTTGCATTAAGTAATAGGAGTTGAGTGAAAACCTACCAATTGCATTACCTGTCTACTACCTTATTCCGTGTTATCTGTTATTTATAAAATACATACTAATGCTTAGTCCTACTTAATTAGCTATGTTTTCAAAAGTAAAAGAATGAAAAAGATGAGGATGGCTTTATCTGTGAAATCATGATGATAGTCAATAAATTGAGTCCGGACGGGTAACTTGCATTGGGAAAGGAGTCCCTCTGTAGTGTTTCCGTCTGTTGATGCCCTAGGTCCCGTCCGATGGTGAACTGGTGATATCGAGAAATTAGAAAATCCATATGCATGAAGTGATATACTAAAGGTTGGAGCCCAGGTATGTCATAGAGTGATATATAGTGGGCCAGAGTCCCCACATATGTCATAGTGTGGTATACTGTGGGTTTAAGTTTCCACGTATATCGGTACACTGGGTCTAAGTGCTCACGTATATGGCTGCGGTTGTTATCCCGGTATATCTGTGATCTGGTATGCATCGGAGTTAGAGTCTTCGGTATCCCAGTGATCTAGGTCCCAGTTGGGTATAAAAATGGATTCGAATCGCCGTTGCTTCTCAGAGAAGAAGACTCGATCGGTGTTCATCATCGTAGTACAACTTGAATGATGATAAGGTATCAAAATAAAGTTGGTTAGTAATCTCAAGCTAAAGCGAAACAACTTTACTTTCTGTTATATCTAATGATGAGTTAAAATTTGATCCACAAGAGATTTTCTGCAAAAAGTCCTTGCTTCTTGCGAGCCTTGTCTAGTCCCTCTGGCCTGCATTTCTGAGTCTTCACCCATCTTTTTCGTCGGGTCAGTCTCGTTGAGTACTTTTATACTCAGGGTTTGTTTAACCCCTATTGCAGGTGCTGACTGGTGTTGCTAATCAGTTCATATCGGTGGGCTCGATGTAATCTGGTTGTCCTTTTTCGACTTAGGTGCTCTACCTAAGTTGTCTTCTGTAGTTCTACTCTGCTTCCGCAATTGAAGATAAGTTTATAAAAGATAACTTATTTATAATTTGTAAATTTACTTTTATCTTTTCTTTGCACTCTGATTCTTATTTTGTAACAAATGTTGTAATGTTATAGCTACTCCTTTGTTGATCCTGGTATGAGTATAAAATATGGTTTAATTGGGGTCCTTTTAGGGCACCTGACAGGGCTTTCTAGGTTGTATGGAACACATGCATGGCTGTCAGAGGTCTTGAGGACAATGATAGGTATGTGTGGGCCATATAATTTAGAAGGTTATGCCACACTGTCACTGATATGAGTATAACATGTTTTAACTCTGTATCCATGTTCAACAAAGTGCTGCTTGGTTGGTTGTTTTTCAGCGTGAACTGATCACATCATTACTGATTTATGTATATATGCTAACCGATGACACAAGAATCGATCTAGGTCTTCAGTGAGCCGAGGATGTCCGATCATCTAGGGTAGTTGACCTTGCTCGTGTCGGTAACTGACTATACTCATGAGTTTACAAGTACAATCCACACGCAAATTTCCGAAAAATCCAATCCAAAACCCCCATCCCAGGCGCACGTAGCAAGTCCCTACCGCGTAGCACGGCGGATGCTCCCGCTCGAACCCAAAAAGGCCCCACTCGGCCACGCCACATCGAAGTGTTTGAGAGTTTGCCCGGTGCATCCCCCCGGCGGCACGGCCCAAACCAACACCGACCCGAACCGCACGTCTCCTCCCCCTGCCCAACGCAACCCTCCCCTCCCCCTTGTCTTCCCCTCCTCTCCTCACGCCGACCACTCCCTTCCTCATCGCCGCCGCCGCCGCCGCTTACTCGTCCCCACAACCGCTTCGATCCATCGCTCGCGCTAGGTTTTCCGAACGACCCCCTCCTTGTGTTCCACCGGTCTGGCTCGATTCGTTCCGAGGGCGGCTGCTCCGAGCTCTTAGCCACCCGTCGCCGCTGTAGCCCGCTGCTGCGGGGGTGCTCTGCCGTCGGCTGCCGCTGGTGTCGGGGACTAGGGTTTTGGGTCCGCCAGGCGGAGGAGGGTGCATTGGTTGGCGCGCGCATGGGGATGGTGCCCAACGGGCTCCTGCCCAGTGCGTCCGCTGGGGTCACGCGGCGGCTCGACCCCGAGCGCTGGGCCGTCGCGGAGGACCGCACGGCGGAGTTGATCGCGCGCATCCAGCCCAACGCGTACTCCGAGGGGCGGAGGCTGGCCGTGTACCACTACGTGCAGCGGCTCATCATGAGCTGCCTCTCCTGCCAGGTAGGGTACCTGCTTCCGATTGCCCACCACAGGTAGCAGTGGAGATTAGCATCTGTCTGAAGTTGAACGCTCTTAGATGGCTGCGAGGACTGCTATGTGGATGCGTAGATGAGACTGCTATTTTAGAACTGGCTAGCGTAATAATCGATGCTTTTACTTTCTGTTTGCTATTCAAATGTTTGTCTGAGCAACAGAAGCTTATTCTGGAGAGAGTGCTCGTTGGAAATGGTGGCTTATGGTTCCAGAGGGCCTCTGGTCACTTAACACCAATGCTTCAGATCTGATACTTGTTTAGAAGCATGAAGCTTTCATACAATGGGGATGACTGGGGAAAAGTGATATGTGCATCGGGGAAGAGCATGAAGAGAGATCGTGGATAGTGTATAGTTGTGTATTCCCCTCTTTGTACACATTCCTGTGACATGAGGTGTATGGAATCCTGTTTAATAGTTATAAATCAATAGGCATATGTGGCTGTATGAAAATCCTGGGTTGTCCGTTGAGATGAGCATTTGCTGTGCAGCCTAGGAGGCAGTGTAATAGATAGTGGGCCATGCACATTTAGCGGCAGGGCTTTCTTGAGGCTAAGACCCAGCTATAGCGGGCTAAAACAGCTAAACTGAATGTCAGTACAAATAGCGGTGTGCTACTCAAAACAGCTATATCTGTCTCCTTCTATAGCAGCACCTATAGCTGGCTATTTATTTCCTTGCTAGGAGGTGCATCGGGATACCACTTTTACCTTACTTTGAAATAGACTTGTTTGTTTGCCTTATGCATGTCAAGGGGGATTTTTTCACTAGCATTTTGGACGTTCCTGCTTTTATCTTCAGTATCCTGTTATCCAGTTGACTTTATATGCTTCACAGAGAATTGGTCTCTTCCTCTCTGCAGGTTTTTACCTTTGGGTCAGTCCCTCTCAAGACTTACTTACCCGATGGTGACATTGATGTCACTGCTTTTAGTAATAGTGAAGAATTAAAGGAGATCTGGGCAAATCTTGTCCGGGATGCATTGGAGCGTGAAGAGAAGAATGAAAATGCTGAATTTCATGTAAAAGAAGTCCAGTATATTCAGGCAGAGGTATTTTTCTCCGTGATATCTCTTTTAGTTGCTGTATAAGCATCAGAAGCTCAATATGAGGTTACACCTCTGCTAAATGTGTACCAATAGAGTTTAAATTAGCATCACAGCTCATGGCTGCATTTACAACTTTATGATTGTGTCGAAGTTATTACCAGAAGTTGCCTATTGCATGCTGTGCCATATGAATCTGTACAGAACAGAAAGTAACGAAATATCTAAGTTAAAGCTTCAGTTCAATATGTGGTGTCACTCCTTTAATACAGTTCTTTGCAGAATGCAGTGTGGGCACAATCACTATGCTAATATATACTATTAAATTTTAGGAGGATTATGTTTTTGAAGACACTTGTAGCATTAGCCTTAGTTCTTAGTATAGAAAAATGCATCGGATATCGTTTTTTTTTGGCTCCCTTCCCTTGTCTTCTTTTGGGGAATATACCTTGTCCATGTTTAAGCCTTTAAGTATTTGCCACTTATATATTTTTTTTCATACATTTGTGTCATTCCCTCATGTTTCATGTATCATGTACAGGTCAAGATTATAAAGTGTCTTGTGGAAAACATTGTTGTTGACATTTCATTTAATCAAGTTGGTGGACTATGCACACTATGTTTTCTTGAAGAGGTGTGTTCTTACTTTCCAAATCCAGCTTAATTTGTATATACAGAGCATGCGCTTGAAACTTTACCATTTATTTATATCTCATAATACAACAACAACAACATAGCCTTTTGTCCCAAGCAAGTTGGGGTAGGCTAGAGATGAAACCCAAAAGAGACCGGGAAACAAAGGACACATAGAGGGTACAAGAAAAAAGGCACGTTAATTGCTAGTCTCCAAGCGCTCCTATACATAGCTAAATCCTTAGGGATATTCCACTCCTTAAGGTCTCTCTTAACCGACTCGTTCCAAGTCGGTTTAGGTCGACCTCTACCGTTCTTTACATTATCGACCCGCTTTAGAACCCCACTACGCACCGGCGCCTCAGGTGGCCTCCGTTGGACATGGCCAAACCATCTCAACCGGTGTTGAATCAATTTCTTCTCAATTGGTGCCACCCCAACTCTATCCCGAATATCGTCGTTCCGGACTCTATCCCTCCTTGTGTGCCCACAACACCATCGCAACATACGCATCTCAGCTACACTCAATTGCTAGATATGATGCCTTTTTGTAGGCCAACATTCAGCACCGTATAGCATCGCCGGACGAATCGCTGTCCTATAAAACTTACCTTTTAACTTCTGAGGCACCCTTTTGTCACAGAGGACGCTGAAGCTTGACGCCATTTCAACCAACCGGCTGAGATTCTATGCCTAACATCTTCATCGATGTCGCCATCCTTTTGTAGCATCGATCCTAAATACCGAAAAGTATCCTTCTTGGCCACCACTTGCCCATCGAGACTAACGTCTCCCTCCTCATTCCTAGTCGCGCTGAAGTTGCACCTCATGTACTCGGTCTTTGTCCTACTAAGTCTAAACCCTTTCGACTCTAACGTGTGCCTCCATAGTTCTAACTTCCTATTAACCCCTGCCCTTGTCTCGTCAACTAGCACCACGTCATCAGCAAAGAGCATACACCAAGGGGTATCACCTTGTATGTCCCTTGTGACCTCATCCATCACCAAAGCAAATAAATAAGGGCTCAATGCTGACCCTTGATGTAGCCCTATTTTAATTGGAAAGTCACTGGTGTCGCCATCACATGTTCGGACACACGTCACCACATCCCTATACATATCCTTGATGAGGGTGATGTACTTAGTTGGGACTTTGTGCTTTTCAAGGCCCACACATGACATTTCTCGGTACTTTGTCATATGCCTTCTCGAGGTCAATAAAGACCATGTGCAAGTCCTTCTGCTCCCTATATCTCTCCATCAACTGTCGTAATAAGAAAATCGCCTCCATGGTCGACCTACCAGGCAACAACAACAACAACATAGCCTTTTGTCCCAAGCAAGTTGGGGTAGGCTAGAGATGAAACCCAAAAGAGGCATGAAAACAAAGAACACAAATGGTACAAGAAAAAGATTACGGTTCAGGCACGTTAATTGCTAATCTCCAAGCGCTCCTATCCGTAGCTAAATCCTTAGGGATATTCCACTTCTTAAGGTCTCTCTTAATCGACTCCTCCCAAGTCAGTTTAGGTCGACCTTTACCTCTCTTTACATTATCGACCCGCTTTAGAACCCCACTACGTACCGGTGCCTCAGGAGGCCTCCGTTGGACATGGCCAAACCATCTCAACCGGTGTTGAATCAATTTTTCCTCAATTGGTGCCACCCCAACCCTATCCCGAATATCGTCGTTCCGGACTCTATCCCTCCTTGTGTGCCCACAACACCATCGTAACATACGCATCTCTTCTACACTCAATTGCTGGATATGTCGCCTTTTTGTAGGCCAACATTCAGCACCGTATAACATCGCCGGACGAATCGCTGTCCTATAAAACTTACCTTTTAACTTCTGAGGCACCTTTCTGTCACAGAGGACGCCTGAAGCTTGACGCCATTTTAACCAACCGGCTGAAATTCTATGCCTAACATCTTCATCAATGTCACCATCCTTTTGTAGCATCGATCCTAAATACCGAAAAGTATCCTTCTTGGCCACCACTTGCTCATCGAGGCTAACGTCTCCCTCCTCATTCCTAGTCGCGCTGAAATTGCACCTCATGTACTCGGTCTTGGTCCTACTAAGTCTAAACCCTTTCGACTCTAACGTGTGCCTCCATAGTTCTAACTTCCTATTAACCCCTGCCCTAGTCTCATCCACTAGCACCACATCATCAACAAAGAGCATACACCAAGGGATATCACCTTGTAGGTTCCTTGTGACCTCATCCATCACCAAAGCAAATAAATAAGGGCTCAATACCGACCCTTGATGTAGTCCTATTTTAATAGGAAAGTCACTGGTGTCGCCATCACATGTTCGGACACACATCACCACATCCCTATACACATCCTTGATGAGGGTGATGTACTTAGTTGGGACTTTGTGTTTTTTCAAGGCCCACCACATGACATTTCTCGGTACTTTGTCATATGCCTTCTCGAGGTCAATAAAGACCATGTGCAAGTCCTTCTTCTGCTCCCTATACCTCTCCATCAACTGTCGTAATAAGAAAATTGCCTCCATGGTCGACCTACCAGGCATAAACCCAAATTGGTTTTGGGTCACACTTGTCACTCTTCTTAGGCGATGCTCGATAACCCTCTCCCAGAGCTTCATCGTATGGCTCATCAACTTAATCCCACGGTAATTAGTACAACTTTGAACATCTCCCTTGTTCTTGAAGATCGGTACTAATATACTTCTCCTCCATTCTTCAGGCATCTTGTTTAACCGGAAAATGAGGTTAAAAAGCTTAGTTAACCATACTATCGCTCTGGCACCTAGGCATCTCCACATCTCAATGGGGATACCGTCAGGGCCCATCGCTTTACCTCCCTTCATCCTCTTCAAAGCCTCTCCGATCTCTGCCTCCTGAAATCTCCTCACGAAACGTCTATTGGTATCGTCAAATGAGTCATCCAACTCCAAGGTAGGACCCTCATTCTCCCCATTAAACAACTTGTCAAAGTACTCTCTCCACCTGTCCTTGATCTTCTCATCCCTCACCAAAAGTTGATCCGTCCCATCCTTGATGCATTTGATTTGGTTGATGTCCCTCGTCTTCCTCTCGCGGATCCTAGCCATCCTATAAATGTCTTTCTCCCCTTCCTTCGTGCCTAGTCGCTGATAAATGTCATCATACGCCTGACCTTTTGCTACACTCACCGCTCGTTTTGCAGCCCTCTTCGCTATTTTATAGCCCTCAATGTTGGCTGCACTCTTGTCATGATGGAGGCGCTTGAACCACTCCTTCTCCCTAATAGCCCTTTGCACCTCGTCATTCCACCACCAGGTGTCTTTCGCTTCCCGTTTGCCTCCCCTACTCACTCCAAACACATCCGAAGCCACCTTCCGAACACATGTTGCCATCTTTAGCCACATGTCATCTGCATCTTCTCCTCCTTCCCACAGCCCCTCATCTAGCATCCTCTCCTTAAATGTTTGTGCTGCTTCCCCCCTAAGCTTCCACCATTTTGTTCTCGCAATCTTGGCCCGATTGTCCCGATGGACACGTACCCGAAAGCGAAAATCCGCCACCACAAGCTTGTGTTGAGGGACAACACACTCCCCAGGTAACACCTTACAATCTAAGCAAGCACGTCTATCCCCCCTCCTTGCAAGGATAAAGTCAATCTGACTCAGTTGTTGTCCGCTACGAAAGGTCACTAGATGGGATTCCCTCTTCTTAAAGACGGTGTTCTCTATCAACAAATCATAGGCCAACGCGAAGTTCAAAACATCCTCCCCCTCTTGATTTCTACTACCATACCCGAAACCCCCATGCACCCGCTCGAAACCTACATTAGTCCCACCCACATGGCCGTTGAGGTCTCCTCCTATGAAGAGTTTCTCGCTGATAGGCACAGTACTAACCATGCTATCGAGATCTTCCTAAAACTGCCTCTTGGTGCTTTCGCAAAGACCTACCTGTGGGGCATAGGCACTGATCACATTCAGAGCCAAATCTCCAACTACCAACCGGACTAGGATAATCCGGTCGCCTTGCCTCCGCACCTCAACTACTCCATCCTTAAGGCTCCTATCGATCAAGATGCCTGCACCATTCCTACCCGATGTTGTCCCCGTGTACCAAAGTTTGTAGCCAGTATCCTCCACCTCCTTCGCCTTTTGGCCCTTCCATTTAGTCTCCTAAACACATAGAATATTTACACGCCTCCTAATTGCTGTATCGACTAGCTCTCTTAACTTACCCGTTAGGGACCCTACATTCCAGCTACCTAGACGAATCCTAGTTGGCTCGGCTAGCTTCCTTACCCTTCGCACCCGTCGAGGGAAGTGCGAAGACCCTTGCTCATTTTTCACTACACCAGGGCGCAGATGTAGCGCGTCACAAAGGTTGCGACGACCCGACCCTTGCTTATTTATCATCGTACCCGGATCACGATACGACGCGCCACTAAGGGGATGACGACCCGGCCCTTGCACATTTGACACTACACCCGGGTTCCGATGTAGCGCGTCGCTAAGAGGGTTACGCCCTAACGAATCTCTTGTGGGTTTCATATCCATGGGAGTGGCTGGTTTTGAAATGTTGGCTAGCCGCACCTAACACAGGCATAAACCCAAATTGGTTTTGGGTCACACTTGTCACTCTTCTTAGGCGATGCTCGATAACCCTCTCCCAGAGCTTCATCGTATGGCTCATCAGCTTAATCCCGCGGTAATTAGTAGAACTTTGAACATCTCCCTTGTTCTTGAAGATCGGTACTAATATACTTCTCCATTCTTCAGGCATCTTGTTTGACCGAAAAATGTGGTTAAAAAGTTTAGTTAACCATACTATAGCTCTGGCACCTAGGCATCTCCACACTTCAATGGGGATACCATCAGGGCCCATCGCCTTACCTTCCTTCATCCTCTTCAAAGCCTCCTCGATCTCTGCCTCCTGAATTCTCCTCACGAAGCGTCTGTTGGTATCGTCATATGAGTCATCCAACTCCAAGGTAGGACCCTCATAATTCTCCCCATTAAACAACTTGTCAAAGTACTCTCTCCATCTGTCCTTGATCTCCTCATCCCTCACCAAAAGTCGATGTGTCCCATCCTTGTTGCATTTGATTTGGTTGATGTCCCTCGTCTTCCTCTCGCGGATCCTAACCATCCTATAAATGTCCTTCTCCCCTTCCTTCGTGCCTAGCCGCTGGTAAAGGTCATCATACGCCTGACCTTTTGCTACACTCATCGCTCGTTTTGCAGCCCTCTTCGCTACTTTATAGCCCTCACTGTTGGCCGCACTCTTATCATGGTGGAGGCGCTTGAACCACTCCTTCTCCCTAATAGCCCTTTGTACCTCGTCATTCCACCACCACGTGTCTTTCGCTTCCCGTTTGCCTCCCCTACTCACTCCAAACACATCTGAAGCATTTTAATATCTCATAATCCTGTAAAAAATGTTCAAGAAAAAATCCTGTAAAAAATTATGTCGGCTTGGTTCGGCTGTTCAAATATGATTGATTTTCTGCCTATATTTGCTTCTAATGATTCTGCATTTTAATAGGTTGACAACTTGATCAGCCGAAACCATTTATTCAAGAGGAGTATCATATTGATAAAGGCATGGTGTTTCTACGAGAGTCGTATTCTCGGAGCTCACCATGGTCTTATATCTACTTACGCATTGGAGACACTTGTTCTGTACATATTTCATATATTCAACAACTCTTTCACTGGACCTCTTGAGGTGACTTTACTTTCTCATCTTTTATACATATCCTGACATGAAACCAGTGCTTATTTTCCATTCGTGCATGTGCAGGTGTTGTACCGCTTCTTAGAATTTTTCAGCAACTTTGATTGGGAGAAATTTTGTTTGAGTTTGTGGGGCCCAGTTCCTATTAGTTCACTTCCAGATATGACTGGTAATCCATATGTATAGCTTTGTTTTGATAGACGAATGCTTGATTGAGACATGGACGTTTTGACCATTCATGTTACATCATGCAGCGGAACCCCCACGGATGGACAGTGGTGAATTGTTGCTGAACAAGTCCTTCCTGGAAACTTGTAGTTCTGCATACGGAGTTGTGCCTCGCACCCAGGAGAACCAGGGTCAACCATTTGTTTCAAAACATTTTAATGTTATTGATCCTTTACGTACAAACAACAATCTTGGAAGAAGTGTCAGTAAAGGTAACTATGAAGTAGGAGCATGTCTTTAGATTTATCTTACTGGTGAATTGAACAGAGTAAATGTTCTTGGTAGTTCGGCTTCACTTATTTTCATACAATTGATGGTGTGCTGTGTTTGATTTAATGATTTTTACTGTGATTATGTGGTATTTGTAATGCTAGACGACCATATCATGCATGGTGTATGTGGTAATTGATTGCTAGTTTGCTACCTGCCTACCTCAATGTTTGGCTGTTGCAGTTTTTTTTGCTTTTTTCGTATGGGGAATTTTATGGCAGTATTCTTTTGCTGTCACAGTAGCTGTTTGGTGGTTAGTATGTTTAGGAAACTATAGTTTGAGATTTAATCAGTTTGAACTCATTATGGCGCATTAGCCGAAGTATTTGGTCAAACCTCAAAAGTCCACATAATTGTAACTGATTCTAGCTTGTGTTCTTGTGCAATGTCACTGTTCTCCAGATATATGCATATGATTTTCCTAGCAAATCAACCTAATACTGGCAAAAAGAATTTCATTCTTTCCTTATGCTGTAACAGGTCTTCTGTAGCTATACTTTACTTTGTTGTCTGGTCTATTCTGGTCAATCTAGCTATGCTAAGATGTCTGGTACTTCAACGAAATAGCAGTCTCATGTCAAAGCTATATGTTCTCAGTTCTCACCAGTCCTCTGTTGCATGTTAATCATTATGTGAGTATATATAATTTGAATGTTGTGATCCAATCTTGGTGCCAACTTGGCAAAATCTTTTGGCCTAAATAATCTCTGCTGAGCCAGCAATTTTAAGGTCCCTGCGTCCCTCGGTAGATTTCATTAACTAGAAATTCCTTGTCTAATTGGTAAGAGATCCAAACGGGCCTTAAACAGCAACTACACCTACTTTATTTTGGGTTTGTTTATTGCAATTTATGTTAATACTGACAGCATTTGTAAGAATGTGACCGCAATAGATTCTCCTTGAGCAGTTTTGTGATGTCACACTTATATTTACTCTTACTTGTATTGACTTTTTGAGTATGCTAGTTAAGGGCAGCATACTTTGATTGTTTAATACTTAAATTAAATATGACAATTCTTCCTTGTGCTCTTTACTCGGAAAAGAACTCTTGTGATTACTCAGTCTTCTTATCCTTTTGTTGCTAATTATGTCCAGTCTCTTAAGAAGATATGTTCAGTGAAAAGCTTTGGTTTTGCAGGAAATTTCTTTAGAATACGCAGTGCTTTTGCGTACGGGGCGAAAAGGCTTGGAAAGTTACTTGATTGTCCAAAAGAAGATTTAATTGCTGAATTAAACCAGTTCTTCACAAATACATGGATAAGACATGGGAGCGGCAGTCGTCCTGATGTGCCTACCCCAAGTCTAGTTGATGTGCGGGCTCTGAAGGTTGTTCCTTCTGTAGTGTCAAGCAGCCAGAGAAGTGTAACAGTATTCAAGAAAAAGGTTGAAAATCCTAAGCTTCATGCTAATCGGGATAATCTTCGTCCAAATCAAGATAATCTCACTGAAGTTGGTCACATTTATACCAACCCTTCTCAGCCAGTTCAAAAAAGTGACATACATTATCGTAATCTGCCAAGAGCAGTCAATCCTTCAGTTTCTCATGTTCAGCACCAAAAGAATTATACACCACAAGGCAATGCTAAGGTCTCTGAACAGCTTGAAAGAAATAACTCAGCTGGATTGATGCGAAGTGAAAGGGAGAAGAGATTGTCAAATGGTCTCTTTGTCAATGACAGAAACGGCCAGAACAGGTCTTTTGCAAGAACCCGATCAAGTCCTGAACTCACAGACTCTTCCACTGAAGGATTTCGTGGTAGGCGGACTAATGCAGTTGGTACGGAAAAATCTTTGGGTACTGATTACAGCAACAGAAGAAACATCTTGGTTCCAGAAGTGTCTAGCAACCACAGCACTAAGTCTTCACAGGATGAATCAGTGTCATCCTTGAACAGTTCATCTCACCCTAGTGCAATGGCAGCTTCTGACTCAAATAGTGTTTCAAGCAGCTATCGTGATGATAATGGTTTTGTGATGAATGAAGAACTCCCTTCTGTTTCTGAATCATCGGATGTGCACCATGACGAACAAGTTCTGGTTAATTTAATGGAATCCATGAAGTTGCATGGATTCAATGGACAGATTCAATTTCCAATGCAAATACCTTCTCATATGTCCGTTGCACATCCCCCTTTACTAGCTCCAACAGCTTTTTCACAAAAGCATTTGGCTGGGGTTCCACCAGGTAACTTAATTGGGGCACCGTGGTTGCCCAATATGCAGTTCCTGCATGGATTTGTTCCACCTCCTATGGCCCATTACATACACAATCCAAATTTTGCACCAAACATTGAGGATGGTACTGAGAATGAAAAGCCTAATACATCAGATGTGAATCATGACGCTGGCAAAACTTGGCAAGAGTACGGTGTTGGGTTTTCTAGACATTTTGATGCTGAAGCAAGAGATCCTCACATCTATGGCATTGATGGCAAAGAACATTCCTCTTTGCCTAATGGTGTACCAGGTGCTCCCTTGGAAAGGCAGATGAAATTTACAGTTGAGAATAATGGTGTGGATGATGAAACCTATACTGGCATGTTCCAAAATCATGCAAGTAGAGAAGCTGCTGCAGATTACTCTAAGAGGAGTGGTTATGTGAATGTTCCTTCTTCACATGCCAGTTCATCCAAAGGCAAAACTCTGGATTCGAGTTCATGGGATGAAATGACTGTAAATACAAGACCACCAAGAGAAAAATGGGGAAAAAGATCTGCCTTTGCGGTACCTGCCACGACCACACATGGCAAGACTGGGTGGCAGATGGGAAATACCACTGAGCATCTCCCAGGTGAAGTTAATGATGACCCCAGAAATGGGACAGTGGTACCAATCATCACTGAAGCTTCTGAGATAGTAACAGGGTCTGATTCTTTTTCAACACAATCAAGAACTAGTCAAGTACCAAATGACTTTGATCAATCACAAATTGGCATGCCTAATCCAGTGTTTGCACCTTTTCTTATTGGATCACCACAGCATAAGCAAGCTGATAGCTCTGGACTTACTTTTGTTCCAACAGGTCCACCAGTTCCTTTTGTTGTGCTCCCGTTTGTTCCAGGGAATAGCGATGGTTCTGGTCCCCAGAGAAGCGAAGGAATTGATCAGCTTCCTGCCAATACTGTAGGTCAATTTTTTGGTTCACTTAATGATGTTCACCAACAAGATTCCAGTGCTATCTCAACGGTATCATCCAGTACTATGACTGAGCCATCTGGTGAACACAAGCCTGACATCTTGAATAGTGATTTTGCCAGCCATTGGCACAATTTACAGTATGGGCGATTCTGCCAGAATCCTCGTCCCATGGGTCCTGTTCTATACCCTGTTCCGGTGCCGCCAATGTATTTACAGGGCCATGTTCCATGGGATGGGCCTGGAAGACCAGCTGCACCAAATGTTAACTGGACACAAATGGGGGGCGGTCAACGAGTATTTCCTGTGATGCCTGTACAACCGGCTACAGAAAGAACTGGTGTTATTCAGCACTATGGTGAAGATGCACCCAGATACCGTGGAGGCACAGGAACCTACTTACCAAATCCTGTAAGAACCTAATATTTCTTTCAGTATCTTGTATCATGCATAGCGAGCCTGTTAGTATTATTAATATATCATGGAAAAAAACTGAACAAGCTTGATCCTTTATTGTATTACAGCATTGCAATTTTAATACGTGGTTAGCTGAGAACATCAATGTTATCAATGTACTTATATCAAACTTTGCTTTCTAAATTTCATACTCACTCCAGCTTGTTGAACATATGGGCTTGAGATTGTTGGTCATCCATGCCCTGTTGTTCTTTAATAATCTAGTTCAAAAAGGTTACACCGTCAGAAATAAATTTCTCGTATATCTTATTACAGAGAGCGAGAGGACTGCAAGGTCCATGTTTATCTAGAGGCTGGGAAATAATTGACTCATTGAAAATGTGATTGGATGGGTCTTGATCATTCCATCCAATTCAAATTTGTTTCTGTCCTCTATTTTCTTTTCCTTTCTTTTTAGTTAATTTTAGGATTTTTCCCATCAATCCAATCCTGCTAATGGCCCTTTTGATGATTCAATTGCTCAACTCGGCATTGGAACTATTCGTAGTTCTGTTATATTCTGTCGATTTGGTAAAATTCAAAGTTTAACTTGCTAATAACTAATAAGATTCTTTGCTATAACATTATCCAGAACCATCATGGTTGTGCTAGGAGCAGTTTTGCCGGAACCAGCTATGTTATTATCCTATAACCATGAATTAGTAGTTTTGGTGCTTTTGAGCACTAAAGAAGGATGCATCCTGGATGAACTTGACTAGAATTACTGAGATCCACAAAAAAACACCCTGTCGTTCCAACTAAGCCTTCTTTGCTTTAAATGGTCTTTAATCAACTTGAAGCCATGCGTTACCCACCAGAAGCATGAAATCATAGCATAGTAACTTTGAGGCATTTGGTTTGGAGCTTCTTTAAGGACAACCTTCGCAAACCAGCTCATTAATAAGCTTCAAAATGTTCATGTTAACATTGTCCAATTCATGTACGATCCCTGCCTACCCTTGGTGGCAAGCTACACCACTGTACACTGATAATGGTTAAGGTGCACATAATAGAATCTTACAATGGTTGAAAATGTTTAATCGCCAATAAGTGAATCACAACCTAATTTTGTTATGTCTAGTTATTGTACTTTTGAGTTGCCACAGCCCACATGAAGAAAACTCAGTCCATTTCGTGGCTTAATTAAGATATATTACTGGATTTGTGTGATATAGTTTTTCTTATGGTAGTTCTACATTCTATTTTTCTTGGGTCATAGCAATTTGATTTCCATGTTTTGCAAGAGATTGATTTATTAATCAATGATTTATGAAATTCATAGTCTGGACTGTGGAATACTAAGCTGTCAATTCTATGGCTTCTGTTCAGAAGGTTCCTTATAGGGAAAGGCACTCAAATTCAAGAAACTACAGAGGAGGTTATAACGGTGACAGGGGTGACTATAGTGACAAGGAGGGAAGCTGGATAAACTCAAAACAACGAAATCCGAACCGTGGGTATGGACGTAGCCAGTCAGAGAGGTCCGGCATGAGGTCTGATAGACACATCACTGATGAAAGCCAGTCTGATAGACAACGGCGAACTTATAGAAATGACTCGTACCGGCATGAGGCAAGCTCTCAGTATCTTGTGCAGGGCCAGCCTTTTGGATCTACAAGCTCTATGCGCAAACCAGGAAACACAGCACATGGGGTTTATACACCACCATCTACGTCTTCAAATGGTGCCAGTGCTTTATCTGGACCTCCAGGACCACCATTTTTTATGGTGTACTCGTATGAACAAGGCTCAAATCATGGTGGTTCCTCATCTGAACCAATTGAATTTGGATCTCTTGGGCCACTTCCTGCAGCAGATGGTGATGACATACCAAGGTCGACGCGCCAAGTAATGCCTAATGGGTTTTATGGGCAAAGGCGTGGTCCATATAGGGGTGGTTCCTCTCATTCTTCTCCGGATCAACCATCCTCACCTCAGTCTCGGCGGTAATACTTGTTATTATATTCTTTGTTTATCACTGTTTTATTTTGAAAGGTTTAGTATGACCAGTCTGAAAATTTCACATTATGAATATGTAACTTAACTTTATGTTATCTGTAGAAAAACAACTCATCATGCTTTCATCTATATTAGCAGAATAAATGCATTACAGCAGTTGTCAATAGTAAGTTACTTGACCTATATAGTTTAAAATTTAAAATTGACGAACAATGATGGATCGCCGAGAATTCAAATTTGTTAAATTCTCACATGATGAAGAATCTGGCACATGAACATGCAGCCATGTGCAAATTAGATAGGGCAAACAGGGATTGAAGAGATTGGCTGCTTCGTATTTCAATGTTGATAAAAAAGGATAAAATATTATATTCAAGCCACAGAACAGAAGTTCTGAATCATTTTATTTTCATTCCTTAGTGGGTCCTTCGGAGTTTAATGTGAATAGTCATTCTCTCATGATTCCTTCGTCACGTTGGTGATAATGGCCAGTAACCTCATCTGCATACATTATCAATGTGTGGTCATTTTTGGTTGTCTGTGGCCTACATGAAGTCCAATGTTGAACCGACGACTCATAGCTGTTAGCAGTAATTAGTAAATTGGCTCCTGGTATCTAGTTTCAAAGGTATAAATTAGCGCATAACCACATCAAACTAGTACCACATCAGGGATTATGGTTGCCATCATTTATGCAGCTTTGCTTCTATGAGTTGATTTATGTATTTACCTGCAAGTATTTAGCAGCATTTGTTGTGCTGAATTTTGTGTTTCTGTTTGCTTTGAAGGTAGTTGAGTCTTCAAATGATGGCTTGATCGCTTGGTTTCTTACATGAAACCTTTCAATAGCAATATTTCGGTCCACCCCTCGTGATCATATCCTGCATGGGTGGCAGATGGTTGGGCCATCAGCAGCCACCAAAAAAAACAAGTATATGCCCTAGCTGGCTCCTTGGTGCTTTATGATGTCACAGAAGCACTGAATTGTGAATACCGTCGAAAGAGGCACCAATTACCGGTAGGTTATTTTACCAGTCACAATGGTGCTTACTGGAAACCATCTTCAGAAGAAATCATGGAACCGTCAAACCCAGAATATCCACACAGAAATCAGAATTGGACTGAAGATTATGAGCAAGGATGAACTGTGTTCCGGCTGTCTCATTATGTGAATTGTGTCAAGGGTAATAACAATATTAGATGGAGCTGGAACAAGCATTGCTGCATCGGAAACAATCTGGAATGCTTTGGGTTTTAATGTGTCTGGGCATGTGTAAGTGAAAGCTAATAATGAATCCTCGTACCATTTTTAGGTAGGATTAAGCTCATGTAACACACAGCAAACTATTCACTTAGATGCAATATGAGTTAAGTGAGTTGTAGGAAACAAATTTCTCGTGCTAAAGGGAGGGACGACTCCAAAATCAGAATACTCAAGGCACGAGTAAAAGGTTGTCCGTGTCAGTCTTCCTCGGTCCCTTTCCATGTGTTTACTGTGTGTTGGATGCCCGCATGAATTGCTTTCAGGGTTGTTTCATGTATGATGGTTGTTATTATTCCCAAAACTGAGTCCGCCATTCAGTCCTGCAGAGATCGACAGTTTTATAGGTTACAGCAGTACACTTCCGATTCTTAAAGAGCAAGCGGAATTTGGTGATCTTGAAAATTTGTGTAGGTGGTAAATTACTGGCGCTAAATGCATTTTACAATGGGTACATATGCATTGCAAATTCTGAGCTCGCATGATGTTGCTGAACATTCACGTCCTCCTAGTCGCCTATGGGCTGGTCTAGATTGTTTGCGTATTTTCCCCTGGTAAGGGTTTGACGAGTAAAATGTCCATTCGCTGGGATACTACAGGTATACAGTGGCGAAGTGACCCCGTCCTTTGTCTGCTGAAAACTGAATCTGAATGATGCTCAGCTCGCTATTCTGCTCCAGTTCTCTTCTTGAGCTCCGAAATGAAGTCCTCCTCCTGGTCTGTCATGCCCTCAGTGGAGCAGTCCCCGACGCCCCACTCGGCGCCCCGCAGGCAGTACTTGTCCTGGATCATCCTCTCGTTCCTGCATAAACCATAGGTTCAGTGTTGAACATATATCACCAGAGAGATCTTAAGGAGCATAAGCAAATATGTTTTTACTTCTCTGTTCTTCTTGGACTTCCCCAGCAGCTCCTGCAGCACCTTGGACTTCTTGAACTTGTTATCGAACTCGGCGTACTTCTTCTGGTTCTCCGCTTGCGAGCGCAACAGGAAGGCAGGGTTTCCATCAGTCAAGAAGTCCAGAATGGTGAGTTTGTCCTTGGTCTTCACAAGAACTCAACAGAACAGGTAACTGAGGTAAGCAACTAACCGTTCCATTTCTCCAGGGACTCGAGCCGGGGGAGGTCAGGGCCGGGAGTCGACTCCAATCCCGAGAAACCGGACAGGATGCCGGCGTTCACTGCAATTGGCGAACAAAATGCTCCGGGCATTAGTTTGGAAACACCGGCCGCGAATTTGTGAATGTTTTACGCTCCATCAAGTCATCAAGTGTGCCTGATGCTGTGTTGCACGCTTGCACCGGTGTCACTAGGCCACTAGCTAGCAGGTGGGCCGTGGCGGTGAGCAAGACTGCAAGAGTAGCTGTACTATACCTGGACTGGACCAGAGGACGAGCGAGAGCGAGACAGCCGCCGGGACAGCCAGCGACACCCGGCCTGTCATCGCTGGTGGTGGCGGGGCGGCGCTGCATCGCCCCTTCGGCGGTGCGGCGGCGGTCGGTGGCGCGGCGGGGAGGCCGCGGAGGCCGAGCATGGCTAGCTACTTCGCTTGCTCTGGTAGCCTGACAGTATGCGAAGGCCCAGCCAGCAGTGATGCTAAGGAGGATGGATGGATTGCATGGAGATGTAGGCATGTCATCGCTAGTGGATTGGTGGGGCAAAGTCGCCGGTGTGAAAGGAAGGACGGGTGCCGACTTGTTCTCTTGTGAACCACTGGCTTAAAAGCTAAAACACGATCTGGGGATTACACTCCTTGATCTTTCTTGCGTGCACTTGTCTTGGTAGTTTGTTTATGCTGCTCGAGTTTATTTCTATAGATGGTGAATCTTAAATCTGAAGATTCATTAGTAGAACAAGGTGTATTTTAGAGTTGGACCTTGAGAATTACTCCGGTTACAACGACTGTATGAGTAAAGTAGAACGACATTCGTTGGTTCCGGCCTTCCTGGTAGTAGTGACTCAAGGGGCCAGACCTACGGAGTACTTCCTCCGTAAAATAAAAGGAGCTCTAGATTTTAGATAAATCATTTTTAAAAAATGATTTGATTATACTCCCTCCGTCTCATTAATAATCGCATATTTTGACTTTTACACTCTTGTTTGACCATTCGTCTTATTCAAAAAGTTTTAATAAATATTATTTATTTTATTATGACTTATTTTTATCATTGTAGATACTTTTATAATAATTTATTTATTTTATTATTCGTATAAAATTTTTAAATAAAACGAATGGTCAAACAGGAAGTGCAAAAGTCAAAATGAGCGATTATTTGTAAGACGGAGGGAGTATTCCTTTTAGAAAAATATCAAAATTTGCGTCCCTAATTAGATTTTTTTATATATAATATATTGAATAATTAATATAATTATATTTATTTGATCTCATTAATTTATATTTTAATAGATTTGATTAAACTTATTAAAGATATTTAATTTATATTGGAAAATGGGAATTGCATTTTCCTCCAACGATTCAGAATTCCACACGTCTCCGGTCTCTCGCCTTCGCCTCCCATTCATCGCAGCCGTCGCCCGTCGGCCGTGTTTCCGGACGCGGCTTGCCATCCCACCTCCCACGCGTTGCCTAGACGGAAGCTCCGCGTGAAAGCAGTCAGCAGTAGCGCCCTCCACGACGGCCGCCGACGGGCGGGGCAAGAACATATACCCGCGCCGACACGGCATCGCACCACGCACCACCCAAAGCAAAACCCCTTGTTCGCTTGTCTTTCTCTAGATCCACCCCCAACCCGAAATGGCCTCCTACGACGGCGACGAGGACTCCGGCCGGCGCCGCCCATCCCAGCACCGCCCGTCCGGCGGGGGCAGCGGCGACCTCGCCTCGAGCGCGAAGCTCGTGGCGGAGGCGGCCAAGCTGGCGCTCCAGGACCACAACCTGGAGAAGGTGGACAAGGGCCGCGTCGCCGTCGCGGCGGCCGACCTGCTCCACGCCGCCTCCCAGTACGGCAAGCTCGAGGGCAAGCCCGTCGGCGGGTACCTCGAGAAGGCCGAGGAGTACCTCCACCAGTACGGCCGCAAGGAGGGTGGTAGCGGCGGCAAGCATCAGGGGGAGGGGGAAGGGAAGTACGGTAAGAAGCCCGGCGGTAGTGGCCACGGAGGGGGAAGGTATGAGGAGGAAGAGGAGGAGGAGGGGTACAAGAAGAAGCCTAGTGGCGGGAGGTATGAGGAGGACGAGTACAAGAAGAAGCCTGGTAGTGGCTATGGAGGTGGAAGGTATGAGGAAGAAGATGGTTACAAGAAGAAGCCAGGCAGCGGTGGCTATGGAGGAGGAAAGTACGAGGATGGAGACGACTACAGGAAGAAGCCAAGCAGTGGTGGCTATGGTGGGGGAAGGTACGAGGATGAAGACAATTACAAGAAGAAGCCCACAAGTGGTGGCTATGGTGGGGTAAGGTATGAGGATGAAGACGATTACAAGAAGAAGCCCACAAGTGGTGGCTATGGTGTGGGGCGGTATGAGCAAGAAGATGATTACAAGAAGAAGCCTACAAGTGGAGGCTATGGTGGCGGGAGGTATGAGCAGGAAGATGAATATAAGAGGCCACCTAGTGGTGGTGGCAGTAGCTATGGTGGAGGCAGGTATGAAGATGATGAGTATAGGAAGAAGCCGAGTGGCGGTGGCTATGGAGGAGGAAGGTATGAGGACAAAGATGATTATAGGAAGAAGCCTAGTGCTGGCGGATATGGAGGTGGAGGAAGATATGAAGATGAGTACAGCAAGAAGCCAGCCGGCGGTCATGGCGGAGGGAGGTATGAGGAAGATGATGAGTACAAGAAGCCCAGTGGTGGTGGATATGGTTATGGGGCTTCAAGTGGTGGAGGACATGGAGGAAGGTACGAAGAGGAAGACTACAAGAAGCCTAGTGGGCACTCAGGGGGACGCTATGAGGAAGACGAGGGGTACAAGAAGAGTAGTGGCCATAGTGGAGGGAAGTATGACAAGGAGGAAGATGAAAAGAAGAAGAAGAAGCATGGCGAGGATGAGTCAGAGGGTGGCGGTATTGGAGATTACCTGAAGTTGGCTCAGGGTTTCATGAAGAAACAGGATGGGGAAGGGGAGAGTGGGGGCGGCATGGGAGACTACTTAAAGCTTGCAGAAGGTTTCTTGAAGAAGCGCTGATTAATCTTCCATGTCATGTTTCAGGAAGGACTTGTTGTGTTTGGTTAGGCCCTTGTCCTGTTTATCGTAGGATGTAATACAAGTGCATTGCTCATATTGCCTGTGTGTTGTGACATGAATGCTTAATGTGCTGCTTACGCTGCTGGGGTAATAAAAGCTGGATGCTCTGGTATTCATGTGGTATATTAGTTCTGACTAAAATAATATGTATCCTATGTTATTGTGGCTATGATAAGTGAAACTCTTGAATAAGTTTTCATTCATTATCTACTGTTGTTATGGTCCTATTGTTTTAAATTTCTGTGGAGATGTGTTGGTTCTTGATCTTATCAAACTGAGTACCAATGCGTGGATGTGCATCTTTTCCTGAACTTTATTTTAGTTTTGCTAAACCTGAGAGCGTGAAACTAAGCAGCCCTGTTTATTTCAACTTGGTGGCGGTGGTTCCAAGCATATATATCCTTGAAAAATAGCCTCTGAATGGATAGTTTGAACTTATTATGGTGCTTGGCTACTAACCATCGAAGCACCTTGCCTAAACTAACTTCTACTTTGTTGGGCCAGTTCTCATCTCTAGAAGTAGTTGATGGCTCTTCTCACTTGGCCCTTGTGCATTGCCTGCTAGTTTATGCCGCATGATAGTTTTTTGTATCTGTGTACTGTTAATTGGTTTAGAATTTGACACATAATTTAGTATCGAAATTAAACTAATGTCTTGGAAGTAAACAATATGTTATATAGACGAGAGGCTAAGAGGATTGTTGAATTTGAACCACAGGTGGTTTTATGTCATCGGTTTCAAGCAGTGTCAGAATTATTAGTATTTTGCCTTTCTTGATTCCATAGTTGAAAAGGCACAAGTGCACAGCTCAATGGAATATTTCTGCAAGGGCACCCTTTTCAACTGCTTGTTTATTCAATCAAGCAGTTCTTTTTTGCTCCTCTTTGTATGACCTCTCAGGCTCTCAATACCTTGATTCCAATGCGCTTATTTATTTAGTTATTTGTTTAATAAAACCCTAGGACTCTTTAAGTGATTGAGCAACTATGGCTGCGGACCTTATTTATCCTTTCAACCCAGCAGATTTTAATCTCCTATCACTCATTCAGACTCTCCTTTTTTCTGACCTATGAACCTTGAATGGTTGTTGGGTGCGCTATGCCAATCAGTTTCAGTCATGATCAAAAAAATCCTTATTATTGATGATGACTAGTTTCATGGGATTGAAACTGCCAAACAACCAAGATATTACTTCAAGCATATATATAGCTGTGTATCAGTCAATCAAGTTTCAGAGAAAGATGATTGGCATAATTGTATGGTTTTTTGGTAATTGATCTGGAACGCAGTTGCGCTTCAATGTGAAAGGAAAGCTGGGACAGCCGTTCTTGAAGCAAGGTCAACATGCTGGCAGAAGGGAGCAATATGAATTCTGTGGACCTAGCCCAAGGACTGGTGAAAAAGCGTTCAGATTATTTCCGTATAAGAGGATGATCTTCTGTCTGATGTCATCTGTTTGTTTGAAGATGATCTTCCTCTGTGTTCTGTTTACTAGATGGTGGTCTGCCAAAAGTATAATATATAAACATTGGCTTCCTTTACTGAATCTCATCATCAAGAAGTTTATGCTTCACTCAGATTTAGTTTGATTTTTGTTAGATCATTGGATCGAACCATCACTCACCCAGTTGAACTAGTAGTCTAGTACACGCATGCACGTAGGATGAGATGATTTAGTAATTTTGTTTTTGCTTAATGGAAAAAATCACTGCTCTTGGCTATATGTGTCTTGCCGAGTTCTCAGATTGGCAGTTAAGGCGCCGTTTTGGCCTACATTATTGATTATTCTTTACAAATAACGCACTGATGTGCAAATGTTCAAATCGTTCATCCAAGTTACACTATCGACATAATCCATCCAATTTTGAAAGAAGTCTATTTGTAGCCATCCAACGGACAAATTTGGCCTATACTAGTTATCTATTCAGAAAAATATGAAATCAACACCATCTTTCCTAAAAAAATGCTAGTGCTATATTCTGATCTAATTGGATCTTCTCTGTACTTGTTTCTAGTGTTCTATTATTTGTAGTCATGCTCATTTTTATTTAATTCATCAATTTATGCTACATTAAACCGTTCGACCACCAAAACCCATACTCTAAAAGTCTAATAAAGCACCATATATTATAGAGGCAAATTAACCCAATTATATTTTTTTTAGGATTATCAACGCCTAAATATTGATCCGGGTCCCAACTCAATGCTAATTTAGCAATTTCGTGCGCAGACGAGTTACAAGAACGAGGAATGTTTACAAACTTATCACAAAGAAAAATGATCATGGAGAAGCTCACGGATACTACGAAATAACACACCGCGGGTGCAAGTCTCTGTTCCGTGATGTGATTCCCTCCCTCAACTGGCTGCAGTCCATCTCCAATTCAATTCGGGATATATCCGCTTGCTCTGCCGATTACAGCACAAACAGGCAGGCCACCGTTTCACCCGAGAGTGCATCAGCACTGGACTGATCATCGCAGCACCTGCAAGCACTGACTCGCCAAGATGGTTGCGGACAATGAACCCACATAAGCATGTTCCCTTCTGAAACCACCATCAATATTTATCTTCAGGAAATCTTGATCAGGCACCTTTCATTGTTACGCTGTCTTCCAAATATTATACGATGGATTTTTTTTCTGATTAAAAAATGTTATGAATTTTAAGAATAAACTATTTTTTACTAGATTTTCTAATTTAGATAATTTATCCAGTACTGATGTAGTCAAATATTTTCAGTTATATAGTTGCAAGGCCGAAAACAAACTCGGGCAATAACTAGATAGCCAAAAATTAAGTCCAATGCATATTAAAACCTATATCTACCATAAGGTTTCATCCAAGAAACAGCCTCCACGTCGCGGCAAATTTTTTTGTCCGTCTGATTATAGATCGTGTGGATGGCGGCAGTTGAAGTGGATTCGAGTTACTGTGCTTCGTCCGGCTTCTACCTGATAACTCCCTCTCTTAGCTGCCAGCTTCTCATGTGAATCTAACTCGGCTTCTGATTCTAGTCCGAAGCTGGCTCACCAAATATATACTGGCTTCCGACTTCCAGATCCTTCTATAACAAAAAAAGGCCTTATCTCTTCCCGGTCCTCCCGTGCTCCTCCCGTAGCACGCCGCCGCCTCTGCCTCCGCCAGCGCCTCCCCCTCCTCACTCCTCTACTCTCTTCTTCCGCTCTCTCTTCAGACGCTCCCTCAGTGTCTCTCTCGACGGCCACAGGGCAAGGATGCACACGGCGCAGCACTGGCTAGGGGCCCTGCCGCTAGCCGGGGGTGCAGGCGGAGCGCGCCCCCGATGACGCGCAGCCAGCGAGTGCGCCCCACTGGCGGCCGATGCGGTGGATGCCGGCGTGGGCGGCGGCAGGCGCGGAGGCTGCCAGCGTGGGCAGGTCCAGGCGCGGAGGCTGCCAGCGGCCTGACGCGAGCAAGTCCCACGCGGCGGCTTAGGCACCAGCGTCGGTGAGGACTCCGGCGCGAGTAGCCCCAGGTGAAGGCAGCCTCTGTCTCTTGCTCCTCCACTTCTTCAATAGCCGGAAACCCTAGCTTCCTTTGCTACAGGAAACCCTAGTTGTCCCTCTGTTGAGGTCAGTTCTCGCTCATCCATCTCGTCTGGTAGGCCTACATCTCCACTAATTCCTCATGTCCTAGGGTTAGGTCCCATGGTCGATGAGTCGGTTAAGAATACCGTGATGCTCACTAACTCCAGTGGCCTTGCGATTCTTTATTTGTATGTAGAATGCTCTCTATTTTCTAATTTGGTGCCAACTTTTCAGGTTTACTTTCCTTGGTCATAGAATCGGGAAGATGGTAAACAATTGGAAGCTCTTCATTCTACCAACATGAAAAAGGTTAGCCTGCTATTTTTTCATGGTTTCTGTATGTGCCTCCAAATGCCTAAGAGATTGTATTGTTACAGCCTATATAATATTTTCAATTGAAAAATATATTTTTCCCAGTGTCCACACAAAGCAGAAAAGTACTAAAGCCTCATTGTATGAAAATGGCATGCATGGATAAAAAAAACTTAGGTTGCTTTAGCTTTTCTATTGTGGTAAACATTTTTATTACACATTCAGTACCTTCATCGTCTCCCCATTGAGCTTAAGAAGCAAGTTACAGAGCATACTATCATGTAATGTAATGCAGTAACATATAGGTAGTATATTCTAAAGCTGGTTCCTGTTGGAGGAAAAAAATAGGGAGTAAACATTTCAATCAATATGGAATTTATTTGACTATGCACGGCATGGAGTAGTTGTTCAGTTGTGTTAATTGTTCCTATATGAACTTCTATAGTCTATAGGTTTTTAGATTCCTGTCCTATCCATCTAAGGTTTTATGAACTGCAGATTGAATAGCTACTGCTGTTCTTCTTGATAGATCGAGGAATGAGAGGATGGACACTGCAAGGGCTCTCTGTCCCTGTGTATGAGAAGGTAAAATTTCTTGGTTAATGCTTCAGATCTGCTTAATGCTTTGGTTAACTTTGACAAGACGACAAGAAAAATGCGTTGGTTAACTTTGACAAGATGACAAGGAAGATTAGTATATGGTATCTGCCTAATTCTTCTGGGAATATCTTTTCCATAGTTAATTGCTTATATATATTTATACCTCTTATAGCTTAGCAAAATAGTACAGTGGTGGTGCATGCTATATTTATCCTAGATATTTCCAATGTGTACCATTCCCACCATCCTAAATATACTAGGTTCTCTATCTCTGGATTGGGACAGAGAGAGTATTTGAGAGCCTTGCCATATATGTGGTTCTAAGCCTAGCATGTATGAACTTCTATTCAGTCTCGCCAATTGATGCGAGCTCACACTTTTTTTTTTCCAACTATGTGAGCTCTCACTAATGAATATTTTTTTCCATATATATAACTCTTGCTATATGTATGAAATTCTATTTAGCCTTGCTAGCTGATGTAAGCACTATTCTCATAATCATATTATTATTGTGATTATAGTGTCTTCATGCTGGACATACAGCAAAAGATTCTCCGTAAAGATCTAAGGCCATTGCTCTTTGGTACATAAATTTGCACAAACATCATAAAAAGCAAAAAGATGCTCTTCCAGTAGTAGGGCAACCATTGTTTGGAGCTCCCACCATGGTGAGTAGTACTCCAATAGTAAAATGACATTCAGTAAGTCACGATGATCCTATCACATTTATTTTCCTGCTAACCTTGGTTATATATTTCTGTCTATATAAGAAGTAGTATGTCCATGCCCACCCCCTGCTGTAGATTTCATCATATTTACAGAAATTTTATAGAATTAAGTACCTCAAGCACCTCTCGGTCTAATATATATAATTTTTGTATTTTTTATTGATCTTTAGTTCATTCTGTTTACCTTGGATGCTGCTTTTTACCATGCCTCTCGTCTTACAGTAGAGTGATACAACCAAACAGAATGAGGTGTTTGACATGTTTTCCTCATTAGGTGCAGAGGCAGCCAATCATCATGTTTTTATTAATCATATTTCAAGTGAAAACACTCACCATTATCAATTTCTATTCAATGGTTTTGTTAGTTACATGGCCCCAGTACTGTTTAAACCATGACTGTTTAAAGCAGCTAAAACATTCTCAAATTTTTCACGAAGGGAAAATCCACGGAATGAATAATAATATGAAGATATAATTTATCATATTATTATACAACAGTTGATAATCAAATCCATACATCGAAACTAGATAAAGGAGTACATAAATAGGGCTTACATCATTTATTACATTGCCACATGGCGAATCATCAGAGTACAAACATCTAGAATAGCTGCGGAAGTAGAAGAATATTCGCGGAAGGATCTCCAACAACCATCTTGAGCGCAGGCACGAGACCTTCTAATCCATATATTCCCAACATTACTGTAAAGCAGGTAAATCTGCACACCGTCAGATGTGTGCAGGCCATGGTCAGCACCGATGAGTTTTAGTGAAAAAATTAACAAGGGATCTCGCGATCCTATAGTTTGGCTGTGGTTTTCCTATGCATGCAAGCAATAATCAAGTTTATAAGAGTAAGTCAAGTTTTAACACATTCCCATCCCACACACACACCTCCATCCACCAACCCATCCATCCCAGATCCATCACCACATCTCCACCACCATCACCACCATGACTCACTCTTAGGTCGACCAGGCCAACTCCCTCTCGGTCGGTCTCAGCGGCCCGCAGCCCTCAACCTGGCTCACGGCCGGAATCAACTCTTAGGAGAAGGTAGAACACTCCACTCACTAGTCCTGTGCAAGCAAAACACAGAAAAGGTCCATAGCCGATAAGTCGGCATATGTATCGATCGATCAACCATAACACTCTGCAGAGGTTTCACTAATCCATCAGATAGCCATCATCAATGTACTAGACCATTTAGGCAGATTTTGGGCGCCTACTGCCATAGAACGATGCCATCCTACCTCTCAGCCCTGGAACACCCTTAGAGTGGCTGATACTGTGAGGGCTCATGATCCCATTCCCGCAGAGCATCATGACCGTCTCGAAAGGGTGTGAGTCTCTCATGCCCGTACCTCCCTAACACACGCTCGCCTAATAGAAATGACATCGATCTATCCAGCAGTTCGGTCGTCTCCCTCCCATAGGAAGCGAGTGGAAAGCAAAGGATTCCTATGATCCGGTTATCAGCGTAACAGTTCTTAGGTGTGACCAAGCTAAGATATCTCCTCCAAGGTTGATTTTTAACGTGCTACCACGGCGCCTTCATCCCGGGTTCCACCCCTCAGAGGCTCACACCTAAGGATTCTCCATCTCGAACAGGGTTTACCCGCCACAGGTAAGTAAGCACAGATGCCCAGGTTGCATCGTCAGCAAGACTCACTCCATAAGCTCATCGTAGATTCCAGCTCGATCGACTCCACCCTCACCCTACTCCCTGCCTTAAGTTCCACCCTAGACCCAGATACATCATCATCAGCTCACATACCCATCTGATCCATCAACACACGCACCAAGCCTGACATCCCCGCCAGACCCTCCCAGGGTTCATCACATCGCATCAAAATATAAGCGAGTGAAGTATATATATATAAATAACATAGCATATAAGCATGTAGCTAACATAACAGCGGGTAAGCAGGTGAAAGGTTACAACAAGGTAGGGGCTATCAAGTAATATTCAACCATGCAAATCTATCTCAGGTGTAAGCATTACATAAAAGTAAAGCACTAGCAATCTAGATATTAGCCATGTCTACTAGGATTTCTAAGAGAAGGTGCTGCCATGACACCTGCGCTATCAAGGTAGTCGTGGTACGAGTCATCTTCCATCAATGTAGTCGTTCAGCGAAACCTCCTCCTTGGTGCTCGTAGCCTTCTCCCTCGGATCGCTCCTCGTTCGACTCTAAAATCAAGATGTAATAGTCGCATAAGCGACTCCTATAGAATAGCACAAAGAACGAACAAATATCAAAAAGATCTAAATGCGCTCAAACATTAGCTCAAGACGTAGAGCTCGATTTATAGATAATTTGGGCACTTGTTTCATATTTTTCTAAGTTCGTATGAATTAGTTATGAATTTTTAAAGATTTACATGTATTCTGAAAAAAGATAAAGACTGGATAAACCAGGACGTGACATGTGGCAGCACTGGATAGGTCCACGTGGCGCTGGTGGGTCCAACAGGAACGACGTGGTGGTTGACATGGATGATGACGTCATGTTGACGTCACCACAGACAAGTGGGACCGAGCTGACGTCACTGCTGACGTCACCGCAGACAGGTGGGACCGGGGTGACATCATATGATTACGTCGACGTTGACTCGGTCAATGGGCAAAGTCAACATGGGCCTATACTGGGCCGTTAACGGGCCTTTATTGGGCTAGATATGGGCCGGGCTCGGCCCGCCACGTGGCAATCTCTCATGCCACCACGTCATCATCTGGATCCAATACGGGCTCAGCTCACCACTCACGGTCCACGGTGCACCAGCTCACTTGGGGTCCACAGACAGTGACTCAGGTTCATGTGAACTGAGTGCACGGATCAGTTGTCGGGTCCATTCGGTCCACAGACCGTTCCTTGGTGCACTGCGGTTGCAGGGTCCACCGGTAGCGGCTCAATCCTCGTGGACCACGTCCATCTTCTCCAGCAACTCGATCCCCTTCTCATCCCCTTCCTCTGTTTCCCGACGGCGACTTCCGCCGGCGGTGAGGTCGCGCAATCCGGCGACGAGGCGCTTCTCGGCCTCCATTAACTCGTGATCCAGCATCACAGCAGCATGGCGGGCACATTCGTGGTCTTGAAGGCGACGGCTGGCCTCTGGTGTGGCCCCTCCTCGACGTTCAGCAGAGCAGCAGCGACGGCGATGGCGTGGTCTTGAAATCGGGCGCCGTGGTGGTCTTCTAACTCCTTCAACTGGTGCTCCGTCTTCGCAGCGTCTCGACGAACTCGGTGGTGGCCTCGGAAACGACAGCAGGGCTCTCAGTGGAGCTGTCCTTGGCGAACGGTGGTGCCTTGGCAATGGCGTGTCACAGATGTTGACCGACAGTCCACTTGAAGCTCGATTCGGGGTGCAGAGTAGCGGTTGGGGGTTCTAAGAATTGATTTGGCTAGCTGGCGATGACCGCAATCCATGGCGGAGTCTGCTTTCACAACTGGGCACACGGCGGCACTCCGACATAGCCACGAAGTGCGGCTCGGCTCCAGAGCTGCCTTGCGGTCTTCATCTTCTTGATGGCTTGATGCGGCACTTCATGGCGAAGCTCGTCGACTTCTTCTTGTCCTTCGAGATGACTGGAGACGACGGGCAGTAGTGCAGCACGACGGCACTCTGGAGCAGCGCTGCGCTGACATGGCTGCATGTTCATGGCTTCCAGTGCAGCAACCAAGCAGCTTGCGTGCGCACGGAGTGCACAACGTCGAGGCTATCATGGATCCAGACTCAATGAAGCGAGGGGCGCTGTGGGGAGGCAGCAATTGGGCTTCGGCGACGCACGGTCGTGGTGACGGGCATGGCAGCGCATCTGTTCCGGCGTCCTCCTGACGCCGTGGAGTCAAGGGGGCTCGGCTAGTCGTGTGTGCGCATGTGCGTGTGTCCAAGGGGGCTGGCGTTGGCCTCGGCCTACGCGCTCTCAGGGCGGAGCGCCATGGCCAGCAGCAGAGGGCAAGGTCGGAACAGGGGACTACGGTGGTGCTCACTGACGTTGGAGCAGATTAGAAGGTGCGGTACACATCCAAGCAGCGGCTCCGGTGTCGTTGAAGCGGCGGCTTGCGGTACTGATCCTGCTTCTCGGCCCGACGGTGCAGCAGTGGCTCCGGCATGGCGGCGCCTCCTTCTTCTTCGGCGGCAGCGGACCTCCTTCTTCTTCCCCGCCTCCTTCTTCTTCTTCCTCCCCTTCTCCTCCAAATTGGGTGTAGCTGGTGGCAAATTGCAAACTACCAGTGTGGCGGCGGTTGTTGGGAAAGCCTAGGGCTCCGGTGCCATGCTTTTATAGGAAGGCGGCGCGGGCAGCGGGCCGACGGACGGTTCCTGATCGAGGGAGCTCGATCAGGTGGCTCTGGCTGGTTCGGAGGTCGCTATCAAGGATTCCATGGGTCCAGGGCATCAGCGAGGGACGGTTAGCTGCGTCTGTGTGGGTGAAAGTCGAGCAGCGCCAGGAATTGCCGCGATGGAGGCATGATCCGGTTGCAGAGCAATTCGGCTGGAGGGAGCTTCGCGGGTTGCTGTCAAGCCTCCGCGGGTCCTAGTAGTCAGTGAGGCACGGCCATTCTTCCGTTGCGGCCAAGGAAGAGCGAGGACAGGCAGGCGACAGGCTCACGCCCCGATAGGGCATGTGCGAGCGGGAGGGAAATATGCCCGCGACCGTGGGCATCTCTTGCCAGGGCTTGTCGGTCCAGGTAGAGTGCTTCGGTGTCGTGGATGCAGCGCAAAGGCGAATCGAGCGGTGGTGGCATGGTTGCGTCGCGCGGACGCGCGCGCGTTACTCTGCTCCGTGAAAAGCAGAGGGGAAAAGAGGGGACCGGTGGAGAGAGCTCATGACAGGTGGGTCCCACTGTGGGGTCCGCCAGTCAGTGGCAGCGGCTGTCTCTTTGGCGTGACGTGGGGAAGGGTCAAGCGGGCCTGGCTGCTTGGGCCGGGTGGTTGGCTTACTGTGCCGGAAAGGGAGAAGAGAGGGAGGCCGAGCTGGGCTGGTGCGAGGCCACGGGCCAGAATGGCCTTTTCTTTAATATCTTATTCTTTCTTCTTTTCTCATTTATGTTTTTGTGTATTTATATACATATATATATACATATATATGTATGATAATTATAGCATGTTGCAAATAGATGCTTAGTGGACTTACATAGTCCTTGGCTATGTTGGGTATCATTCCCATAATATTTATTTATTATATAAATAAATATTATTGGTATTTTTAATTAAACAATACATCAAATTCAATGAAGAGCCAAATCACAGTTGAATGCAACATGAATGCTTGTCTATCGCAACTTAAAGATACGACTAGGGTAACATTGGAAAATATCATGTGAGTCATAAGAGGGTAGCTAGAAGTGCTTTGGACACAAGATTCCAAGGAAAGAAGCCTGAGCAAGATGAGGGAAGTTAGCGAAACACGATAAGTGATTTAGGTAAGAGAGAAGCTCTAGAGCCTAGCCTTATGTATCATAAGTGCAAGAGCGCGTCATGGTGAGTCACATGTGCAACATAGGTACTTGCTTCATAAAATATAAGATGCTAGTTAAAGGGGGTGTTTATCATATGTGACTTAAGATTATATTAAGTTAAATATGATGGTGCTACTTGAAGCGTGTAGCACTAAACGTATGCGCTAAGTACAAAAGGGTAGGGTTTCCTACATGATAAGCAATAAATATGGGTATGTTTTAAAAAAAATTATTGGTTGTATTTTTCGGTGTTTGCAATTTTTAGGGTTGTTACAGCAGCTCAACCAATTTTCAGGCCCATAAATTTTCTGTCGTTTAACCATGTCTAAACATTCCATCTGATGTTTCACATCCCTCATGCCGGGCAGCAGATTGGCAGCTGCAACTGCTACTCTAATTGAACCAGTCCACTTCTTCTGAACCTTCTGAACCCAGCTATGATTCCAGCAGGCCACCTCTTCTCAACACAGGTCTCCTCTGTAATGCACCCTACTTTCCCCTTCATCTTCCTTTCATGTATTTTGGAGGTTACAGAAACATATGATTTGAGAGTGGTGGACTTCTCTGTTGTGATGGCAAGATTTATGCACAAAAGGGATTACTAATATTATACGAATTGATGACTTCCCATTAAAGTTTGATCCATCGACTTTTGGAAACAACTTATTTATGTATGGCCGTGTATTTTTCCCAACAATATTGAGAGTTAAAGTGTCTTTGCTGTACAATGTTTCGCAAAGTTTAATTCAATTCTTTTGCCTTTACTTTCTCATGATCCACAGTTTTACATTCATATATGCAATTGTATCTACGCTAATGATCCGCCTCAGCTACAGCAAGAGGTATCATCAGAGGTGATGGTATCTGACTGACATATCATCATGTATAGTGTGATGAGGAGAGCCAAATAAAGTGTGATGTGGAAGAGATTTTGGTGGGGTTATTTGGTGCATCAGACTCAGTATCGATAGTAATTTGCCCTTGATCATTGTAGGTGATGCTACCTGACTGAGGTGTCATCGTGTTTTTAGACGAGCATTTGATTCAGTTGAAAGAGTGAGTCATCATCTAGAGTTTATCAGATGATGATGCAGGCTACATTTGATTACTGAAAGCTGCTGCGACTCCATTCAAAGTGGCACAAAATTGATTTACACCTCTTTTGTGTAACTTATTAATTTTGCTGAAAATTGGTACGATGTTGTGCTGCTGAATGAGAGCAGTACCCAGACAATTTCTGCTTCTTTTAGCTATACCCACTGACAGCTCAGGAAATATATAAAAGAGGAAATCGGACTCATGGAACATAATGCCAGTTCTCTGATCGTTTCACCCTTGGACCATCAAAATTTAAGATGTTTATCATCTTTACATGCACGAACAATATACATAGACATTTAGTTCACAAGACATTTGTGTATGTAATATTTGGTTGCTTCAAATACATAGGTTTCTATGATGTCCTGAATAGTTTCTTACGATTTACAAATTTCTACAAGGGATAGTGCAATGTATAGCTAAAATTTGTTCTGTACAGAATGTCGCCTTCTCTGCTTCTCTCTTTTGTTTGCCATCAAATATCAAGCTTAATGTGGGATGATCATGATGATTGATCAAGAAGGGACTCGTGAGGGAATGCCTAAAGAGCTCAAATTTGCTATGCCAACAAAATGGAGGTATGTAAAAGTCATTAATCTATAGACTAAATTATATCAGTTGTTAAGAATTCCTGACTGCATACTATAAATGTTCAACAAAATCAAATTAAATAGTATTATATTATGTTCTAGAACAGCATGCCTTTCAATTACATATCAAAAGTAGGTCAACCACGATAAGCTTGTCCACCCACTGTAATTACATTTTAAAAGTTATACATGACAATTTCTTCACAACGCATTGGTTTCTCTCCTTTAGTTTCCAATCATTCATTCTCACTTTTTTCCTGGACTACTATCACAGAATTGTAGACATGGTTTTCTATTTTTTTTTTTGCCTACAATCTCAATGTGTCATCGTACTTACATATGAGTGTCCCAGTTTGAACTGCACCATGGTGATCCTATGTTCACTTATTGGGATCTTAGATATGTGCTGCTTCTGTTTTCAATCTTCAGCGTACCAATTTGAACTAGACCACGATGATCCTATCTTCACTTATTGGGATCTTAGATATATCCTACTTCTGTTTTGAATCCATTTCTTCAGCATACTGGTGTGCTTTGGATATCAATTTTGCCTTAATATTGTGGGTTCATGAAAGGGTTAGCTTTTCCATGCTAGCGGCTTGCCAATTATTTCAGTTGGGGTTATCTTTAGTTTTCCATGCTAGCAGCTTACCGATAATTGCTGGTTTCCCAACTATTTCTACTGTCTAGCAAAAATGGCTTTTATTTGTAAAATCTTTGCAGTAACCCATCCTTGAAATTGAACTATATCACTTTTTTCATATGTGATCTGGTGATTTCCATGTTCCTCTTGTGTAGCCACTACTGGACCAAGGTAATCTGGGTTTTCTTTAATTCTTTATTCCAGTTCACTAGCTATGTATGTAAATTCTAAGGCTTTTCTGTCTATTTCCTATATAAGAAAATATAAAGCAGCGCCCAATAGAAGATATTCTTGAAGTTCTATCGAACTTGATTGCTTCATCTTGAATTTATGTTGCCATTTCCCAGGATGGAAACAAAACTAATACTGTCGGACCTTCTGTTGAATTATATTGCTGACACTTCAGAAGAATAAACCTGGGAGGAGATAGCCCAGTGTTTTCCCTGAACCTGTCTTCACCACAGCTACTATATCATACCAATTGGTCATATTCTTCAATTCCCAGAGATGAGTTTATCTCTGTAGGGAATGATGGGTGTGTAAGAGTTGGCGGTGGCCAGATGCTCAGATGGCCCATTAATAATTGCTAAATATTGCAAGCCCTGCTTGCAAAATTTGGTTGGATGTCTTATTATCTGTTTCTTTTCAGCCAAGTATAATCTGACCTTCATGATGTACCTATTGTTTCTTTCCTTGTTCCTTGTGTTCAAATAAGGCTTTTATCTGTTCAGATGGCTTGAAGATACTCAGAATCAAAAAGGTTAACAAACATCTAGAACTGAAGGAATCAAATGGGAAAGGTGCTGAGATTGGGGAAGCTTTTGTCATCAAGACAACAGAAGATCAAACCCCAAAAACTCAGTTTTCTAAACTGTTAACATACATCTTTTATTTTTTTCCTGTTGAGCCCTCATGACCTCGTTACGAGGTGTGTAAGCCTATGTACTATGAAGTACAGAATAAAGGCATCGTATGTGCAATATATTTCTGTGAATCACAACACATGTAATGTATCTCCATCGTCTCTTTCCAAACAAAGCACATTACTGCATATGAGCTCGATGACATGTGCTATGTTCAAAACTCTGCTAGACACAATCATGCCATGTGCTACGTTCAAAACTCTGCTAGACACAATATACCAGCCGTATGTCATCGTTTGTTCAACTGAACTATCTCCCGTTGTTTCCATTCCACATAGACAAAGCTCCTGCCAATAACCGGGTCCAGCCCCCAACTCGGAGCGCAAAGGCGCGCCAATCCACTAGTTATCTAGAATTGCCTGTTGGAACAAACTGTGCAACTCAGCCACCAACCAACCACATGCAATGCCATACCATATAAAACAGGAAGACATGACTCTAGGAGCAACCAATGCAGAACCAGAACACATGCTAAATGTTCACATTACTGAAACATCACACATGTGAAGGACTCATCAGATAACATGCACGGGTTGTCTTCTGCCAGGCAGAACAACATATCCATATGCTTCCAATATACAAATCTACCAAATCACAAGTCACAGCACATCAATCGCTGATCTCATGAGACCCAAAAAATGCTACGAATGAATGATACTATGGATAAGGCAAACAATCGAGCTCAGTACTCCTCGACAGAGACGGCTTCACGAGGGACCTCATAAGCATCCTTCTGCCTCAGCTTCTTCACGCCAGCGATGAAGCATAACTTGTCAGACTTGTAGCTCTCGATGCTCACGCTGGCCACCTTCACCCATACCACCACCTTGGTCTTCATGCCTTCAACCCCGGAAAGCTTGCCTCGGGACAGAGTCGCCTTGACACGAGTAGCATACCGTATCGTGGAGGAATCCTTGAAGCTCACCTCGCAGGGCTTGGACATGTGCACCACCAGCTTCGAGGTCGATTCGTCGAACTCATAGCAGATGATGTTACGAGGGAAGAGACCTGGAGGGAGGTTGTGCTCGCGCAGTAGATCAGAGAGCGACTTCTTGTGTCCTGGGTAGAAGAAACTGATGTCAGTGCATATTTTTGGAATATCAATTATACAACTGTGCAAAGGTGCATGGGATGAGGTTAACGAAGAGATAAATGAACATAATTCAGAATCAGAAAGTGTCAAGTTTTAAGGGAAAGTCCAACTTCATAGAGCAATTTTGACTTAAAAATTCAAATGAAATATAGCAACTGAAATTTATGACACCACAGAGACTAAATGATTTCAACAACATTTCAATTATTCATCATATAGACCAGCCCAACTTGCTTTGGGACTAAATGCTTTATTATTGTTGTTCAATTGTTCATCACGGAAATCGCAATCAGGCAAATAAGATAACTGTGGTCCACCAACAAATCAGGAGAAAGAGATCAAACAGTAATTAGGCATGTCCACTAACAATTGAAATGGATATATAAAGATTATGAACACAGTATTGACAAGTGCAGTATTTGGCAAAGAAGTACACGAAAAGAGAGAGGAACCCAGTTTGCAAGCAGTCTATTCAGAACAAATGTATCCTGTACTGAAAGCTTTGACAGGAGTTAAGTTGTCCAGCTACATTATCGATTGCTTTTGTTCTTCTGTCCACAACAAATTAGATGCTGCTTAGAAGCAAGTGCTATGACAAACAATGGGCTAATACCGCACAGGCTGGCAAACCAATCAGCTATAGTTGGTGCTTCATACGACCAGGACATACACTGCACAGTCTTGCTAATGCCGCCAAAGACATGAGAGGACCAATGCCAAGATTGCACGTAAAACAAGCTGGTAGGTGAGCAAGTCCCCTGTCCATTGCTGCTCTATGTACTTCTGAATAATGGCATCAACGAAAAACCAGGTCTTTATATCTAAATAAACATGGGCCAGATGCCAACCAATGCAGGGCAGCAGGATGTCACAAAAGTCTTTTCAGTTTGGCCCCCATGTGCACTCTACTTTGCAGATCAAAAGGGTACAGGAAATCCAAGAAAAGCTAGATCCAATCAGAGGAAAGGCTAGGAATTAGGCAGCCAGTACATATAATATAATCATATCAAATAAAGCTCTCTTTCCTGCATTGCTTTGGGTTTACGCATGAGCAAAGAAAAGCTAACTGCAATGGATAGTTGCACTGATGATGTTGCCAAAACAACTTAGCATGCAACTAGAAGGTTCTAATTCATCATCTACTCCCTCCTGTCCCAAAACAAATGCACATCTCACTTTGAGGAGTCACCAAATTCTAAATTTGACTAGGTATATACCAAAAAAAGTATTAATATTAATGTCTCAATAAGCATCATTAGAAAAATTGCATTAATATTTATGACCTGTTTAAAGATATAGATGTTAATACATCTTTTTTTTAAAAAAAACTTAGTAAAACTTCCGTGCATTTATTTTGGGATGGAAGGAGTCCATCTCTTCAGAGTCATTCTCATTTTCACAGCAGCAAAACCAACCATGGAATGGAACAGAACAACTGTACCTTTGAGCTTCTCAAAGACCCATTTTGCCTTCTCCTCCACCGTGCTGGAAAAACGCTGCAGGTAAGATCAAAGGCTGTCACTGTCAGTTTAGTCATGTGGTGGATGCTGCTGAACTTAACGGCTTTCATCCAAAGTTGAAATTGATCTACTATTTTGTCGCCCCCCAAAAAGGATCCAGTTCAATCAAAGAAGGATTCTTTCCTAAATCAGTCCACTAGTACTTGCTATAAGTAAAACACGATGGGAATGAATTTAGTGAAGTATATCATCAAAGAGGGAAAAGGTGCAAACGAGAATAATCCGCTACTAGACGCTCCAAGAAGTTGAGTCATCAGAACTGACACGAAACAGAAAAAATGAGAACGGACTTCACATTAACACAGCAATGACCATGCAACTAGTATTTCTAATCTGAACTTCCACAGGACGGCAGGACAGGATAATAAAGATTGAAAGCAGCGGATCCAACACAATGGCCGGGAGCCTGGAGTAACCGATTGCGCGGAAAGGCGAGACGGAAAAGGAGAGAATGAGAGATGGCAGCGACGGTCAGTACTCACGGAGATGTCGCCGCCGATGGCAGAGAGTTCCTGCTTGGCCTTGCGGGAGATGGTGAAGCTGCCGAGCTTGGTGAGCGCCTTCTCCATCCTCCCTCCGGAAGCGCGGCCGCTCGTCTGACTGGTTCTCTCTTCTCTGCGCCGCTCGGCCGCTCTTCCGGTGGCCACGATATGGGCGACAGAACAAGCAGGTTCAAAGCTGCGGCGCTCGGCCCGGGCGGACCCCGATATGTAGGCAACGGCACGCGGATCGAGAGGGTCGTGGGCCTGCGGCGCCGGATCCTTTGCGACAGTGAGGCCTGCTTCCATATTTGCTGCCGTAAACTTAGGCCCACGTTGTCTTCAAATTCTAAGTTTTTTTACTTTTTCTCCGTCATATTAATTTTTAAACTTATGTATGAAGTATTAAATATAGATAAAAAAATAACTAATTATACAGTTTAGTTTAAAATCATGAGATGAATCTTTTAAATTTAGTTGATCCACAATTGGATAGTATTTATCAAATATGATAAAAAATTTACTATTTATAAGGTTAAATTTTTTTACAATCTAAACAAGGCTTTGGTCCGCTTTCTTTCCATTTGACAGCAGCGTGTGCGTGTCACGATGTTTCCGTTGCCATAATTCGAGCAGGTTTCCGTTCATGAGAAAGTCTCAGAAGGAATCATCCACGTCTATGATCTATCCACTTGCTCAAATTCGAGAGCGTTCGTTATTCAAAAGCCTGACAACAAATAAAAAAAAGATTTTTGACAAAAATAATATAAGTTTTGTCATGGTCGTGTCGTGGTGGATGCGTGGAGAAGTATTTTCACCGGGAGAGCCGGATAGTGGAACGTTGGTGGCTTTGGTGTAGCGCGGTTTGCGTGCGACCCGCGCGCTGGGCCGAAGCAGGAGCGGAGCGGGGCCGCTGGTGCCAGCGCGCATGCCTGCGTCTGCATCAAGCTGGCGGGATGGCGAACGCGTTCCTTGGTTTGAAGCGGCCGCGGGAACAGGGCGTCCAACGGCCCGCCGGCCGTGCCGCGCGATCCATCAAGCTGGAGGAGCGGCGAATTCGTGATTTCGTATGGCCGACCTTCCGTTGTTTAACGGAGTCGGGGGGACCGACACGTTATCCAGTCAGTTTTTGGTTGGCTGGTGGCCGAGCGAGTAGATAGGCACCAAGCCAGCTTGCGCATGCGCAAATGTGATAGGGCTCCAGCTTACTTTTCGGCACAATCGGTTTCGAGCCCGGCATTTTCGTCTCGTCCGGAGTCATGTACGGCTCACGGATGTCCTCCACGGTGCTGCATACACTGCTACTCAGCATTATCTAGATTGTGACTCGTGAAAACATGCCGTGTGGCTGTGAGCGCGTCGTTGCCCCTTCGCCTTAGCTACTCGCACCGTGCCACGCTGCCAGCGTTGCACGACGCATTGAGAACGTCGCGTTGCACGACGCATTGAGAACGTCTGAGTTTAAGCTAGCTTGGGCCGACCCACGAGCATGGGCCATGCTAGTTTAGGTCGACGCACATCGGGCTATGCAGATGATTCAGCCTGCATGAGAGATGCGGCAAGCCCGCGAGCAGCCCATTTGTGGACGCCATCTTCCTCCGCTGGTTGGGCCGCGGACCACCGTCCTGTGTGAGCTTGCGGCGCGGGTCAGCCCAGCGGGTTTAGCGGCTCGTCCCTCCCTGCTTGCCTTGCTTGTTGCAGCCACAGCGCGCTTCTCCAGTTCTCCCACCCTTCCGCCGCCACCACCGCCGCCGCCGCACACCAAGGCAACGCCCGTTATTCCTGGCCCTCCGGTGGGAGATGGCGCTTTACCGTCGCATCCTGCTCCTCCGCCGCCTCTCCCACCTCCACCCCTCGCCGGCCCCGGCCATCTGCTCCTCAACCCCACCCACCCTCGCGGGGCTCCTCACCCCCACGGCCACGGGGCGCCGCCACTTCGCCTTCTCGTCCGCCGAGGAAGCCGCCGCCGAGCGCCGCCGCCGCAAGCGCCGCCTCCGCATCGAGCCTCCGCTCAACGCGCTGCGCCGTTCCACGCCTACCCCGCGGGACCCCAACGCGCCCCGCCTCCCGGACACCACATCCGCGCTCGTCGGCCCGCGCCTCAGCCTCCACAACCGCGTCCAGGCCCTCATCCGCTCGGGCGACCTCGACGGCGCCTCCGCAGTCGCCCGCGCCGCCGTCTCCTCCCGCGTCCGGCCCACGGTATTCACCTGCAACGCCGTGGCCGCCGCCATGGCCCGCAACGGCCGCCACGACGACGCCGTCGCGCTCTTCGAGTTCTTCTTCCGCCGCTCCAACATCGTCCCCAACATCGTCTCCTACAACACCCTCATCCTCGCACACTGCGAGGCCAGCCGCGTCGACGCCGCGATGCAGGTGTACCACGACATGCTCGCCTCTGCGCCCTTCTCCCCCTCTGCCGTCACCTACCGCCACCTCACCAAGGGTCTCGTCGCTGCCGGCCGCATCCGTGACGCCCTCGACCTCCTCCGCGAGATGCTCGACCGCAACGCTGGCGCCGACTCCCTCGTCTACAACAACCTCATCGCTGGCTACATCGACCTCGGCGACTGGGACAAGGCCTTCGACCTCTTCAACGAGCTCGCGGAGAGGTGCCCTGTCTATGACGGTGTCGTCCACACCACCTTCATGGAGGGCTACTGGAAACAGGGCAAGGATAAGGAGGCCATGGACAACTACCAGTCCCTTCTTGATCGCGGCTTTAAGATGACGCCGGCCACCTGCAACGTCCTGCTTGAGACACTCTTCAAGCATGGCAAGCACAAGGAAGCCAACGACTTATGGGAAACCATGATTGACAACCACAGCCCGCCAAGCTTCATCGGCATCAACGCTGAGTCCTACAGTGTCATGGTTAACCAGTGCTTCAGGGAGGGCAAGTTCGAGGAGGCGATTGAGGTCTTCCACCGCCAGCCCAGGAAGAATGTCCAAATGGACGTTGGTTGCTTCAACAACATCATTGGCACACTCTGTGAGAATGGGATGCTAGCTGAGGCAGAAAAGCTCTTCGAGGAAATGGAGACCAAGTCTGTCCTTCCAGATGTGTACACCTACACTTACCTTGTTGACTCGTGCTTCAAGGAAGGCCGTGTGGAAGATACAATGCAGTATTTCTACAAAATGGCAGATGGGAGGGAGCATGGACCAAAGTTCAATATTGGTTTCTTCAACCGCATGTTTGAAGGACTTACAGAAGCTGGCCGGATTGATGATGCCTTGAAGGTGTATGGGAGGATGCCTGACAAGGAGATCAAACCAAACACCACCACTTTTGAAATCCTCGTCAAAGCCTTATGCAAAGAAGGGGATTTGGATCGAGCAAGGGGCCTAGTGGTGGACATGGCAAGGGGCGGTATTGTGCCTCCTCCAGAGTTCCGTGAGTCTGTTGTTGACTTTTTCAAGAAGGCTGATCGACAGGAAGAAATTGAGCAAGCTTTTGAAGAAAAACCTATGCCAACACCTCAGCCAAGGACAGAGCACCAGTTGAGGACTGAGTATCGCTCTCGCAATGCAGTTGCTGCTTCTCAAGCAAAACAACCTGGCTTTAGCTCTGCTCCAGCCGTGGAGCCTGGATTTGTTTACTCTCAGCCACAACAGTCAACATTTAGTAACAATCAGAATCGGCAGCCACAGCCTTGGTTTGGTCCATCTCATTCATGGAATTCTGGTTTTGGTGCTCCTCAAGCGCAGCCTGGATATGGTGCACCTCAGCTTGTACATGCTGTAGTTGGTTCATCTCAGCCACAACTGTCACAGTTTGGTGCTTCTCAGGGTGTACCAGGATATAGTTATAGCACAGGAAATCAGCAACAACAACCACAGTTTGGTGCTTCTCAGGGTGTACCAGGATATAATAACATAGGAAATCAGCCACAACAGCCACAGTTTGGTGCTTCTCAGGGTGTACCAGGATACAGTAACATAGGAAATCAGCACGGTCAGTTTGGTTCTCCACATGGAGAACCAAAATTTAGCAACCATCCACCACAAGTTGGGTATGGTGCCCAATTGCCTCAGTCAGGGTATCGCTTTGAGCCCCAACAAGAACAGGCTAGATTTGGAAATCGAGAACTGCCTGCATATATGGCTTCAAGCCAACCCTCATATGGTACCCGCTGGAGCTCAAGTGGTTTTGGACCAACCCAAGGGCAACTGGGATACAGTGGCCCTCAAGCACAGTCACATGAATCCCAGTTACCACATCACCAGGCAAGTTTTGGCATGCCACATGTCCAACATAACAATGACTTCTATAGATACAACCCTGGATACAGGGCGTCTAATGGGCTGCAGGGATTTGATGCTCCCCATGGTGATTCTGAAACTGCTTCATCTAAAGACCATCAAGAGACTACCACTGCAGATCAGCAACAAGTAGCATTTCTGAAAGCATGAGGACTGCATACATATTTTGGCTCCACGTCAAAAAGGTTTTTAGTCATAAAATGAATTAGTTCTTTAGATATGAGATTTTGATGGATAGATGTGAATCAGACTTCGATATTGTTCCTATGGTCCTCACTGATGTACCCTTAACTGAAATCATCTGCTGTTTCTCAGGATGGAGGAACACCTTTTACGGTTTGTTTAAGTTGGAACTTTTAGTCAGCATGCTTGCTGCTTTCTGGAAGTATATGTCTCGTTGCTATCTAATATTGACAATCTAATTTTTATTATTTATAGGTATTTGTCTATCTAGAATTCTAGTTTCTATTTACAGATATTGACAATCTATCTGTTATTGTTTGTGCACAGCAGAATTGATATGTTTTTATCGAGGTGAAGATGGGTATATAGATGTATTTTTGGATGTTGTAGCACTAGCAACCATAACTAGATGTCCCAAATGACGAGTTGATTTTGTTGCAATGGCAGTTTTTCTTTTATCGAGACGGATATGGAGACCAAGATGTGATTTTTTTGACGTTGCAGTGCCCTATTGTTGCATGGTGCAATAAGAAATTTAGTTTGTTTGAGTCATTTCCTTTCATGTAAATATGCTATTTCCTTCATTCCAAATCATAAGCCGCCTTGATTTTTTTTTATTTATTTTGCTATGTATCTAGACAAGTTATTTATCTAGATGCAGAGCAAAATGGATGTAAAAAAAAAATCAAAACGACTTATAATTTGGAACGGAGGGAGGAGCTCATAAAACGGATCTACCAAAGAGTTTTCACAGGGGTTTTAGCACTACATTTGCTACTTGGGGTGAAGCTTTATATGCTGACTCAATTTTGCGAGAGAAATTACATGAAAGAGAAGTGAGAAGCCGTTTTTTTTATCAGTAAAAGGATAAATAAGGACACCTAAAAATGGATTCTCGGCTTTTTAGAGTTAGAAATTATTAGTTATATTATACTAGATGATACCCCGCGCGTTCCTGCGGAAATTTGTAATATCATATATTTATTTGGAAATTTGGTGAAACATGATGCATTTTATTGTGGTATGTACCAAAGTCAGGAAGATATATGGGAAATTAGAAACAGATGACAAAAGCCAGGTTACAAAGGCAGCCATATTTACGACGAAATCATGAAAACAGGTACTTCAGACATACAGTAGAAAGGGATTATATGAGGGACTGACTGGTAATACATTGATTTTTTATAGATACAAAACACAACTGAAAGAAGCACATGACCTCGGCGTTGTGCAGAGGCCACGACCCAGTTCAACTCACTAAACACACGCATGAGCACTGGGAACCGGATTGGATTAAGGTGGATAAACAAGGTCTGAGATAGGGCTTTAGGGTCCGGACGTCCGGGAAGGTAGCAAAATAGTCCTTGTACCGAGGCGGGCGTAACTTGGTCCAACGCACACAGCCCGTGGGCTAAGCTTACCCTTCACGTGCGACGTCGGCCTGCTAACCACAAGCCCTCGTGCTCCCTGTACCCATCTCCAGTCCATCTCTCCGCGCCTCCTCCAATCTCTTTTCCATCCACGCCGCTACGCCCCCCGATCCAACCCTAACGCCCTCCGCCTCCTCGCCGGCGCGCTCTACCCTGCCTCCACTCCCCGGCCGGCTAGTGCGTCTCACCGGCGGCTCTCTGGTGCGTACCCCTCGCCCTCCCTCCCACCTTTACACCCATCCATCCACTTCTTGCGCGTTAATTTCACCTTCCGGTCTCTGTCTCTTCACCCTAGGGCTTTACGTTGGTCCGGGGTACAGCACCTGCGATTCGCGCGCAATGGAGCAAGATCAGAGCGCAGCTGTCGAAAGCGCGGATCCTGGTGCCGCGGCTTTTGATTTTGCGACTGGCAATCCACCTAGCACGGCTGTGACCGACGGAAGCGCCGTGGCCGCCGACGGTGGAGCTCAGGCAGCTGATGCCTCTGCATATCAGGTCGAGCACGCGGCGTTGAATGGGACGGCTGGCGATATGGCCAATTACCAGTCTACGGGAGCCGCAGAGAACGGCGCAGTCGTCACCAACGAGCTGGGCGAGCCGGTTCCTGAGCCATCCTACGAGGAAGGTAATATTGGGCTTTGCAGGCTCGCCTAATTTGCTATCCTACCTTCTGTTTGATCCTAACGTGCTGCTTTCTTATGTGCAGCTGTGCTTTCAGCAGAAGAGGCTAGATTGTGGAGTGTTGTTACTGCGAATTCCTTAGATTTTAATGCCTGGACCGCTCTTATCGAGGAAACGGAGAAAAATGCTGAGGTAATGTTTAGTTAGCTGCTTGCCTATACAGTCATTCTTGTAACGTTCTTTGTGCAGCTAGCTATGTGTAAATGAGCTGATTTGGGGCATATTGTATGCATTTATGTTCTTGTACCATCAGTTGCTTCCTTGTTTTTCTCTCTGTCTGTATCCTGCTAGCAGACTATGGCCTTGTGTTGCCTATACTCAATTTGAAGTGTTTATGCATCTTATACTTTAGTTTCCCCTGCTGTAAGGACCTTAGCTATTTTGTGTTTGCAATAATAAATTGTACTTAATTCGAATTCACAATCTGATTAACCAGTCATAAAAATCAGGCCTCTTTGATATGATGAAATTCTTTATGCTAAATCATAATGCATACTTTTGTATATTCTCTTCCAGAACAATATTTTGAAGATACGGAAAGTATACGATTCGTTTCTTGCGGAATTCCCTCTTTGCTTTGGGTATTGGAAGAAGTATGCTGATCATGAAGGGAGACTTGATGGCGTCAGTAAAGTTATAGAGGTGTATGAAAGAGCAGTTCTTGCAGTTACTTATTCAGTGGACATTTGGTATAACTATTGCCAGTTCGCAATTTCAACATATGATGACCCAGATATCATCCGAAGGTATCAATCCATACACAATATGCCTGTTCCAATGAAGCTTCTTTACCTAGGGTTTCTGTCTTCTGATTACTTGAAATTACTGGGCATTTGAATTCTATATTATCATACATAAATTCTTGGTTAAGTTCTCGAGAATTGTCATAGCTCAATGCTCACTTCTACACTTCGTGTGGCAGCATAGTCTATCAAAAAATGGATTTGTAAAAATTTATCTATGTTATTAGAAGTGATTGTATGCCTCTGAATTGCAACAGGACAATGGTTAATACTATACCTACCTTTAGGGGCTAAGTATAATGTATTTATTTGGCCTTTTGTTAACTCAGTCTTGATGTAGTCATTTCTTTTGAGCCTATGTCAAATCATACTTCGTACATTAGCTTTTATATGACATATTAACATGCTTATTTGATCAAAGATGCTTTAAACTCTACATATTTATGGCCATATAAGTAAAGCCTATCATGAATAATGTCGTCCTTTTTGGATGTAAATAGCTACTGCCTTTGCACCTGCCAGACATCATCCATTGCATGTTCCGTTGGTGTACTTCTGTTTTTCTTGTCTGTTCTTTTATTGTGAATCAGTAAATCTGCTCAACCTTTGGAGTAACTTTCTCTGCCTTCTGGTTTCTTACAGACTGTTTGAACGTGGCTTGGCATACGTTGGAACAGATTATCGTTCCAATATTTTGTGGGATGAGTATATTAAGTATGAAGAGTCACTGGAGGCTTGGAGTCATCTAGCTCTTATATATACAAGAGTATTGGAGCATCCCATCCAGCAGCTTGATCGGTATTTTAATTGGTAAGTTCTTTCACATATTTATGTGTGTTTATATTCATTTTTTTGAACCTTAGCTTTCATTTTTGTGTTATTATGAATATTATCTATCTTGTTTATTTGCCCTCCACTTATTGATAGCTTTGTTGTATGATGAGAGTGATCAATAAGCATATCATTAACAACAGTTATGTCTGCCATGTGTGAACTTAAGTAATGTATGTGCATCAATATACCATTTTGGCTTCTGTGGTACTAATCATTATTTTTACACAGCCTCAAGGAATTGGCTTCGAAGCACAGTCTTTCAGAAATACTTACTGCAGAAGAAGCCTCAGTGTATGTTGTCACGTCTGAGACCAGTGCTCAAGCGCCTGATGGTGAGGCACATCCTGATGACGTCGATAAGCTTGGTCAACCAGAAATTTCATCTTCAACAGACACAGAGAATCTTGCAAAGTATGTCTCCATGAGGGAAGAGATGTACAAGAAGGCTAAAGAGTATGAATCTAAGATCATTGGTTTTGAGCTAGCTATTAGAAGGCCATATTTTCACGTCAAGCCTCTTGACAATCCAGAGCTTGAAAATTGGCATAACTACCTTGACTTTATCGAGAAGGAAGAAGACATTAATAAGGTATGCTTTTACACTTCTAGAAACCCCTTGTCCTTTTTATTTAGTAGATTTTATGGAACGCTTGAAATCTTATAACTTACAATCCAGTCTTATTGGCTCCACTATATCCTTTAACGGCTAGTATTTGGACGAAGCTTCCTTTGTAATGGGATATTGAACTGAGGATAGAGCGTGGACATAATGTTTGGTTTCGATGAGGCTAAGTACTCCAAACTTTCATTTGGCAGTGGTCGTTCTGGGTTCATGATATATGGTACCAAATACCAGTTTTGAATTTTTAATCTCATATATGCAGGTATTTGCTTAATGCTCACCTTCTTAACCATCTATCTATCGAGCAGGATGGTCCCTCCTTTCTTATGGAGGGGCCTCCGTAATCAGCTAATGGAGTAATCTGTGTGAACTTCTCTTTTTTTTGTCAATACTATATCCTTACTATCATTATTTACCCCCCTTTATTTGCTCTCATACACAAGATTTCTTATGATATGCTAAACTATTTTCAGGTTATCAAATTGTATGAAAGGTGTGTGATTGCATGTGCTAGTTATTCAGAATTCTGGATCCGGTATGTGCAATGTATGGAGGATAAAGGGAGTCTAGACCTAGCAAACAATGCCCTGGCTCGTGCTACTCATGTGTTTGTCAAGGTATTATTTCATAACTGGGATGACAATGTGCTTCTCCCAGTAAAAGTTTAGGGTGTATTAGGATTCAGAAAAGTCAATCGAACACTATAAACTTCAGTAAAAATATATGTATGTTTAGTGCGCAAAAGAGGCATCAACAGATATAGTTCACATGTCTCTTAGTAATAATTGTTTAAGTAATTCATAATGTAAGAAATTAATGATCAAAGAATACCTTAAAGGACTTACTCATATCCTGTTATTACTCCTTGGAAAAAGAAATTTATGGAATACATAATGACACTTTATGTTTTTACCCTGTTGCATTCCATTTCCTCTTAGCATGCATGTTCCGTATTCTCCTGTATGCATATGTACTGTCAGCTAGGTTTCAGTGCGGATCTAACCAAAATTCTGTCTCTCATATTCATGGTTGTATTTTTTTTGTTGCGGCATGTCATCTTAGATGGGTGTTTCTTCTGTTCCAGATTCCATATTGCCATTAAGAAACACCAGCAAAAAGAACAAAATGGTGACACAATACTTAAATTTACTTAGTTTGTAGGGATTTCTAATGTATATATGCATTTTTACTGATGGTGTTCTGACCTGGTATTGGATTTCCAACACTTTAGTTTGGACACATACTTTGAGAAGCATTAAGAAGTGAAACTATACTGGCATGGTCAATTGTGGTTTATAAGATCTGAAATAAAGCTCCCTGAATACCATGGCCTAAATGAGGATATATTGCTAATGGCCACACTACGTTTCTTTTCTTTTTACAGAAGCAGCCGGAGATCCATCTGTTTAGTGCGCGCTTTAAGGAGCTTAATGGGGATATTTCTGGAGCACGTGCAGAATATCAGCATCTTTACTCAGAATTATGTCCTGGCTTTCTAGAGGCCATTGTGAAGCATTCTAATATGGAACACCGACTGGTATGACTTTGTACTAGCAACTATCATGTTCCTTTTTCCAAGTGTGAAAGAGTTGTTTAAGATATCTATGTTTGTAGGGAGATAAAGAATCATCCTGTTCAGTTTACGAAAAGGCCATCACTGCTGAGAAGGGAAAGGAACAGAGCCAGCTCTTGCCAACATTGCTTATTCAGTACTCTCGTTTCTTATTTTTGGTAATTTTTTATCGCATTATATGTTATTAATATTATTAAAGCGTGAAAAAACCATCATTCACATGCCTGTCTAAATTATTATACAAAAATACGCCTTTCTGTAAGTTTTTCATATAAGCAAAACTTATGGTAAGATGATTTCATGATTTCATCTACACGTCTTACGATTAGATTTCTGGAATGTGTAGTTGATTGAGTTGAACAACACCCACATTAGTGAATTTAATGTGTTCCTTGAAATTTGTAGGCCATCCAAGACTTGGAGAAGGCAAGAGAGATATTAACTGGGCTGCATGAGCAGTTAAATCTAACAAAACCAGTTCTTGAGGTTAAAACTTTTTACTGACTTGTACAAAATTATTTCAATCTCTTTTCTTATTGTTTGCCCTTAATTTAACTAATGTTACATTTGTTTTACAGGCTGTCATCCATTTGGAATCGATTTTTCCATGCGAAAAGCGTATTGAATTTTTAGACTCACTTGTGGAGAAGTTTGTTGCACCTGAATCATCTCAGGGAGAGGTGGCAAGTCTAGTTGACAAAGAAGAAATATCTTCCATATTTTTGGAGGTAAAATACCTAAAAGTTTCATTGAATATTATAGTTCCTTCTTGGTTTGTTTTTTGGGAACATAAAGTAGATTGTAATACAATTTGATTGCTATTAAGAATAAATGTCAATTGTAATCATTTGGGAACTTGAAGTATTAACCATTGACTATTAAGTACTTCCTCCATCCCAGAATAGATGACACTTGAATCTGGACAAATAGCTTAAGTGTCAACTGTTTTGGGACACAGGGAGTGTGATCATTGGGAATATGAAATAAGCATCTGCTTTTAATCTTGGACCATCATAATTGCTTGTCTTTGTGAACATGCTGTTTGGAAATTTCACTATCGAGCCAAATTCTGCATTTTTATTTTGTTTAGGTAATGCAATAGAAGTTGTATATGGATGTGGAACTCTCCTTAAAGTCAAAGTCACAATTAATACTGATGATCACTGTATGCACAGTTATGAGTTATTAAATATGGTAATCTTCTAATGTTAGTTCTATGTAAGATTTGACTTCTGTTTGGGGTTCCTGACCTAAAGTCAAAGTTTTTGCTATTTTATTTTTGGCTGCATCCAGCTTGATAGTTTACTGATTCATTTCAAATCTGTCTGCAGTTTTTGGATCTCTTTGGTGATGCAAAGTCAATCAAGAAGGCTTTAACTCGGCATACAACTCTTTTTTCATGTAAGAGAAGCATTCTGCCATCAAAGAAACGGAAAGCAGATGACGCTGTTGTGTCAGACAGGGACAAATTTGCTAAAACTGGGGTTACTCAGCCAGCCACGGGACCTGATCCAAATTCTGCTTCCAATCCTCCGGTTTGGCCTGCAACTTCTGAAGCATCTGGGCAACAATGGGGAGCTTATGCACAGCAGGTCACATATTCATTTAAATCTGCATGTTTTAGTTCTATTGTTATATTTTATTTTATTTATTTTAATTGCTGCTCTGATCAAGATAAGCTTCATTGCTGATTGTATATCTAATTGCTCCCAAATAGTGGACAGAAGTTTGATGGTTGTCTCTCAATGCCTCTTGTTATTCTTTGTGAATTTGTAGTTATAGTGCACGTTCACTAAGCAATTGCAATGCTGAAACATGTTGATTCTGGAACCCTTTTTCAGAGTTGTTTTTTTATCCCTATGATTCATTCCCAATTTAGGATTGAATCTTTATATCCACAGAGCTTTTGATTTTTACAAATAGTCACTCTTACTATTTTTTTGGCTATAAATTTGTGCTATAGTCGGTTGACTGTATATTTTTGTGTGCATTGACTTAAATTTTTTTTGCATTGTAGGCGGCATATCCTGCATATGGAACTTATGACTACAACCATCAAATGCCTCAGGCAGCTCCTCAGGCAGCTGCCTATGGTGCTTATCCTCCAACTTACCCTGCTCAGGTATTGTGTTTGATTTCTGCCTAAATGTGCTTCTCAATTATAACAAATTAAGGTATCTTCCTAAGTTCTGTTGCAATTTGCAAATGAATGAATGACATATCATTCACTCTTCCCTCCATCCAGATTATCTACTTGTATTCAGTTTTGAAATCAAGAAAATAACATTAGGGTATCAATTTGAGTCAAAGGGTTGGGTCGCAACAGAGCTAAGCACATTTGTGTTTTGGGTTGGAACTGTTTGGTCTTTCTTTCAAGAATGTCCTTAAGTTCATAGCTTGCTCTATTCTGGTGTTCTGAATGAGTTTCTTTACCCAAAGATGGCACTGTTTGATAGTTGCATGTGATTTGTTTAACTAATCAGGTGATAACATTAAGTCTACTGGCAACAACAGTTTTTTCTCGCACAACTCTGGTGACTGAAAACGAGAATCCACTTTGTTGATTGTGTGAACACATGGTTGGTGAGATATATAGGGTTAGAGGGGCAGGGGGGTTACCATGGTTCTTTGACCTCCGGTGATCAGGCTCAGGCTTGCACAGGGAGCAGTAACGGCCGGTATATAGTAGTACACTAGGATTATACCGGAATTGGGATATCCTATGGATTTCCAGAGTGGGAGAGAAATTTGGAACTGCTACAGGGCGTCAGGAGAGCCGCTGGAGATGTGGATATTGGTTGGGGTGGGCGAGCAGGTGAAAACAATGCATGTGGAAAACACCGTCACAGATGTTTGATATATATCTGATTGGAAACTGCATAGTTTTCAGTCAGCTTGGTAGCCACATCATATTTTGTTATATGAATATATAGTCGGTGTAACCACTGGCAGATATGAATCGTTTTTAGCTTATGTAGTTATGTATGTTACATGCACATTGGTCTTCAGAGGAAGTCTCATGCTCACTGTTAGCATTTAGCGCGGTCAGGTTTAATTAGAGCTAATTGTCCAGTGACCCTTCTATCTATCTTGGTCGCTATAGTAGTTTTGAATTGTTGAAGGATTCTGTCTGATGCAAACTGTCGTTTGTTCTGTAGGCCTATACACAACAAAACTACGCACAACCTGCAGCAATTCCAGCAGCTCCAGTGCCAGCAGTGGTACCAGCCGCCACACCTGCACCAGCTTACCCTCAGCAAGCTGCGGCAGCTCCTCAACCTTATTATGGCACAACCTACTACTGATCAGTAATCTTGGATGGCAGTTCGACGAGCCTGTTAATCTGCATTTTCACATGTGTTCAGAATCAGCAAGCTTGTCAATACGAGAAGTCAAGGCATCGCAATACTCTTTACTGCCATTGTTTAGCTCCTCTTTAGAATTTAGATGGATGCTATTGACGAGATGATCACTTGAACAAATTTGAGATTTGTATAGTCAGCATTTTTGTTGCTAGCATCTGTCGCTAGGAATTGCCATTGTTTTCCTGCAATAGCGTAATGTCTACTGTAGACGAGATAGCGGTGTTAACCATGCGTATTTTAAACATATAATAGATATTAGTAACTATTTATTCCCCCTTTCGGAGTGCAAAATTTTGGTTCCGCCACTGGTGATAGCAGTATTCCTGTCAAGCACGCTCACCGGTGAAGACCTCTGAACAAATTGTCTCAGGATTTGTGACTACACAGTTCACTGATATTTTTCTGTCTCAGTAAATCAACACCTGAGTCACTCGTACAAGGGGAGATTCGGTAAGGAAGAGTTACAAAATATACAACACCAAATAAGTGTAATCTGAAAATGTATTTTTATGGTGTACCTAATGATACTAGCGTGATTTTATCAACATTGGTGCATACTTTATAAAGATTTTATCAAATTTGATTTATTTTGGGACAGATTATGTGATGTCGTCATAAACTGGCCGCCATGCGTGCCTGTATGGCCCTGGCGGTGCATACTCTCGTGCCCCGCGGGTTTGCTACGCCTACACGCTACACTACACGTAGGAGTACGTAGCAATCGCGATGCGAGAATATTCAGGCAAGCGTCCGCCATTTGACGCAGCGATGTGAGGATATTCAGGCAGGTGCCCAGACTTTGACGTAGCCACCACGGTGGACCCAAGACCGAATGTGCCCAACGCAGGCGGATAAACCGCGCTCGATCGAACGCACCGAAACATGCGACAGCGCCAGAAGCCGACCGAAATCGTGTCGTCATTGCATTGCACCCTCGTGAGACGTGACGGCACGAGTGAAGGCGGGCGCGCTGATGAAGCAAAGCGACCGCATCGGCACCGCGGACTCCACGTCCAAAGCGCGCCGTCGCCTCGTGGCCTTGTGGACAGTTTCCTTGGATTGCAACGGACAGCGCCGCACGCGTATCGTCTCGTTTGCCACGGCGCCCGTCTTTGCCGGCTCCGCGTGTCCCTGCGGATTTGCCTATATATCTCTCCCATCTTGCCCACAGATCTCCTCGTCGCACACTCGGCGGCCCATCGTCGTCTAGCACGCACGCTTGGGCAGTCTCTCTGTCCAATCCAGTCCACTGAGATCTGTCGATGCACCTATGCTGTGAGCGACCTGCTTAGCTAGTTAGCTCATCTCAGCTCAGCTCTTGCACTAGGCACGTAAGCTTTCCTGTCGATATCTTTGGGAGAAACAGGGCCCTGCAAAACATTTTCTTCAGGCACCCATCTAGCGCGTTCGATCTCTCAGTTGTCACTGTGTAAACATAGATATAACCGATGGCCGAAGTCGACACTACACCGTTAGAATCCGTGAAGGCAGCAGTGGATCTCTTCGACCGGGGAAGCGATCATAGCAGGCTTAGTCCAGACGGGAATGTGCGTCACTAGCTGTAATCGCACTCGCTATTTCCATTTCGCTTCGTTCTAACGCTGACACAAATCAGTCACACACATGCCTGTTTTATTGGTACCAAAACGCATATGCAGGAGGAAGATCAGATCGCCATCTTGACCAAGGAGCTCGCGACCTGCAAGCTGCAGCTGGAGGTGCGAGAGAACCAGCACAAGCAGGCCATGATGCAGATCGAAGCTCTGCAGAAGGCCGTGCAGGAGCTGTCGGGGCAGTACGAGAAGGACTGCATGGACGCGCGCCTCCGCATCGTCCAGCTTGAGGCGGAGAACACCAGCATCATGAGCCGGCAGTCGGAGACGGACGGCGAGTGCGAGGCCCTGAGGGGCGAGCTGGCCGCCGTGAGGCGCGACCTCGACGCCGCCAGGGCGTCGGTCGCCTTCGTGCTGCGGGAGGTGGAGGCCATGGAGACGAGGGCCATCCTGGAGAGGGAGAGCACCAAGGACGCCCTGGCGCGGATACTACAGCTCAACGAGACCGTCCTGTCGTCCGCCGTCGCCGCCATCAGGGCGGAGGAGGAGCGGTCCGTCTTCTTTCAGGAGTCCACGCTCCAGTTGCTTGACTCGGACAGGAATCTGGAGGTGGTCAGGAGGCAGGTTGAGATGATGGAGCGCATGGAGATGGAGCTGCTGGCCAAGACGGTGGAAGTCGAGTACCTGCGGGCCGAGCTGAAGCAGGCCAAGGAGATTTACGTGTCGCCGCAACGAGATTCTGATGCAACGACGGTGGTCACCGCTGCCGGTTGCAGCAACTTGGATGGCCGTGATCAGGTTCAGTTTCTGGAACGTGAAACAGAATTGGAAGATACTAACGCGGAGCCGGAATTCACTTTTCCGCAATCACCAGGATTTTCCTTTGTCTCTGGTGAGATCTTCATCGGAAAGGATTGCCAAACCGTTCCATCCGAGGATTTAGCTGAGAATGGGAATAAACAAGGAGCAGCAGTGATGGTTGGGGACACGACAGTGGCTGAAGGGAACTCCGATGCTCAAGAAACAAGATGCCTTGTTGCTAAAATCTCTGGAGAAGATAACCATGCCAATCGACCACGTGTCAGATTCAAATTTATCGAAGCTGACAGCAATCAGGAACCAGCTGAGTCGGATGGCGCAGTACTTCCAGAATTCACGACGTGCCAAGGGAATGATGTCCTTGTGCAAGGTCACGTGGATACAGAGGCAGACGCTAGCTTCGTCCTCGAGAGCTCCAGGGACGATTTCCAGAGTGTGCACTCTGGTTCTGATGCCAAGGGCGACATCAGCATCGCCGAGGTTGAGAACGTCGCCAGCACAGCGAACCAAGAACCACGAGCAGAGCCGGCCGCACCTCGGATGACCTCCACGCCGCGAGAAGGCAGCTCAGATACCTGCGTCGTCGCCACGGAGATCGTGTCCAAAGACGAGGACGAGTTCTACACGAAGGAGCTGGAGCCCGAGCCGGGGCAGGGGACCAAGCAGCAGCTGGACGGGTACGTGCTCGTGTCGAAGGGCGGCGCCGACGTCGCGGTCAACGACAAGCAGCTGAACGAGGCGCGCACGGAGATCAGCGACCTGCGGTTCAGCCTGGAGGAGGCCGAGCGGCGGGCGGAGTTGGCCGAGGAGGCGAAAGCGGCGCTCGAGCGCGAGCTGCGGGAGGAGATCAGGCGGAAGCACACCCCGGCGCGGCGGCGCGCGACGTCGGACTCGGAGGACGGACGGCGCCAGTCGGCAGCGCGCGAGGGTGCTCAGCCGACTACGCCCGCGCGGCCGCGGGCAACGTCGTCTACTACGTCAGGGACGCCGTCCAGGGCGCCGAGAAGTGCCCGGCCGGGAGGGGAGGACATGCCGACGGCGCGCAGCTTGACGCTGGGAAAAGTGCTGAACATGAAGTGGTGAATGTTTCGTTTCAGGCTTTGCTGCTGTAGAAAGCCTGGACTCGTGGAGGGACGAAGCAACGCCTTTCCAACGCTGACTTTTTTTTCGATGTTGGAGAATGTAGCAAGTGCAACGCTGGCTGGAAAAATGTGAAAGAAATGGGGCCAACTCAGCCACGGAAGAGGAGAAGCGCTGCACACACCGCCGTCTACGGAGGATACCACGTCACCTAAATAAAATAAAAAAATAGAGATAAATAAAATACGAAGGAACGGATCCACAGGTGCTTAGAGGCTAAGTCTTACGAGGACTATAAATAAAGACCTCTATGTACTTATTATAAATTACAATTAAGAAAAAAATAGAGAAAACCCTTTATCATAACTTTCAGCTCTTGACTCTCTCTCTTCTCCACCCCAACCATAGTTGCCGCCCTGCACGCGCGCATGCAGCCGCCGCCCTCCGCCACCCCCACTGTGCTGCCACGTGTCATGGGGGCTTAGGCCCTTATAGAGAGAATTCTGGAATTTGACGATGATTGACAATGTAAAGTATTTTAGTTTTTGTGGCGTTGGTGGTCTAATAAAGTAGATCTGGCCAAAGGATGAAAACTGCACAGGGGGTTGTCAACAATGTTTGCTTCCATTTTCAAACTGACTCGTGACGCAATTCATTTGGCCAAGCAACTTCAATGATTCCACACGGAGGTCACCACCGGTGTCGTCTGATGCTAGCAGCAGCCGCCGCACCCAACCGACGAGGTGGTCATGCCGAGCAGCGTGGACTCGAGGTAGGCAGGTGCGGTAACTCTGGTCAACAAACAAGGAACAACATGTGGTACGTGATTTTCTTCCAAGTTTAGTTTAGATTATTAGATGAACTAGAACGTTTGGATCATATAGTTTTTTTCATAAATCAGTTAGATCTATTAGTACTAATTTAGACTAATGACACATTAAGATTGTTAGCCTTCATTAGTGGTGCCTGGGGTTGGAGTCAGGGGACACATGCACCCCTAAAAATGCAAAATCAATGAGTTTGGTTATAATTTTTCATATTATATATACACCTCTCATGAGACATGTATGCATCTAAAGATAGGCCAAAGAGAAGTATACCGCGCAGTGGAACACATGCTACAACACATGCTACAGGTACAACTGGTAAGCTGAATGCATACCGGATACCGCAACCCCGCATCATTTTGTTCGTAGCTGTTTGGTTTCTAACAAGGGCATCAGGGACCCACATGTTCTGAGAACGCTAGACTCCATTAGAGTGGGAAGCTGCTACTCCCTTGTCCAAAGAAAAAAAAAATCAGATTTGGATAAGTCGAATTTCCTTCAATCTTCTACTCCGAGTCTGCGAATCTACTCTATTGTCCTTTCATCGGGCTTCTCTTGACTTGTTCAAAAAAATGTAATTTTTATTTCAAACATTGTCCAAAAAAGAATACAATTGTGGATTTTCGATTAGCTTTAATGAGACTCCCCTGTTCCTTTTCTAAAAGAACGAGATTCACCTATTAAAAATACCGCTACTTGTCTAAAGAACTACCATACTCTATATAAAATGCAATTATCGTTTTTCAGTTCCTATGTATAGAGAGAATGATAGGGAAGGGATAAATGCGTAACTTTACACTTCCATTAATCCTATCTTATAAAGTGAGATTTATATTTTTGGCGATGGGATCAATGATGACATGATGGCAGGCAACACCGCACTCGTGTCCATTTTATGATTTCGCTTCTTGGTACTTTCCTCAATTTACCTATCTATTTAATGCATAAAAACATCTCTTTAACTGAACAATTGTCCAAGATCGAAGTTGCCTACTAGTAGTTGTCTATGTAGCTTCCCGTAAGTTATTATTCAAAGTCATTGCACAGGGCCCTAAATGATTAGTAATTTTATGTTGCTTATATATATATGTTCTAAAGATGCCATGCTTATTTGTTCCGTGAAATTCAAAATAAATATACTTGTATTAGTTTTTAAGCCTAGACATGATAATTGTGTGTGTGTTTTATTTAAAAAAATGTACATATGTGAAGCGACTCCGAATTTGCTTCAACATGAATTAAGTTCTATACGATCCGTGGGTTCAAAATGGTAGAAAGTGAGATGGAGGGTGCATTCACATGCAATGGTTTAAAAACGGTAGCTGAAGTATCCTTTCATATAGATCATTTGACTAAACTAGTGTGTTCTGTCAATTCACAAGTTTTGAGTGCTTTTCTAAGTGAGGGTGAACTTTGTGATATCTGGTGAGCAAGGAGCCAGGGACAACTGAGCATGTTCCGACCATGCGCATCAGTGTCTACTACCTACTTCAGGAAGGGGAGATGCTCAGCAACATTGTATGATGCTACTTCAGGAAGGGGGAGATGCTCAGCAACATTGTATGATGCTTTACAAAACTAGACATTGACGTACATAGAGGGCATGCATCATTACATAATCTAGTTGTCCCTATATTGCTGACCTAGCTAGAGAGGGGGCCCAAGCCCCCTCCTCATTCTCCTATCCTCATCTTTTTGTAGAGGCTGATTCACTGCACAGGAGGGAGACAACACTAGTAGTCGCGTCTCTAGAAAAGGATATCGCAGAAAAGACCTCGACATTTATAGGGGCAACTTAGCGTGGGGATTACACCAGATCCCAGAAGAACCGGCGGCGGATGTAGAGTCCTAGGGGCATTTATAGTTATGGATGAACGAAGATCGAATCCGAACGGATATCATTGATACCATATTTGTTTTCATGTTTATGTCTTGAATGTCCGATAAGAAACCCATGCCTAGTTGCAATTATGTGTCTATACCCACGCCCCACCGGTATACACCCACGGGTTGCACCAGCTGAACCATTCTAGTGTACGTCAGACTTCAATTTATTTTTTACGTGGGATGAGCTGTAGCAAACTGTCAGTGATATCCGCATTATTTCTCTTCAATCGTAGTAGGTATATAATCCATGCCAAAATTCACGTGAACGCTACTAAACCACAAGGGATTGATTGTGTACGATAAGAGATGATCAACATAATCAATATATACAATTGTCTTTTTTGGGAGAGAATCAATCCATGAATAAACCAACCAATCCATGCACTATTTCTAGGCAAAAAAGATTAAAAGATCAATCATGCTAAATCAGGGGTGGATTTACCAGGGGATTTGGGGGTGGGGGGGCACTTGAGCCCCCCTACCATGGTTGATCCCTTGGAGCCCCCTAGCCCCTCCTAAAAATTCCAGCCATGGATATGCCTACCAGCTTCACAGCAAAACCACCTCAATCCCAGATCACATGTTTTCTCCCGTTGAAACAGTCATGTTTGTCTCCATTTCGGAACGTATTTAATTTGTAATTACTGATCCCCTAAAAAAAAATATTAATAAAAGGGCTCGTCGATCACGCAAACCTCCAACAGGCTCGAACTAATAACGATCCAGCCCAAAGCTTATCCCATCGGTCCAGCCCACCACACTTGTCACTTAACATCCTCCATAACGACCACCCAAATCCACTCTGCCAAAACCCCTTGTCCTTTCATCCCCTCCGTCTGGTCTCGACCGCCATGGCCGCCGGGCGGGCCTTCCTCGGCGCGCCGTGCTCCTCCCTCGCCGCCGGCGCCCGCCGCTTTGCTTTCGCTTCCCCTTTGACTCGGACCTTCACCCCCGCGCTCCGCTGCGGCGTTCGCGGTCGCTGCATCGCCTCCGCCTCCTCGTCCCCCGACGCGGCCTTCTCGACGGAGCCCTACGTGCTCACCACGCCGCTCTACTACGTCAACGCTCCGCCGCATATGGGAAGCGCCTACACCACCATCGCGGCGGACGCCATCGCCCGCTTCCAGGCAAGCCTCCACCCACGATTGCAACGGCTGTATTTTCAAACAGTTAGTTGTCAGATTATGAAGTGCAAATTGGCTCATGCGTGGGTTGCACGAGATCCACTGCAGCACTAATGTTATCAACATGGGGACAAACATTTTGTTAAGTGGCTGTTGTGCACTCGTACTGCTGTGAGAAACGTGTGATCGGTGTACTGTTGGTTGATCAGGTGGTGATGCGCACATGCATTGCACGAGAAAAGGGGCTGCATATTTTCCATAACCTGAATTAGTTCATAACTTGAGACTGTTCACTATTCCACTTTCTAGTAATACCCTTGGTGAAGTTGCTAATGGCTTGGTTTGTAAATTTTACATATATCCTCTTCTTTTTCAATTGAATGATTGCATGTCTAAATTGACTATATGAATTATTCGTAGTAGCATCCTTGACTTCAGTTGTTGACTCTTACTATACAGCAGTCTGTTGATGTTTCTTATGTGGTTGCAGAGGTTGCAAGAGAAGAATATTATATTTATTACTGGAACAGATGAACATGGTGAGAAAATAGCCGCTTCCGCGGAGGCCAGTGGTAGAAACCCAAAGGAGCACTGTGATGCAATTTCAAGTTCATATAAGACGCTCTGGGCTGATGTACGTCTACAAAACCAAGTTTCAGTTTACTACTTTCCACTACAGAGTAAATCATGGGCTCAGTTTTGCCCTTCAAATTTGTTTCACATTTCCTGCAGTTGGACATAGAATACGACAAGTTTATTCGCACAACGGATCATAAGCATGAGGCTGTTGTGAATGAATTCTATTCGAGAGTATTAAACAGTGGTGACATATATAGAGCTGATTATGAAGGACTTTACTGTGTGAGCTGTGAGGAGTACAAGGTAAGCTTCTGTCTCAACTTCCTTACATCATATTGAGCTGTTTCCAATCCATTATGGTAGTACAATTGAAAATATTAATCAGTACACATATTTGATTTGATGCTGTGATATTATTAACAGAATTGTTTACAAAGTGTTTTTTCTGAGCAACATTGCTTTTCTGGATTTACATGGATAAATATCTTGGCTATCCATCCATTTTTTAGGCGAGGGGACTGGGCCTATGTCTGTTGCAGTGCCTATCCTCTGTCAAGTATGAGTTGATTTATGGTGTGGTTTAGTTTTTTGGCTCATCAACTTTTTTTTATACACAATCAATAGCGTGGAACTGTAAAATGCTATTTTAATGAAGCAGAGATGTGCACTATACTATTGTGTGCTCTATTTTAGTTTTTACTTCCTCTGATCCGTTATCCTAGTCCATTAGGACATCAGCATGGCAATATAACACTTTGACTATGTATAAGGAACATGTTACTATAAATAGAAAAGAATTATATAATGCAACAGTATTTATAGTGATCAATCTATTTATGTCAATGTTGTGTTGTCAATAAATACTCCTTTTTAGAAATTGTTGGGTAAAGTAAGAAAATGTTTGAAGTACATTTTTTCTTGTGCCATGTGCACCTATATAGATCGACCCTCTTTTTAATACTACTACTAATACTGATGTTTTGGTTTTGACTGAACACAGGATGAAAAAGAGCTATTGGAAAACAGTTGTTGCCCTGTGCATCTGAAGCCTTGTGTAGAAAGGAAAGAAGATAACTATTTCTTTGCCTTGTCAAAGTACCAGCATAAGTTGGAAGAGCTACTGACAAGAAATCCTGATTTTGTAAGGCCATCATATCGCTTGAATGAGGTGAGGTTTATTTTTCATATGCTATTGTTCAATTTTTTTGTTGAGTTACTGTACATCATCACAAATTATGGTGGAAAATGTAAAACTGTTTTTATAAAAATGGATACCAGGTGATTCAATCATAGACTAGAAACAAGTCCAAACACATAAAGTTGACATATATCTTCATGAAGCTTTAATACAATTTTCTTGATAATGTCTATTGTCAAGTATGTACTAACCAAACAATGCAATTTCATTTGATCATTGCTTTTCTGAAGTGCTTTGGCATATTCAATAAAAATCCATGCGATACATTTTGTTATGCGAATCATGTCTAGTAGTAACTTAGATGAGTTGCGCTCAAAAAAAGTGACTCAGATGACACCCTGACAAGGTTAAAGATGGAGACCATGATGACAATACTTACAAATTCTGGAAAAGAGAACTGCCAGCATTGCTCTATATAGGGGATAGGGGAAAGCAAACTCAGTAGTTAATAGACAGTAGCCTACGAGGAACAAACTGTTCCTTTTTATTGTTAATTTGTCCAGTTAGACCAGTACATAGATTAGTAATGTAAACCAAGCTAAGTTTTTGGTGCCTGATTTTTTACTTTTTTTATTTTGTTTCATTGTAAGGTTGCCTTGACCCCTCAAATCACATATGCTCATAGGTGCATGTACATGTTGAGAGCAAGGTCTGACAATAGTCTTTATGTTTTCATGTAGTGAATTCTTTTGTTGTTTGAACAAAGGGCTGGCATCTTACTAAGTTTGCAGTGTTGGACCATTGTATTTGTATTGGATTCAATTTTCAATAGGGGACTCACTATAATTTTCGTTTATTGAATAAAATATTCATATTTTAGGGGTTGCTTCATTTCCTGTCAATCTTTCAGTTTGTATGTGCTTATTTTCATGGTTGTATAATGATCCCGTTCCTTAGTCTCACAAAGACACAGCTTGTAGGTCCAAGGCTGGATTAAAAGCGGATTAAGAGACTTTTCTATTTCCCGTGCATCTGTAGAATGGGGCATTCCAGTGCCAAACGACACCAAGCAGACAATATACGTGTGGTTTGATGCCCTATTAGGGTATGTTTCTCGCTTCCTCACACTGCTCATTTGCATGTGGTTAAGAATGGAGACTTACTATTTTATGTTTTTAATAACCATTCTGTTATATATGTATTTTTGCATGTGGTTAAGAATGGAGACTTACTATTTTATGTTTTTAATAACCATTCTGTTATATATGTATTTTGTATGTTGCTTAGTACTACCTTGCAAGTAACAGCTTCTTTTGTTTACCGTCCTTTGCAATTTATTAGAGTAACTTAAGCTTTTTCTCTTTTCAAACTGTAAATTGCAATACACAAGGTCGCAACCTTCTCTTATTAAACTTGTCTGGTGAAAACCAGATGACCATGTTCATGTCTTTTGAATTTTGAATGCTTTGAATTCTATGAATTTGTTATTTCTACTTGTTGTGTCATCCTTGTAACATTACTGGAATCTGAATTCTTGGAGTTTGTTGGAGGGTATCACTGAAGGCTCTTCTTAATGATCTCCTGTTTATATCCTCTTTAACTAAAGATGTTTTTTAGTACACTCTGCACCGTTCATGCATGCAGTGTTTTGTTTCATTTTGCTGAAGGCAATATATGTTTCTATCTTGTAATTTCATATACTTGTTGCATTTTAAAGGCATATTATCTTTTTACAGTGAAGGCATATTATGTCTTTTAATACACTAAGCATAATGTAAGCCCATGCATGCAATAAAGGAGCAGGGAGCTCTTAGTCTTTATTCTACTCCGTTATTTGGTCAAAGGCTTGAATCATGAATGAAGATGAAATTGTATCTCCCTTTTCTTGTTCCCAACAACTGAAGTACACAATCTCATGTGGCTCAGCCTACTTGCCCTATGTTTCTGTAGGTATATTTCAGCATTATTAGATGATGGTGAGCAGGCAAGTTTGCAGCAAGCTGTTGATCATGGTTGGCCAGCCTCCCTGCACTTGATTGGAAAGGTTTGTTTTTTTTTTAAAAAAAAATGTACCTTAAGGAGAAGTCTTTTGCTTGGATTACAACACCTGTTAATACCAACATCAACTCTCTGGATACACACAGTATTTTTTTATTGTCCCACCCTTCCTCTCTAACAATTGTGAAATGCAAAGTAGCCAATGGCCAATGCTAACATATCGATGTTGATTTGACAAGGAAGAATATTATATGGATTTCTGATTTTTTTTTTCTGTGTGCTGACTTTTTGTGTGTTTTTCTCAGGACATATTACGGTTTCATGCAGTTTATTGGCCAGCTATGTTAATGTCAGCAGGTTTAAGTGTTCCTCATTCAGTTTTTGGTCATGGATTCTTGACAAAGGTGATATTTACTTATTTACAAATGTACTTGTTTCCACTTCTACAGCTCTGATGACAGTATAGCACTCTACCCATAAGTAAACAATGATGAGAGTAGTAGCAATCATTGCTGTATCTAAAAAACGAGAGCATAACAATGTGAAAACGCTATATTTCTTTAAACTGCATGTCCTGCTATTGTCTATAAATGTTACCATCAAATATGTGGATTTAGGTTGCTAAGTGATTAGTTTTTTGTGTAGCATAATGTCATACATATCCATCACTGTTCCTGTCTTACCTCTTTAGCCTGGTCTATTTTGATTTTTTTTTGTAGCATAATGTCTTTCTTATAAATCACTGTTCCTGCCTTAGCCCTTTAGCCTGGCCTATTGAAATTTAAATTTTAGTAGCATGAAGCCATTTGATGCCTTGTTTTTTAGTATTTATTCATGGATCCTGGATTAAACTTCTTTTCTTCTAATCACTATCTTATAACATGTTAAATTTTACAGTAAAATGTGAATCTTTTGCGATGGTAGTTATACCCTACCGAGCATGGTACTGTTCAAGGGATCTCAAATATAATGCAAGTACTGGTACATAGAAAATGGCTCACCTTTTTGCCACATGCTTCATTGACTCTGAGTTCTAATTTCTAAACCTTCTATATTTTTGAAGAACCTAAACCTTCTATATTTTTCACACCCGTCTAGCTGTTACAATTTCTCCTTCTGCCTTTTTTTTGGAAATAAATGTCTGTCTGCCTTTCTGTAAGAAAGCTCACCTTGGTAAGCAGATAATGTGAAAAAAACAGATGTATCTAGATTCCCAGTCACCTTCTATGTTTTATCTCAGCAAGTCACTTTTGTTTCATGTACCAATGGCTTCTATTTTGAAAATTCTAGGATGGCATGAAGATGGGGAAATCATTAGGCAACACACTTGAACCAAAAGATCTGGTACAAAGATTTGGTGCTGATGCTGTTAGGTACTTCTTCTTGCGGGAAGTAGAATTCGGCAATGATGGGGACTATTCAGAAGAACGCTTTATCAATATAGTCAATGCTCATCTTGCTAATACAATCGGTATTTCTACTTAAATTACCTTTGTTTCTGAAATATGTATATGCTCTTCAAGCGTGCTGAAATTGTTAAGTCATTTGCCTTCTTTCTTCGCTTGGTGCTCCTTGTTTGTGTTGCCTATGCATCTTTACGTTTTAATAATGATCTCGCTCACTTGAACAGGAAACCTTCTTAATCGTACACTTGGGCTACTAAAAAAGAATTGTAATTCCAAACTAGCTTCTGATTCAATTGCTGCCGCAGATGGAGGTCTGTTCAGAGATAACATAGAAAACCTGGTAAGTAGGTTTTTATGGTACCTTTTAAAGTGTGATAGGAGTGGAGGATAATGGATTTTTAATTATAAACCATGAGTAACATGAGTTTGTGATTGAGCTCGCAGTCTAGTATGTTTGTAATCAACTGTATATAGATTTTTAGACTTAGAAAATATAAGGTCTACAACAGTGGATTTGTTTCTTACTCTGTCAACAAGTGTTGCCGATGATGTGGTGGGTCTATCTGTAGTTTTAACTCATGACATGATGAAACATTTGGATGTTTTTGGCCAAGGTCTGCTTAGTCTGCCTAAGAAGTACCACATATTCACATGCCCTGTTGTGTCTCTGTTCGAGTCACCGTGAAATTGTTTATACAGGTGGACGAGGCAAAGCACCATTATGAAAATCTTTTGCTGTCATCAGCATGTGAAACTGTTTTAGAGATTGGTAATCTTGGAAACTTGTACATCGATGAGCAAGCACCCTGGTCCTGTTTCAAGCAAGGGGGTGAGAGTGCTGAAAAGGCTGCAAAGGTAAACATGTAAAAGCTATTTTTACTGTCGCCTTTTCACCTATGTTTCAGATGTATCTGCCAATCTTAAATGCTGAAAGTTTGAATCAGAAAAGTCAAAACAACAACTAATCAGTTTGTAGCCTATGAAAGTTGTAATCAATTTGTCGCCTTGGAGCTTCAAAATACTATCGTTGTTATACATCTGACAGCATCCTAGCTCTGATTTCACCATTACTGGTATACTCCCTGTGATTTCTAACATCAGCAATAAATCTTATATATGCTGGCCTTTTTTAATGGTCAATGATTTATCTAATGTTATCTGATGCATACGAAGCATGAAGCTAATTATTCTACAAAACTTGTTCCATTGTTGTGAAAAATGTTTGGATGGAACCATAAACGATTGATATTTCAAATGTTTGGCGAGCTATGATACACCTCTAAAGAAATTGCATTCCGCTTATGTAGTTCTGTGATATCGCTTAATCTGTCTCCACTTATCTACAGGATCTTGTGCTTATTTTAGAGACAATGAGGATAATTGCAATCGCATTATCTCCTATCACTCCAAGCCTTTCTCTGAGGATTTACACACAGCTTGGTTTCACAGAAGACCAGTTTAGATTGTTGAGATGGGTATGTTCTTATATCAGACATGCTGTATGATTTTGCTCCTATTTATATAGTTCATCCTCAGAAATACAATCAGGCATCATCAGGGAAATGCAGTCTTCAATCTTTTATGAATCTGCCTCAATATTTCCTAGAACATGTAATCATTTTCAGTTATTTCATTAGGAGGATACGAAATGGGGAGGCCTTAAAGCAGGCCAGGTAATGTCGGAGCCAAAGCCAGTGTTTGCAAGAATTGAAACCGAGAGGGAAGAGGATGCCCAAGCAAGTTCAAAAGCAGCAAAAGGTGGGAAGAAGAAAGCACGCAGCAAAGGACTTGTAGAGGCATAGTTTCTTGTGGAACAATGTATCAGTGTCGTTAAAATGAGAAGAATAGTGAATCATTATTTTTTTGAATCTTTAGCCTGCCTGTTCCTGAATTTTGTTCTTTGCGAACGTATCACACGTTGTATCGTGTACATAGGGGAAAACACAGACACACAAATGATCATGATGCTCTGTCAGAAAGAAAGCTTGGATATTTGCTTGCTGGCAGCTGATTTGGACCATACAAAATCGAATTGGATATTTGTTGTTTTGTATATTCTTGGATAAGGTCCATTTGGATTTTGATATCATCCCCACATGTATGATTCAATAATGTTCAAATTCCATTAGATATCTTTGGACTTGAGAGAGTAGTTTCTAGTACTAATGTTTAACTTAGATTGCGAACTAATGTGGGGTTGAACTGTTGACTTGACGCACTAAAATACACAGTACTTTGATCGACACGTTTTTATAATTTTATTTCTGAGTAAAGTAAACGCTGGGCCACGAGCGTGTCAAAAAGCCGGGGAGAGCGCTGCATGGTGCATGCTGAGCCTTTTTTGGATGCCTCAAAAGCAGGAGCGTCGACTGTCGTCGTTTGCAGTGGCCATCGGTGCCTGTGCAGCATCACAGCAGCCGGCAGTGGCCGTCAGTGGCAGTGGCCAGCGGTGGCCATCGGTGGCTTGCCACCGGAACGGGGTTTGGGACCGCTTCCGCCAAGATCAGAGCAAGTCCGATACCAGCATCATTCTGTGTGGGCAGTTCGCGCCCGTCATCGTCGAGTTGGCCGCCTACTATGGGATCCCGATCCCAGCGCAACTCGCCAGCGACTGCGAGACTCAAAATTTTAAAACCTTTAGTTCACATCTTAAAATTTTAGCAAAACCAATTAAAAATTATTTAAAACAACTTAGTATAACAATAAGCGAGTTTAACTCTGACTAAATTTATAGTAAATAGTATTAATATTATATATTTAACTAAATTTATAGTAAAATGTGAATGGCTAATTGTTTGGTTGCCTTGCTTGCAAGAGATAATAAAAATAGCCTACATAAATATACTCTGCAAGAGATAAAAATAGTACAAGGATATGACTATGATTTTTATTCTGTACAAGTAAACCCTTAAAGTTCTTATTTTATCTTATTATATGACATAAATTTCTTTAAAACACATTAATGTATCACTTGATGTGTACTATATTAACCACACACTAATAAATAACAAATATCAGCGAGCCAACCCCCCAGGGGATCCAGATTGGGTAACTTTATAAAGTTACGTTGTAACATTGGCTCAATCTCAATCGTCCAGATAACATTCAACGAGTACAGCTAGGATTTTGCTTTTCAGACCAATCCAGAAGCACAGGCACTACTGCTCAGGCTCACCTTTCCCCCGCCAAAATCGTTAAGGCCGAAATTTACAAGCAGCCAGGCCAGCCGCTGGCCTTTCTTTCTGGAACCAACACTTTGCAGATAGAAGCAAGCGTTCAGCACTTTGCAGATACAAACAAAATACACAGCAGTCACTCTCAAGAGTGCAAAACAAATAAATACAAGGGACATCTATATTATAATCATTAGTAGAATTTAGCATTTTCTAATTTTGGAGTTCCAGGTTCAAAGCACAAATACGTCCAGCAAAAGACCATAGCTAGACCATAAAAGACTGTAGCTGGGCCATTTCACTTATACTATTAGGCCACAAAAGACTATAGTTAGCCCTATACAAAAGACTATCTAACCAACATGTTCATGTTAGAACAGATCATGATCTTTAAGAATACCATCATCATAAGTTGGGGCTTCTATTAGCTGGGTAAAACTTCCCAAATGGGTAAAACTTCCCAAATTGTCAATAACATTGCATTCTTGAAGCTGCACACTTGTTCTCTTGCTGCAGCCATGATTCTCTACTACTTGGGGTTGTACTCCAGTACTTTTCTTTTGTTTCTGACAATGACAGTTTAATTAATAGTGCTATTGGATAATAATTGCATTAGGTAAGGGCTAACCCTAGAAGGGTAGCTATATAGTGTCATACATGGGCCTCATGAGCTTAGCCTCATGGGCCTAATATTCTCATACTCTAGCAGCCCCAGCAGTCTGAACTTCCGGCGCAGCGGAGTTACAGACTGGACATGACATGAAAAGAAGCAAACACACGAGCCCCCTCACAGACGCAGCTAGCCACCGATGACGTTGAGGCTGGAGTGGAACTCGGTGAAGGCCGAGGACGGGAGGCCCTTGGTGAAGATGTCAGCAAACTGGGAAGTGGTTGGGACGTGGAGGACCCGAACATCGCCGATGGCGACTCGATCACGGACAAAGTGAAGGTCGATCTCCACATGCTTGGTCCTCTGGTGCTGAACAGGGTTGGTGGGGAGGTACACAGCACTGACATTGTCGCAGTAGACTAGCGTGCTCCTGGAGAGAGGGCTGTGGAGCTCGGCGAGGAGCTGCCGGAGCCAGGAAGCCTCCGCGACGCCGTTAGCGACAGCGCGGTACTCCGCCTCGGCACTAGAGCGGGAGACCACCGGCTGACGCTTGAACGACCAGGACACCAGGTTGCCGCCCAAGAAGACAGCGTAGCCGGAGGTGCAGCACCGAGTGTCCGGACACCCGGCCCAGTCAGCGTTAGTGTAGACGACGAGCTCTGAGGAGGAAGACCGGTGAAGGAGCAAGCCGTAGTCGACAGTGCCGCGGAGGTAGCGGAGGAGGCGCTTGAGGGCAATGAGGTGGGGCTGTCGGGGATCATGCATGTGAAGGCAAATCTGCTGCACTGCATAGGTGATATCCGGCCTGGTGAAGGTAAGGTACTGAAGTGCACCTGCGAGACTCTGGTATGCCGTGGGGTCTGCCACTGGGTTTCCCTCGGCCTCTGACAGCTTGCCCTTTATGTCAACGGGAGTGGAGCAAGGCTTGCAGTTAGTCATCCCAGCTCGCTCCAGGATATCGAGGGTGTACTGCCGCTGGTGAAGAAGAAGACCGGTGGGACGAGGCTCAACAGTGACCCCAAGGAAGTGGTGGAGCACCCCAAGATCCTTCACAGGAAACTCCTGCTGAAGAGAGCTGATGATGCGGCTGAGTAGTGATGAACTGAAGGCTGTGAGGACAATGTCATCAACATATAGCAGCAGGTACACAGTCTCAGCTCCACGGTGATAGACAAACAGAGACGTATCTAACTTGGACTCTACAAAGCCCAGTGTCACCAGGAACGCAGCAAACCGAGAGTGCCACATCCGTGGGGCCTGCTTGAGGCCGTAGAGAGATCTGTTGAGCCGACAGACCATGTCAGGACGAGAAGAGTCAATGAACCCCGCTGGCTGGCTGCAGTAAACTGTCTCGTTGAGAGTCCCATGCAGAAAGGCATTCTTGACATCCAGATGATGCACAGGCCAAGAGCGAGCGAGAGCCAGTGAGAGTACTGTTCGAACGGTGGCCGGCTTCACCACTGGGCTGAAAGTCTCATCATAGTCAACACCAGGCCGCTGAGTGAAACCTCGGAGAACCCAGCGAGCCTTGTACCTCTCAAGGGTACCATCAGCCCGCCGCTTGTGGGTCCAGATCCACTTGCCGATAACAACATTGGAGCCAGGCGTACGGGGCACCAGATCCCATGTCTGGTTGGCGAGGAGAGCCGCGTACTCCTCTTCCATTGTGTGGCGCCAGTGAGGGTCCGACAAGGCATCGCGAACGGAAGAGGGTACAGGAGAGACCTGCGTGTCGCCGGGCATCACCGCAAGAGCCTGGGACCACAAGGTACCCGCCGCGTGCCATGTCACCATAGGGTGAACATGCCGCGGGTGGTGGTGAAGGAGTGGTGGGTGGTACACCGGCGGCATGACACGGGCAGCCGGAGGCGACGGCGGTGTAGGCGTCGCCGGCGGAGAAGAGACCACCGGTGGTGACGGAGGCGCAGGGTCCGCCCGTGCACGGCGCCGGTAGACAAGGGCCGGCTGGGCAAACCGCGCCGAGGGTGTAGGAAACGGCGTCCCCGGCCCCGTGTCAGGTGGAGGAGCAGGGGCCGCACCGGAGGGTGGTGCTCCCGGACCCGTGCAGGGCACAGGGTCAGGAGCAGCAGGCGCCGGGTCCACCCGCGCACGGCGCTGGTAGACAAGCACCGGCTGGGCAAACCGCGCCGGGGGTGTAGGAAGCGGCGTCCCCAGCCCCGTGTCAGGCGAAGGAGCAGGGGCTGCACCGGAGGGTGGCACTCCTAGACCCGTGCAGGGCACAGGGTCAGGAGCAGCACTGGTGTGCGGAAAGCCGGGGCACGGGCCCGGCGAAGGGCATGGTGGAGCAGTACCTGCAGGGAAAACGGCAAAGGTGGCTAGACCACCGTGTCAGTGGGAAACAGAGAGGCGAGGTCAGGGTCAGGGATGGTAGCTGGTGTGGTAGTGGTGGAGAAGGGGAAGACAGACTCATCAAACACCACATGGCGAGAGATGAGGACCCGACGAGACGTGAGGTCATAGCATCGGTAACCCTTATGATCTGGGGAATACCCGAGGAAAACACACAGTGTTGAACGGGGAGCCAGCTTATGGGGGGTGGTGGCAGTGGTGTTAGGGTAACACGCACACCCGAAGACACGAAGGTGGTCATACCGAGGAGGGGTACCGAAGAGAGTGTGGTGCGGTGTAGGAGCAGGGCAGGCAGCAGAAGGAAGACAGTTAAGGAGGTAGGTAGAGGTGTGAAGACTCTCTGCCCAGAAGCGAGCAGGAAGGGATGCATGGAGCAGAAGGGTGCGCATGATGTCGTTCGTGGTGTGAATCATGCGCTCAGCCCTGCCGTTCTAGGAGGAGGTATAAGGGCAAGACATATGTAACTGGACACCGTGAGAGAGGAAGAAGGCACGGGAGGTGGAGTTATCGAACTCACGACCATTGTCACACTGGACGGCCTTGATGGTAAGGCCGAATTGAGTAGACACATAGGAGAAAAAATGGAGAATAGTGGGAAAAGCCTCAGACTTTGCACGCAAGGGAAAAATCCATGAATAATGAGAAAAATCATCAACCACCACCAAATAGTATTTATACCCAGATATACTCATGATAGGAAAAGTCCATAGGTCGCAATGTAGAAGGTCAAAAGCATGAGCCGCGTGTGAAGAAGAAGTGTAAAAAGGAAGATGAACATGGCAGCCCAGCTGGCACGCATGACACAAGGGTTCATCGTGAGCTCGAGTACAACGAATATCGGAGCTACGACTAAGCTGCATCAGAGCATCACGTCCAGGATGGCCGAGACGGCGGTGCCAAGTAGTGGAGGAAGGCGTTGCGGCAAAAACAGCTGACAAAAAGGCCGACGAAGAGGAGGAAAAGGACGCCAGAAACCGAAGGGTGTAGAGGGGCCCCGAGCTGTCACAGCGCAGCAGAGGACGCCGGGTAGCCAAATCCTTCACAGTAAGACCAAAAGAGTCAAACTCAACAGAATAAGAATTGTCAGCTGTAAAATGACGAATAGAAAGGAGGTTGTGGACCATAGAAGGAGCAACAAGAACATCAGGAAGACGAAACGAGCCATGAGTGCTGGCGGTACCCACAGACATGACAGGAAGACACGACCCATTTGCGACCATGATGGACGAAGGGAGTAAGGAAGAAGGAGGGCGAACAGAAGAGAATATACCGGGGTTGGGAATGGTGTGGTAAGTAGCTCTAGAGTTAGCGACCCACTCTGGCCCAGCAGGGGGTGTCAGGGCCACGGTGCTATAGGAGGTGGCCAAGGCCGTCGGGTCCCAACCGATCGGCCCGGGCGAGGCACTAGGAGGTGGAGCCCACATGGACGTAGAGTAGGTGCTGGGAGGTGCTGCCCACGGGGTCGCTGAATGGAACCCTGGAGGAGCACCAACAAACAGGGCCGTCGACGGGCGAGGCTCACCGCCGGGAGCCTAGAAGGGCCACATGGAGATGCGCCCCGACCACGGGTTGTGGAAGGTGGGCCAGGGTGCACCCCGTGGAGGTGTCGGTGTGTTCCCACGGCCACCACCGCCACCACTGCCATGGCCTCCCCCGCGGCGATGGCGGCCGCCACCACCGCCACGCCCCCCACCCCCGCTCGGCCCGGGAGGAGGAGGACCAAGAAGAGACGACGACGACGGAGTGGGCGGACGTGACCAGGGAGCAGCGGCGAGTGTAGTCGAGGAAGATGAGGACCCCGGCGCGGAGACCGCCATGGCCTGAACTCCCTGCTGGAGCTCCTCCATGACAAGATCGTCATGGACCTGCGGGAAGGTGGGGAAGGATCGCTGACGAGTGATCCACGTCCGGAGGTGAGCGTAGCGGTTACTGAGCCCACAGAGGATGTTGAGGACCAGGATATGGTCCTCCATAGGCCAGCCAAGGTTGCCAAGAGAGTCTGCCATGCCCTTCATCTTGTGGCAAAAGTCGCTGACGGAGAGGTCACCCTGGACGAAGGTCCAAAAACTCGCATCAAGACGCAGAGCCCGGGCCTCGGCATTGCCCAGAAACTGGCCCTCGAGCGCCAACCAGGCCCCACGAGTGCTCGGAGTGTTGCGAACAAGGTTGTGGAGGTCCAGGGAGATCGTCCCCAGAATCCAAGAGAGAATGATGCCGTCGAGGCGCAACCACGAGGTGGTCGGGACCGCGCCCATGGCGTCGAGGAGGACGTGGTCGTCGAGGGCGTAGCGACGGAGGGTGAGGAGGACCAGGCCCGCCAGCGAGCGTAGGAGGGCGACTCCGGCTCGAGGACGACCGAAACCAGGAGCCGGATGTTCTGGACACCCCCGGCCTGGTAGTGAAGCTAGGCCACGAGTGGGTCGACCGGATCATGCCAGAGGACTATAGTGGTGGACACGCGGTGACCCGCTGGTGGCAGAATATCCCAAATTATATAGTCCACACGCACCTATCATTGTCCCAAAGACCTCTGATAGCCATGCATGTGTTCCAGATAACTTAGAAAGCCCTGTCGGGTGCCCTCAAAGGACCCCGATTAAACCACATTTGACAACTCATACCAGGATCAACAGAGTAGCTGCAACATTACAACATTTATTATAAAATGTATATCAGAGTGCGAAAGAATAATAAAAATAAATTTACAAAATATATGAATAAGTTAAATTTTTACAAACTTAACTTCAATTGCGGAAGCAGAGTAGAACTACAGAAGACAACTTAGGTAGAGCACCTAAGTCGAGAGAGGACAATCAGATCACATCGAGCCCACCGACATGAACTTGATTTGAACACCAATTAGCACCTGCAACAGAGGTTCAACAAACCCTGAGTACAAAAGTACTCAACAAGACTGACCTGACAAAAAAGAGGGGTCAAGACTCAAGAAATGCAGGCTAGAGGGACAAGGAAAGGCTCGCATGGAAAGAAATTTTTGCAGAAAAGCTCGGCAGAAAGTAAAGTTGTCTTGCTCTTACTCAAGATCACCAACCAACTTTATTCTTAAACTTTAAACATCATTCAAGTTGTTACTACGATGATGAACACCGATCGAGTCTTCTTCTCCGAGAAGCAACGGCGATTCAAATCCATTTATATACCCAGCTGGGACCTAGATCTCGATATACATGAGGCTCTAACCAAAATGCATACCAGACCATACGATATACGTGAGGCTCTAACCAACACGTATACTGACCACACGATACACATGGGACTTTCGACCCACAATGTATCGATATACGTGGGACTCAAACCCACAGTATACCACACCATTGTATGTGGATTTTCTAGTTTCTAGATATCAACAGTTCAACATCGGACGGGACCTAGGGCATCAACAGATGGAAATACTACAGAGGGACTCCTTTCCCAATGCAAGTTACCCGTCCAGAATCGATTTATTAGCTATTATCATGATTCCAACAAGTAAAGCCAAACTCAGCTTTGCCATTCTTTTTCTTTTTAAAACCTACTAATTAAGCAGGGATAAGCATACCTATGCATTTTTCAAAAACAGGTAACAAGGAACATGGAAACAAGACAGGTAATGCAATTGGTAGGTTATCACTCAACTCCTAGTAATTAATGCAACATAACATAACTGAAGCGATAAAACTTTTATAAAAAATCAAGGAAGGGTTTAAATGCATCCGGGGCTTGCCTGTGTTGCAGAGAAATTAGTTTTCGAATGTCATACTTGGCATTGACACCATAGATCGACAATATTCGCACCATGGATGGATGACCATTTCCAATACTTGTTCAACACGAACCTTCTCACTCTCGTATACACTACACGTATATAAAAGATGCATGCGTTAGCATGATGGAATGTATGATATGATGCATGATGATATATAAATGAAAGCATAACAACTTAAATAACTTAAAAACACTTTACTTTCACAATAAAGTTGCAAGCCAACAAAACTTACTAAATTCATTAAGGTTAACTACTTCATTAGAGAAGTTCATTAAACACATGAAATAACGTTGATTAAGCCCTAATGACATGATTAAGATAAGCACAAATAATTAATTAAAAATCCAAAGGTCATTACGGTTAATAACCTAAGGTCATCAATCAATCCCAAAATCAAACAAATCCTATAATGATTAAACTTAATTAAAGAGATTAATTAATTAATTAAAAGCATAAAATAAAGGCATAAAATTAAAGTTGTCTAACTGATCTCAAAATTTTATCTTAGGTTCATGGTCTAAATAAGCTGCAAAACAAATTTTAGAAATTTTTGGACAATTCTATGATTTATTAAAAATCATAGAAGATCCATTTATTAATTAATTTGGCTAATTAATTAACCAACAAAACTTGCTCAAAATTAACACCCAATATTTTTAATAAATTAAGCTCATCAAAAAGTACATACATATTTTTTTGTAATTTTTGGAGTAATACACAAATTAATATGAATTTCCAAAAAATAAAGCATTTTTCGCATTTTCTGAAATAAATAAAATGAGTGAACAGTGTCATCTTCCTCCTCTGGCCGTTGACCGTGAGGGGGGAAAGATTTTGACTCGCGATTTCTCCCTAACGGCTAGACCATTTTTGGTACGGTTTGTTCCTATAGATTCGTCTCGAGCTCGCGCATCCACCGATGGATTTGGGGAGGCGGTTAGTGCACCGGAGCATGGTCGCCGACGGCAAGGGCGGCCATGGTGGCACGGCGCTACAGCGGGGGGGGTGCTATGGCGTGAACTGGGCGAAATTGAAGATACCGTTAGTACTAGTGGAACACGGCGAAGGTGGTGCTCACCTCGGTCAAGGTAGAGGCGGAGCGGAGCACGATGTCGACGGTGGCGGCTATGGTGGTGGCATGAACTAGGCAGCACAGCGGCGTTCCCACGCGTCTGGACTCCGTCTGAGGAAAACGAAGAGCGCACAAGAAGCAGGAAGATGAGGCGACACCATCAGTGCAGAAAAGAAAGAAAAACGATCACCGGTGGCGCCCGGCAACGGAGGAGATGCCGGCGGCGACGCTATTGCGGAGCTCAGGGACGACGATGGCATGCGCGACTAAGGCGGCGAGAGAGGGCGTGGAGTAGCTCAGCAGGCACACAACGAGGAGGCGAGGCTGGTGACAAGATGGAGAAGATAAAGGTGGAATAACCACGGTGAATTTTTGCCGGCCGAGCTGAGCACGACGACGGTGGAGCGAAAGCAGGGGAAAGAAAACCCAGGCACATCGTCCGGCCCTGGTACTTATAGGTGAAGGTAAGCAAGGTGGAGATGACACGCAGAGGCATCGTGGCCACATCCAAGCAGGAGCTGGTACCGTCGGGTGTGCCCAGAAGCTCGTGGAAGATCACCGGCGGTGAAGCAGCAGCTGGCACTCGCGATTTGATGTATTTACATAAATGCCACTATATGAATTTTGCAAATTACTCCAAGATTTTGAATAGAACTTGAAAAACTTCCAATCTATGGAATGTTCAAAATTTGATGATCTACACTTTTCTCAAAAGGAAGGTTCTCAGATTCTGAGTGGAAATATGAATTTTGAACAAATTTTGAAAAGGGGACAAAACCCTGGAACAAATATTTTAAATATCTTTTGATTTTGCTAAATAACTTGAAAATCTATCAATGTATGGAATGCTCAACTTTTCAAACCAAATATTTTTCTTATACAAAGTTTTTCCAAAATATGCATTATTTTTGAAATATGGATTTAAAATCAGAAGGGAACAAGTGCTGGAAAACTGTATTTTCAAATTCATCTAAAATTCATTTTGGAAACATGAAAAACTTTGAATACCAAAATTGTAGCTCTTTACAAGATCTACAAACTATCTTTTGAGAGTATCTCAAAATTCCTTATAGATTTTGAAATATAGAAAGAGGAGTAAAACAGAGTTTTAAAAGTAGTTTTTGAATTATCAACCAACTCATCACTTCAATGGCACAACCAACCTATCGTAAACTTGTTTTAGTTTAAGACATATCATGGTTGTCCTAATACATAAGATTGCAAAGCACAAGATAGAAAGATAAATTTTAGTTGTTTTAACTACTTGCAGAATCACATAAAATGATAAAGAAACTTTAAATAAACCCTAAACATCATCATTTCACGTATAAAACTAAGGCATCGCATAAAAGATATTATTAAAACATGAATGCATTTATGTTATGATGCTCAATGATTATGCTTGATAATGCACATTATTAATATTTTAATTACGTATTAACATCTAGGATGTTACCCCCGCCGAGCCGGAGGAAGCGGCCCCGCCGTCGTGGGAAGTAGGAGTGGTGAGGAGCTGCTCCGCGTCGGCGATCTGCTGAGCCAGGGAAGCGGACACATCGCGCTTGCGCTCCCAAGCGAGGGTGGCCTCCTGCAGACGAGCTTGCCCCGCCGCGTACTCAGCCCGGGCAGCAGCGAGGGCGGTGGTGAGGACGGAGGTGGCGCTCGAGGAACCAGCGCCCGCGTCCGGGGGGTACCGCCCACCGGGAGGACGGCCGCGGGAGGGGTGCCGGCCGGGTCAGAGGGGACCGAGTCAACGTCCCCTGCCCCAGCGCCCGCCCCAGCCCCTGCGTCCACCACGAAGGCGCGGGCGGCGTCCGCGGGGGGAGGGAGGGTGCAAATCCCGCCTAGAGCCCCTCGCGCTAGGGCCTCCCGTGTGCGCGGCGCCTGAGCGGTGCTGGCGGCCGCCGGCGGCGGCTTGCGCCCAGCTGGGCCCGCCGGAGAGGAGGGGGAAGGTATCAAAGTACGTAGGTCCAGGAGGGGGAAGGGGCCGGCCAGCCATGGCTGCTCTGGCGGCGGCGGCGCGCCGGCGAGCAGCAGCAGGCAGCGGCGGGGAGGAGGAGGGAGGGAGGAACCTAGTCTGATACCATGCTATTGGATAATAATTGCATTAGGTAAGGGCTAACCCTAGAAGGGTAGCTATATAGTGTCATACATGGGCCTCATGGGCTTAGCCTCATGGGCCTAATATTCTCATACTCTAGCAAATAGAAATAAATTATAGTAGCATATATGGGCTGCACACTATACAATTTGTAACATACCTTTTCTCCTTTTTTGTTGGCTTGCGCTTTCCCTTGTACAATTTATCAAGCTAATCTTTTTTTCTCCTTGAATTTTTTGATTTGACCTCCTTTTTCTTCAACTGTGCAGTTCTAAGCAAGTCATCTCCTTGCTGGATGTTTGGTTCAACATTTTCTTGGTCATTGCATGGCTTGCTCATGGTAGAAGTAGATGCATTGAGATTGAGTTTATCCTCTAGCTGTGTACAAAGGCAATCAAGTGCATTTTCTATCATCAAACAACATTCTGGAGAGTGGGCTACTTTATATGCCATATTGTGAAATTTATGAGACATATTCTTGGAGCGAAGTTGAGATTGCAGCTTTGGATTTGCTATCACATTCCTTCCTTCCTTATCTTGTACATTCCCATTGCATGCTGTTTTAGTCCATCTATTCAACACATAATGTGTTGGCAATATCTTTATATTCATTAAGTCAAGAACTTTCAGACCATGTGCACACAATATTCCAGTCGTATTGAACATTCCACAACTACATGAGGCTGTTTGGTTTAGAGGATCACCTATCACTATTTGTTCTTCCTCAAACTGCAAATCATCATGGAATCTCCCAATAGCAATAGCATATTTATTTTCATCTACTAATCTACTACATGCAGCCATGGATCTTTCATATTCACTTTGGAAAGCTTCAAAAATAACTGAAGTGTACACTTCGCTTGCTTGCATCAACATAGGTGTGTGCATTTGTCTTCTTGGTATTTTCTTCCTTGCCTCAAATTCAGATTCCAATTTCTTAGCTCTTTTCTCTTCCACTGTCCTCTCAAAATACTTCAAAAAACGAACAATATCAAAATCTGATTTCAAATGATTCTTCA
>CM041629.1:10107443-10167608 GCA_023333625.1 Bothriochloa decipiens | reverse complement strand
CACCCTCCTAACTCCTGAAATCACGCAACGAAATCAGTCACGAGTCCATCAAGGTCATACAAATTTCAAATTTCAAACGCCCGCGTGCATCTTGCTCCCTGGCGAGGCCGCGATCTCCTCGGTGAGTCGCCTCGGCGCCGTCGCGATCTCCTCAGCGCCGCACGTCCGCGTCGCGATCTCCTCGCTGAGTCGCCTCGGCGCCGCACGTCCGCGTGCCGCGAGCCGTGATCTCCTAGGCGAGGTCGCGATCTCCTCGGCGCCGCACGTCCCTGCTGCCCGCCGCCGCCGTGTCGAACACCCACGCCCATCGCGTCGCTACCGCGCTGAACGCCCACGCCCCTCGCCCCACTACCGCACGAGGCAAGACCGCAAGAGCGGTAGTGGCCGGCCTGGACCGCCGCCGCCGGAGGCTGGGAAGCTGTCGCACCGCAGATCGCCGGTGGGGTACGAACGAGGCTGGGGAACGGCGACGGCCCCACGTGGGCCTAGCGATGGTGACCACACGCAGGCACCGAGGTTCCTGGGGAGCTTCTACGTGTGGCGGCAGAACGACAGCGTGACGGTGGAGGACATCCACGTGCTGCCCCTCGTCTGCGCCCCATGGCTGGAGCTCTGGCAAACTGCGCAGCGGATCCGCTCCTTCGTCATCGGCAGCCGGCGAGGAGCGGCAGGACCTCACGTGGCTGCTCGACGCATTCGCCATCGCCTCCATCGACCAGAGTGAGTCCACCTACTCTGCCCCGATCTGATCTGTTCCGATATATGTTTCTTTGTGCTGGCCATCATGGATCCGGTCGAATGGAAATGCTGCATTAAGGGGGATGTGATGGTGGAGGACACCGGCGCCATGGTAAGTAGATCTTTCATTTATCAAACTTCGATTGTTCTTCAAAGATTTATTGTTGTTTAAAGGATACGAGAAGGAACAATTTTTGGCATGTCATATTTATACAGAATCTGCAGGTTGATTTAGTTCTGACGAAGCTTCTCTGGGAGCTTATGACAAGTTCAGCTCTGTAAGATTGTTTTGGAGAAGCTGCATTGGCCTGCTTGATCTGTTGTTTTTTGAAATAAATAAACTGGTAGACGTAACTGCATATGATTTACACAATATGGTATGCGATTTTTTTAGATAAACTAGGTGAGTACCCGTGCGTTGCAACGGGAGAACACTCATATATTATATCCATGGCGATATAACAGATGATGCTACACAAAATTAATTCAAACAAATTTTTTTGTTCAACTTTATTCTTTTGTTGTATAGCATCAGACACGTGTGTATTTGTGCAAATAAAAAATGCAGCATCACTTGCCCGATTCCTTCATATTATATTAACTGTACAAGAGATTGAATGAGTGAACACTCTGAACATGTTGTGCTACATCAAACCAAACATGAAGAACTACTATCATGGGCAATGTACCTTGTGAAGCAGACCTTAAGGCCTGCACCATATATGTTGGGCAGCAGCATGATTCACCTTTCGGAGCTGTCATCTCCCTGTTGCTCCTGCGCAATGCAAGCCTGGACCTGCTTTGTGTCCCAGCAGCAAGGCTGGTGCTTCGCCTCCCAGCAACAACACATAGTGGACGGAGGTGCCAACAATCTCAATTGACACCATTGTTGGTATAGGGAGGTCATTGGGCATTGACTGACAAAAATAAAAATAAAACACACTGACAAGGTGACACAAGCTTTATTTAGAACTTTGCAAGCTAAAACTAAAAGTTTGAATGTCATACCAAATCTATGTTATAGCAGAAACACCATGGTTTCCCTCCCCTCTGCTTTTTGGTCATTGGGTGTTTGACACCACTGCAAAAGCTCGTCATCATCCTCTCAGATAGCTTCAGCATGCTCTTCCCTTCCCTCCGTGCTAGTCGCCACTACAACAAATTATTTTTCATAAGGATCTGAAATTTTTAGGGGATTCAATTGGGTAGAGAGAAAATGGTACACGGTAATGTGTTCCACCGGTATCACTTAGTTGGAATCTTGCTGGTCATGATGACGCTGGCAAGGTACTCGCACTGGTGATCCAGCATTCCATCCAGCCAATGTGCACGAAGGCAAGCCCCGAGTTCACCCATAGCGTAGATGTTGTGCACCAACCTGTTGTCCACTTGATCAGTAACTGAACCATCAGCTGCTGAGAATGTATGAAAATTGAAAATTCAATCGTGTACAAATTGTTGACCTTTGAAGAACCACCATCTGATCCCACGCCTCCTGAGCCTTGGCCACAACACCCTGGTACCATCATGCATCAGGAAGAGTTCTGTGCATGACCAAACTGGGCAGCATTCCCCATCTAAGCATTTCATCGAACAGCCCCTAGGATCACCCAAACCTGCGTGCTTGTGTGGCCAAACCAAACTGGTCACCATCTGGGAGAGGGCGATGATGAGCACGCTAGGACGGGGTGGGAGAGCTGGAGGTGGACGAGATAGACACGAATCGACATTGCCGCGAATCGCATGTCACAGACCCAAGACCATACGTCTCTGCCTGTCCAGCGTTAGGAGTAGGAGAGTGATGCATCCTTACCGATTGGATGGATTGGAGTACTGGATGGGGGTGGCGTGAGGTTGGCCTTGACGCGGGCGTCGGTGATGCGCCGGGAGCCGGGAACAGGGACGGCGCCGGAGAGGTGGTCAGGGGAGGCAGCACGTCCTCCTCCTGGAGCCTTGGTCCTCGTGCACCAGCACGTCTAGCGCCGGCATGGAGAGAGGGGCCGTCCGCCGCGCGCCCAAGCCTCTGCTCGCCGTCGTTGCTCCCAGTGCCGGTGGCTGCCTCGCGCGGTCGCATAGAGGCGAGTCCTCGCCTGAGCACTCAGTCAGGATGCCTCCTCGCCGGATCCATCAAGGGTGAGCGCCTCCACCCTAACCCGTCCGCCTCGTCGCTGGATCCACCGAGGGCAACGTGCCAACGTCCGACGGTCTGCTCACCCTCACCGACAGTGATGCCTCATCGTTGGATACCGGATACGCCCTTAGCCAGGATGACCTCGGCGGCTCGGCATGGGAGGGGAGGAGGCAGGGGGCGAGGAGCAACGGCGGTTGAGAGGCGCGGGGGGAGCGCGGCAGAGGGCGTCAGCCGCCGAGAGATGGGCGGGGACGTGGGCGCGTGGGCGGTTTCACGGTAGAGAGGCGGACGCGGATTAGCACGGGGCGGGGTAATTAGCGGGGTGATTAGGAGGGGGTGAATCGATTAGCCATATCAGGTGATGACATTTGAGGATTTTTAGGAGTAAAGATTAAATCGGAGAATCTGCATTGGCCAGCTTCTTGTCATGACGAGAAAACCAATGCACTCATCCTTCTACCACAGCACTCAAGACTGCTCTGAATTACACAAATGGTATGTTATTTAGGATTTATAGTACTCTGAATTACACAAAATGGTATGTTATTTAGGCTGGTCTTGATTGGAGGAACTGTTTGATTGGTTTATTCTGAGTGAGACTTCCAATATATAGTTCAATGTGATGAAGTGGAGAGAAAGAAATTTATGTTTCTCACCACATTCTGAAATCATGAAACCTGTATAAACATTTTATCCTCTGCTACTTTTCCATTGACTGATAGACATTGTTCAATTCCCAGTTGTTGCATTGATTGGCCACCTGCTACATAGAGCTGTGTAAACAAGTCCATTGCTGTGCTTCTCTTAGATGGCTATCTACACTCCCAGAGTCTGCGAATTTACTTCACTGGGGCCAGATTTCATTATATTTTTATTTGTGCCATTGAAAGGTTACAGTTAAGTTATCAAGTATTTGACTGAATTAACAACCTTCTTTTTGTCAAAAAGCTAAGCACGAGTTCGTTTCATTTTAGCTTGGGTCAACTATCCATATGATCAATATTTTAGTTTATCCACGTGAATGTACATGAGCATTTTTGTGTTGGATGCATATGTGTTGGATGCATATACATGTTTATTTTATCTAATTTTTTGGTAACTATATTATATTAGTGGATTTGAGCGTGATATATTTAGGGAACGCATTTGGTCATCATATGCAAATATGAAATAGTTTCTATGTCTGATAGCATAAAAGGATTACTCGACTGTACAATAATCTAAGGATAATTATTGTCAATTCAGAGGCAAATTTATCTGTCTTGAGCACACTATTGCAGTATTTTACTGTTGTACTATGTCTTTATGAGAGAGCAGGAGCAAATTTCCACGTCTCCAAAGTGCAACTAGGTGGGAATGAGGAGAATCATTTCTTTAAAGTACAAGGGTTCACATATTCACTCGCAGTCCCAGTGAAGCAGCCTAAAAGGTTATGTTAGCTGCAGCTTCTCGAGATCCAGTATTGATGCTCCATTTATGGTCGTAGTGATTTTTATGCTGAAGCTATTTTTAGTAACTATGTTTTATTGGATGAATTGGATGCACCGATTGTTCTGTTATTCATGAAAACCTTACACTGTATTGATGCCTATGGAGTCAGGCAAGTGAAGATGTGGTGGCTGAACTGCAAACAGCTATGGAGAAGCAAGGTCTGGACATGCACTACATTTGTGAGTGCCCACATTTTTTAATACTTTGTCAGTCTTCTATAATTAACCAACTTGCAGTTTGCTAGATCTTGTGATGATGCTGTTGGCATTCTAGCTGGAGCAAGGTACTACGACAAATGTATTGTTGCTGGTGTAAAATTTGGCACTGGCAAAAATGCAAACATATGTTGAGAAGGCAACTGCTATTCCAAAATGTGAGGGTGAGCTGCCCAATTCAGGAGACATGGAAAGATTTGAGCCTTCTCGAGACCACATTGTTTTTTTACTAAATCTAGCAGTACTCGAAAGAATGATTGCTCACTTACTGACGCCGGCAAGCAGTTATGTGTTCTTGTTTGTGATAATTTCTTTTGGATTATGCATGGATCTACTATATTATTTTGTTTCCATTGCAATATGCACCTTATATAATACAACCAGATTTGCTAGACCAGTTTATTATGTGACAAATATTTGGTTATACAAGATGCATCATGAATATGAGACTTCAATCTCCAAGTCATGTTTTCTAAAAAAAAAAATCTTGAAGTCATGATTAAGGACTTAGGCAAAATGTAACTTTGATGGTTAATATGAGAAAACTTTACTATGCCTTATACAAAAGTGTTTCCTTATTTTTCATGTCCATCCTCAAGATAAAGCCGTGACGTTAGCACGGACATTATACTAGTATACCAAATGGGATACGTCATGCAAGCATGTTTAGTGACTCAATGTTGTATCGAAGGTTTTGCTATAGGAATCCTGTGTTGACCCACATGCATGAACAGCAATTGTGTTCTCTATCTTAAATTGAAAGGCAGCTCCTACCATTGCGTTCAAAAAATCAATTGTGTTCAGAAATTCAGTCCACACCAAATATATAATTTTATAAAAGAACATATTAGCTTTTTCTTTCAGAGACAATGCTCTCAACAAGCTGAAGAATTTCTTCAACACATCCATTTCATGGGTGAGCCTGCATCCTGATCTCAAAGGAATGGAGCTTTAGTTTGGCCAGTTTGAGGCTGTAATTTACAAGGAACAATCCTATTGAGAACTAAACAAAACATATAAACATGAAGGATCAGACACCGGTATAACCAGTTTGCTACTGCCGTAAAAAACACAGGTTGCTAGTTGCTACACCGCAAGTAAGCATATATAGAGCAAAAGGTTGCTAGACCGGAACACGTTTTCCTCTGTAGCGGTCAAGGAACTGCAGAAACAAGAGAAATTGGGCTTGTCAGAATGTGCAATGGGCCAAGCTTCTAGTCTCAGGAACCAAAGAACATTATGTGTAGCGGGCTTTTTACCGATGTCACAAATGGTTGTTGGAAGATCCAGCCAATGATAGGAATCCTCTGCAAGAACACAGCAAGTGTTGGCCAGAACCCACTGCAATGGAATTGCAAAGTCAGTGCCCAGGTATAAGCAACTTTTTTAAAGAAATGATGGTGGTTCATTAGAAACAAATACTATTGGGAGGATTTATTTTTTTACTGTCTCAATAAGAAATTGCAGATTACTTAAAGACAAAGGATCAGTCGGTCACAAGTACATTCACCTACCTGAAGAGTACAATAAATCCATATGCCTCTAAGAGCATGCCAAAAAACGGCCACCCAATGAGAACCAGAAAAAAACCAGCACCAAATGAGATAGTACCCTGTACATTACAGTGGTTAATGAGAATGAGATGTTGGCAACAGCCCTAGCAACTATAGTGGTTGCGGAACCTTGTAATTCTTTGGCTTGGTGAAGAACTGCATAGTTGATTTCAGACCAATTGTCAAACCCAAACCTGACAGGAAAAGAATCTGAAATGGCATCAAGAGAAAAAGGTGAACCATACGCACAGTGAGTTGACTTAGGTCGTCAAAAGATTCAAAAGCAAATTACAAAATGGAAGTTCACTTACATTGCCCATTGCAATGAGCCCCTTGTCAAAGAAGAAAACGATTCCCAGAAAGGAGAAGAATATTCCAAAGCCTGTCAGGCCAAGCCCAATCTCTGTCCAAGATGAAATTCAGATGTCAGAGATCAATGAGTTGGAATAATTGACTGTTAAATCTAAATCAGTGAATATGCTTTTACAACATCAGACAAAAGACTTTGCTAGCCAGAATTTTCCGTCACACTTCGAACATTGGACATGATCTTTTAATGCAGCCAAAAACACTCAAAAGGTGGTATTGTAAGGTCGATGATCCTAACGAGATTCACTGAAAATTTGCACCAAAACCCAGAAAGAACAAGAAGGTTTCAAAGTGGTTGAGTATCTGTTCCTTACAGTGGTCAATTATAAACTAGCAGACCTTGCAGCAACAGCATATCTGATGCTGGTTTTAACTAAATCCAAGCATCTTTCAGAGATTCAGCGGTCAGCCAGCAGCTCAGCACTGCAGTTAGTCTTTGTGTAGTATGGCAATTGTGTAAGACTAAGCAGCAGAAGATCTTAAACTTTAATCTTTGCTTTGCCTAAAAGCTTTATCAAGTTGGTAGTTGGTACACTTGAGCCAATATTTCCATATTTCTGGACAAACTCAGTTGAGATTAGCCACAGTAATAAACTGCTATGATATCACACATGCTATCCAGGATGAACATATCCCTAAACGTTTCTTTCTAATAACACCCCCAACCCACCCTTGTGAGTTGTAACGGGAAGAAAACAGAATAAGCAATTTGTTACCTCTCTTGCATTCTACACACTTATAACACTAAAACTACCGATCAAGTGATATTGGCATATTGTAGACCACACAGGCACACAGTACATGATATACCCTGCCACCCTGATGTGTCATGGTCCATTGTAACACAATTATTAAAAAAATTCAGGTCAAGTTATACAGCACATTCCACACATGATATTACCCTGATAGGTCAACACATTAAAACCGCTGCTTACATGATACGACACACAAGTCACAGTTTATATGATTGAAAAATCACCAAATATCAGTTTAAAAAAGCCACCAAACAAGTTAACACCCCAAACCTCAATACAAATTAGCATCCTGAGGATCATTTTCTCACATTAATCACACATGACTGTGTCCACATTACAATTTGCAAATAGGTTAACTTGTTAAGTTCTATATTATGAAGCAGAAACAAAGGAGGCCAAGCAAACAATATACACATTCACAGCCCAGTACAACCTATCCATGCTCCTATTCAGAAATAAATGGAACAAAAACTGGGAAGACAATTTAAAAAGAGTGGTGACAAGCCCATACTCTTGAGGTCATTCATCTCGAAGGAAACCATCTTGTCTTGCTATGACACCGCCGAGACCAGCACACAAGCCTGCAACAGCACAGGTTGTAAGATCAGACACAATTTGTGCAGACGAGATAGAACCGAATACGGAAGTGCTAATATAACTTCGAAGCGGAGCAGAATAAAACCGATCCATGCCTGATCCAATAGGCACTAGGCAGCAGGGGCGGGCACAATAATATGACACACTCAATAATTGTTGAAAAATGCTTGTAATTAGATCAGATCTGAATACAAACATGAGTCAAATAGCTTAAGTTTAGGGTTCGGTGCTCGATTTCGCGCAGAAGGGAAGGAGTTGGTTCGGGTGCTCGGTTTCGCACAGAAGGGAAGGGGCGAGGGCGAGGAGGGGTGCGCATACCTGATGGATGCTCGTCGCTGGCGAAGACCTGGGCACCGGGAGTTGGGCCGCGGCGGTTGCCCAGTTGCTGCCGGGAGAGCACGCGACGATACCTGACGGCGGTTAACGAGAGAAGAAAATGGGAGAACGTGGGGATCCTCTTAGCTTCTATCGAACGGTGACCAAGACTGTAGGAGCATATGCGCTGGCCCAACTCTGCTCTCGGCCTTCGGCCCAATATATATTTTTTTATATGACTTCGGTCCAATATCAGCACGGCGCTTCACGTATTACTACTATTAGTTAGAGAGGAAAAAAAACGTATTAGAGAGGCTGGGCGCGAGAGTGAAAGTAGTGCGGCTGCGATCGGACTTCTGCTGTTGCTGGTGCTCTCCATCGCTAAACAGGTGCCAAAAAATCTGCAGTCATCTCTTGCTGTGTGTTTAAACTAGTGTTGCCCTCTAATTTGATTGTTTCCGTCCTCTCTTATCGGATTGTGCTCGATCGATTGAAGGAAAACTAATATGGGAGCTTGAAGGAAACATCAACTTATTTGCATCAAAACAAAATTTGCATATTAGTTTAAGATGGAAGAAAATAGATGTGTAAAGCCATGGCTATTTCTTTTTATCCATCTAATAGTATTTTAGTTGCTCAATTCTCTGCATGATATCATGTCATTTTATTTGTTTTCTTATATGGAGGGCTTGCTTCCTTTGTCTTTTAACTGAAGTCCTGAACTTAGCATTGAATTCAATATTATACACGAGACTCATATGTTTTGGGTTAGATATTATAGGTAAAAAAGCTTTGAGATTGGAAAAAGTAATTTTAATTTGCCATTAGCCGAGGTAGTCTTCGTAAGACATCCCGCCTCCTCTATTAGGGTATCCCTCTCTATTAATCAGCTAACCGAGACGTCTACATCCGCCAATGGCGCATTAGGCTCTCAGTCGCGGACCTCTACCACCTGTTAACGGAGACGGCACCCACCTGTGTTAATAAGAGCAAGTACCTCGCGAAATCATTTGTGTAGTAATGTGTGCGCCCACAAACAATAGCACCAACTCAACCTTCATGCCAGCACATTATCACCTCCATGGATGGGTTCTTTGTCAAGGACCACAATTATAATCAAATGTCTAATAATGGTCAAACAACTTTGTCCAACATTGAAAACACATTCAGCCAAGAATTGTTGTTATATTAGCAACATACATGTTTCCTAGTGATATACTAGGAGCTAGCTAGTGCAACTGTTAACGAGGGGCAGACCTGGAGCGAGGGCACGTGCCCCCTCCCCCCAACCCAACTCAAATTCTAGCGTATTTGATGGGGTTCTATGTAGGTTTTGGTCGATCCGGTTCCTCGATTCTATCGTGCCTTGATATTGGAGGTAATGGGAGAAAAATATCGATCACTGTTGGACACAACTAATTGTGGTGGCATTTTTGTTATCGGAAATGTGGTGCAACCAACATTGTGAAGATGACGGTTCAGGTGTGTGAAGATGATGGTTCTGGTGTGTATGTCACCTTATACTTTCTTTCAATATTTACCATTCATGTACTATAATGTAAACCTAAAATTAATTAATGTTGGTGGAATCACGCTACTACTGCCTCGGGATATTTTTATTGGAAATGGAATGGGTACCATCATTGATAGCAACGCTACATTGGTATCTTTTTGGAAGTTTACAAGGCTCGCTATTACCTTTTGTTTAAGAGAGTAATAACACCCACTGGAACTATATAAATTTTAAGTGACGGCGTTTTAATCCATACTGGGATTGGCCTACTTAAAATTTGAGTGGGGGCATATGTCCCTGCTTCTTATGTATTGGGTCCACCCTGCACCGAGCAACTCAGTGTAAATATAATATGTGGAATTGTGCATAGTTTATACTACAATCTTTTTCTCTCTGCAAGGTGACTGGTATTGTGGAATTCAGAATGAAGTATCACTCCAAGATAGGAAGGATATGGTGATATTAGGAAGCAGGCATTGCCAGTTAATTTATCTCTTTTTTTTCTATATATTACTTCTAACTTTATAATATTTTTTCAGGTTTAGTCTTGTCAATCAACGCGCTGTTTACGATCTGTAAGCTAAGTCATTGGATGGACAGAATAGGACTAGCTTCCCATGATTTGAATTTTCTCATTTTTTTTCGACAAAGACGTGCATGATGTCCATTGTTGTTTCTTGTACTGCGATGAATTCTTAATTACTCCTTTCGTCCCGAATTCAAATTTATCTTAAGTCAAACCATATTAAGTTTACTCAAATTTATAAGTAAGAGTATTAACATCTACCTAGTATAAGAGGTATATTATAAAAAATACTTTAGGATATTTGCTATTTTTTCATGTTTTTTCCTCTTTTTTATAAACTCGATTGATCAAAGTTACTATAGTTTGATTTAGGACAAAATTAGATCCAAGTTTTGATTTGTTCAAGTTGCAAAATAAATTTGAGTTTTCTCGTCTGCTATTTTTTCTTTTGGTACATGTACAGGTTCTTGGAGCATCAAAGTCGAGGACAGGTGACCAGGTCTAACTTACAATGTCAAGGCTATACTGTCTTTGGGATAAGGAACAGATGAGCTCTCTGCAGTCGGAACTGATGGGGCTCAAATCCTTTAGCCTCTCCGGCTATACTGTCTTTGGGATAAGAGCAATAACCGCATTATTTCAGCCAACCAGCATAGCAGTTCCATTAAGCACTATAAGCACCTCCTCTTTTACCTTGGCCCTTACCAGAGACCAAAGCTTCTTATTATTATAAAAAACCATAGACATATCATCTATTCCTGATGCCTTCAGCTCCTCCATATCCCTTTTAAAGCTTCCCATACTTCATCACTTGAAAAGGGCTCAACAAGATGATCGTTTATTTCTTGCTTGACCCTGGTGAGTTGTTGTGAAACACGGCCAAGAACATTATCAATATGTGAACCTAGAGGACACATGAAGAGCTGCTGATAATTGCAGGGAGAAATTTAAACAGGCACGAAGCAAGTAAAGTAAGTAGTCAATAATTGCGCCTGCACAACGGCTTCCTCGGGGCACCGCTTTGGTCGTCCTGTGCGGCTTTGCCCATCCCGCTCTTTGCCCCTGCTCTACCAAAACAGGCAACCGCCATTCCCCCACCGGCTGCAAGCTCGCAAAACCCCAGTTGCTCTACCTTCGCCTCCGCCTTGTATCGCACTCCCCAGTCCCTTCCTTTCCCCTTCCCTCACGGCCTCACCTCCTGGGCGCCCTCACCTCCCCGGCGTCGAAGCCATCTCAATTCCCAGCCAAGCTCGCAAAACCCCGATTGCTCCACCTTCGACTCCGCCTTGCATCGCACTACCCAGTCCCCTCCTCTCCCCTTCCCTCACGGCCTCACCTCCCGGGAGCCCTCACCTCCCCGGCGTCGAAGCCATCTCAATTCCCAGCCAAGCTCGCAAAACCCCGATTGCTCCACCTTCGCCTCCGCCTTGCATCGCACTCCCCAGCCCCTTCCTCTCCCCTTCCCTCACGGCCTCACCTCTCGGGCGCCCTCATCTCCCCGGCGTCGAATCCATCTCAATTCCCAGCCAAAATGGGGCTTTGCCCTCCTCGTCTGCGGTATCTTGATCCTCGCCCACAGCCCGCGCGGTGGCTGACGACGCCGTCTTCGAGGTTCGCCGCAAGCTTCCGCTCCAATGTGGCGGGCAGGGGCAAAGGTTTGTAGCCTCTAGCTTGTGCCTGGCTGCCTGCAGCGGCCAGCAGGTTCGATAGACTCGGGAGACAGGGCAGTTATCTAGTGAACCATAGTCCATAGAGCAGCCCAGTGTTTATCCATATTTCTTTTGAGCAAAAGTAAAAAAAAAAAGTAAATCATCAAGATAAAGTTCTATATTGCATAATTGTTTGTTGTTTGCTCAGATCTGAGGTCATGTTATGCAGAAATGTAAAACTGGGACTAGTCGTGAGCATCAGTTGTTTATAGTTTTGTGAGCATCTCATCTCCAAGCAGTGGCCTTTTTAAACTGACTCTCTACATCATCGTTCGAATTACAATCATTCTCTATATCTTTTCGTCTTCCGACATCATTTTTTATATCCTGTGCACACTCTAGAGAACTAATTCCGCTCTCTAGTTTTGGCTAGCCATAAATCCGAAATAGAACATTTACAGATCTAATTAAAAAAGCCGTTGGAGTTTTTTCCCCAAAAAATCTCAAAGAAGGATATAGAGAGACTCTTACAGTTACTCTTACTTCAGTACACTATACACGGTACCACAATTAATAAATGCTGTAGTTCCACTACACTGCCATGGTACATTGCTAGTTTGCTACAACATATATATTCAACAAATGTCTCGTTAATTGGTCACATTATTATCTAGAAAATGTGTAACTCATTCACGTTCCAAATTATAGTTACGTTCAGTTTAGGTCTGTGGTTTGTCTTAAGTCAATTTGTCTAACTTTGACAAAGTCTTTAGAAATGTATATTAATGCATAGAATTTCAAATAAATGTGCTATCAGGACATATTTGATAGGGAATTTAATGAAATTAAATTGATCATGTAGATTTTAGAGTATTTTTCTATAGACCTAGTCAAAATTAAAGAAATTTGGCTTAAAATACTATAATTCACACTAATGGTAAAGTGCCGCACCCCCTTTGTTTTTGTTCTGTAGCTTCACCACTGGTGGCGGGAGAGGCTGCCATTGCTTAGAACACCTGGAGCATGATGCCCGTCGCCACAGCCACTTCTTCCCTACCCGGACAAGCTTTGCATTTGTCGGTAGGCTCACCACTGAAACCAGGTAGGCAACCCACAAGGCCACAAGCCGACTATTTGTTTCGGTAATCTAGATCATTTCTCTCTTGAACTGGGTGGTAATCTGATCTCTGGGTTTTTTCAGTCTGTACTGCGCTAAGTTCACATTTGGGACACCGCCAAAGACCTACGACCTGGAGGTGTACCTGATAAACTGGGCCACCTGCGACTCCTGCCCCCACGAGAACATCATTGAGAACATCATTGGGGTATAGCTCTATTCATCTCCTCTAAATATTTTGGCAAAAATCAATGAAATCAAGATGTTACAAAAAAAACTGTATGGATTTGCTGTGCACTACTACTGAATAAACGCTGCTGGATGGTTGAATGATCATCCTTCGCGCGGAGCCCAATAAACCCAAACCTGCAAACCACCAAACCATTTGTTGCTATTGTCCTTTTACTAGGAAGTAAGGAAGAGGAAGCATGTTTCATTCTTCTTTGCTCTATGCTCGTGGAGTTTCTCCACTTAACAAGAAGTAGAATCAGCCAAAGAGATCTAAAATGTCAATACTTTAGTAATCCTTGTTGTTTGGATGTTTTGGAAAGAACATATGAACAAACATTGCAAGACTAGGAGCTGCAAGAAGCCATTTGTCAGCACAAATGCACAATCTCAGGCATTGGTATTCTAGTTTTTTCGTTATAATTCTGCCATTGATACCTTAGTTTTCATACATGACTATAATTATGTAGCGGCTCTCCAAAATTCAAAGCAATGTTTGTTTCTTCTTTAAATTATTAATTCTGAACTCTTAACCACATTGCATCACAGCCTGCCTCAAGCAAGGTTTTTTCCCACTGTTTGAACACTGTGGATGGCGTTGGCATTATTGCTATTGGAAATGCTGTACGACTTCAGAAGACAACTATCTTGGTGAGGTATGTGATAATCTTATATAGAAGCACAGTTTGGTTATAGGGTTTTTACCCACTGTTTGAACAATGAACACTGTGGATGGCTTTTGGGATTGATGTTTATCTCTACTTCAGTTAGAGCAATATACAGTTTAATTTGGACTAATCACGGTCCTAATATTCCAATTTTGTTTATATATGCTGTTTACTGTTCTCAGAATATGTTCTTCTTTGAATTTATACACATAGGCCACACTACACTGTGAATATGGATTCAGTAGCTGTGGATGGCTCCACACTACAACTTCCTATGGGTGCTTTCTGTGGTGATGGTAAAGGCGCCTTGATTGACATTGGAACCACATCTATATATCTCCCGGAGGTTATGTACAAGGCTGTGATGATTGCGGTATGAAAGTCTATCCATGCATTAATTTATGAGCTAAAAGGAAACATGTTGACCGGTTTTTGTTGAACATTGTAGATTTTTTCTAAGCATCAAGACACCTTATTTTGGGGTGTCCGGGGTATTCTTTATATGAAACATCGTGGAAGGTATGTAGTGCTTGCAGTGGTTTGTTAGGTACAGTAGCATGCTGTATTTCTAAAATTTCTGATTGTTTCCAATCCTTCTGTAGAGTGGATGATGTCTTCCCTAAAATCACCTTTCATTTTGATGGAGGCCTTGCATTGGAGATTTCTCCACATGATTACCTTTTGAACAATGGGGTAACATCTCTATTGCCTAGCTTTTGTTAATACCATGCCTTGATGCAATTTATTGTCAATGTTCACAGTTAATATTGCATTTTTACCTAGCAGAGTGACTGGTACGTTGTGGCTCTCAGAAATGGAATATCACAGCCCGAACATGTGAAGAACCTGGTGATTCTAGGAGGTAGGCAGTGTTTGTCATTACTACTACCCTTTTGTTTGTTCAATATTTAGATCTAATTTTACTCACCTTTGTTCAGACATAGCTTTCTCAAACAAGGTTGTGCTTTATGACCTGGAAAATCAGGTTATTGGATGGACAGACCGTGACTGTGAGATACTCGCTTAACCCCTTTAAAATTTCCAATTCCATTATAAATTCAGTATTGATTTCCCCAACCTGACACATAAGTATGACTTTTGCAGGTTCCTCTAGCAGTCCGGCGTTGGGTGAGCTCTGAGCCTATGGTGGTGTCCACGGGTCATGAGTTTGTTTCAGTATTGCTAGATGTTGTAGGTGATGTACTTTGTTTGACTTCCAGAATGAAAACCCCCTGTTCTTCATCTAGTTGTGCGGTACTGATCCATTTGATGATGTGAACCCTGATTCATCAAAAACAAGTAATTGTGTGGTATTGATCTGTTAGATCCCTGATTTGTTGAAGAGGTATACGAAAGTGAGGCCACATTTGATCGAGTGGCGGGAGACAGTAGACAGACGAAAATGGAAGTGTTCGCCTGTTCCACACTGGCGTGGGTGACAAAAGTCCCATTTGTTTTTCACCCCGTTGAAGTGTTCAAAAAAAACAAAAGTCCCATTTGATTTGATGATCCTCCCAAATCGTGTGTGTCAGACATCGACCATCCTATGAAAGAACACGATGACACTATGCATTGAAGAGTTTGCTTAATTTATCAACTCAAAGCATGCGCGTTTGCTTCTGGCTCCGATGTGTGTAAAAGCCCTTACTGAAATTTTAGCAGTGATGCCACACTTGAACGAGAAGATGCCAGCAGATACACAGTATGGCAGCGAATATTATAAACAGAAGATTGTGATATGGGCATTTGATCGCTGAGGAACATTGTGATATAAGCATTTGATCGCTGAGGATTCATACTGAACTGTACATATCATATGACCCATGATCATATTTCAAATCAACGATGCCAGTTATTACGAAATAAAAACGTCGCTTCGCATATGGGAGGAGTCTCATTGCTTTTTAACTAGAATATGGCGCGGCGTTGCCACACTAAAGCAGGCTTCTTTTTTTAATACGTAATATGTGTGTATATTTATATTAAGTGTGTAGTGTAATATGTTTTAGGTATTAAATTATTTATTTAGAATTTTTATTTAGTTTTGTTAATTTTTATCATGTTGAATTACTGAAATACGATTGTACGTGGTCTACGTTATAAATTTGAAAATTGTTTTTATTTTGGGACGACGAAGTAGGGGTGTAAAATATTTTGGTAGGCTTTAGGGTGGTTTTAATTTATTTAGAAATTTTTTATAAATTTTTTAAAAGAAAAAATACTTATTTTATTTTTCTAGATATGTTTCTTGTGTAATCGTACCAATTCCTATGTAAACAGTAACTATACCAGATTTCTAGGTATATTTCACGGATACGCGTAGCAATTCATGCATAAGGCTTTGATTCGGACTAAACTAAAGTGTCTTAGACTAATGACTAAATTTAGTCATTTTTATTTGGTTTCTAGGATTAAAAGTGATTAAACATTATTAAAATACTTAAATAAAGACTGATTTATTCCTGTTACATGTAAAAATTACCTCTATTACATGTAAAAATTAAATTATAGTCCACTTTAGAAGCTTCCGATGGACTAGCAGGACTAATGCATTTTAATCTCATTTTAGTCTTTATGTTTAAATTTTTAGTAAAAAAACTAAAATTTAGTCACTTTAGTTTAGTCCCGTGAAAACAGGCCTTCCGTCTATGTAAAAAGATTCGGACCAATTCGGCCATCATCACTCGAAGCTTCCTGATTTGCAATCCTCAGGGGCAAGCAGGGCACAACATTGGGTTATACTCTACCTGATACATACGCGTCACAGTAAACATAACACAATCATTGGTCAGAGACAGGGATTGCAAGAAGAAAATAGAGGCATTCATGGAAGAATTGCATAGATGTGCAAACAGCTAGTAAAATTCAACTCATACAAACTCCCAAGCCACACACAGGCTGCAGTCGCCACACAGATTCCACACGCAACTCATCTGATCTCAGGAAATAGAAACGGGAACGAATGGCTGGCTGTCCGGCGCTCACGCCGCGGGCTCCGCGGCGGCCTCGGCCTCGGCCTCGGGCACGGGCGTGGCAGGGGCCTGGACCTCCTCGGACGGCGGCGGGTCGGCCTTGGCGGCGTCGGCGGAGCGGGACTTGACGAACTCGAGGAGGCGGCGGCTCACCTCCTTGGAGTAGAACTGCAGCGCCTCGATCCCCTCCTCCACGGAGGCTGCGGCGGCGCCCCCCGTGGCGGCCGCGGCGTCGAAGGCCTCGGCCTCGATGGCGCGCGCCGCGGGCTCGGCGTCGGCCGCCGGCACAGCGCCGTAGCGCTTGCAGAGGATGGTGTCCGCCGCCAGCGTCTCCACGAGGCGCCGCACCACCGCGTCCCGCGTGCGCTGCGTCGGCGGCCAGATGCTGAACGAGAAAGCCGGGGACTCTGGGGCGGCGGCGGCGGCCGCAGCGGGGGCGACCTCGTCGGTGGCCATTTTTGGAAGCTTCCGGAAGGGCTGGATGGAAACCCTAGGAGTCGGTGACGGACAGGGGGCGAGGTGGGGGGAGCTCGATCCGTTCGGTGGCTGCGGGGATTTTAAAAGGGGAGCGGGTGGCGTCGCTTCGGTGGGCGGCGGTGGTGCGTCGTTGTGATTGAGGATTTCTTGTTCGGGTGTTGGTTGCGGTGGCTTCAAGCCTTCAAGAAAGGGAAGTGCGATGCGGTGAGGTGGCACTCGACGACGAAACGGCAAAACCCATCATCGGTTGCTGGCTCCTGTTTATCCTGGAGTACCATTATCAGATCGGGTAGCGAGTCTTGTAGTAGTATGCTCGTCTTCGACACTTCCACAGCATTCATTCTCGGGAACGGCGAGCTGGCACGGTTCTGGACCGACAGTTGGTCGCCGGCTGGGAAGCTTTGCTTTCTCGCGCCGGCGGTCTTCCAGGCCGTCCCGCGCCGACGAAGAAAGCGTACGGTGAAAGAGGCACTAATAGGCAACCAATGGGCCTGGGACGCCGCGGCTGCGCCAACGGTGGTCTTCATAACCCAGTTCTCGCAGCCGTGGCAAATGTGCGCCAACGGTGGTCTTCATGACCCAGTTCTTGCAGCTGTGGGAAATGTTGATGGATGTACATCTCGACCAGGAGACCAGCGACACGATGGTCTAGAATTGGACTCCCGACGGCCAGTACTCCAGCTCGTCTGCTTATGACGCTGCGGGGTGCCGCAGAGCTTTGGGCGACGCCCTGTCCACCCAAGGTAAAGTTCTTCTTCTGGTTAGGACTACATGGGAGGCTATGTCACAGAACCGCCTAATTTATACAAGATCAAGTGAGGATGTCCCCGCTAATACGTTGACACACATACTTTCACTTATATAAACCCGGTAGTCCGATGAAATCACGAGGGATTTCAAACCAACCAACGTACAAGCTAAGATCGTAGTGATTCAACACAACAAGTCACATGTTACACCATTTTACAAATACTTCAATATACATCGGAGTTCAACATAAGTTATTACAACTTGAATTCAAAAGTAGCGGAAACAAAAATAATTTTGAAACTAACATTGTCCTTAGTTCAAATACATGCCAGTACCATGGTCAACTTCTAAGAAAAACATTGGAGACAAGATAACTAAGAGAGATCATGCCCATGATCACACTCCGCCACTATGGCAGGAGCCATCCAATTCTTATAGTAGCCATGATACATCACAACCTGCAACAAGTGGAATAAACCCTGAGTACGAGGATGTACCTAGCTAGACTTATCCGTCAAAAACCAAAAATAAAGTGACACTAAGGAGGATGCAAGGCTGATATATAAGTGGAGTTTGCTTGACAACATTTTGCATAAAAGCTTAAGTACATATAAGTACATATAAGTAACTATTTATAGCTTAAGCATCAAGTTAAACATCATTAACCTGTCATCTAGGTTTGCACCTGTACTAAACAAGCATGTGATTAAGCAAAATCAATAATAATACCATATCGGGTTCATTATAGGCCATCATCATCGTTACTTAATCATTAAGCAAAATCAATAATAATACCATATCAGATTCATTATAGGCCATCATAATCGTTACTTAACCATCCATAAATTTTAGTGTGACAACAATGGAGACGGTTCTGTCAAGTTTCTCACTATCCAGGGGAAGATGACGAGCCGAATTGATTACTACCCAGCTGGGGAAAATATTCCTAACACTCATCCGACAAACCCAGCTAAAGGCAGCCGTAGATAACCGTTGGTACAACTCAAGAATCGCGGGTCTAAGCAGCGCCACGCTCCCCGGGCAGCTACCCTGCCAAGACGGTCAGGACTTTTAACCACCTGCCTCTTGGACTAACTGAAGTAGCCCCCGCACATCCTTACTTCCTCCGACAGCGTGCACTTATACTCCTCAATTCCCGGCTTAAGTTGAACTACTAGGCTTCGCGACGGATAACCTCAGATCCAACCAGCTAAGTGATAGGCATGCGTTCAAAATGACAAGAAGACCTCCATGTTGCAGCCCTTAATTGACACAAACGGGACTTTACGTGCACACAAGACCCATGCCTTGCTGCCCAAAACATCCCGTGCGGTCTTCAATTAGTTCATTAACTCATGGTTACTTTCCACGATAGCAAATATGGCCAACCGTGAGTCAACTCACCTATTTTGCAAATAATAAGAGTTCATTCTCTTCTACTGTTTAAAGCATTGCTAAGCATCTAAACGATCCTGTACCTAAATAGGATCCAGCGACAAGGATGGATATATATGCAACAAGTGGTTCCAACCAACTCCTATCAACTTAATGCAACAATACATATATAACATATATATACTCAATTGCTTTCAAAAGTAGGAGGCTTAGAATGCTCCGGAGCTTGCCTGGGATCCGACTCAAGTTAGTAATGTTCTGTCCCACCATCTTGTGGACACCTCCATCTTAGCCCTTCCGACTCCAAGATAGATCCACGGGCGGCTTCAGCATCCATCCTTCGCACAGCTTCTCTAGCGTACCTAAACGAGATGCCAATGCAAGTGTATGAATGCGATGAATGGCAATAGGAGATGCTTCACATAAGAGCATTCAAGGCAAGCACAAGATTAAGTAAGACATAGACATGTAGGGATACTTAACTAGTATAAGCATCTAAAGTATCACAGTCATGCTCAATCAAAGCAGTCAGGCATTCATGCCATTTTCAGCAATCTGGACATACAAATAGCAGTTCAGAAAATAAATCAAATCTGAAGATATATAAGTCCAATGGACTTCAAACCAGACATTATGGAAAGCTTATAAAATTATCTATAAATCATATTCAGACATCAAAGCATGATTCCCAAGTTAACCAAGTCAAAACTGCAAAATTCCAGAACCTGTCCCAGAAAATGTCGAGAGCAAGCAGTTCTGGACCCAACTCTCAACAGGTATAACTCACACACCACTAAGCCAATTGGCCTCAAAATTTAACATAAGATCGATAAATGAGTTATGAACACTTGTATTCATAAGATTCACCGAAAAGCAACTTAACATGGTGAATTCCATAAATTTCCAAAAACTGTCCAGAAACTAATAAATATAAGAAATAAATATTAACTTATGTTGCAAACATATGGTTGGACAAAACCAACTTTACCAACATGTCACAACTATCTCATAAACATCAGAAAACATGTTGGTCACCCGTAAATAAATTTATTTCATGACTTTCTTATTTTATTCAGATATTAAGGTGGAGATATGAGCATATAACTAAAGTACCCAGAAAAATCTACAAATACTCCCTCCGTTCTAAATTGTAGTTCACTTTGACTTTTTTGATGCATGCATTTTGCTATGTATCTAGATATATTATTTATCTAGGTACATAGCAAAATACATGCACCTAAAAAGTTAAAGTAAACTACAATTTGGAACGGAGAGAGTATTAAAGAAGCTAGATAATGCTTCCAGGAAGCCACTGTACAAATTTCATATCATTTGACTTTGTAGATTAAGGTACACAAAAATTACAAATGCCAAAAGCTAATTAAAGCATACAAGAGCAATAATTGAGAAACCCCATAAAGATGTGTCAAACAACATATTCCAATTTATCTAAAGCTTGTCATAACATGAAAATGATGTTCACCAAAATTCACCTCAAGAGGATGTATAATTTAGCTATGAGGATTAGCATAAGATAAAATAATTATTAGCAAAAGAAACTCATAACTAATTCATACAACATCCAAATATCCTAAAATTTAAACTATAGCCTATTAATAGCATCAATAGTACCTCATAAAAATTTCAAGCCAGAATGAGTAACAGATCAAGAGATATGAATTTTCCCTTTTTAAGCATGAATAAAAGGCATAAATCATAACTAATTATTTTACTACTAAACATAGCATGTTTAATATTTTTACTAAAAACTAGACATCTTCATGAACATAACACAAATTGAATCACCCAAAAAGGAGCTACCAAACTCGACATAAATTTCCAAAGATTCAGCCAAACATCTACAAACAGGTCCTTATGGCACTATTCATATGAGTCTATGGGTTTGCAGATAGGACCTTCTATTTTCTTAAATTCGAGGACGAGGTCCCTGGCGCGATTTGGATCACGGAGAGAGGCAGAGCTCGTCTATGCCGGCCGGACAGGGCTCTCCGGCGACGGCAGAGCATCATCCCCATGTCCGCGCGCGCCCAGGGGACAACTCGGCTTGGCCCGAGGGCCCGAGGTGGCATGGTCAGGGCTGCAGGCGGCGGCGACGGGAGCGGCTTCGGTGGCCGGACTTCTTCGATGGTCAGCTGCTCAACCGAGGGGCGAAGGTCGAAGAAGATAACTCGGACACAGAGGTGCACGCGATAGGCCGCGAGGAGGTGCGGAGGCACGGGAACATAGCGGCGGCCCGGAGCTCTGCTTGGCCATGGCAACGGCGTCGGCGCGGCGCAAGGGAGAGGGCGAGGAAAACGAGAGCAATTGCCAAGTCGATTGAATGACTTCAGAGGGCCAGTCGAGCGTTGTGAATCGAGCTCATCGTGGGCGAGGGTGCGTGGCACCGTGGAGGACACGTGGCTGCCCTGCATGACGACCACGTCGGCATTTCAGCGAACAGGTGTCGAGCGCCGGCAATGACAGAATGGGACTCCGATTTGGGCCTGATGTGGACAGATTTCAACCATGGGCTAAAAACAAATTTTACTCACCACCTGATGCTCTTCAAATTATATTAAGGCCATTAAGTCATTAAAACCACGGATTAGGAGATAATTGATTGCCAACATGGCATTATCAACAACTTAACGCCAAATAAGTTAGAGCTCGATTTATGAAATTTGGAAAGCCAAACTTCATCCAACTGATCCCAACTTTGGACATACTCTTCTCCAATGAGTTAGCTTCACTTCTTATTTTTGGACCAACTTGAGTTGCTTTATAAAATTTGGAGAACGCGAGATGCCATTGCCGATGTCGATGAATTCCAGACTTAGAATTATTTAGTCCAGAAAATAGCAGCAGATTCAGTTTTGGAGCCTCTATTAGAGAATCTTAGAGGAAGATCTAGACTTGGGTTATTAAACAAAGTATGTTTTACACAAGATAGACCTCATTTTCTGTTCAAGGTCAAACTTCATAACTAGCATAGAAGACGAAGTTTCCCTTTGGTCAAAGCAGCAATATGATTAACTCTTAACTAGAGTTTTAGGCGAGACATGTTCTTGGCCTTTGCTCAGCATGAACCCTAAATAACTTTTGGTCATGAGTTTAAGTAGAGTTGTTTGAGCAATGTTGCAAGGGTTGGTTGAACTCATAAGGTCTCACTCACATAATAAGCCATTCAAGCACAAATGTAGTTTATCACAATATGTGACCATTGATTTCAACTTCATGAAACCTTCCCCAAGATTTGGCCGAAATATCTTGGCCACTACTTGACCTACCATGTTTGAGCTTAACCCACTGCATTATTGTAGCAAACACCTGGGGTGTTACAGGTTATGGACTGTCGAGCGACGCAAACGTCATGGCCTCCAGGACAACGATGACTGCAGCTTGTGCACGCAGTTGCCCGAGCATGCCGACCACCTGCTCACATCCTGCGTCTACACCAGAGAGGTCTGGTGCTGGCTGCTGCTGCAGGCGGACGCCGCCCGGCTAGCACCTGGGCCGGATGACTGCCTGGTCGACTGGTGGCTCTGCTCCCGCTGCTCGCTCCCAACCTCATGCCGACCTGGGTTCGACTGCTTGGTCATGCTGACCTCGTGGATGATCTGGAAGGAACAGAATCGACGGACGTTCGACAGCGTACAAGCTATGGTTCAGAGGATCAAGGAGGAAGCTTCAGATTGGCTCGAGGCAGGGTTTCATGCCCTCGTCCCATTCTTCCCAGCCTAGGGGCTTGCATTTCTTTGCTCGGAGCACCACTAGTTATCTTAGTACGATCTTTTCTGCTTCGCCGTTTTAAGCCGGCGATTTGTGTTGTGTTTCTGTCGATATGTCCCGGGGCAACTCGCTACCAGGATAGTCGATTTGTTTTGAACCTTTACCACTTCTCTTAAGCGCACGTTTATGAAAAAAATAGTATGCTCGTGTGATTTGACCAATTGTTTCCCCTTTTTTTGCATTTTGAATTTGAATTCCAGCGTCCAGATGAGATCATCATCCACCTGGAAATCGGAATGGTTGGAAATGTGGATAAATGCCGGTGGATGGCAATGCACGCTCTTGACTGTTCGATTCTCCTCGTGCTCATTTGAGTTTGAATTTGTAACGTTCCACCCGGGAATGGTAGGAAATCTGGATAAATGCGAGTAAATACTGCATTGAGAGGGGGTGGGCAGTAAAACACGGTGCTCTTTTATTCACGTTCGTTCCATTGTTTCATTTCCGTTCACAACGCAGGTTGCCAAGTTGCCCGTCACAAAGCAGCAGCAAGCCAGCAACAGCAGCGTTGGGCGCGCGTAGGAGTATCCGCCGGCCGGGTGCTTGCTACGAGCCGAACCTTTCCGGACTGCACTTGCCTGATGCCCCGCGCCGTGGGGGTCCGATCACGGACTTCAGCAGCCTGTACGGGCCGTGCATCGCAGCTCGCGAACTGCATCTGCATCAAAAATTTCAAAATTGCCCCGAGCGGCCCATCGCTTATTCGCTCGCCTGCCGCGTGGGCCTCGCTGACCCACCCATGCTGCCACAGTGCCACTACTACCCAGCGTCACGCCACGCGCAGGCTGCAGCTGACGGAAGCGTTGAAGCTTTGTTCTGTGGTGGTGTCTGTCGAGTGTCGGTGACGCTTTTGGCTCCGCGTTGTACCTCTGGCTGACGGCATGAGCATTTGAGCATTGCTACGCGTGTCCATATGTGTGTTCTCCGTTTTTTTTTTAAGTAATTATGTGTGTTCTCCGTTCTAGAGTTGGGTTTGATGCTAACAAGTTTTTGTCACATTTTGTCTGGCAACAAGATGAAGGTTCTGCAGGTTGCTTGGCAGTGAGTACATCCCACAAGCTGCCGTGCTAGTAAAACAATTTGTCCGTAGGATCAGAGATAGACGAAACATGTAGGAGCAACACAAACTGAAAGGGATAGATGTAAACATACAAACTCCTTTAAAAAATCATATAGTTCTATCATTTGAGAAAAAAACAAAGAACGTCCATAATGCATCCTTGTACATCCGGATTCTCCATGAGAAAAATCTCGACCGTGTGGATATTAGGATATGTATATGAAGTAGTGAGCAAGATTAGAGCATTAGATGTCTCCATATGGAGAGAATGGAGACTCCTTCATTGACAAGAATCCTACATTCAAACTTGTGATGCTAATAAGAATACCAAGACGGAGAAGAAGATCGAACCATGATGACTCAAGTGAAGAGTAGACGTATGCTCCCCAAACTAGACAAGAAGGATCATAAATACAACCCAAAAAGAATAAACCCAAGCCAAGAATGTTTACATGATAGGGCAATGCTACAATTATGGCGAAGATCCTCAGTGGTAGTCCCCGTTGAAAAAAAAAACGATCCTCAGTGATAGGGACTTGGTTGACCGACAGCAGGGGCTCAACCCATGGGTGTGCTAGCGAAGATCATGCTTGTGTGGAGAGGTTGATGACGTAGTTAGTGCCCTGCCACCATGGAGAACTAAAATGGTGACCTAGATCAACCACTATATTGATAACTTAAATGTCTTACAGACATGGGCGACGCCACATATATTTTACCTGGTGCACGGGCACCAGGGTAAAAAACAAAATCACCACTAATTACTAAAATTTTCACCATGTTTTGCTATCAAATTATGTATTCCTTCTTAGCAGTGCACCACCATAAATTTAGAGTTGGCTTCGCCACTGCTTACAGAAGAAGAAGGATGTGATAATTATACTAGACTCCTAAAGACTACTTTCGGATCCTAAGCTCAATTCGACTGAACTATAACTTCCAACTGAACTAGCAAAACTAAAGACAACTAATGAAAGTGATTCCTTCTTCCTTTTCATGTATTGTGTGTGTGGAGACGTCAGACTGGCGTTAAGGTCTTCCACAATGTTAGCTTAGAGTGATGTTCCAAACGGACATAGAGGATTTAAACATCACGGTGTGCACTATAGTTACACCCAAGCCAGTGAATTTAGAAGCAATGAATGTACAAGCTCTGGTGACCACTGACTAAACATATCGAAAGATATGCATGCTCTTCATCTCCTACTCTCTCAAGTCATTATTGCTTTCATTGTCTATCTATTTCACTTGTATCGAGTGCATCTAGCCGACGATATCCACCACCGCGGTTCAAAACTAGTGAGGAACTTTATTTTTGTGGACCACTTTTGTTTTAGACACCGCTAGTACACTGTAAAGACTTAACACCCCTATTTGTTATATAGTGAATGGAGATATTTATAGATGAATGATTTTTATTGAATTCAGAAGAACAATATTTATATGCTTCCGCTTTTGAGACTTCATTTTAGCTAAATACAAGAAAAAACAGTATTGGTCCCACTGCTGCAATTTTCCTTATGCCGAGAAGAATGTGTCGTCGACGGTCGTCTACAAATGGAGAACTTTTGCTTAAGCAATGGTTACGGTTCCCAAATGCCGCATCATCATCGCATGAATTCCTTGCTCAAATCGTACGGTACCATCCAGATCCATCATGACACCGTTTTCCCAGATCTCGCCTTCGTCCAAGGGGACTCTAGTACTCCGTACTCTGCCGGAATATCCTAAACTCCCGCCGGTATATTCCGTGCAAGCTCAGTTATCCGCCACGTTGTCTGACCGTTATTATCGGCACCCACCACCCAAAGAATGAAGCTTCCGCTCTGCCCCTCGAGGTTGAGGCCTCGGGCACCGGTGTCCGCGCCAGTTCAACCCTGGCCCCGGCACGGATCCCACCACCGGGCCGCGGCGCACGACCTCGACAAGTCAGAACGGCCACTGCCCGCCCGGAAGCGGAAATCGCCCGCCTCCGCTCACGCCACCAACCCGCTCCTCCCGCCTCGTTCCTCCGACGTCTGAGCGGCATCGCCTTCGCCTCCGCTAAAACACCACGCTCCCCCTCCAAATCCCACCCCATCGCCATAAATCTCGCCACGCTGTCGCGCGCGTCTCTCCCTTGCCTTGTCCCTTTCCCGTACCACTCCGCCACCGGCGCCGAAGCAGAGCAGCCATGGCCGGCTCCGAGCAGCGCGTCGTCGCCGTCATCCTGGTTGGCGGCCCCACCAAAGGTTAGTGCTGTAGATCTGCCCCTCTCGCCCCGGGAACCCCTCCTCTGCCCTCTCGTCTGATCGGTTTGCTCTGGTGCTGGTGTCGGGTGCAGGCACGAGGTTCCGGCCGCTGTCGCTGAACGTGCCCAAGCCGCTCTTCCCTATCGCCGGCCAGCCCATGGTGCACCACCCCATCTCCGCCTGCAGCCGGGTAAAGCCACCAATTCCTGCACTCCCATGTACTCTGTGGTGGAATTGTGCTGTTTGTATGTTTCATTCAGTCTACGGCTCGTATGAGACAAAGCTTCTGGATCCCATTGCTGCAGATCCCCAACCTGGTACAGATATACCTCATCGGGTTCTTCGAGGAGCGCGAATTCGCGCTCTATGTCTCGTCCATCTCCAACGAGCTCAGGATCCCTGTCAGGTTCGTTTCGTGCCCTGATGATGTTTGCTTCTGCGGTGTTGGGCTGCGAAGGCTAGGAGGTTTCAGAGCCGTGCGAGTGCTAGGCGGTTTCAGACCCGTGCCATTGACAGTGTCTCGCCAATTTTAGGTACCTACGAGAGGATAAGCCTCACGGGTCAGCTGGAGGGCTCTACAGTTTTAGAGATTACATTATGGAAGACAGTCCGGTAATGACTTTGTGCCACATCCTGATTGTCAGCTTGAATTGTGAAATTCGATTAGCTGGATATATTTCTAAAGCTGCAGTAATGCTCTGGGTTACTTTATCCACATTTTTTTGAATTGTGCTTGCCTATTCAGAACACATTCAGTGGCTGGGGTTTCCAGTAATTTACTACATTGCTATGCCGGTTGGATCAAGAAAGTTTCATCCTCTAAAAGTTGGTTACTGTTTTTGTTTGCTGTTTTGCAGTCACACATAGTTCTCCTGAACTGCGACGTCTGTTCTAGCTTCCCCCTTCCAGACATGCTGGGTAGGTTGGCAAGTGACTGAAGCATACTCTTCTTTGTGTTGGTTCAATTTATCAGTTTGGTAATGGTGTTTCATGATCTTAGACACAAGCATGACTAGTGTAATCATTGAACATCATGAGTTTGTTCTTTGCCTTGCTGTTTAGAACAAATGGCAGCATGTCCACTTGTCACTAGTTGAGTAAGTGGAATGGAAGTGTAGTTGGTTGGTATTGAATCCAAAGCTGAGCTTGTCATTAGTAGCCTGTTTTTGGCATATGCATGGATTACTCTTATAGAGATGCATCTGCCTCTAATGTACGGAATTGTACATAAGATCACTAAAATTATATCACACACTGTTCAATACAGGTGTATGCTTTAAAGTATTGTTAGTATAGTGCATAGACAACAACGAAATGATTGGCCATTATGTGAATCAATGTTAAATAAGTCTATCGATTTTAATGTTCTGTACATGGACGCTTCACTCCAAAAGAGTGTTTTAAAGATAATTTGGATGCACCGATTTAATTTATCATTGGACAATAAGCTATTTTTTCAGAAAAAGGTAGATTTTGCATCTCCATTCATCCAAATTGGCCATTATCTGATTTTTTTTTTGAAATATTGATAGAAATCAACCGATTATTCCCAGATACTTTGTCATTACTTTTTTTTTCATTACCTTTCTATATTGCTGCACAATATGCATCTGAACTTTTATTAATTTTGCACCTATAGTTTTGTTGATTAGAGAAATAGGATATTTAAGTCAAACTTGCCCAACAATAGTAAGTGCTACACTTTTAATAAACGCCTTTTTGTTTTAAGATATTAAATAACTCCATCTACAATTCTACATAGCTTCTTGTTGGATACCAACAGCTAAATCTATCACTGTTTTCATCATTGTAGAGGCCCATAAAAAGTATGGAGGAATGGGTACTTTACTAGTCAACAAGGTATTTTAATACTATTCTAAATATCACAGATTAGTCTTGTCTTTCTCATGCATAATTTGTTACTCTTAACATCATCCCACCTTTAATATCCTATGCTAACACTTTCAATCAGGTATCTGCAGAATCAGCGAACCAGTTTGGCGAGTTGGTAGCTGATCCTGAGACAAACGAACTGCTGCACTATACGGAAAAGCCAGAAACTTTTGTGAGTGCAGTTCTGCTCTTTGTTGCTTTATTTGCTTGTCAATATTTTTAGATGAGATTTTGCATGCCATATTTGGCTCTGGAATCAATTGCAGTTTCAGAAGTAATGGCTCTCAATGAGTAATTTGCATAGCTGATAGCAGTAATGCAGTTTATCTATCTGTAGGTGAGTGATCTCATAAATTGTGGAGTATATATATTTACTCCTGATATCTTTAGCGCCATTGAGGATGTCTTAAAACAGAAAAAAGACAGAGGTATTGTCCCCTGTTATACGTTTTTCCTTTGAAACATGTGTTATTGTTTAAAACAAAACATTCTTTGTTTATTCTATGTTTCAAATGTCAAGTTCTCTTAACTAAGTACATGTAAATGCCTTCTTTACTTTTGATACAAGTCACTTGGAAAAATTTATTTGCTTTGCCTATATCCATATACTTAATATTAACTCTGACATGGATGCTCTAAAATGTATTACTTGTAGCCAGAGGCGAAGTTACAAGCAAAATTTACCCTAGTGCACTGTGTAAATAGCATATAACATATTACCATAATATACAGTAAAGATGAGTCTATTAGGTAGTAACAAACATTTTACCATGGTGCCGTGGAATCAGGGAACTTAAACGTGGCTTCGTCCCTGCTTGTAGCAGATATTATAACTTGATCTTCTAGTTCCCTTGATTGATAGTTTATTTTACCAGCACAAGTTTAATCCCTTTAAATGCTACATTTCAGCAAATTTGCGGCGTGTATCTAGCTTTGAAGCTCTTCATTCAGCAACAAAGTATGTATTTGTGTTATATTCTTCATGTTTTTTTTACAAATCTTGTTTGGCCTGCAGTTATCCTCTTTCTCTTCACCATTATGTGGAGGTCCTTCCAGAAACTAGCCAGTATATAATTGATAGCACTTTCGTTAATTATGTAGACCTTATAAGGTTAATATCAACAGGGCGCTTCCACCAGACTTTGTTAGGTTAGATCAAGACATTTTATCCCCTAGAGTGGGAAAGAAGGAGCTCTACACATACCGGACGCTTGATTTTTGGGAACAGATCAAAACCCCAGGGTATACAGATTTTTTTCATGTTTTTCTTTTGTAATATATTGAAATTTCTGACAAACCATTGCTTCATCTTGAGTAGGATGTCTTTGAGATGCTCTGGGTTATATCTTTCTCAGTTCCGCTGTACCTCTCCTCATCTTTTAGCCTCAGGAGATGGCAAAAGAACTGCCACCATTGTTGGCGATGTGTATATCCATCCATCTGCCAAGGTGCATCCTACTTCAAAGGTAATATCTGCTTTGTCTAACTATTTTGGCCAGATTATGTTGGATCATATTCAGTTGGTCGTTGTTGGCTGATAATGAAGTGCTTGAAACTTCATACAAGGAAACTATTTAAGAAACAAAATGTAACTAATCACGTAACTCTATAAACAGATTGGCCCTAATGTATCTATATCAGCAAATGCGCGCGTTGGAGCTGGTGCCAGGCTTATCAATTGCATAATTCTGGATGATGTTGAAATTATGGTTGATTTTCTCTATCTCTGTACTAAGTGATAAACCTCATTTGGGAACATCAATATCTCATTGTTGTATTATTTCTTTCTTTTTCGTTTGTGTATCAGGAAAATGCCATTGTTATACATTCAATTGTGGGGTGGAAGTCATCCATTGGAAAATGGTCACGTGTACAGGCAAGCTTTTCTCTTTACCATTTCATTTTTATTCATTTCAAATTTAATGAATCCTCATTCTGTATGAAGCTTAAAAACCTTGCCTTAGGACCATTTGTCAAGTTCAGTTCAAGCAGCATGACTGCATGAGAAATGTGCTAGTGTTACAATGTTAATTCTTTTTCTGCTAAGGTTATGCTTCTGAAATCTGAACAGTTCAGCACATTTAGTTTTCTTGAAACGACATTTGATAGTTCCAATTGCAAAGCTAATACATTCTGCAGTGACATTTGATTGCAAACAGTTTAGTTATGACAGTCAAAATTGGTGCAACTGTATATGCCTGTGTGTACTTATTTTTTCTTGGCACATGATGTAATGAAATTTTTGTTCTGAATTCAGGGCGACGGTGATCACAATGCCAAACTTGGGATTACTATTCTTGGTAAGACCCAAGCTTAACAATTTTCTGTTGCCTTCCCACATAAGTTTTTGTGATAATTTCGTTTCTGGAATGACATCCTGTCTTAACACAGGTGAAGCAGTTGATGTTGAAGATGAAGTAGTTGTAGTTAACTGCATCGTGCTCCCAAATAAAACTCTCAATGTCAGTGTCCAAGAGGAGATCATCTTATAATAGCCGTCATTTTTTTTTGTTTTATCCCAAATAAGGTCTGAGTGCCAATCACACAGTTTATGCTTATTCGTTCTCACCATGTAATCTTCCATTAGATCGATATTATTTGTTTGTATCTATACCCATCTTGCAGCATGACACTGCACAATCTTGACTTGCTATGCTACTTTGGTAGCGAGCGTGGTGATGTAAAAAATGTACAAGCATGTGCACCAATTTTGTTGAGAATGACTGAATTGAATGAACACTTTAAATCAAATGCGAGTTCAACTGCATGTTGTATTTTTTTTTTAACGAAAGAGCCTAAGCAGTTGGCACTACTCTATCACACAGGAGAAACTTGGAAACTCAAGGGGCTCAACATTTGAGCTTAAAATGCTTAATATATGGACAGGTCTCAGCCCACAGGCCTGGCGCCTGAGACACATACATACCATATCTCTCCTGTAAGGATGAATATCTGCGCCAGCAGCCGCGTTTTACCATAAAAATCAGTCTGCTGTTTTGTGCTCTCGTTGCATAGCAACTAGCAAGGATGTTCGTCCAAGATCTCAGACTCAACAGGTAACATTATTGCCAGTTTTACTACACTAATGTGAACTAGCACGTAGGCCAATGTAACTGCCTTTCAGAATATAAACACCACAGTGTTCATAAATTCTTTCAGAGCACTAATTGTTCGGTAAAACGTGCAGGCAATGCTAAGAAACAAGCTGGCTTGCGTTATACGTATATAATTTACATGGCATGGGCTAGTGCTAACTGATAACCCCTGTACAAAAAGCCTTCAATTGCACATTGTACCAAAATACCAATGCACAGCATTGCAATAGGATGGAAACTGTGAGACCAGTGCCAGCAATCGACAATGCTGGGCATGGCATGTAACAGAACCGACCAATTTATTAGAGCACAAGCACATAATTCGTCATTAAGACGGCAAACTACATGATTGAGACCTAATAAACCCGGTAGTCATACCGAAATCTCGAAGGATTTCAAACATTTTCGGCACGACCAAGATCGTAATGAGTTTAGCATTCACCATTCACAACGTACATAGTTCGCACATAGTTTTACACAATCGGAGTACGAATAAAGTTATTACAAACTAAGTTTAAATTTCAAAATAAAGCGGAAGCGATTTGGTTCAAATCCACACACACCAGTTCAAATATTGTGCCAGGTCCTCGGTCAATATCCAACAAAAGCATAAGGTAGAGTAGAGTGACCATGCCCAAGGTCTAGTCATCTCCCAAGGCGGGATAGAAGCAGTGCTGACAATAGCCATAAAACATCTCACCATCTGCAACAACATGGGAAATAAAACCCTGAGTACGAGAATGTACTCAACTAGACTTACCCGTCATAAACTAAAAATAAATTGACTCCAAGGAGTATGCAAGGCTGTATAAGTAGGATAGCTGACTCATCAATTGCGAAAAATCTTGCATTAAAGAAAGATTTGACCATAACCTTCTAGCAATGTATTTTAATCTGATTAACCTTATCATGCTACATTAGCACCTGTACTAAACAAGCATGGTAATAATTAATCAACAAGAATAGTAACCAATTCCGGTTGAGTATCTTTCAATCTCAACAGCTCAACCATCTCATCTCTTGTTCAAGTTCTTACTACGATGCCGCTGCTCAAGTCAAGTGTTCACTGTCCAGGAACGATGGCGATTATAATCGATTACTAACGAGTTGGCGGGTATTCCTCATACAAACCACACTCACCCGCTAAGGTGAGCTACAGATCACCGAAAATTCAATTCGGGAAAAGTCGCGGGATCAACAGGTACCATCGTATCCAGGAACCACTCGGCCGCCTTATTCAGGGCGACCCTGACCTCGGACTTACTCTCCGCGTAACCCGTGGTCCCCCATCTTCACCAATACGATGCGTACAGCAGGTCGACTCCCGGCCCAAACCAAACCCAGGCTTCGCGGTCGGAACGACTTATCCTTTCAGCTAAATGTGAGGCATAAATTCAATATGACTTGAGGACGTACAACGGACGGGGTCCTAGTTCGACACAGACGGGATAACCTCACCGAACCTCCAGTTCAGTCCCAACACCAATCCCGCCTGGTCTCGATTTATTATCTCCACATGGTTATCTAAGATAACAATGTATTCAACCATTCTAAGTCACCACCTATAACTCGCAGATGACAGAAAATCACCCGACTTCTACCGATCTAGTTAAAGCAGTGCTAAGCAGATAATCGCACCTGAACCTAACAGGGTTGAAGGATAAGCAGTGGCAAGGAATATAAGTAATGCAGCAACGGTATAAAACAACGCCTATAACTTAATGCATCAAACAAGTAAAGGACTCAAGTTAGATATTTTGCAAACCACAGGGAGAATGCTCCGGGGCTTGCCTTTCAGAAAAGAGCTTGGCTGATGGTCGGGACACTCGGGAAGATCAACTTCGAGATCCTCTTCTGCTGCTATCTCCCGCACCAGAGCTTCCTGCTGGCCTTCCTCTCCTTGTACTCCGGAAACTACTGTTTCGAGCTCTGACGATCCTGTATGATGCATAGTGCGTATGAATACCATGTATACATAGAAATACAATGCTGATGCTGATGGTGAATGAATGCTCAACTAAGATAAAGGATATGATTTTGAAACATATAAGATAAGCACATGTCATCTTCATTCTCTTCTATCGACAAATCTTAAACAAGCCTCGCATTATAATTTACTTACACATTAAAAGGAATTATAAACGACTATTATTTTTCACACTACCCTCTACTGAACCAAAACCAATAACAGATCACACACATCACAAATATCATAAAAAGAATTTTTACACACATAAAATGATAGCTTTAAAGCATTATTACTTATTAAAAGAAATCAAGGTAGAACTGCAATATGACTTTAGACTATTCAGAAAATTCTATAAAAATTACAGGAGCTTAAACATATCTAATATGGACTACCATAAAAATTTTAGGTCAAAACAGTAAGTAATTTATCCTACACAAAAATGAAAAGGCAGCACAATTTACTGGGCATAAAATACTTTGTATATAGAAAAATGTCAAACAACAGATCTCAGAACATTCTTAGCTCTAGATTGACATAAAAACATCCTCCAAAAAGTTTTATGTACAAATTTCTTATATATTATTTATTATGAATTATTTATCATCTAATAAAAATAGGCACCATAACTAGACAGAGTAAACTTTCCACAGGACATAGCCTTACAATATTTTTCACAGATAGAGCATGACATAAGAAGACTAATAAACTTGGTCTCACATTTTTCTGAGCAACAGAGAATTACTTATGCATTTTCTAAGATAAAAGCAATTAATAGAGATAAATAAATCTATACAGAAAAGTATCACAAAGTGCACATTTCATATTTTTTATGCATAGATCTTCTCATAAGAAAAATACTACAAGTTGAACCATCTCATTTGGAATAAAAATGAGGAAGTTATGATTTTTCAAATGTTTAATCAAAATCTGGAATCAGTTCTGAAAAAGAAAAGGAAAAACACTTTTGCACCGGAGACCCTGGGTTTATCAGAAATCCGCCAAGCCCTATAAAGAAGTTCTTTGTGTCTGGCAGTTATGCACGAAGACCCTTGACTTTGGTTGAATTCAAGGACAAGGTCCCTGCGTGGGAGAAGGGCAGAAGGACGGCGTCGACGCGGCGTCGCCGGCCGTTGCCGGGGCTCCCCAACCAAATTGACTCGAGGGAAAGCTAGAGCGGTTCAGGGCGAGTCGATTGAGGGTCAAAGCGTGGCCAGGGCGAGGCCGTGGCGGCTTGGCCAAGTGCGCAGGCGGACGGCGGCTTCCCGTCGGCGGCGCAGCCGAAAATCCGGCGAGGACCGACCCGCATTGACTTCATGGACTAGGGCTACAGCACCTACACGTCAAGGCATAGCTAATGCTCGAGACAGGGAGGGAAAATGGTGGCCGAATCGACCAGGACACGGCGGCGGCGGTCGCCGGTTTGCCGGCCGTGGGAAAGAAACGCCCGATTGGGCTCTTACCCTCGATGAGGATGGCTGCTGACGGGTGCAAGAGCGAGCACGCGTCGAGGCGACTCCGTGCGCGTGCTCGGGGAAGAAAATGCGCTGCGGCAAGGCTTGGCGACGGACGAGCTGTCGGCGGCGGCGACGGCGAGCTCGCGGAGTGGGGAAAGAAGGCAGGGAGCGAGGGAAAAGAGCAGGAGACAAGATGGAGGAAGCAATCCGCACTCGTTTTAACGTGGTCGGGACGGTCGCTGTCGCCCCGGACCGCCGGTGTACGCGCGCCACGCGGAGCGCGCGGGCTAGGCGCGATGGGCGGTGGCCGGCCATTTTTCTGACGGCTTTGACCAACCGTCACTGAAATGCTATTTCCATGACCTCTAATACAAACTTTTCTTCCCTATAACTCCCAAACCAAACCGAATTAGCCAAAACTTATATTGAAGAAAATGTAGCTCTAGAAGAGTAGAACATTTCATCTATACAAAGTATGGCCAGATTCTACATAGATTTTGAAATACAAAAATCCAAATGAAAATGCCTTTAAAATTCCCTAAAATAGAAAAACAGCCCCCAAACCTGCCTTTTTCAACATTTTTGAATATCTTTCAAGCATTTTCATGAAAAGTGATAATAACAACTTTTGTTCCTTATGAAATTCTCTGTAAACTTTATTTAGGGTGCACACACATGCAAGCACTCTAGCTACCACTTTCAAATCAGTCAAATAAAACCGCTTTCATGGTCCATCTTGGTCAACCATGACATCAAAGCTTAATTAACCAAAACCATGAACATAAACCTAGGTTCATTTGGTGTCCTAATCACGTCTAGGTTACTTTAGAGGTCATCAAACACCAAACACTCATACCACTTATCCAATTCATGTGAAATGCAACCATAATTTGAATAATTCAAGCATCCACATAAAATAACAATTGCTCTTTTCATCAATGCTATGCATAATGATGCTTATGCTTAAGAATGCAAGTGATTATGCATGCTTAACACCAGAGTGTTACATGGCACATTCCCGACCTATTTAAATTATCCTACCATCAAGTTAAGTTTCTGCATCGCCTGCAGCATTCTTGCAAAATGACATTCTCCAGAGTCCAGATTTCACTTGTGACAATCTTCAAGGAAACATGTAGGGATTTCTCGTGGTGAAGCCATTGTTGACACGCACCCAAACTGTAAAATGCTCAAGCAAACATATTTCAATAGAATACAAAATGCAGATGGCAGCAACGAAATGGAGAGAATGGATGTACCTGGGGTCCTTGTACTTCTCTCTGATGGCTTGCTGGTCTGGGCACCTTATTGTCAACTGCAATTCATGTATGACATAAATGGATTTCTGCAGATCAAAGACTTTATACCCGGTGTTTTGTTGAAGTGTCAAGTTCTGCATAATTATACACAGTAAAGTCAGAAACGAGAACTTTACAAACTGATGTCAGAGAAGTCTACAGCTCAGATATAGTTGGCAATAGGCCATTTGTTGTCTTACCCAAGGACGAGTCTTTGGGTGGATTGTGAATCTGGCTACAAACAGGCAGGCAGCAGCAACTACTGAGGGTAGGTAGCTTATGCAGTCATAATCCAGCAAGCTCAATTCTGCAAGGTAGCTGCACATGGACTCCAGTTTTCCTCTGCTTGTACTCTAAATTTTCAATGGAAACAGATTATCAAAAAATCAAGAGAAGTAAATGCACGTGCTCCAAAGTACCACTTACATTGCCTCCACGACACGAAGCTACGAATTGCCTAAAACAGACAGTTATCTAGCATTAGACTATGAACTTTTTAAAGTCCAGTAGGGCATAATTCTCATATGGTAACATTTTTTTACATATAAAGGGAAGTTATGTCAAATGCTATGCGCATTCTAAGCACAGGAAAAGTTTGATGGAGAAGACATACCGTAGAAATGTTGTTACAGTGGGATCCCCAATCTCAAAGCTAAGAGATTTGAGCAAGTCAGCCTCCATCTTTACCACCTGTGTTGCATACAGAATAGAACTGTGTATATGTCATCTATGATCCAGGAGAAATAACTATGCACTTGAAAGTTCAGCAGAAGAAAGGCTACTTGCTGCTTGGTGTAAGTGTTATCCGTGATATCAGTGTATCTGTTCACCTTCATCTTGGAAGACTCCTTTTCTTCATACTTGCTGAAACAATTCGAAATATGCAACTCAAAGAGTAGTTTTAAAAGAAAAACAAAAAGATGGAAACAAACAGTTTAGTTCCCTACGCAGCAACGAGCATTGCAGTGACACCCAGTAGTTGCAGCTTGTCCCAGGTAACGACATTCGTTGTGAGGAAGCGGTCGACATAGGAAACCGCAAGGTGTAAGAGTTTCTGTGTGAAGCTTGAATTCCTCAGCCACCTCCACCAACCAGTCCACAAGGACAGCCCTCATTTTGGGGGAGATGTATTTCTGGACCTTCTGAAAATAATCAGGGCTTGGCTTCCTCAACGGTTCAACCTTGCAGTTTCAGGAAGTTTAGAGAAAAGTGTCACCTTGAAGGCTTAAAATCACACATCTAAATACAAAAGCTAAGATAATTGAATTGAGTGAGTCATTTTCTTTTGTGAATGCGTCCAGGTCTGTAAACCTACCATCGCAACCTCTAGACGGGGACCTTCACCACAGCTGCACTGCAACATCCTAGTGTAACCAGTAACCACTGTCCACTATGTTAAAAAAAAAAGTAACCACTGTCCACTTACCTAGCCAGCAGCAGCTAAAAGCATAAAACAAGAAAACAGATGAACGTCTCACTCCAACAAAATTAAAAATCATATAATCCCCACTACAAGCAAACTGGCCAAATCTCAGTAGTCAAGCTTACAACATGAACACGCCTCCGAAATGGCCCCATTACAACATCATCTACAACTACGATCACACACTCACAGCCCAAATTGATAACTAAATACGCCCACGCGCAGGTTCCCAGACCCAGTGGAAAGTGTGGGGTTGTCGAGAGGTTCTCACCTCCAGCGACCAGAGGTACCGGTCGATGTCCGCGACATACGGCGCGACCGCCGCCTTCGCCGCTTCGGCGCCCGGCGGCCTCGGGTCCAGCGGTCTGCCCAAGTCGCCCCCGCGCGCATCCTGCTGTTTCCTCGCCTCCTCCGCCTCCGCCTCCGCCTCCGCCCGCGCCGCCGACCGCGTCCTCGGCTTCGACGGCCGCGGCGCTGAATCGTGGTTCGTGTTCCGTCCGGTGGACGCGGGGTGCTCGGCCAGGGCCTTGCGCTTCCCGCGCGGCCTATTGAGAGGCGGTGCCGAGTGCGCGGAGTTCTCCTTGCTCTCCATCGCCTCCGGCTCCGGCCTCCGCCTCCGTACCCTCATGCTGCTGCCGATGGACGGGATGGTCGCGCTGATTCGTTCCTCCGATTGCCTATATTTGCCTTGGGTTTCCACTGGGTTTTGGTCCAGGTCGGTCGGTGAGTGAAGCGCCGCGCGGTTTGAATTTTGAGATGGTCTTTATGGCGGGGCATTTGCAGACTGGGCGAAAAGCACTAGGGTTACCGACTTGTGGGACTAGAGTCACCGTCTCGTGGACCGCGTATGAAGCAAATGAGAAACGTGAAGGTTCTAGAGACGTCCTGCAATTTTCCCACCCGAAAATATCGATTTGACAGCGTGGCACGGGTGGGCAGGTCCTGCAATTCTTCTTCGCATTTGTACAAAACTGCAAACTCGGTGTTAATCAAGAGGCCGGGGGCCTGAGCCCTTTAACTAAAAAAAAAAAAACTGCAAACTCGGACGATCCGTGTGGATGTGAAACATGTGACCCTACGTGATTGTGTCGCCGTGTGCCCGTGTGCATGGCACACGATGACACGAACGAGATGGTGATGCAGCTTGTCAGCAACTACCAGAGCAACATGACTAATAGTAAAGTTTTGTTGCAAGGTAAATCTTGATTCTTGAAACTTGAAAAAATTCAGGGAAGGCACCCGAGTACAGAACTCAGAAATATCCAATAAGTACTTTGTCGATTTCGTGATCATTGTCAAAATTTATATACTAAGCTGCTCTCAATATATCAGCATCAGCTGCGTCACCATTATCAGCATCAGCATCAGCTGCGTCACCATTACGGCTTGGTTTCATCTGAACGTTGGGCCCTTGGCACTCTTCAGGTGCCAATCAACCAAACTGTGCCATCTTTACAGTTAACCTGGCAAAAGAACTATTCCTGCTTGACAAGCTGCATAAGTATCTTTATCCTTCTATTCTTCTAAATGCAACACTGCTGGGATTTTGCCCTCAACCATTTGACAGAAGCACCTCTCAACAACCTCCAATTTCACCTTATTGTCAAACAGCACATCTGATGCCAACATGAATGATCCAAATCTGTTGCTCACAATATCACTCCAAAGCTCAACCATTGGATGAATCTTGAAACTTGAAAACTTTCAGGGAAGGCAGCAAAATCCGTAAGTGTTGATCTAGTCAACAAAATAATTTATTGCCATTAATTCATGATCGTCATCATCCAAATGTATGCACTAAGCTGCTCTCAATATATCAGCATCAGCTGCAATACCATTACTGGGCCTGCTTTCAACAGAGTTTTGGACTCTTTGACAATCTTCAGGTGCCAGTCGACCAAATTGTGCCATCTTTTCAGTTAACCTGGCAATTGATTCTTCCTGCTTGGCAAGCTGCATAAGTATCTTTATCCTTCTAAACGCAACATTGCTGGGCTTTTGCCCTAGCTCAACCATTTGAAAGAAGCACCTCTCAGCGTCCTCCAATTTCCCCTCGTCACACAGCAGGTCAAACAGCACATCTGAAACCAGCGTGAATGATCCAAACCTGTTGCTGACCATATCACTCCATAGCTCAAGTGCCTGTACCACCTTCCCGTACCGGTGGCACAACCTGATGATGAACATGCAAGACTGTGTGTTTGGGAAACATCCTTCAGACCGCATTCGCTCATATAACCGCCATGTGCTGCCAATGTCGAAAGCCCAGTAATAGCACCTGAAGAAAAGGTTATAAGTTGTGGGATTCGGCATCAGTCCCTTTGAGGCCATTTGATCCATCAGTGCGAACGCATCTCCAAGCCTCTTCGCTATAACAAAATTCCTTATTGCTGCGTTGTATGCAGGGACATCTGGGTAGCACCCTAGCTCATGCATCTCCTTGAGCAAATCTTTTGCCTTGTCAGGTTGGCCAATCAACCCCAGCCCACCAATCAAGCTTGTGTAAGTGATAACATCGGGGGAAATGGCTTTCTCCCGCATTTCGTCGAGCAGCTTGTAGGCCTTCTCCACGTCCCGGTTCTTGCAGTGGCAATCGATCAAGCTATTGTAGGTCACCAGATCGGGCTCCACCCCGAGCTCCCGCATCTCGGCGACGAAGGCCTCGGCGTCCTTGGCCGACTTCCAGCCAGAGAGGAGGATGTTGAAAGTCTGGCGGTTCACCTGGAACTCGTACTTGAGCGCGTGGAAGACGTTGCGCGCGTCGGACATGCTCTTCTCCTGGCAGAGCGTGCGGAGCAGCGCGTTGAAGAAGCCGGCCGTGTCGACGGCGCGGAACATCCGCGCGAGGCGGCGGAAGGAGGCGACGGTCTCGCGGACGGAGCAGACCTTAGCGACGCGGCCGAGGACGATCATGGCGGTGCGCGGTGTGACGGCATCCGGGCAGACGCGGCGGACGGTCACGAGGAGGTCCCACATGTGCGGGAACCGGCGGGCCCGGCCGAGCACGTAGAGCGCAGTGTCGATGGCGTAGGGCGACGGCGCGACGCCGCCGCGGTCGGCAGCGAGGGAGAGAAGCGAGAGTGCGCGGAGCGGGTCCCCGTGCGCGAAGCGGAAGCGCCGCATGACGGCGTCGAGGAGCGGAGACGAGAGCGGGACGGCGGACGCGGCCAGCGTGGACTCCATCGCGGACGGCGTGGCCGCGGACGTGACGATGCGGTACACCTCGCCGGCGTCGGCATCGGACGCGGGGCCGTCGTGGATGGTGGGGGCAGCGGATGTGGCGGCGAGCGGCGGCGGCGGTTTGCGCGATTTGTTGGAGATGTACTGGAAGAGCCGGGGCGCGGGTTTGGGCGGCATTTTGCGCGATCGCGAAGCGGACCGCCGTTCGCGGGTATTTGGCGTCGTCGGCGCGGAGGCGGAGCGCCGAGGCGGCTTCAGCTGCAGCCGGCAGTTGAGGAGTGAGGAGGAGCTGAACTTTACGTGCAGCGGGCCGGCCGGAACTCGTGATGGGCTCAAGTTTGCTGCGTTTCTTACTGGGCCTATAGTACTCAATTGCTGCCCGCGGCCTCGTCGTCACTCTGTCGTTTCCTCTTCCGTCCGGGGCATGTGCGGATATGGGCTTCCGTTCCGCGCAGCACTAGCCAGTCAGCCTAGGATTGGGCCACTGTGGTCCTCTCAAAAAAAAAAAACTAGGATTGGGTACTTGGGGTCGGCTTCGACGGGCGTGAGCGCTGATGGTAGCAGGAGTGAATTCGAATAAGACAGCCGTGCACACGTCGACGTCACGATGTCGACATGATTTTCACTCCGGTGGCCGCCGTGCACCAGATCATTTTAGATGATGACGTGTCGGATATATAGCTCGGACCAGCGATAGCCTCCTAGATTGTCCCATTTGTCCGATCAATCCAAATTGAGCAGTCTTCTTTTGTGTGTGGTGCAGCCTACATGGAGCGTGCACGAATAGGATCGCAGTTCCCAAAGCAGAAAAACAAAGCAATAATGTCCTCTTTCTCTTGACTTTTATTTTCCACGATGGAACCAAAAATTATGTCGAGTACCTAGAAAAAAGGTACCCTTAATCCTCGACTAGAGGATTAACCTCTGACATCAACAAATCAAACCCGGTATCATTAGCTCTCACTTAGCGCGGAAACACAAATGCCAGGCCATACTGGGCCGGCCCACGAACGGGCCTCGAAGGTCCAAGCAGCTATCTACCCGATGCACTCCGCTCGAGGCAGAGCAGATCACTCGAGGATACCACTCGACCTACCCCTCGATGACGGAGACTCGCCCAAGCGAACGGGCAGTCCTCGAGTGCCACGCGCCCCTCGAATACCTACCTCCTATATGAATTCAGGAGCATTTAAGGCGTTCTACCTGCTCCCGTCTAACCTCGTGGCCACAGTGACGGTAACAGTTACGAGTACACCGGTCAAATCTTACTTTTACCTCCCATACCCAGGAATCTGGAGGGTCGTACCACACTGTGACTCCATGCCGTGCACTGTGCCCCATTCGGCACTCCCTCGAGGCACATTTACCAATATCAGGCGACACCTCGAGGCACGTTTACCATTATCCGTACCGCATTTCCCGGGGCTCGGCCTTATCCATTCGGGCCTCCACCCCCTCGACCACCTCTCGAGCTGGACTTCGTCATCGCCGGTCAACACTCCAACAACTCCCGACGCGACGGCTACAGGGATCCGCACGACCGTGCTTGGACATCCGTCTATCACCGACCATCAGCGGCGTCACCTTACGCACGAGAAGGATGGCCCTGTCATCTCCAAACACGTCGCTACAGGACATGCCATGTCCAACGCACGCCTCTACATCAACACCGACATGATCGACATCATCTCCTCGACGTCAGCAGCCACGTCCGTCCTAAGATCCATGTACCCCTGTGCCCCTCCTTTGTCTATAAAAGGAGTCATCAGGCCCTAGTTTAAAAAGGCAACGAAACTTAGCCAGAAAATATAAGGCATAGACAGCAACCAGAGCCCGAAACGCTCAAGTCCTAGCTCACTCACTCGCACGCTTGTATTCACCCCTGTATAAGCACTTCGGTGTAAGATAATACAAACTCTCCCCCCCTGGCTGGACGTAGGGTCTTTTTTTGCCTGAACCAGAATAAACCTTGTGTTCTTATTACATCACCATCTGGATTAAGGAGCACGCAACACATATTTACTCGTCGGTACTAGGTCTCCGGGGTCGAAACACCGACAAATTGTCTTGACATAAAAGAATTTTGGGCACGACAAGAGTCCGTTCACGTCACGCTTGCCATATGTGGCGTGTCCAAACAAACTCTATCAGCAGTAGCCGCCGCTGCCGATGACAACGACTAATTGTATAGAGAATAAATTTAATTAGAATAAGAAGAGATTTATCTTGATACTGATATAGTATGTGCTATATATATTGGTTCAAATCATAGAGAAATATAGAAAATGACTAATAAGAGATCAAAAGCTTGTTATACAGATCACAGATGACATAATACAATGAAAAAGAGAGATTATTTCAGGCTGAAACTTCTATTAATTAGTTCTAATCTATGTAGCAATAAGCCAGCAAGAGTGCGTTGCAGTCACGCCTGATGTCAAAGCAAGTTCCATCAGAGAAACAAAGAGGTCGATCTATCCTCCTGTTCCTTGCCGAGTAGCTGACCGCCTGGCCGTGTGTTTCGTTGCGTTGTTGCACATGATTTGCTTTGGTTTATGCTGCCAGCCATGCGCCATGGATATGGGACCTAGCATATGCTGTTGTGTTGTGCCGATCCGTTCACTGGAAAGTTATGGATAGATGACAAGTAATGGTGTCGTTGAAAGTGCCTGAGAACGATAGCCTGCAGTGGATGGAGACCGTGGTGGGTGACCAGTACACAGGACACAGAACAGTATGATGAATGGGCACTAATAAGAGTATAATACCCTTTTTTCTCTGGTCAAACCGAGCAGCACGTACCATTATCGTATACTCCAGCACTAGTAGAATCCGTGCCACTCCATGCACCAGGCAACAAAAGGCAAAATTATACTGCCGAACTCGTTAGCAATCAATCATACACACGGCGTCTGGACCAGATGATGTAACCGCTGGTTGCCGTCGCAGTCGATCAGATTCTGATCACGCTGAGTTGGACAACGAAATTCTACCGGCGGTACATGGGCTATTGTTAAATGTACAACGAAATTCTACCGGCGGTACACGGGCTATCGTTAACTGTATAAAAAGCATTCTGCTTCGTTCGCATCACGGGCCCCCTGGCAGCGCCTGGCTTTGGCACAAGTTGGGAAGAAACACAGAACAGAACGGTTTCAACTTCCACGGCAGCTTCACCGATCAGAGCAGAGCGGACCAAAAATCAGAGGAGAGCGGGTCAGAGTACTCCATCGAAGCCAAGGCACGAGTCAGTCCCGTGGCGCCACGCCGCCGACACGGTCGCGCCGGTGGCGGGAGCGCTCGCCTTGCGAGCGGGGCACGTTCTTGGGGCCAGTCCCACAGTCCCACGGCTCCAGGACCGCTGGTCGCCGGTCCGCACGGGGAACGCCTCGTCACGCATATAGGGCGCGTTTGCGACCCTGGCTCAGCGCAGCTGGCCAGCTCAACTGGACCAGGCTAGGTCGGGCCTGTCCCAAGTGGTGCAAGAGCACGTGTTTGGACATCTGTATCAACAGAGCTCGGTCGAAGCGAGCTCGTGTTTGCGACCCAGTCTTCAGCCGGGCTGAGAGACCAACCGCCACCAACTACCAAACCGAGAACGTGTTTGGCAACTGGCTGTGGTTAGCCTGACCCAGGGATCAAAACAGATTTGAAGCTTGATCAATTGAGAATGTTTGAGACTTGAGCAAGGAGATCATGGACATAAGCATGGACACCACTAGCAAACCATACACAATCAGTGGTGACATTAGCACTAGGCCTCAGGCAAAGTTCACATTGCATTGCTGGCTACAAGGAATAATAAAACCAGATGAAAGAAGTACAACAGCATAAGTTATGAGAGTGGCCGAGCAGAAGAACAAAGGAACAGAATTGTAAAGCAAAATGACATGTAGCCAGCTAATTAGTCCATCCACATTGTCATCATCGGCCTAATAAATGATAGTTTCACTTCTTGCACATGTACAACGGGTAGCATAGAGCAACTACAACCGTAAATAAGAACAAGATGATCACATTTTTGCAATAGGCATGCTTACCACCAGCTGGGGGATCAAAAAAGTCATTGGTGGCTACAGGAATAAAAAATTGGCCTTAGCTATCAAAAATGGATGGTTCATTTGTCAAGTCATTGGTGGGTACCAAGGAACAGAAAGCATGGAAAAAAAGCTAAATTAAAAACAAATGTCATGGCTGCCACAGAACCATTTTGCTCATTGCACTTCCTGCCATCAGCCATCAAAAAATGATGTTGTTGCTAAGGACAGCCACAGCAGAACACAAGTGGATCATGACAGCCATAAAGAGCCATAGAACACAACAGAACCAAAACAAATAACAAATAGGTAGCCACCTCATGTAATTATTTTGCATCACAGGCCAGTTGCATACCAAAACATCCACCAATAACAGACAAGTAGGAAGGCACAATTAAAGCAACTAGAAGCATGCAAATATGAAATAAAAGTAGTCAACAGAGATAATTAAAGGAGCAACAAGTTAAAGGAGCACAACAAGCTAATTAGTCCATCTATATTGTCATCATCACCCTCATCAAAACAGCTTCACTTCTTGCACATGAACAAGAGATAGCATAGGGCAAGTACAAGTGCTTGACACTGGAGGCAAAAATAGTTGTCAGCAATGAGAAGTAATGAGAAGCAAGTAATACTAAGAAAATCTGAAATAAAAGTAGCCAACAAAGGCTACAAAGAAGAGTAGGACCAGATTAGATGTTTGAAGACCAGCACATGAACAATAGAACAAGAATATCATTAGTTATGTTTCTAGCTCAGCAGAAGTTAGAGGAGCACAATGTAGCAAGCTAATTAGTCCATCCAGATTGTCATCATCGGCCTTACCAAAATAGTTTCACTTCTTGCACATGAACAAGAGATAGCATAGGGCAAGTACAAGCATAAGTAAGAACAAGATGATCACATTTTTCCAACAGCCATGCTTATCAACAGAAAGGGGATCAGTGGGTAACAACATAGGTGCTGCCGATGACATCCTAGATGAGGCATCAGTGGGTAACAGCAGAGGTGCTGCAGGTACCCTTTCATTGAAAGCTCTAAGAGCTTCATCATAGCTGCCATACTTTTGATATATGGCCCCTTCTTCCTTTAGTACTTGCTTAGCACACTCATACCAACTGAAATAAATGCCAGGTTTCTTGCCTTCAAACACCACATAACAAGGCGCCATTGTCTGAAACAAATGACATGTACATCATGTAATTTTGGCCTCAGCTTTGTAATTCTGTTGGATTTAGTTACTCAATCATAGTCACTGGTGGATGCCAACCAAAACAAAACAGAATGCAAACAACAGCATAATTGGAAAACCAGAAAACTTGCAAGCCTGCCAATCAACACTTGTACTCACAGGGTTGCACTCACTGCCATCAATCATCATGGATGTTGTTGCAAAGCAAGGCATGCGAGCAAAGTGATCAAGGCAAGCATAGGAAAGCAGATAAAACAACAGCAACGTACAGAACACAGCAAAATGGCATCCACCTCATGTATGTTATTGCATCATAGGCCATAAATTTCCCACTATTACCACCACCAGCAGCAAAATGGCAAATATGAAATAAAAGTAATGAATAGAGAAGTAGGAAGCCACAATTGAAGCAACTAGAAGCATGCAAATATGAAATAAAAGTAGTGAACAGAGACTACTATTAAGCTGTTACAATAAAAGCAGTCGACAGAGACTACTAACCAAGGGTTGAAATGGTACCCAAAGTTCTTACCAGCTGTTAACCACCCTCCCAGCCAAAGTACACCAACAAGGTTAGGTGTCAAAAGAGTGAGAACTGTCCAGAAAAGCTACTAGATGTCAAAAGCAGTCAAAAGAGGAGAGAGTGGGTGAGGGGGGTGGAGGAACTATACATCTCTACAGTCAACCCCCTCCTGGCCAACACTACCTTCATGTAGTGCGACTAGATGTAGTAGTTTTTAGCTAGGTAGTTCCTAAGCCAAATGACCCTATGGGCATCACTCATGTTCACAAAGCCCCTGCCTTGGGCCTTGTTGTCTAGGAGGAAGGTGTAGGCAACAATAAGTGCCTCCTCAGAGAATCCAGGCATCTCCATCACAGCAAGGTACAGATTGGGATCAACATGGGCAGGCCCAGTCTCCCTAAGAGCATTGGCCACATTGTTCACAGCATCACTCATGTTAGTCAACATCAGAATCTCATCCTCAGAGAAGTTCCCTCTCTTCCTCTTTGTACCAGTAGCTGAGGAGGTAGGAAGCACTTGAGCAGCATTGCTATCCCCTCCCTGTTCACTAGGGACTGTTGTAGGGGTCACAGGAGGGGCATCAGCCTGGTTCTGCCCTAAGGCTTCACCAGACCCAAGTGAAAACTTGCCTGTGGCCATGGCATTACCAAAGATAGCCTCCATCTCACAGTAGAACCTAATAGGGCAGTTAAGAAACTCAGCATCTTTAGGATGGTCCTGCATGGTTGGCCAAAGATAATAGATCAAGGCAAAGATAAGAAAGGATATGAAGGTCAAGGCAAAGATAAGAGATCAATTAGCTACCTTCCAGTGGCCAAGGTAGTGCTCTTGATCAAGCATGATAGCATGATTCTGATCATCCCAAAGAGCAGCACTAAGGTCCTTGAGCTTGCTCACCCTAGACCACTTCTGCCTCCATTTCCTCAAGTGGTTGTACACTTGAGTGTTACTAACAACCTCCCCACAGAACTCCTTAAGGGCTTTGGCCACAACATTCACATCCTTGTCCTTGAAGACCTTGTCAGGCTTGCTGCCATCACTAACAAGGGCAGCCATCCTCCTAAGAACAAAACCAGAGATGGTGTTGGTCCACCTCATTGCCCTCACAGCCCCAGCCCCAGCCACAGGAACAGCAACATCAGTAGGTGGTGGTGCAACTGGAGCAGCATCAGCACCAGCTACAACTGGACCAGCAGCACTAGCACCAGCAGCAGCATCAACAGGAGCAGAACCACCACTGATGAGCTGCTCCATGATTGAAGAACCAGCAACAAACCCACCCTCAAATGGAGATGAAACCATCCTAGTAATGTCATGTTTGACAACACACAAACTTAATCAAATAATGTGTAACAACATTGTAGAAACATGAACAGAATGGATAGAGTGAAACATAAACAACATGAATAACAGAATGGATGAACAAGTAACAGCATGAATAACAGGATGAAAGAAACAATAGAATGGTCTCAGCCTTGTCCACCAAATTATTACATCAACATCACACACACATGAGTTCCACAGCAGGGTACAACAGCTATTCAACAACATATTACATCAAGTAGTGTTTGTCCCCCTCCCTTCCCACATAGAATTGCAAATGGCATTCCTTATTTCAGTCATTTCAACAGAGTCTTGGTCTGGATGAGCTGGGGGCAGGTTGGTTGGATCAGATGACCCTGTGAAACCTTCCTGAGCAGGCACTACTTCATCAATACCAAAACCTAGGATCCAATTGTGTAAAATGGCACAGGCAATAACCAGCTTCACTTGTGTCCTATACTTGTGGAAGGGCTTATTGTCCAAGATCCTAAACCTGCCCTTGAGTGCTCCTATACCCCTCTCCACAGTCACTCTAAGTGATGAGTGCCTAAGGTTGAACAGCTCCCTTGCATTGGTGGGTCTATTCATTGGGCCATACTCAGATAAATGGTACCTAACCCCCTTGTAGGGAGGTAGGAAACCAGTTTTGCAAGCATACCCAGCATCTACCAAGAACATTTTACCTACACAAGACATCTACTATGAGATTTGTGTTAATAGGCCATGGAATATGTCATAGTAGATGTAAAATGTGGTTGTGCAATTACCTTCTGGCAAGCTCAAGCCATCTGCCCTGGCTACAACATCTGCCAAAACAGTTGCATCATGGGCAGATCCCTCCCAGCCAGCCAGGACATAAGTGAATTTGAGATCATAATTCACAGCCACCAACACATTTTGGGTGGGATCCTTTTTCCTACCCCTGAAAGCTTGTTGCATGCGCCTAGGAACCCTTGCTAGGAAATGTGTGCCATCTATAAAGCCAATTACATCCTAAAAACCTTGTGTCAGTCATTGCAACATGTCTAATTTAACTAATGAACCTAGGATGTTCATTTACCTTGAAATATGGATTCCATCTATGGCTTCCAAGTATCTTTGGGTGAGTGCTTGTGTTAGCTGGCTTGATCATTTCATTCCTAAGCTCACCCACAGCATACAACACTTGATGGAAGTGCTTGTGGACAGTTTGAATGGACCTCCTAAAGGACTGGTGGACAACCCTAAACCTCTGGTTGTGCCCTACAACATGTAAAAACATGGCAACCTGCTCCTCCACTGACACCTCCTCCCTATCAGTGACAAGACTCCTCTCTCTAAAAGTGCTCACTAACCCAAAAAAGGCAGCTCTCTTCATCCTAATCATAGAAATACACTCTGAATCAGTGGAGTGGTATATCATTGCCAGTGTTCTCTGTCTATGCTGTTCATTTTCATCCCTAATCAGAGCCAGTGCTATAGGGTCAGGCTGGGGGGTTTCAGGTTCAGGGGTTTTCCTTTTCAGCCTACTGGATACAAAGAAAACCATAACAACAGTCAACGCAGCTGCCTTCCTAGATAGTATGTCACGGCTCAAACACAGATCCATCTACAAACATGTAAAAATGTAACATGAATTCAGCTTTGTACCCTGCTAAGGCATCAACATGAATGTGAAATGAATGCATATGAAAAGCACGGCTGCATCTTGTAAGTGATGCCTCCCAGTGCTATCTTTGGACTACATCATCGACCAATCAGAAATAGTACTACATAAGCAGTGAACCCAAACTCATCAAGAACAACAAGATAATAGAAACCGAAACAGATCAAGAACATAGGTACTAAAACCAAACAGATTAAAAAAACAAGGTATAATAAACTTTAACAGAACAAGAACATAGGTACTAAAACCTAACAGATCAAGAACAGGAAGGTACAATAAACTTAACAGATCATGCACATAGGTAGTGAACCTAACAGATCAAAAACCGTATAGTAGAACAAACCCTAACAGACCATGAAGAAGATAAGTAAACCGTAACACATGAAGAACAGGGAACCACAGATCATGAAGAAGGGGGTGGATTTCACCTTGCCTTGGGGTCACACGAACGGAGAGGAAGTAGATCTGGAAGTAGAGGATGCAGATCGAGAGGAAGACGAAGAAGATGCGCACGGAGAAGAAGAGGAAGACCAACGCCACGAAGTCCCAGCAGCAACCGGGGCGGGGACACCGCCACGAACCTCGGGGCCGGAGCGGAAACCAGCCGGAGGTCGCCGCCGCAGCCACGCGCCACCAATCACCGCCGGTCTCTCACGAGGGAGGTGGAAGAGCAAGCAACGAGAGGAAGAACTCCAGTGGAGAGTGGCAAACCCTTATAAAGGCAGGCGAAATCGGCGTGCTTTCGCTTCGCGCGCGGCAGCCATGGCGCGGGAAGGAGGTTTCCCCTTCCCGCCAGAGCCCGCGCGAGCCACCCCGCCGCTGCCCGAAATCGCCCGTGAGCGCCGCCACGAGCTCGGCTCGGAGGAAACGATGAAAATCGTCGTTTCCAGAGAGCCAGGCGGAGAGGGGACTTTTGGCTCCCCAGAGCCAGGCCACCTCGCGAGCCAACGCCGCAAACACGCCAGGTTGCAGCCCACGAGCGCAGCCGAGCCCGTGGGCCGCCCTCGCAAACGCGCGCATAGTATCTACCACGTGGTCTGCTTTGGACTGCGTGATTGAAGTGGAACGACCCCACATCCAGAGGCAGCGCTCCGGGCTGCGGCCGCTTGCTCGTGTTGCAGACGGATCTTATGTAGCATAGTACTCCCTCCACCCGATACATCAGGCGCAGACCCCTTTTTCAATTTTTTAGCTTTCATTATATCAAAGAAAGATTACCAGCCTGTTCGTTTGAACTTATCAGCCAAACCAGCCAGCCATTTAACAGTATTTTTCTCTCACAAAAAATCAGCAGCAGTCAGAACCAGCTAGCCAGAAACGACCAAGCGAACAGGGCATACAATCGCTGGCTGCTAGCTCGGCTAACCACACTGGAACATAGTCAAGCAAAAAAAAGAGCGCTCCGTGGCTGTTACTGTACAAACACAGCAATGGGCCACCAAGTTAGCCTCTCTACACACCGATTCAACTCTAAAGTCATTAAAATTCTTACAAAGCTCTGTAGTATCGAAATAAAGGCCTCCGATCGATGATCTCATGCTCGCTTTATCCTCCAGCAGGTTCTTTAAGTTCTTCCAATCAACCTCTAGGATTACGCGATCAAAACCCATCTCCAGCACGAGCTCAAGGCCCTCCCTTGCCGCCAATGCCTCAGCAGTCAAGGCGTCTGCCACTCCGTCGAACCATCGCGCAGCCCCCGAGCACACTAGCCCCGTTTTTCAAGTTCACCAGTGTACCAGGCGGGCTGTGTTACCGAGGCTTTTATTCTCTCATCGTATGGCTGCATGCATGCGACTCAATACTTGCCTAGTCCAGCCCAGGAGGCGTGGCCTCGTGGTAGCAAAGCCAATGGCCAGGTGTAGGCAGCAGCAGAGGAGGCCGCATCGGTGCTCCACGCAAGCTGCAAGCAATACGTTATACGTATGCAGCAGCATTTTGGTAGTAGAGAATAGTTTCATGATTTTGTACATCGGTTCTCTGATTTCACGTAAGACGGTAAGAGTATGCTATAGCTTAAGCTCTTTTTTGTTTTTTTTGTTTTTGAAGGATAATCATATAATAACAAAAAGAGATATTTTTGAAGCAATAAAAATCTTTACTCCTAAAAAGGGGCAAATGATATCGTCAGATAGCCTAATCGCCCCGCCCAGCTGCTAATCCCCGCGCTAAGCACCCCGCCCCGCTCTCTCTCCGTGAAACCACCGGTCCACCGCCCACCACGTACTCGTACGTTTCCACGGAACCACCGCCCACCACTCTCTCTCGATCTATACCGCGAAACCACGGAACCGTCGTCCCGACGCCCCAGCTCCGCAGCTCGCTCCCCGTGAAATTAAAGCAGCCGGCGGGGTAGAGCAGCAATCGCCCTCTGCGTTCTCCATGACCCTCGCGTACTGGCTGACCTCCGCCGTCGCCCGCCTTCATCGACATGGCGGCCAAGTTTGCCTCGCCCTCTACCGTCTCCATGGCCCTGCCCTGCCACCGCAGCCACTGTCCCGCCCCTGTCGTGCTCTCCCATCCGCCACACGCAATCCACCATCTCTTCCCCACGCGCTGCCACAAGGGTCTTCGGCGGCACGGACGAGCCTGGCGCGGCCGCAATGCTGACCCCGGAGCACCTTGCCTCGTAGGCCACGCACGTCGCCGACGAGCGCCTGCGGATCTGGGCGCCGTAATGGAGGACGACGGTCACGAGGACGCTACTTCCTTGGCATTTGGTGCTTGAATGAGGAAAACCACTTTTTGGGCATTGCATCAGCCAGAGGCGGCTAGGCCGACCCTCTAGGTCGGCTAAGCCAACTGGAACATTTTCCTCAAATGCAACATTGACCTCACCATTGTATTTCCCTCGTCGAGCTGATCGAAAAACATATATGGTTTGCCTTATTTGGAGTCCGGATGAATGATTTTTGGAAGATTTCACCTAGAATTTTCATCTGCCAGTCGGCTTAGCCGAGTCACCCAGTTGGCTAAGCCGACTTTCACTGTTTCTGGGCTGACAACAGGCCTCCAGGCGGCCTAGCCGACTCAGGAGTCGGCTTAGCCAATTTGTACGGGTCAAGGACGGTTTTTGCTGCGTTTTGATGCGTTTTGGAAGGGGTTTCGACTCCTTGAGGGATAAGACCACCCCCACCTCGTATATATGAGGTCCATGGCCGATTGAGGTGCCCATCATACACAATCGACACAAAACCAATATATCTTCTTCCTCGACTCTATTTTCTAACCCCATGATGTTCATCCCTTGATCTAGGCGACCGAGGATGGCGTCCTAGGCTTGCTGACCGACCTAGGGCAACTCGGCGATGTCATTGCCCTAATGGGGTCCCTCCCAGGCGAGAGCTTCACCGGTTCCTTTGCTAGTTTTCCTGAAAACTAGCCGATTCTTCATCCCCAAAGCACGCTGGTTATCCTTTGGTGGTTTGCTTGGAAACCTCTCCGTCTTCACCGCGTAAGGGTGATTATCTTGCTGCGTTCTTTGATCTGTGGCGACGCGGGTGTCTAAAGCCTTCGTGGTGTGTTGGTCCAGATCACATTTGGCGTCAATATACTTTTTAGCAACTCCGCTGGGGAAGAAGGTTGCTTCGGCTCCATATTTGCAGCTGAATCTCTTTGCCCTAGCCCTAATTTTCATTGATTCATCTACTTGAGATCGTCGTTACCGTTCAATCGGGCCCAAAAAGACCGATTGCATCTAATTTTGACCTCTTGTGATCTCATTTCTTATTTTACAACGAATTGTGCTGCATATTATAAAATTCAGCAAGGAGGTCAAGCTCTAAACCATGGAGTACCAAGGTGATTCATCACATTATCGCTACAATTACCCCAAGGTACAACTTGCAAATGCATCTAACGATTCTAGTAATTATTTTGCAAGTGATATAAATTGCCATGTTGGTGTTGCTAGTTATGACGATACTAGATATGTTACATCGGCTTATTCTTCTAATTATGCATATCATGATCAAGAGCCGATGTTTGCTGAAAATTCATTTGATTCTTCTAGCAACATCCAACATGTTATTTCTTATTCATCGGGTGTAAGTTCGCAATATGTGGTTTCATCACAAGACAAGCCAATGAATGAGAGAATTGGCTATAACAATTGTAGTTATTTTGCCAATTACTCTCAAAATTTAGCACCTTATTCCAATGCTCCTATTCATAGTTCGGCTTCATATAACTCTAGCTGAATCAATGAAAATTCAACAAGGTGTGTTAATGGTAATTCTCACAATTCGGCTTCATTTGTTACCACTAAATCTTGCCGAATGAATGAGAATTCAGTAGGGTGCAAGAAAGCTACTACTTATGATCGGGCTTCGCATCATTTTTTTCCTCAAAACAAGCATAACCGATGAGGATTTAGCTCATACCAGAAATCCATGTGGCTCCTTTCAATGGAAGAAACCTACTTATCACAGGCCATACCAATTAGCCATTGATTACTTGAAAGCCCCTGATAGATGGCGGGTACCTGAGTTTAAGAAATTTAGTGGTGAAGATAATAGTCTTGCTACAAGCCACATTTGTATATATCAGCTAAAGTTTGCCGGTGATGGTGAAGAAGATTATATGAAGATACAAAATTTTCCTTTATCACTCACTAGTATTGCCTTTGCATGGTTTACATCTTTGTCCAAGTATATTGGTAGGTGGACTAATTTAGAGGAGAAATTCTATGAATTCTTTGGGATGAACAATGAGAAAGGGCCAATCAAAATTGAGAAATTGGCCAAATCAGAATTACTAGTGGACACTCAAAAAGCAAGTCTTGCTATGGAAAAACTAGAAAAGCGCTAGAAACCAGCGAGACTTGTCTTTTCAGGAGCTAAAGGGACTGTGTACTTTTCTAGCGATTACTATGTCATTGGTGAAGATCAAGCTCCTACAAACAGGAAAAAATGTTGCCTGCTTGCCCAAAGTTGGCTAAGCCGATTACTCAATCGACTAAGCCGATTGCCTCTACAGCCGGTTCTGAGTCGGCTAGGCCGACTCTTTAGTCGGCCAAGCTGACTTCCCCTGGTGCTTTCCATGAATCAGCTAGGCCGACTTCCAAGTCGGCTAAGCCGATTCCACCTGCAGCTAGTGCCCAAGTCGGCCTAGCCGACTTCCAGTCGGCTAAGCCGATTTCTTCATTTCCTGCAGTTGCCGATGCGTCTTTGGATGATTTGGCACCTATTGTTCGTCGTTCCTTGGAGATGGAAAGCAATATCATTCAAATCAAAGATACACGTCTCTCCAACATGATCAACAAGATAAAAGATACAAATATTTTGCTCAAATTTCAATCTGGTCAGACTATTTCAATTTCTGCATCTATTAGAGATATCCTTGTAAATAGTTGTGAAAGACCGATTAGGAATAGCATTACATTTGTTGAAAATAAAACAAATTTAGATTCTATTGGCCAACAGATTATTCCATATGGCAAGGTCGATAGAGCTAATATGTCAAAGTTAAAGGTTTCTAAGAATAGTTTCAAAGTTGTGGCCGAATGGATTGATGTCAAATTTGATCCCTTCGTTTGCCTAGCTTTGAAGTCGACTCCACAAAGTATCGGCTCAAGAGATCAAAATACACCTTTGACTTTACTTTTTGTGATCATGTGTTTGATATCTTGCTGAAGAATAATTTTATTAGAATCATTGATCACAATAATTTGCCATCAGTTCAAAACTTAGAAGAGCTTACATATTGCAAGTGGCATAACTCTTATGATCATAATACTTGTAATTGCAATATGTTTCGTCGTGTGATCCAATCAGCCATTGATAAAGGCTGATTGAGATTTTCTGAAGCTCAACAAATGGACCAGTTAGATTCAATTGGTCTTGATGGCAAACAAGTTTTGAATCAGCTTGAATTAGCCGATTCACTCAAAGCTCAAGGCTCAAGTGCCCAAGAGAGAGATGTAGAGCCCTCAAGTGAACACAAGGTTGCTGTCAAAGAAGTGCAAGTTGAACATGTTTCAGAAGATAACAATGTTGTTACAATTTCATAAGACACTGGGGGGCTGGTGGAATCTCTCCAATTGGAGCCAAAGCTGATTGATCCCATTGAGAAAGGAGAATCGGCTAAGGATCCTTCTTTGGAGCATGTCTATCAGGATGGAGAAAAGAAGAAGGATGCTCCTAAAGCTAATGGAGGAGGCAAAGCTCACGACAGGCAAAAGTCTAGAAGACTGAAGCTTAGCTTTGAAGAGTTTCTGGCCAAATATAAGAAGATTGGTGAAGCAAATATCGCCAATCGGTCAAAGGAAGTTTAGCCATCAAGATTGCCTCCAAAGCGCAAGTCACAAGAGAGGAATTGGCAAGAAAATAGATCTCACGTAGCAGCAACATATTCTCCTTTTGAGCAGCCAATTCCCATGTCTTATGGATCACAGCCCGGATACTTTTATCCTTATTCCTCTTGGGGCTGGTTTGATGAAGAGGCACATGTTCCTTCATATTTCAGGCCACATTATATAGAGTGTGCAGCTCCAAGATATTCAAAGAAATCATTATCTTGTAATAACCAATTTGATCAAAATCAGTCTAGAGCTCAACCAAAGAAGAAAGGGGTAAAACAAGTTTACCGTGTGAAATATGATGGCTGAAAGAAGAAAAGTTCAGATCTGAATGCAACCATTCAAAAGCCGATTACATTGCTAAAAAATCCGGCTATTGATAGCAAAGAAGTAGGAATATCATCTATTGCTTTTGTAGGTGCCAAATCTGAACAGAAGAAGATAAAAGTGCCTAAAATCAAGAAAGAATTGTCGCTATCCAAAACTGAAACAAAACTGAGATGCTCAATCAGTTTACCAAAGTGGCAAGAAAAGAAGTTGCAAAATCTTAGTCCAGAGAAGCTGAAAGAAAGATGCTTAGCGTGGATTCCGAAAGGAAGAATTCAAGCTCAGAAGGATGATGCTCAGGCAAGTGGTGAAACAAAGAAGAAAGAGAGAAGAAGATTCAAGAAACAATCACCAAGTTGGAGATTTGCACCAAATCATCAAAATCTTTGGTCTTTGCATCATCCATTTTCTCTGCTATTGTCTATGTGGAATTCATCCCATGGTATGTTTGGTCAATCCTCAGACCCTTATTTTGATCCTTGGTGGGGATCTTTATGTTATGGAATGTTGTCAAATTATTATGCGTACCAATGATCAATAGCTGAAATATCTATTTCGGCTATACATATTCATGTGGATGAATTCATATGGCCGATAATTTGTTATCGCCCTTAGCATGCAGCATAGCCGATGAATGCTTACAACCATCGTGCTATGAGACAAACTATTTGCCTGCTCAAGACAATTAAGCTGATTCACCAGTCGGCTAAGCCGACTCTCAAGATGGCTAAGCCGATCCATACTATTTTTGCAGCTTTGACCGACCTCAAGTCGGCTAGGATGACCTTCCCAGGTCCAGGGTGCCTTTGGGGTGTCTCTAAATGATTTGGCCCCTATATTGTGACTTTACACCTCAGAGTGCTATTTTCCAAATTGTCTAAACAGACTCATTGGCCTATGCCATGGCTGATGCCTCTTTTGCTTGGGGGCATGATGATATAATGTTCTTATCAGGAAGACTTTGCTGTTTTTGAGATAATATATGAGGTTTTGTTATTATGTCTCTAGAGCCGATCGACGATCGGCTCCATATCATCATGCAGCATAAATCTTGTTTGGGCAAAGGACATAACTTAGAATCCGATTACTAATTTAGTTAATCGAGCTTCTCATAGATTCTCTATCAACACCACCAGCTCTTTGTGCATCTAGGAGTGAAGCTCATTTACCTTATATGTTCTTGCCGAAGAGGGTGCATCAGTGTTGCATTGATTCAAGAAGACAAAGGAAATGATGTTTTATCATTGATTGGTGTCTTCTTGATCTCAAGACAAGGCAAGTGTACATATGCCTTTGCTAAATATGGCTTGACTTTTTGGACCATTGAGAACATTTAAAAAGTCGAGTCATTGCTGAATTTATTGTTGAGCAAGGAGTTGATTTAGGATATGAGATCAATTACTTGTTTGTTATCATGGAGGTTTTATTTCAATTAATCGGCTTGCAAGAAGGCCAAGGTGTTGGCATAATCATTGTTTCTCATAATGGTGCACTATTTGATACATCAAGCCAATTAGAACTATATTTGCCTCAATATCCAAACCGAATAGAAAATATTTTTATTCGGGTTGAGAATATTGAACTCCATGCAAGTAAAACATGTTGAGGCCAATGGTGATTTATTGCTAATGGTGCAGCAAGTAGATAGAAAGATTCAACATTTAAAAGACGTCACCATTTGATATTCATCATGATATTTGCCCCGACATTAACGCATTTGTCAACTTTTGAATTTGACATTTTGTAAGGCATGAGAATTTGAAGGCCAACATGTTAGCTCAACACTTATCTAGCTATGACGTCGGTGGACATAACTGTCATATATGAAAATAGCCGATGCATGAAAATTTGAATTTTTCCGAGCAGGAACAGACAAACCAGCTCAGCTGACTATTGCAGTCAGCTAAGCCGGCCTATAGTGCCTAGCCAGCCAGGCCAGCTCCAGGCCGGCTAAGCTGAATCAGCAGGCCGACCAGGCCAGCCTCCAGTCGGCTAAGCCGATTGATATAGTCGGCCAAGCCGACTCCTAGTGGCCAACACGGTCACTTCGCCCAAGTGGCTCTTAAATCGGCTAAATCAGATTCCAATGATTTTAAAGCCGATTTGAATGTTTGGAGGACTCCCACATTGCAGTACATACATGAACCAAATATCAGCACTAGAGTGTTTGAAATTTGTTGAAGCAAGGATGATTATGGGAGAGATCCATGGACTTTGATCAAGCTCATCAAGAAGAAAATTGAAGATTTCCCAAGGAGATGGCAGAAGTCACCAAGTTGGTAAATCATTATGAAGTGATCAAAGCAGTGCTTAAAAACTCATATTTGCTGTAGACAATGCAAGTTGAAAATCTCCCAAGAGCAATTAACGTGAAGTGCTTAAGAAGTATTTTCCAAGTGTTTGGCAAGACGCCTAAGTGCTCACCAAGCAATGGTCGATGTATACATCGCCCTTAGCTGCTGAACAGCTGATGTGATGGGTATCGTTGCTGCTCAGTATATTTTGAGATGCATCATTTACTTGAAAAGCTGAGGATGATATTCTGGATAAGTTTAGGGCAACAAACAACACACATTGATGAATTTTCTCCATAAAACAGTATCAAAAGGATAATTTGGCCTTGAATGATGCTTTTCAGTACGCAAGCTTTACTGAAAAGCAGGGGGCATATGTTGACACCCAAAATTATCTAGAGGGCATTATGGAGATTATCATCATGTTTATATCATCAAGAAGACCAGAGAACACCCTCGGATAATTGCATTTGGTGCTTGGATTAGGAAAACCACTTTTGGACATTGCATCAGCAAGAGGCGGCTAGACCGGCCCTCTAGGTCGGCTAAGCCGACTGGAACATTTTTCTCAAATGAAAGAATTGACCTCACCATTGTGTTTCCCTCGTCGAGCTGATCGAAAAACATATATGGTTTGCCTTATTTGGAGTCCGGATGAATTAATTATAATTTTTGAAAGATTTCACCCGGAATTTTCATCTGCCAGTTGGCTTAGCCGAGTCACCGAGTCGGCTAAGCCGACTTTCACTGTTTCTGGGCCGACAACAGGCCTCCAGGCCGGCCTAGCCGACCCAGGAGTCGGCTTAGCCGATTTGTACGGGTCCAGGACGGTTTTTGCTGCGTTTTGACGCGTTTTGAAAGGGGTTTCGACTCCTTGAGGGATAAGACCACCCCCACCTCATATATATGAGGTCCATGGCCGATTGAGGTGCTCATCATACATAATCGACACAAAAACCATCTATCTCCTTCTTATACTCTATTTTTCAACCCCATACTGTTCATCCCTCGATCCAGACGACCGAGGATGGCGTCCTAGGCTTGCTGGCCGACCTAGGGCAACCCGGCGACGTCCTTGCCCTGACGGGGTCCCTCCCGGGCGAGAGCTTCATCGGTTCCTTTGCTAGTTTGCCTGAGAACTAAGTGGTTCTTTGTCCCAAAAGCACGCTGGTTATCCTTTGGTGGTTTGCTTGAAAACCTCTCCGTCTTCACCGCGTAAGGATGATTATCTTGCTACGTTCTTCGATCTGTGACGACGTGGGCGTCTAAAGCCCTCATGGTGTGTTGGTCCGGATCACATTCGGCGTCAACAATAAGTAAGCAAAGCCTTGTCAATCAATATAATGTGTACCTATCAGCAACATTGTTTTTTCATCTTCAATTTAGACATTTAGCATTGTTTCAAGATGAAACAATTAGAGATCATTTACTATAGTTTTTAAGTCAATATCCAAATCGGTAATTTTTGAAGCCTACATCAAGATTTAGCGGTGGTTTCAATTTTTATATACTCAATGACTCGGCCCCCTCTATATCTAGATCCTGGCTCCACCTGACGTAACCGGTTCATATAGGTATTGGGAGAAGGTCCATACACACGCCAAAAATGTAGGGCCTCTATGGGCTACACATCGGTCGGTGCATGATAGGGGGAACGAGGAGGAGGGGGGGGGGGGGG
>CM041629.1:10042535-10107343 GCA_023333625.1 Bothriochloa decipiens | reverse complement strand
GGGGGGGGGGGTGGGGGAGGGCTTGGGCCCCCTCTCTAGTTAATTCACAACAGCCCTCATGTTTATCATCTGTTGTACAAATTCCAACATGGAGTATTATCTATCAACCACGATGTCGGGGTTATTCAATCCTAAGCATTGTACTAGGAGTACTGTTGTTCTTTGTAGGAGCGCTCGTGTCGTTAGTCATCTCCTTATCAGTCTATCAGAGACGGCACAACGTGGTTTTCTTCCACTACGACTAATCATGTTTTGCGAGGAAGGATCATCGTACGACAGGTCGACAGCGAACGCACGCATGTATCGTCCAGCCTAGCCAAGCCATTGCAAGACAGAACAAACATATCGACACAGATTTGCTCATCGCTTCCGTTGCCGTTCCTGAAAATTCCATATCCCGATATGAGGTTTGAGGCTTTGAGGCCGGGCAAGCTCCAGCATAGCCCTGTTATTACTCTGTTATAATATTAACCGTCATCCCTTTCTGATTGATCTCTTTGAAACCGGAGAATACCGTGGCCTGGACATATGGCCGAATCCGATCGAGACATCGAGTTTTATGTACGGTCATGATGGGAATAGGCCGACCCGGCCCTACGGCCCCAAGGCCAATTTTAGGGGCCATGGGTCGACCCATTTTGCTAAAATGATATGGCCTTGCTGACCAATGGGTAACATGGGTCGGCCCAATTTTTTTGTCTCATATAGTTCCAAGTGATTTGATGCATTTCCGACCAAAATAGTTATGTCGTTCATTTCGATACCAGATGATGCACACTTGATAAATAACATTTTTAAATAAAACCAATGCATTAGTAAATAAAAATTAAATATTAATTCTTATATCCAGAGAGTACGCCTGAAATATTTCGTTTCAAAGTGCGACTAAAATAGATTTACTAAATTAAAAATATTTGTACTTATTTAGAAAACAAAGAAGATGAATAAACTAAGAAAAATGATTAATTATGATGATTGGGTCGACCCACCGTACCGGTCAATAGGTACCGGCCCTATTGTTCCATTTTAGACTTTGAGGCCGGCCCTATGACCCATTGACTTCACTTTTGTGGGTTGGGTCAATGACCCAATTGGTTGACCTATCCCATTCCTATTCTTACGGTTGCTTGGCAGTTTGTCGCGGCCGAAATTTTGCTGGTGACAACCGACGCGTGATGCGGTTGGCAGGAGCACACAGCCCACGATGATTGACGGGGGTGGCGAGGCGCCGTCCGCCGGCACGGCGGTTGCTACACGTCTCCTGGTGATACCTTCTGCTTTTGCGTGGAAACCATCGAGTCGTCTCCTTGGGAGGAGCGAATCCGCCGCTCTGCTGCCTGCCCGACCGGATAGGGAACGAGCTCCTCTAACATAGTGAAATCTATGTTTGAGGGACATAGTTTCCATCCAACCGTTCATCATCAAACCAACGGCAAGGTCATCAAACAATCAATACATCGGTCCGTCGAGCTGGGCCCCATAGGCCTTCTTCTCGAGTTGGTCCTCAACAACGGATCCTGCCCAGCCGCGTCGTGCTAGAGCTAGTCAACCAGGTGGCCGGCGAACATGAGCGAGCGCGCCCGAACTGGAGCCACTACTGCCCTCGTGCTGGTTCATCGCTGCTGAGAGCGAGCGAGCAGGCGGGCTACCACGTCGGGCTTGCGCATGCGCACAGCTGCGTTGCCACTGGATGAGAGCGCCATGGCCGGCGAGTGCGCGCCAGTGGGCCGCCGTGCTGCTTCTGGGCAAGTGCGCGACCGAGTTGCCGTTTCGGGCCAGCTGAGACGCCGCCGAGCTCGCGCGTGGGGGCTGCTGTTGCGCCACCGCAAGAGGAGGCGGCCGCGCCTTCGCCGGCGCGCGCCGCGAGCTGCGGTGCTGCCGGGCTCGCGTGGTGGTGGGCCGTCGCAGGTGAGCGTGCAAGTGGGCCAGGGACGACGAGGAGGCAGCGGCAGCGGCTGCTCGCCCGCAAGGGAGCTCGGCTAGCAGCCAGCTGCAGCGCGCCTAGATCTGCCACAGGGCAGAATCAACGAGTTGGGGAAGGGTCGTGGAGAAGATGAAGGAATGAGGAAGGAGATGACTAGGGAAGAGCACTTTCCCAGAGACCTGCCTGCCTGCTCCAGTGCCGAGGAAGGTGGCGAGTAGCACGACCGCCGGCCGCCAGCCATCTTCAATGCGGCGAGTGCTTCGAACACTAGGGGGGATAGAGGAGAAGACTTATCTTCCTAGGGACCTGGTTGCCTGAGCTTATTTCTGCCACGCCGTCGGATGCCCAAGGAACGTCATCGAGTATACCTATGTCCCTTTGCTATAGTTGGCAATATGTTAGAGGATCTCGTTCCCCAGATAGTTGTGCTAGGCCGAAAGTTGGCAAGTTGGTGAAGGCTGGCTCCTCACTCCCGGGCGCACCACACCCCACACCTTGGACTTGAAGGGGCAAGCCGAGAAAAGAGGGGTCTGGATCTCGGTTTCTCCTATTTTTCCTTTTTTTTTGTCTTCCTTTTTCTCTTGCTTTTGCAAGGAAAAAGTGATATGACGCCACGATTCGTGGTCGTTAACTCGAATATCCTGCCAACAAGTTTCATGGCGTGGGCATGATCAATGATGGCTACCTAGTAGCCCTTGAACTGCTACCGTTTACTTGCATCCCCCGTACTCACTATCACGATTGATGTATTTGATAGATCACGTCTCCTCGCGCCTATTCGAACGTAGAGAAGCTTCAAACATGTTCGCTCTAAATTATAATAACATATTTTCTTCTTACAATAAAACAATATAAGTCGACCTATCAAAAATGCAGAAACCGTCAGCCGGATGTGTTCTAATTTGTAGGATTTACTCCTTTCATAAAATAAAAAAGATATGCATCAAAGATGTTTTTTCATTTGTGTGTGGAAAGATCTACAATACCTCATCATATTATAGTGTTCACGCTCATACAAAAAAATGTATTATGATCATGACAAATACATTGAAAAAATTTGGCCCGGTCGTTTATAGACATTTTTATTCATATATTTATATTTATGCAAGTGTAAAGAAATAAGGTAGTTATTGGGTAACTAAGAGCATCTCCAGGAGATTAGCTAAAAAGACTAGCCAAATTTTTTGATTTATTCTCTAAAATAGATTTGATTAGAAAATACTATAGTACTCCAACAAACTTTGTAAAGGATATATTATACAAATTTTGTATGTACATTAATTCCTTTCTAATTGTATTTTTAGATTTTCTTCATGTACTCTGGGAGTATACAAAATCTTCATTAAACCAATCTGTCATTTTAGTACAAAACAAAAATCTTAGTAAATAAAATTAAAGAAAGCATATAATATAAATAAAACTATAATATAAATCGTTGCAGAAAACATCGAACCAACCAATCCTGGTTCCAGGAGCATAACTCCCATCCTCACTCCCCCACTCGCCATCGCCAACGCGGCACGCATCTTCCCCATGGCGTCCCCGGACCTCGCCGAGAGCCTCCTCCCCGGCGGCGGGGGCGGAGCCTCCACCTTACACGACGACGAATACGAGGAGCGCGCGTACGACTCCGATGACAAGGTCTCCATCGCCATCTCGGATTCCGACGGCGAAGACGACGGCGCGCCGGAGTCGCGCCCGCCTTTCTCGTGGCGGAAGCTCTGGCGCTTCACGGGCCCGGGTTTCCTCATGTGCATCGCGTTCCTGGACCCGGGCAACCTGGAGGGGGACCTGCAGGCGGGCGCCGCCGCGGGGTACCAGCTGCTGTGGCTGCTCATGTGGGCGACGGTCATGGGCGCGCTGATGCAGCTGCTTTCCGCGCGGCTCGGCGTGGCCACGGGGAAGCACCTCGCCGAGCTCTGCCGCGAGGAGTACCCGACCTGGGCCACGCGTGCGCTCTGGGCCATGACGGAGCTAGCGCTCGTCGGCGCCGACATACAGGAGGTGATTGGCAGCGCGATTGCCATCAAGATCCTGTCGGGGGGCACCGTGCCGCTCTGGGGTGGCGTCGTCATCACCGCGTTCGATTGGTAAGTTTCTTCACCCTCGTGGTCTGCGCGTACGGTTTGTCTTTTTATTACTCTCGGTTTTGAACCGCCAAAGTCCAGTAGATTATTTTTCCTGTCCATAATTAACTGACCTGCTTTCTTCTTGTTTCGGGGTTTTGATGAGTAAAATCTACGAGCAAGTTTGTCAATTTTATTGACTGCTTGGGGAGATAGCAAATTCCTTCCCTGTATATGCTTTTCCTCTAGTTGATTGAATTGGATCTCTCTGTCTGCTCCTCACAGTTCTTCTGAACTGAAAGTTACAAATTTCTATTGTGTTTCTGTTGCTGTGTTGATGAAGCGAGTAGAATTATTGCTTTCTAGTGTTGGGCATCAACGGATGGCATCTCAGGAAAGTTGATGCCTCATTGCCTCCTGTTGGCAGTATCAAGTGTTTTTGGCCGTTCTTTTTACCTTACTCCTTCAGGCATCGGATCTCTGCCTTGGATTCTTCTGGTCCGGACTATTTATTAGGAGTAGGTAATATAAAGTTTCGCGTCCTTTGGTGTGGCGTGCTTGGAGTCAATCGATTTTGAAAGGGATCACTCCTCTTGTTGGTTTTCTGGTGTTCCTTTGCTGCTTATGGAAGCAACGTTTTTGTTTCTCTGTTCAATTACCATGTTGATGATGGGCATGAGATGGCTACCGTGTGTCGTCGGATAACAGCTTTTACTCTACGGACTGAGTACAACTGTTTTCGACGCAGAAAAAAAATCAGTACGAATGCATCCCTTGGTTTAAAAATTGCAGTTCTCTGGTGTTCATAATCTGCTTCCGGATTGATCAGCTAAAAGCGGTAGCAGTTGTCCTGGTTTGGTGTAGCTTCTGGAGATGCTAATGTGCTGCTCGCTGATCGAATTAGGTTGCGTCCTGACATTGTTGCTGTTTGCGTAGTCTGCTTGCTCTCCCTTCTAGTAGAGGTGGAGCATGGTTCGTCTGTTGGTTTAGTCGATGGTACATGATTGGGGCCTGCAGCAGGCTGCAGAGTATTTGCCAACTACGGTTGCTGCAATCACATCATTTCATGCCTCATTTGGGTACTTCTTTATGCTTATTGGTCGGTTTAATACTTCTTTTCTCTGTCCCGTTAGAGACTTGTACCCATGATCTGGGATTATTCATTAAACTATGGAAATATCCTTGTTTACTTTCCGTACGCTACTGCTTGCTGCGTAGCTGCAACCCTGGTCAAACCTCCTACCTTCAGCATTATTGGTTGTTAAACAAGGTTAGCCACTTTTAGAATATGAAATTGGCAACAATGAAAGTAACAGAAAGAATTAAATATAGGAGTTCTGCTAAATAAATCGTCTAGTGATGATGGAATGGCAACAATTTGTCTTTGTCTGGTACTCTATCGTTATCTCTTTTTCTATTGATCGTCTATGACTATCTGATAGAACTGTTTAGCGGAGCTGATACATTTGACTCATATGATATTTCCCTGATGCCAGCTTCATCTTTCTCTTCCTGGAGAATTATGGCGTGAGAAAACTGGAGGCGTTTTTCGCTGTATTGATTGCAACTATGGCTGTTTCATTTGCTGTTATGTTTGGTGAAACAAAGCCTAGTGGCAAGGAACTTCTGATCGGTAACTCTCACTATAACATGTCGGCAAAATCCTTTCCTTTATGTTATTTATCCTTGAGAATCTAAGGAGTTTGCTCATTTGATAATTGATATTTTATACAGGTTTGGTGGTTCCAAAATTGAGTTCAAAGACAATTAAGCAAGCGGTTGGAATTGTGGGCTGCATCATCATGCCTCACAATGTTTTCTTGCATTCAGCACTAGTGCAGTCCAGGAAGATTGACACAAACAAGAAGTCTCGTGTTCAGGAGGCAGTTTACTACTACAACATTGAGTCAATTCTTGCACTCATTGTGTCCTTCTTTATTAACATCTGTGTCACAACAGTTTTTGCCAAAGGATTTTATGGGTCTGAACAGGCTGACAATATAGGTCTTGAGAATGCTGGGCAGTACTTACAGGAAAAATATGGAACTGCATTATTTCCCATCCTCTATATCTGGGCTATTGGTTTGTTAGCATCTGGGCAGAGTAGCACAATCACTGGAACATATGCAGGACAATTTGTTATGGGAGGTTTCCTTAATCTTCGATTGAAGAAGTGGTTACGAGCAATGATTACTCGAAGTTTTGCTATTATTCCAACTATGATTGTGGCTTTATTTTTTGATACTGAAGATCCTACTATGGATATTCTGAATGAAGCACTCAATGTTCTTCAATCCATACAGATTCCATTTGCTCTAATTCCTCTCATCACCCTCGTTTCAAAGGAGCAAATCATGGGGTCGTTCGTAATTGGTCCCATCACCAAAGTAAGTTTTTCTTTGAGTTTTGTTTATGGAAATTCGTGTTTGCGGAGAGTTAAATAATGATCAACTGACTGTTTCTACTTGAGACCATGGTACTGTTATTCCATTGTGTCATGGCGTGTCAACATCTGAAAGAACTAGAAGCTGGAGTCTTTTAGTTAATTTTCTTTAGAGAAGAATCCTTAGTTTCAGTTGTTTGCTCTGCTTTAACTTACTGATATTATCAAATCGAGATGCCTTCACATGATTTTTCAGCGTTTTATACCATGGAACTTAGGCCACCTATTGAGTTTTGACATGTTATCACATATACCATTGACATGTTATCACATATACCATTGGCATGTCATTCAGCCTCCATATATCTATATATGGTTTGCCTAGCTATGAAGCGATCGTAGATGTTTTATTTTGCTACTTTGCTATAATTTGTCTGGTGGTATGAAGCTCCTTTGAACTAGTCTTGTAACACTGCCCATCCAAGTTTGCTGTATTGACTCATTTTATGCTCTCCTCAGGTGATTAGCTGGATTGTTACAGTTTTTCTGATGCTTATCAATGGGTATCTTATACTGTCTTTCTACATTACTGATGTCCGGGGTGCATTGCTTCGCTCAAGCTTGTGTGTTGTGTTGATTGTTTACCTTGCATTCATCGTCTATCTTATTGTGCGAAATACTTCACTGTATTCTCGCCTTTGCTCATCAATGTCAAAGACCTCATGAGCGTTTCAGCATTGTCACCTGCCGCCAGGATGGGCTAGAACAGTTTGGATTATACTGGAAGAAACTGTCCATCCATGCAAAGCTTGTGCTGCTGCTTATTTATTGGCTACAGAGAAGTCTATACATGCATATCCCTTGTATGCTTGTATTTATGGGATATTTGGTAGCAGGGCTTCTCTTGTAGGATAGGCTAATGCACCTCCAGTCACATACCAGGAGGGTGCACGTAGCAGATAGATTTCTTATTTCTGAAGATTATGGTGGTGTGAAAACACTACTGACAAAAAAATGGCATTGCCAGATAACTCCGGTGCCACGATTTCCCCCTGGAACTGAGCAGACGAAATTTACCGAATGATTGTAAAGTTTGATGTTAAGGTCCTGGATTCCAGGAGCAATGCATTGAATGAATGTCGTGCAAGATATGAATGAGGTGGCACACTTGTGATCCACCTTAAGGTCACAGCCCTGTTCCAAATTTAATATTAGACCATAACTTATCTTCAAGATTAATACACATATATCGCTTGCAAATATATCTTTCTTCTCAATGTAACCTCCTTAGCTTTGATTTTCTCTGGCAAATGTAGCGAGAGCCAAAACATGAGACTAAATTCATACATATACAAACAAGGTATGTATCATGCTTCAAGACTAACTTAGGTTAAGGGTGATACTTAAGCTAAACTGCTACAAATGATTCCTAAGTTAATCTGCAATGAGATAAGGTCAACTTCAGTTCGTGTGTTGACGTTTAGAACCACAAACAACTCTCGAGTAACTTGGATATTGAACCGACTTTGAGTAGGATTATAAAAAAATGGCATAACGAGGGGCTAACAAACAATTGAGATTAATGCTTTCCATGTGATCATCTGGACAGCGGCGTGCCAGTGGGTAGTCCAGATAGGCACATGACTACCCTAAATATTGACCCAAAATACTACTAGTAGTAGTTATCATTTTCAAGGCCTGGACCAAAGGAAGCCCAACACAAGCCTGCATTTTGTCCCTTCAATCCAGTCATCTGGATATGAAACAATCTCAAGTTTGTGATCAAAGAATTCTTGGTTAATGATGATTATGGTTTCAAACTATATTAATTAAAACCAAACTCAATTTCTAAAGGAAAAAGTAATCAAATAATTGATAAATATTATTTTATGACAAAAATCTGAAAATAGTTCTAATATGGACACATGAGTTATGGCATTACTTTTCAACTAAAAATAAATTAAAAAGAAAAAGGCAGGCCACGTGAAATGATAAGACCAGAATTTAAATAGGTTTTTGCTAATAAGCACGATGTCAATCTAGAGTATGCAAATGCACAAAGACCCGCCTCGAGAGAATGTGTATCCGGAGAGGTGGCTTCCTCAATCGCGTGCCATTCACAATTAATTGAATTGTAGGCAAACTCTATTTCTAAATTTGTGAAAAAAAGATTATGATCTATTTTCCTTGTTCAGCACTTGATTCTCCCTCTCCATCATGCTCTCCACTTCAAACGAGACTCACTTCCTCTCTGCTCTATCTATACCGTGACCAACTTTCTTCTATGGGTTTAGTGTTAAGAGTGGGAATTATCAGTTTTCGAGTTTTGAATGGGGATTTCCATAAAAGAATAAAGGATAATGGCTGCCCTAGTGGCGGGTTAGAAAGTAGGTGGAGTAATGAGGCGACTAGAGAGGCATTAGTAGAGTCAAAATGGCAATTATACAATATAATCACCCTAGTAGATAAGAAAATAGTAAGGTGGTGGGGATAGAGAACGCTAAATTGGCTTGTTTGTGGATGAAAACATGATGGAGCATAATGAAGATGTAGAAGAACATAACAGAATGTATATTCGACCATGATCCAATGGTAAAAACAAGGTAGTCTTTTCTACGGGTATGTGTTTTGTGTTTATCCCATCATGATCCAAATTTTAATACACCAACCCGAGCACAACAAAGATGGACAACTAAACTCATAAGGAAACTCATAGCACATCCACCAGAATTGCCTTGAGGGACAAAAGCTCGATGAATGACACCCCATCACCATTGATTCATCCATCCAAATTCCTCCATGTATCCACTGCCATACAATTTCTTACGAGACCAGCATCATCGATGAATGCATGAGCATCGCCAACACAGAGAAAAAAACATAGAGGAATCAAACACCAACACAAAGAAAAACATAGATGGCATGACCGTCACTATCGAATCCCGCGCAAAAGATGTTGTTGCCGAGCAACACACACCCACCAGCCACCACCAAGACTCGCTCGCCATAGAAGGGGACAAAAACATAGAAGATGAGGAAGAACCTAAAGAAACCCGACGATTTTCTTCGAGACAAACTCCAACCAAAAACTACCCTAGTAGAATGGATATACGCACTATTTAACGGATCCATAGCCCTCTAACTCATTGGTGCCACGTAGACCGTCGTAGACAAGGAAAAGCCGACGAATCCGACAATAGTGGTAGAACAACAATCACTCAGAGTCGCCTTGCGTTACCGTTAGTGCGGCAAACTTCAAGTCGCGATTAGATGGACCAACCCCTAGCCACGCCAAAAGAGACGTCACAATTATGACCCACGAGAAAAACCAGTGATTCCGTAAGATGACTATAAACCAGTGAGGCATGTCTTAGCTGGTTACATGGAGGAGACTGGAAGAACACAAGGCGGATTACGATCCTGTCGCTTTTTCGAGTCCCGTTGCCGCGCGCTGGACGCCGTCGTTGCTGCTGCGGCTCGCCTCTGCTCGCGCACGGAAGGAAGTAGGTTCGAAGTCTCGAACGATTTCTCCGATTCGGAGGAACCGAGCGAACCCAACCCATTTAGGATCCTGTTCTCCAGACCAAACAGCCCAAAACACGTTCGAGTCCGACCCAACTCAACCCGCTGCAGCCATACCTCCCACCCGTCGCGGCAGCGGATCCTCCCCTCCACACCGCGCGCGCCGTCTCTACTCTCTCGCTATTGCCCAAATTCGCACCTCCGCTTCAAATGTGTTCGTCTCTCGGAGCTCCTCGCCCCCTCCTGCTCGCCGGCGAGGTTTTGCTAGGGCTTTAAGAGGCGCCGCGCCAGCCGCGCGCTCTCACCCCCCACATTCATCGTCATCGGGTCGCGTAGATCTGGCCGGCCCCGCAGAGTCCTTCGACCCCCCGTCTGCGAGGGTAGCTTCGCGCCGAGGCGTCAGCGGCGCCATGAACGTGCCTGTAGTCGGTAAGTTCTCGATACGATTCTCGTGTGGATTTTTGTCTTCCGGGGTTGGGAACGTGTCTGTTCGGTAGAATTACGGAGAAATCTGTGCGGCCGTGTTGCGGTTAGTGTCTTTGTTTTCACAGATTCATGGTGGGAATTTAGGGTTTTAGAGGGGGCGGGCGGTACCAGGAAATTAGAGCAGGTCTACTACACCGCTGAATTTCGTCTGGTTTAGGCGATTTGGGACTTCAAACTTGGGGTGCTAGATGCTAGGTTATCCCCATGTTTTTGCCCTGCAATGTTTGTGGTCGGCTTGTAATATGATTTGGTTATTTGTTTCTGTCGATTGCTGTAGTCCGTTTGGGTGTTCTGGTGGCACTGAATGAAGTGTTTCTAGGGTTGAACACAGGGTTTTAGATTGCTTTTTTAGTTTGCTTGATGCGCATGCATAAATCCTGTTCTCGTAGATTTGTTCGTTTTCATCCTTATGCAGGTGGACTACAGAAACTTAGCAACGTTGATTGAAGGCTAGGAATTGATAACCAAAAACATTCTGAAATATGGGTGAATGGCCCTATCTCGGAAAAAATAGCCAAAAAAAAATTCTGTCCGAATCATGGTATTTTGCCATTTGTGTTGTTGTCTAACGAAATTTCTGATTTTGATGCGCATGTGTAAATTCATTGATTGTCATTTTGAGTCTCCATATCACTGTTTTAGATTTTCTTCTAGTAATCACTAATGTCCATATACTATCTGAAATATCATATTCAGGGAAAATTTGATCCGTGACATCGAAAGACTACAATTTTAGAAATATACCTTCATGCTTTCTTGGTTAACTTTAATTACGCTGGAACTTTGGGCCATTTAGAAATATGCCAGTCAGTTACCTTTTCTATAAACCCAGACCCAGCCTCGTCATTGTTATCCTGCCGTTTCCTTTCGAGGCACTGCAGAATGAGCTCCTCCTCCTCCTCCTCCTCCAAATATTCTCTCCGTTTGGCCACTCTGATGGCCACTCCGACAGGCCATCCAATATTCTCTCCAATGGCCACTCCGACAGGCCATCCAATGTTCTCTCCGATGGCCACTCCGACAGGTCATGTTCGCCTCAAGTTGTCCCTAAAGCAAAAGGTTTGTCTCCGCTCCATGCCTGTTTCACAGCGCTTTCCTGTCCCAGCCTCTTCTTGTCACTGCCACTCGCCCCCTGAGCCACCGGAATTGCAGATCCATCTGGCCTTGGATTTGTTCTTTTAAGGAGCAATCAAACCAAATCTGTGCTGTTTCTCAAATCCGATTCAGCTTCAGCTGTTGCTGCGATTTGCTTGCTAGGTGGTGTACTCATTGTGCTATTTGATAGTTTGTTGCTCTATTTTGGATAGGGTGTCTAAATCCGCCCAGATCTACAGCATGAAGGTGATTTTGGGCGTGGTGGATCTTGATTTTGTAAAGTTAATTTTGGGTGGGGGTGCGATTTGGGCAAGAGGAGATCCTTCTGATTTGAGCTATATGAGCTCCAGAATCGCCTCTCTCCACGCTGCCTTTCATGTTGAGTAGATCTGAGCTGGGTCATGAGGGCGTGAAAGCTTGGATGGATGTGGGCTGTTGTGCCGTAACTTTGACTAGAGGTGGGCTGAAGCGCAGATCTCAGAGGCTTCCCGCGCATGTGGATTGGGGTGCGGTGGTGTGCGCTAGAGATGCATACGGACTACAGATTGAAATATGGCAAGCACTGCAATAGGGAAGACAGTTGTTGGATGGAAAGTGCCACAGAACATTATGTTTCTAATCAGTGTGATCTTTTGATGTTACCTTATTTTATTACTTATCAGACAAGGAAGTAATCCATTCCTTCTATATGGGAAATAGAGAATGTATATGTGCTTAAATTTCTATGTTGAGAAGAAAGATGGAAAAGATATCTGAAAAATTGAAGTGCTTTCTCTGTATTCTTGCAGATCCATATCAGGGGGAATTTCCTGAGTCAATCGAAGAGTACTTGCATCATGGTACCATGAAATGTATCGCGTTTAACCGCAAAGGAACACTTCTTGCTGGTAATTATCCGAGCTTGTTCCTCTACAAGTAAATTTCAAGTGATTGTTTTATGTGACTATCTTCCCAGCCCAGTACATATAAAACATGCTGAGTTTTTTTTATAGTTCTTGACTTGACTAGAGTTGGTTTTAACTTGTTGGATTTTGTTTTGGTTAACAAGGATTAAATTAAAATTTCTTCTAATCTGGTGAAATGATTTCATTTCCATAATTTGTCATTTCTTGCTGCACAATCAGTCTGTGTCACTGCCAAGCCAATGCCTGTGGGATCATATGCCCCCTAATGCAATCAGTGGCTCTGCTGATCTCTATACTATGCATTCAAAAATCACCATCATTTTATTTTCCTGTCCATGTGGAACATTTGCACTTCCATTTGTTGACCCGCAATCTGTAAACAGTTAATCCAGGATGGGCTCTGTTTCTTTTAACCTCTTATTAATACTTTCGTCATAGTGCAATTACCTTAGGCTGCATTATGTGCACCAAAATAGAATAGTACTCCCTCCGTTTCAAATTGTAATTCGTTTTGACTTTTTTGGTGCATGCATTTTGCTATGTACCTAGATAAATAATATGTCTAGATACATAACAAAATGCATGCACCGAAAAAGTCAAAGTGAACTACAATTTGGAATGGAGGGAGTATATATGCAGGTTACAGAGACCTGGATATTGGGTTTTGTTGATGGATGTCAGAAGGGGAGTCAAGGGCCTTAGTTTTCTATATGGCTCACTTCTGCATGGAAATGAGGGAGAACAGAAAGACAGCAATATGGGTTTTATCATCCCTGCTTCCTTATCCAACCTTGGATAGTTTTCTTGCTGTTGCTTTACCATGTTACCATGATACAGAGTGGTGTTATGAAAAGGGAATGCTTTGTACACTTGTAAAGCGAGGAGCTTTTGTTTACTTCATAATCTTAGTTCCATATGAAGCTAGTGCTATATGCCTGTAAAAACTCATGATATATATGTGTCAACGTTATTTTTTTATGAAATGCACCGTTAAACCATTGGATGGTGTAGAGTATCTTTCAGTCATGAAATTGTTTCCAATGGTCAATAACAATGTCTGTTACATATTTCCAGCTGGATGCTCAAATGGTAGCTGTATTATCTGGGACTTTGAAACAAGGGGTTTTGCAAAAGAATTTCGTGATAAAGATAACACTGCACCTATAACAAGTGTCTCCTGGTCAAGGTATGGCCACCGTTTGCTTGCATCTGCTACTGACAGGTCATTGACACTTTGGGATGTGCCAACTGGGGAAAAGATTGCTCGTATTACTCTTCAGCAGACTCCATTGCGTGCCAGCCTTCAACCTGGTTCTCCAACTCCATCTATTTGTTTGGCATGCCCTCTATCTTCTGCACCTCTTCTTGTTGATCTGAATACTGGAAGTACCACAGTTCTCCCTGTTTTTGTATCTGAGAATGGCAACCCCCCTGCACCTAATCCCCGTACAAAATTTGCCGATGGTACCCCACCTTTCACGCCAACAGCTGCAACGTTTGATAAGCATGGGGACCTGATATATGTGGGCAACTCCAAGGGAGAAATTTTAATCATAGATTCAAAAAGCATCCAGGTACATGCAGTAGTTCCCATCCCTGGTGGAAGTGTTGTTAAGGACATTGTTTTAAGCCGGGATGGTCAATATCTGCTGACAAATTCTAATGATCGGGTCATTAGAGTCTTCCAAAACATTCTGCCTGTTAGAGGTTCTGGAGAGGAGATTAGAAACATAAGCTACAACAGTGATGAATATGGAAATCACTATGAAAAGTTAAAAGCAAATGGTACAAGCTGCCTTATTCTTTCATGTGAACTTTTGGATGCCATCACAAAGATACAGTGGAAAGCGCCATGTTTCAGTGGTAATGGTGAGTGGATAGTTGGTGCTTCTGCAAACAAAGGAGAGCACAAGTTGCAGATATGGAACCAAGCAGGGCGCCTTGTAAAGATGCTTGAAGGTCCAAAAGAAGCTCTCATTGATCTTGCCTGGCATCCTGTTTTGCCTACAATTGCTACAGTATCTGTAACAGGCTATGTATACATTTGGGCCAAGGAGCATGTAGAGAATTGGAGCGCTTTTGCTCCTGATTTCGTAGAATTAGAAGAAAATGAAGAGTATTCTGAACGAGAGGATGAGTTTGACTTGAACCCACGTGAAGAACAGGTGAATAAAATTTCAATATTCATTTTTGTACAGTTATTCATGGTATGCACTTGAATATTTTTCTTTAAATCCTCTATGTAGGCTGAGGAAGTAGTGATAGATGAGGATGCTGATGTTGATATCGAGACGTGTGAGAAGAACACAGTGTTCAGTGATGTGGAGGATTCTGTGGATGAGATCTGCTACTTGCCAGCAATTCCTGACCCAGATTCTCCTGATGAGCAGCCAGAGAAATGCCTTGGAAGTTCAAAGTTGGAGGATAGCAACCATTCTGGTTCCCCATCCTCAATGGATGCTGTACAGAATGGACAAGCCATTCCTCCAGCATCAAGCCCGATGGAAGGTAACTAAGCTATCCATCATGATGTAGACTGACTGAATCTGGTCTGCAGTTTAGGTCATGGGAAATTACAGAACCATATATACATGTGAAACTTTGGTTTACCGAATGACTATATAGTGTATTCAAAGTAGAGTAAGTTGCATTAGTAGCTCCATATGATGCACTCACGGTCAGGGCTAGAATTTTGGAAACATGATCATTTGTTGTTTCATGTATTACCCTCAGTAAGTATAATGCTAACTCTTTTCATGCATGGACAATGATGTTTTATTCCTCTGGCAGTTGACAACTCTACTGCTGAAGACCTAGAAGAAGGGCCAAACCCAAAGCGGAAGCGGCGGCTGTCAGTGAAGGGGCTTGTGTTGCAGCAGTCTGAGAAAGGCAAAAAGGGGTCAACAAAGAATAAGTCGAACGGAAAGTCCACAAAATTCAGTGCTAAGAAGATGGAATCTGCCAATGGGAACAGCTCTGCCTTTGATGATGAAGCAACTGAGGATGATGAGATTAACATCAATAGCTAGTGTGTTTCTGACTGAGGGCAATAGTGTGGGGAATAGAAAAGGTCTTTTCCCCACCACCACCAATTAAAAACAACTGTTGTATGCTGTGACAATATAAACTCAAGTATCTGTGTTGTTGACTGTAAATTGATATGTACTGTTGATACAGTAATAAACCTTTGGAGATGTTAAGTTTAATTCCTTGATGCTGTTCGCTGTAGGCGATGGCCTTTTCTGTGGGTGTATTGGTGGGTGCTCGTATGGCCCCTCGAGCACATGGTTTATGTGGTACATGTGATTCTGGAAAGGCCTTCTAGAAATGTATGATTTATGTCAATACCTGTTGCATCTATCATTGTGCCAGGTGCCCGCGTTTATATTATTGGATACCAAAAGTGGGCACATACTGCAGATTTGTTTCGCGTACAGGATCGTGTCTAATAGTATGATGCATATCGCATAAGTGATCACATCCAGGGTTGCAAGAGTCATGAGCAGCACAGGTCGGCGGATATGGGTGCCACACCAGCAGCACTTCAGTAAGCTTTCTGATGTGTTGCAGAGTATTAGGAGTTCCTGAAATACTGTACTAAGAAATGTCCACATTCTTTCCTTTTCTTTTACAGAATCGGTACACATTACACATGAGCACTGTAAATTTTCCAAACATATGCCTTTTAATTAACCTCCATTACTTTTTATTTGTCTGCGCCGTGGAAACAAGTTCCTGCAGGAACATTGGGGACTTCTGAAAATCTACTATGCTTACAAAGTTCAGAGATCAGGTAGCCATTGCTCACCCTGGTCTGGGCTGGTCCCTTCCCTGACCTGAGTGGCCGAGTCCTCCTATATCCGGAAAGCGGCTACGGGCATTTTTTGCCCATCATGTGCGCGTCAAAGTGCAGCGGCCCCTATAGTACGTACCATATATAACCGCCTGTCAGGACCAATCATGGCTGCCGGCTTTTGCTTAAGGGCATGGATTAGCGTGCAAATTGCTTGTACGATCGCGATCACTGCAATATTCTTATCAGTTCATCATCGAGTCAGGGCATGATCGGCACTCATTAGCCCTCCTAATCATGCGTCCTTGTCGGCTTCTGCACGATCTAACGATCTCTCTCCCCCTTTCGCGCAACCGTTTTGCATCTGCTTTCATCGTACGGCCCTCTCATGTATATAGTAGGATATTCCGTCGTCAAATGGGAGTATTAAGTGCGTGCACTTTGTTGAGGATGCGCCCTAGGACCGGAGAGGCTTGCTACCTCCGACTTATGTCTGACTGACAGTTCCGATTGTATCAACCTGGCTCATGCTTGCAGGTCTTGGAGAGGAGGCGCCGGAGGCGGGATCTCCGGGCGGAGGCCTCCGGGGAAGACATGGAACCGGTTGATAGCGGAGATCCGGTGGCGACGACTATGGCTCAGGCGGAGGCTGTTTCTTCCCCCCGGAGGCTGGGTCTCCGCAAGGAAGCCTCCGCGGAGGCCTTGAAGCCAGTCGATAGTAGAGGCTGGGCGATGTCGACCGTCGCCCTGGCGGAGGTTACATGACGGAGCCTCGCTGCCTCCGGAGGCCCTGCGCGGAAGAGGTGGCGACCCAAGACTGCCTCCACCTGACGGCACGCCGAGCCTAGCTGGGAAGCATGAGGACAATTAGTGGGCTTAGTGGGCCTCTCGCAGGCGATGATGGGCCACGGCCTGCGGCTGCAGTCAGAGAATGGTGGACCAGCCTACCCCTAAGGGGCCCATGTGTAACCGGGTCGGTGTCTAGGATTTCGAAGCTCCTGTTGGGGGGCACGCGTGTACTTTCGATCTTGAGCAAGGGAGCCATTATAAAAGGTCATGTCCCCTGTGTAATGGGGGAGGATGGTCCTCTGGTAGCTGTAGCACCACCTGCTGTCAGGCTTACATTGTAATTTCCTAATTTAATATAGAAGGAGGGACTCTGGTCTGGTTATTTCTGCCCTCAGTCTAAACCTGCTGGGACTTGGTCCCAACAGTTGGCGCCCACCGTTTGTGTCTGGCCGGAGATAACACCCGCAGATGCCACCCAGAAGAAAGGCCCCCGTTAGGAGACGTACCGCCACCGAGGTGGAGGTACCACAACCCTCCGCTCGCGGGAGGCTAAGAAGAAACATTCGAAGCATCTATGCCTCCGCACCAGAGGACGGAGGTGATGAAGAGAACAACAACGCTGCGCAAAGGGGGGGCCCGTCTGAGCAGCATCCGCCAGCCCAGAACCAAGAAGACGAGTTGGCCAGGCTGAGAGATGAGATGCACCGCATGGAAGCCGAAAGAGACAGGTTAAGGGCGCAGCAAGCCGCCACTCAAAGAACGATACAATCATCGCATTAAGCGGACGAGATAAGGCAGCAGATGGCCATTCTGCAAGCAGAAATACAGAGCATGCAACCTCTGGTAGCAAGTCCAGCGGAGATCACTCAACCATTCACGGCAAGTCGTCCCCCAGCTATGAACGCGCAGGCTACGCACACCATAGTTCCAAGCCTACCCACACCATCAAGAGTCTTTGACCCAAAATCACCACTGTCCGAAGGCCTGCAAAGTTCACCATGGCCTCCAAGTTACAAACCAGTGTCTCTGCCGAGGTTCAACGGCAATTCAGATCTGAGACAGTTTATAATGAGTTACGAAGCTACAGTAGCCTCCGCCGGAGGCAACGATCATGTAATGACTAAATCATTTGTAATTGCAGCAGAAGGAGATGCACTGGCATGGTATTCAATGTTGAAGCCAAGCACTGTATACTCATGGGAAAACCTACGAGACCAGATACTGGCAAACTTCAAAGCTTACACGAACGAGTCGCTAGCATCATCAGACTTATTCAGCAACAAACACCTCAAGGGCGAACCCCTCAGAGACTACTACCAGAGATTCCTACACATCTGGGCCAAAGCACTAGACGTCCCTGATGGGGTAGCCATAGAAGCAGCAATCAAAGGACTTAGAATCGGCCCATTTGCTAGTCACTTAGCAAGGAAAAAGCCAGCCACAATGGCCCAGCTGCATGAGGAGTTTGAAAAATATTGCAGGTCCGACAATGACCTCCGCAAAAGATTAGAAGAAGCGGACGGTCAAAGTAAACAGTCTTGAAGCAATGGCAACAAAAGAGAAAACAGGAACCAGCAAAGACAACAATACCTGAACCAGCAGAAACAAGTTTTCAATTTGCAGGGTAGCCAGCCTCCGAATACTAGGGACAGAAGAGAAAATTATGACCAGAGAAATCAAGAAGGGCAAGGTTACAGCAAAAGCAACAAGTCCAGGAATTGGAGTAAAAACCAGAAACCAAGGAAGCCATATTGCCTCTTCCACAGAGAGGACAAAGGGCACATCACACGGGACTGCCCGGAGGCCCAAGAGACACTTGACAGGATGAAAACCAAACAGTCACAGCTGCAGCCCCAGCAGCAAGGTAGCAGGGAGGTTAATCACGCTCACAGTTCGCAATTCCATCAGTAATACAACCCAATTTTCCCAGGATACGTTCCAGCCGTTACCGTAGCACAACTTGGCTCAACAGTACTATCCGATATCATTACCGGTCTGGAGACCAGTCTATTAGCAAACATCGCAGCACCTGGGCTACACCCAGAACAGAGCAGAAAATGGTCTAACTTACATCAATCAAAGACCTCCGCACATAACGCTCATTGAATCAACACAGATGTAGACACCTCCGGTGGCACAACAAAGACAGTATGAAGCATTACCAGCACCTCCGCAGTATACTTTAGCCCAATCATCAACCGCGAAGGCAGAGCCTCCGACGAAAAACCAGTTAAATCTGCATTCGGCACTACCAACCATTGGCATGATATTACCTATAGCCTGAGGTTCAGCACTAGAATTCGAAACCAAAAAGCAAAAGAAAGACCACCTCCGGCTGGTAAACAATGTGGCAGTCCAGGGTGCGTATAAATCAACAGAATGGTCCAAGATGCCAATACAATTTATAGAGAAAGACCTCCAAGTTGAAAGCTATCCGCACGCAGATGCCATGGTCATAAAGGCAAACATAGCAGCCTAGGAAGTAAGCAGGATACTAATCGATTTCGGGAGTTCAGCGGACATCATCTTCGCGAACGTGTTCGACCAAATGAAACTCAGCAGGAGCCAGCTACAGCCACCAGACACCCCACTGATTGGATTCGGTGGAAAGAAGATCAACGCCCTAGGCAAGATATCACTACCAGTATCATTCAAAGATGGGGACTGTGCCAGGACAGAGTACATCACCTTTCATGTGGTCGACATCTACTACCAGTACAATGCGATACTGGGAAGAGGATTCACAAACAAGTTCAATGTAACAATACACATGGGCTATCTCTGCATGAAGATGCCAGCATTACATGGAATCATCATAGTGCGGGGCAGTCAAAAAGAAGCAAGGAACATAGAGAAAGCAATCTACAAAGCACACAGAAACATCAACACCATAGAAGCAGAGGAGCCTCCGGACATGCCTGCGGGAAAAACCAACATGACAGATCAAGAGAACACAATAACATTACCGTTGGAAGAAGCAGTCCCTAACAGGAAAGTGACCATAGGTGCCAACCTATCGGAGGCAGAGAGAAAAGACTTGTTAGAACTGCTAACAAAGAACAAGGACGTATTTGCATGGTCAGCATCAGATCTGCAAGGAATCAGTCAGGATGTGATTGAACACACCCTCGACCTCAACCCAAATGTTAAACCTAAGAAGCAAAAACAGAGAAAGATGTTCGATGAACGCATAATTGCAACGAAGGCGGAGGTGCAAAGATTATTAGATGCCAAGGTCATCAGAGAAGTCAAGTACTCAGATTGGCTAGCAAATATTGTCTTAGTACCAAAAAAGAATGGCAAAATGAGAATGTGCATAGACTTCACAGATCTCAATAAGGCCTGCAAAAAAGATCCTTTCCCATTGCCCAGAATAGATGCATCAGTCGACAAGGCAGCGGGATGCAAGCGCTTCCCTCTATTAGACTGCTTCTCAGGATACTACTAGATATGGCTAAGAAAGGAGGACGAAGAAAAAACAAGCTTCACGACCCCTTCGGCACCTATTGTTTTATTAGGATGCCAGAAGGTCTAAAAAATGCAGGATCAATGTTCTCAAGAATGATTCAGATTGTATTGCGAGCTCAACTCTGGAGGAACATTATAGCTTATTTCGATGACATAGCGGTAGTCAGCAAACAAGCCGGAGATCACTTGGATGACCTCAGGGAAACATTCATGAACCTCAGAGAAGCAGGGTTAAAACTGAACCCAGAAAAGTGTATCTTTGGAGTAAGCAAAGGAATGATGCTCGATTACATTGTTGGTCCAGAGGGGCTAAGAGCAAACCCAGATAAAACAAAAGCAGTGTTAACAATGAGAGAACTGGAAAACGAGAAAGAAGTACAGCGACTGATAGGCAGAATAGCAGCACTCAGCAGATTCATTTCAAAATTAGCAGAACGAAGTCTATATTTTTCAAAACACTCAAGGTCTCAGACAAATTTGAATGGGGCAAAGAGCAGTCGGAGGCATTCCAGCAGCTCAAAAACTACGTCACAAAAGACCTCATGGTCATAGCGCCAGACACGGAGGCAACCTTGCTACTATATGTTGCAGCCTCCGCAGGAGCGATCGGCGTAGTGCTAGTGCAAGAGAAGGAAGTTGACAACAAAAGCGTACAACACCCAGTATACTATGTATTAGAAGTACTGCAGGGAGCAAAACTGAAATATTCGGAGGTCGAAAAAATAGCATACGCGGTAGTCACAGCATCAAGGAAGCTTAAACACTATTTTCAAGAACATGAAATCCTGGTACCAACAGCATAACCGCTAGCCGACACCCTAGGCAACAAAGAAGCATCAGGGAGAATCGGTAAATGAGCAATAGAAATATCTCAGTTCAGCATCAAGTTCATCTCAAGAACAGCAATAAGTCACAAGCACTTGCAGACTTTTTGGCGGTCCGCATCACGCAGAAGACAAAGAGGAGGCTTCAATATGGACATTGTACACAGATGGCGCCTGGGGCATCCAAGGTGCAGGAGCCTCCACAGTACTAATATCACCATCAGGCATCAAAACAAAATACGCAGCAAGACTGTGCTTCAAAGCAACCAACAATGTAGCTGAGTACGAAGGAGTAATCCTGGGACTCTACAAGGCTAAAGCACTTGGTGCAAAATACATCATGGTCAGAACCGACTCGCAGATAGTAACAGGACAAGTCAAGAAAGATTATGTTGCAAGAAACCTAGAGTTAGTCATGTACCTAGAAGTAATCAGGGGTCTGGAAAAAAGATTCCAAGGTTTTACCCTAAAGTACATCCCAAGGGGGGACAACACGGAGGCAGATGAGTTAGCCAAAGCAGCGACAAATCAAATGGAGGTACCTAAGGAACTTTCTACCAAGAATTAACATTACCAGCTACCGCAAAAACATCAAAGGCATTTGCGGAGGTGCTCCTAGTAAACACGGAGGATTGGAGGAAAGCAATAATTGATCATATTAATGGAGTCCATGTGACATTAGATGAAACAGTTACAGCAAGGCTGGTCGTACGGACAAGGAATTACATGATAATAGACGGAGTTCTATACAAGAAAGGAATAGTCCAACCATTGCTTAAGTGCATCACAGAATCAGAAGGCAGAGACCTCTTACAGGATATCCACTCAGGAACATGTGGATCGCACATTGGCCCCAGAGCACTGCCAGCGATGGCAATCAGGCAAGGATTCTACTGGCTAACTCATATCAAGGACGCATTGCATATAGTAAGAACTTGCAAAGCATGCCAGAGTTTTGCACCACACCAAGCATCTCCGGGAGCACAAAAACAGCTAATACCTCCGGTCTGGCCGCTTCAGTGATGGGGGATGGATCTCGTAGGCCTATACCTCCGGCTCAGGGTGGAAGCAAATATGTAGTGGTAGCAGTAGAATACTTCACAAGATGGATAGAAGCCAAACCGCTCGCGACAATCACCTCCGAAACAGTCAAAAAATTCTTCTGGCAAAACATAATTTGCAGATTCAGGGTTCTAAGGACACTTACAGTCGACAATGGAAAGCAATTCGATTCAGACAAGTTCAAATAATTCTGCAATAGCATCGGCACACAAGTAGCCTTCACTTCAGTCTACCACCCAGAGAGTAATGGAGCAGTGGAAAGGTCAAATAGAATCATATTCTCAGCAATCTCCAAGACATTGCTATATCACAAAAATGGCAAATGGGTAGAAGAGCTGTCGAAGGTTGTATGGTCTCACAACACAAACGTATCAAGAGCCACCGGGTTCACTCCATTCAAGCTACTGTATGGAGAAGAAGCAATGATGCCAGAGGAGATCAAATACCAGAGCCTCCGCACAATAAAACAAAACCTCACAAAAGATGAAGAATACACCAAAGAGATGACTGAAGCATACATGCTAGAGGCAATCGACAACATTGAGAAATACCAAGACCAAACCAGGAAATGGAGGGATGGAAAAGTGGTTACTAAAAACATCGAAGATGTCGACTGGGTAATGAGGCGAAGGCCAAACGCTCAAAACGTAGGAAAGCTACAGCCAAAATGGGAAGGACCGTTCATAGCCAAGCAAGGAGGAAGGAGAGGGTCATTCTATCTACAAGACACAGAAGGAAGAACATCAACTCACTCCTGGAACATTGATAGCCTTAAGAAATACTACACATAGAATGTAAGGACTCTGTAGAATTATACGCGGAGGTCCCTAGATTTAAATTCCTGTAATTTATTTTTTCTGCAAAAATGGCTTGCACTCTTTTCCTCACAAAAGGGGCTCCAAATCGGAGGTGAGGTTTTTAATGAGGTAAGACCATATGTAATTAACTTCTGAATGTATAAAGAGGACCCCGAAAAGTGATACCTAGGACAGTCGAAAGCAGCCAGCACCACGGCTGCAATATTCGACAACTATTCACGACTTAAAAGGTCACTTCATGCCACCATTAAGAAAAATGAGAAGGCATGAAGCAACCTCCCTTAAAAGCCAAAAGCCCTCGAAAAAGCCCTATCGTATCAGGCATCGAGGCAGGAAATAGCAACCACAGGTTGCGAACGAATGGAAAGGCATGAAACAGCCTCCGCTGAAAGCCAAAAGCCCTCGAAAAAGCCCTGTCGTATCAGGCATCGAGGCAGGCAATAGCAACCATAGGTTGTGAAAGAATGTGAAGGCATAAAGCAGCCTCCACTAAACGCCAAAAGACCTTGAAAAAGCCCTGTCATATCAGGCATCGAGGCAGGCAATCACAACAAATTGCGAAGCGAACTGGGGGAAGACCTGTAAACCAACCCAGGCACCAGTACCGCAAAAAAGAAAGAAACATCACACTAACCAGCAGTGACCTCTGAAATAAGGTATTAAAGTAAGCGGAGGTAACATCTATGAGCTCACGGTCATGTAACCTCCGTATTACACACCTTCCAAAGAAGAGGCAATATAAACACACAAAATTAAGGAATCGATAAGATCATTCCAGAGCGGATACAATAAGTAAAGCAGGATCATTTATTATTCAACCATATGCTTACAATAGATAGGCTCATCGTGCCTTGCTCATAACAGGAACAATGTGCAAAGCGCATAAAATCAACTTCTAGACCAAAATTCACAACCTCTGGATCAAGATATCTAACCACTCCACCCAGTTAACCTGCTACCGTAAGACATGGAAGTGCTCCGGAGGTTGCCAGCACTTTAACCTCCGTCACTGGCAATGATGGAGACAAGTCCAACAGACCCTCGGTACGAAGAGAAGGAGGTGAACCTCCAACGCCAGCTTGTCATGACAAATCCCACAATCATCTGTCAGCATACCACTTTGCACCTTCCATCGGCAAGCAACCACCGCATCCAAAATCCTTACATCAACCACGCTAAGTAACATCACAGCCGGCCGCCATCTCCGAGGATACAGAGACAATGGAAGTAGAGTATTGTTGACAAGCAGAAGCATCGCCATCTTTAACCATGGGCAACAGGTTCACCGATGTGGCTATTCCATTACGAGTCCACACACAGTACCAACGCAAAGACAGCTACTAGGAAGTACCATTAGTATAATGTACACAACGAAGCAGCCTAAATAATCAAGGGGGGATAGATCTTTTTATAAGGACCTCCCAATCATCACTAGACCAGCTACAACTACCTATCTTAAAAGCACCTGCGTCCCTTCGCCTCAACAAGCAATGGACGAAATCAAAAAATAAATAGCAAAGATGAGCAAAGTACATAGGGAGTACTATAAAAGGGATAGAGCTCAAAGCCCGCGCGCCTAAGCATTAGGAAAGGGCCAACCACAAGCAACTCAAATCCGCTCAAAGGAGATGGTGCGGATGTGCACATACAGGCAAAAAAATAATAAGATACCGCGCAAGAATTCGTAAGGGCGTTGGCAAAAGAAACGTCTCGGAGATGATGAGGGTCTCTAGAATAAGACCAAACAAGTTAGCTGACAGCGCAAGCCACTCAGGATCATCGCCTGAGCGGAGACAAGAGGGGATACCACGTAAGAACTCGTAACGTCCCCCCATCTCCGCTAAGATCAACCACAGCGCACCTCCACAGAACAAGCGTTAGGACACGCGGAGGCATAGCAGAAGACCACAAAGATAAATATAGCAAAATTGACACCACCAGTGGTCGAAGAGAAACAACGGTTGTAACACCCACCGTATGACAACAATAAAGTTATTAATGCATAAATGCGTTTCAAAGTGCTTACAACCTCTGGGGAGGAAAATAGAAATCACTTCCGGAGGTCACACCTGCAACCTGGCACGAAGGCCTCCAACTAATTCAAAAAGACCTCCACAGCAGAGCGGAGGTCAAAATAAACAAGTTCACAAATCACAGTTCAATCACAACACTCAACCGCCGCGCAAACAAAGATAATTACAAAGCTCCAGATGGACCACGCCATGCAAGAGAACGAGTAAAGATAGAGTGCTCATCGTCTAAATCGCTAAGTACAAAATCGAACATGTCATCCACCGTGCGCCTAGGAAACGCCGACTTCTGGTAATCCCACAGCTCACCGCTAACGTAAATATCATCGTGCATAAAGGTGATAGGCTTGACCTCCTGCACAGGTCCCAAATTGCAGACCTGCACAGGACGATTCGGCCATTAATAATTCACAAAACCAAGAGCAATTTAAATTGTTCTTTACACGTGCGCACCGGCACCAAGTCAGTAAAAGACAAAATTTACACAACCACAAATTAAGATAAATTTCTACACCTCCTACGCAGCGGTCAAGTCCTGAGGCCCCATTCGAGCTCCCGAAGATGCTACCGCTTGCTCCACCACGGCATCAGTCCTAGCACTTGCAGGAGGAACTTGAGTAGCGAAGGCGCCAGTATCAGCAGATCCCTGGGTGCGTGCAGATGTGCCGCCAGAAGTCGTCGGGTCGTGACCACTGCACTTGCCATACTTCAGTTGCTGAAAAAGGCAGAAAATAAGAGAAGAGGATCACAAACACAACTCTTACAATAAAACAAGCCAAGAAAAGTTAACCATACACACCATTTCATGAGTAACATTAGCCATGGCAACGATCTCTGATCGGCCAAACTACGCACGGTGGTCTTAACAAACCGATCCGTTCTGCCAAGTTCAGCGGGATCTTCTAGCTCAGGACAATCAAAGTTTCCAATTTGAACAATGTCCTTGGACAAAAAAAGCTTGCACAAATAGGTGGCGGAGGTCTTCGTGCTGAAATCAAAGACTCCGGTCATAAACTCACTAATCTTGTCGAGGTTCGCCTTGATCCAGAAAAACACACAGGAGGTAGAAGCCTCAGGATTAACCGGAGTCACCGCACCGCCGAATGCACGGACGGAGGAGACATAAGATTCAGCCACTTCTAGCCCAATCAACCTGGTGGCGGTCAGCTCCTTCTCAAGGTCTTCAACCTTAGCCTTAAGAGCCGCCGCCAACCGTCATTCGGCATCCACTTCTTGGCTCAGGAGATTAGAAATCTCAGCGTCTTTGTCCGCCCGCTGATTGGCGGTAGCCTCCGCTTCTTTGGCAGTGGCCTCCGCTTCTTTCGCAGTAGCCTCTGCCTTTTTGGCAGCATTAACAGACTTTCTTAACTCATCAGATTGAACCTCAAGAACTGATACCTGCTTCTCCAAGCCGGAGGCCTGCTGAGCCACACGCTCCCTTTCTTGAGTCTAGGACTCAATCTCCGCCTTCAGAACCTTAATAGCGTCATCCTTTTTGACCAGTTCAGCATAGCTACTGGTCTCAACGGCCATGGACAAGGCGGCGCTCTGGAGGCAGCAATAAAGCAATGCCAAAATCAAATACATGACAAAGATTAAACGGCTAAGAGAAAAAAATGAAATGAAACAAAACTTACAATAACATGATGATTAATATTAGCATTCATCAGGGTCTGAAACGGCAGCCCAGCCAGATGCTGGTATAAATCTCCGCCCATAACATCAGTCAGCTGGTTAATACCTCGAGCCCAGCCAAGGAGAGCACTCATGCCATCATCATGACAGCTGCTGGACGGGAAATACCCAGAGCCAACCATGCCCACCAAAGGTTGCGAAGCCGTAGGCACCGCCTCAGTTACGGTCTCTCCGGGAAGTGGTGCATCAGTCGCCGGAGGCGGGGGAGGCATAGTCCGAGTGGCCTCAGCAGCAAGGATATCTGAAAGAAGACACAAAAGGCACAAGTAAAACAAGGAAATGAGAAAACATAAAATTTCAAAAAATGTCATACACATGCTCACCGAGCAAGGAAACTTCCCCGTCAGAGGCATAACCACAAGAAACCTTCAAAGTCAGGAAATCCACATAGGTCATACTCCGAGTAAGAACGTTACCTTGACTCAAAGTGTAGGAATCCTTGGGGACCTCAGTATCCTCTGCTTCATGTTGGGGAGTCTCCGCGGGCTTCTCACCATGATGAACTATAACACCAGTTTGTTCCATCTCATCCTCATCAGAACTGGCGTCGAGGTACGCACTAGCAAAAGGCTTCACAGGAAGTGAAGGAGACGCTGTTTCAACATGCTGAGACACAGGCTCAGCAGGCATCAAGATAGGCCGAATTGTTGGCGAAACCGGAGGCCTCAGCTGCCAAAGCACGGGACGCCTCCGGGGAAACAGCAGGCGACGGAGACCGCCGAGATGGACCCTCGGAACCAAGCAGCGCCAAAACATCAACCTCTAGCAAAGTCTCAGTCACCACCTCTGGATTAGCACACATATTCCCTTCATCATAAAAATCTTCAAAAAGGTCCTCCATCTCCACAGATTCAGCGGAGGCCCCTTTTTATTTCTTTGGGCCTCCACGCGTCAGAGCGCCGACTTTTCTTTTCCTCCCCTCGGCGGCCTTCATAGCAGCGCCAGCAACGGTCAAATCCTTCTTCTTATTCTTCTTCTTCAGCTTCTCAGGGAGCTCACGCTCGGTGTAGTGAATGCTGAGCTCCTCAAAGACCCTATTGAGGCGAGGCATGGTACCAGCCTCAGACCTCCGGGCAAGAAATTCCTTCTCAGAAACTTCTCCAAGGATTTCGACAGCCTTTTGCTCCATGGCACGGACGAAGTCCTCTTTGCTCTGACCCTCAGGAAGCTGCAGCCCAAAGTGCGGACACGGGATCCCGCCAGCCACACCAAAAATAGGAAGATCCAGTTTTTGTATAGCAAATTTCTTCCTGTCCTTGCCGCCAAGCAGAGGCCAGAAATCGGAGGCAATCATCTCCTCCACAAGATCCCACCCTCCGGAGTAGAGACAGGCATTAGCAAATGCTTGGGTACAGGACTTCCTTTTCTCGGAGACTGTCACCTCTGGCTTGATACTGGTGTGTGTATCCATCCGAGTCATAACAGAGGTGAAGGGAAAGGTAATGATCCTCTGGCCATCCTCTCTGACTTCAGAAGCACCAGAAGTCTTCACGTAAAACCAGAAGTCCATCCAGTCAGCGGGCTCCCACTTCCCCCGCTGGCATCAAGAAATAGCAATCTTTTTCTTTCCCTTGCCGGGGTTCCTCTTGGCCATGAAGCTACACGATGTGAACTGAGCAAGCCTTGTTCCAATGTACTTCGGCTATTTTTGCAATTCATAAAATTCTGCGAAAGTGTTTATACTGATTCCTCCACCGTACGATTCGACAGCCCAAAGGAATTTACTCATATTTAGAAACGCGTGAGGGGTCATATGATGAAGTTATACGTCGAACCACTCAAGCATGTACCAAACGAAATTGTAGCAGGGGAAACGAAGGCCGCAGGTAAAGAAATCCCTAAACACAACAGCTTTATCTCTTTCAGGTAGCGGAACAGTCTCTTCACCCGGGGCTCGCCGCGGCCAACAGGAATATAGCCCTTCTCCTCGAGGGCATCTATCATCGCCTGGGTCTTCCTGCTACGACCAAAGTCATAGATGACCTCTGAGTCAGACAAACAAATCTTTGGAGGCATTAGATCACTAGGGGAAGCCTCGACGTCAGAAAGTGACTCCTCGAGATCCCTGGCCTCCGCAGCAGCCAGCATGCACTACTCGAAGAGGCAAAGGAAGCCTCCGACTCTGACGCCCTGGAGCTGGGAATAGGGGCCGGAGAACGGACGACGACGTGCGCAGCAGGGGCGTTTAGATGCCACGATGACAGGATGCCGGGGCAAAGGCAAATGTGGAGGCAGCAAGCAAGGAAGGAAACCTACGCGATGGAAGCGGAGGCAGTAAGTAACAAGAGCAAGCTACGCGGAGGCGAATGAAGGGGAGTACAGGTCATTTACACCGCTTACCCCCTTTATATAGGCAGCGATGCGGCACCTCGACTTCTCAGCCCAACGATCACGACGATCCACGAATCGAACAACCGCAGATGAACCGACTCAAATCAACGCACAAGATTAAAAACCGGACAACGGTAAAAAGCAAAGCCTCCGATCCAACGTTCAACAGGCCAGGGGGGAGGTCGGAGGTAAGCGCAGCCTCCACGGCCAGGGGCGTGTTGATGGCTAGACCCGCCTCCGCTGGACCTAACCCTCAAGGGGGAATGTTGGGGATGCGCCCCAGGACCGGAGGGGCTTGTTACCTCTGACTTATGTCTGACTGACAATTTCGACTGTATCAACCTGGCTCATGCCTGCAGGTCTTGGAGAGGAGGCGCCGGAGGCGGGATCTCCGGGCGAAGGCCTCCGGGGAAGACATGGAACCGGTTAATAGCGGAGATCCGGTGGCGACGACTGTCGCTCAGGCGGAGGCTGTTTCTTTCCCCCGGAGGCTGGGTCTCCGCAGGGAAGCCTCCGCGGAGGCCTTGAAGCCAGTCGATAGCGGAGGCTGGGCGATGTCGACCGTCGCCCTGGCGGAGGTTACATGACGGAGCCTCGCTGCCCCCGGAGGCCCTGCGTGGAAGAGGTGGCGACCCAAGACTGCCTCCACCTGACGGTGCGTCGAGCCTAGCTGGGGAGCATGAGGACAATTAGTGGGCTTAGTGGGCCTCTCGCAGGCGATGATGGGCCACGGCCTGCAGCTGCAGTCAGAGAATGGTGGACCAGCCTACCCCTAAGGGGCCCACGTGTAACAGGGTAGGTGTCTAGGATTTCGAAGCTCCCGTTGGGGGCACGCGTGTACTTTCGATCTTGAGCAGGGGAGCCACTATAAAAGGCCATGCCCCCTGTGTAATGTGGGAGGATGGTCCTCTGGTAGCCGTAGCACCACCTGCTGTCAGGCTCATATTGTAATTTTTTAATTTAATATAGGAGGGACTCTGGTCTGGTTATTTTTGCCCTCACTCTAAACCTGCTGGGACTTGGTCCCAACACGCTACGGATATGAGAAGCTTAAGAATAAGACGTCTGCATATATAGAAATTGATTAGGGCCTTTGGTGGGATGAGGTTAAGCTTGATGACCACGCAGCAAATGATGTACACGCAAGTATGTAACTTTACAACACAAAGGGCACTGTACGATTATGAATTGCATGCATGTGCTTATTAAAGCACCTGTTAAATCAATTTCAGAGTTAGGTAAACCGTTAGCTTCTCCTTCCAATTTGTTTGGTTGATATGCCTCTTCTTATATATATGACCTTTTCTGTCTCTTAGTAACACCAAGTTCTATTGCTGATGCTTGATGGAGCATATATCTGCAAGCTTACACTATTGCAGTTTGGTTGTTTCAGTTGAGACTTGAGAATCATATATAGAGGACACACACACTATTTAATGAAAAATGCGCCAAACCATGGTGCTGGAAAAAGAAGGCACACTAGAAACACAACACTATATATGTGGGGAAGAAGAGAAATGCATGAGACCATTTTAGGGCTTTAGGTCACATAAATATCTTTTGGTAAATATTCAGCAACCATAATTCTTCAGAAAGTTCTTATGATGGAATCCCTAAATGTGCTTCACTGGTCTTGGAATTTGAGATGATCAAAGTGGTCCTCCATGAGCATGCTCACAATTATATGTACATATATGCAAGTACGTAAACTTTACAACACAAATGTACTGTATACTTAGGAACTGCATGTGCTAAAGCTCTGTTTACCAATCACAGGTTCACAGTATGCATAGCGCTACATGAGAAAATTAAACCCGAAAGCCTGTTGTCAAAAAAAAAAAAAACAGAAAGCCAAAATGCAAGCTATCATGCTAATGTATTTTGGTAATCTTCTTCATGAAATGCAATAATTAATGAGGTCTCCGGTGTGCAAGACTGGTATATATGTACATGTACGTGTCATGAAGATTGTTTTATCACTTCACATTTTTTATGTGGATGACATCTCTCTTGATTTCCTCTGCGATTTCTTACGTTACTGTACAATTTAACAAGCCCCACATCGCAATGATCCCTTACTTAGGAACAAAAATTATTGAGAATGAGTATTTAGTTTTATTCTCTACCATTTCTTACTTTACTGCAAAATTTAACAAGCCCCACGTCGCAATGATCCCAACCTTAGGAACAAAAGTTATTGAGAATGATTATTGAGTTTTATGTGTTCAAGACCCTTTTCACTGGCATGCAGGCTCTCTTATATGTCTCAAATGTGAAAAATATGAGTATGCAATTTATTTAATTATTTAATTGCTCGCTAGAATTCGAAATCAAGATCTCTATAGCTCAATCTCATAACGGGTCACATCAGCACTGGCTAATTCAGTCAAAAATTGTAATCTGAATTCACTTATACTTCAAAGATAACTTCCATTATATATGGCCACTGAAAATATACACACTTTGTAGGCATAAAAATTACACCTAAACCCTCTCTCTCTCTCTCTCTCTCTCTCCAGGTTATAGGTATTAACTTTCTCCTTTAACGCATCCGGTATGCTCGATCACTCTATGCTTCCGTCAGTCTTATTAACTACACCACGGGCCCTAATCATGATGGACATATATCCACCAGCCCATGCTATTGTAATTTCTCAATAATCATTCAACTAAGATTTACGAGTAAACTAGAAAAGTACGTACGTAGGTTGGACGTCATATTCCAATGGAAATCCCATGCAAGCGTAGTGGTTTTGTTTCCTCCAAAGTTCATTAGAAAAATGCAAAGCTGGTATAGCTGTAACTATTTTCTACTGAACATTAATTGTATTTCAATCTTGTTATGTTGTAACTATTTTGTATGCGATTCCACTTAATAGAATTGTAGAATCAACTAAGATCATAAAGTTATAAAATCGCATGATATAACCACAATTTTAACAACTATGTGTTGCCCGTTTGTAAACTCAACTTGATACGACGCACTTGTAACTATTCATCATTAGATCACTTTCTCTTGTCTAAGAAATTTAGGAAAGACTTCCATGGAACCTTTTTTTATTGGAAATAACACAGACTTGTTATGTACAAACAATTTTCTCGGATAGGAAATTATTGTAAAGAAGACGAAGAAATTGCCACATGCCGATCATATAAATGAATAAGGTTAAAACTCGTGATATGATTAAACATGTAAACAGAAGCGACAATTCGAACAAAACATTTAGCAAGATTGCATTTGCACTAATCAGAGACTCTATCTGACTAATCTCGGTGAAGCTCTAATTTCTCGCTGCATTGATCAGTGAACTAGCTAGCTAGCTTACGACAGTGGATCATGAGATAATAGCAAAACAGAATGCGGTTTTATTTCCTCCGGGACAGCCTTGTCCAAGCATCTCCCGTGATGATTGGCAATTCTCTTCCTGATTCATCAAGAAACCATTTCATGATCATAATAATGCAACGTACTGATCAATTTAAACCAAATGTTGAAACGCAATTTATTATAAATTCATCGTCGCTAACTAACCTGACGTGCACATCTTCAAACCAGCTTTATCAGCAAATTCATCCTCGCTCTGATCGTCATCATCCCGATCATCTTCGTCGTCCTCATCGTCCCCGTCTTTGTTTTCGCTGCACCGTGGCATGCAATCATCACTCCCCACCTTGTTGTCCTTCATCGCCACGCCGGCGAACAGACCCGTCACGCTCATCTGCTTGCTGATCATCCGAGCGACGCAGTACGGCAGCTTCGGGCTCGCGCCGCGCGCCGCCCTCCGCGGGTGCTTCCGGCCATCGAGCCACGCTCCGGCGAAGGCCAGGCAGTCCAGGAGGCTCTCCCTGGCCATGCCCTTCATGTCGTACGCCTGCGCGCGGCGCCATAGGCTCCTGGCATGCGCGTTCGCCGGCCGCACCAGCGCGAGCGCGCGCGTCGCGTCGCTCACCGCCGCGTCGGCGTCGCGCCGCGCAAGCCGGCACTGCGCGCGGTTGCTGTGCAGCACCAGACGCTCCCTCCTCCTGCTCAGGGGGCACAGCTCCAAAGCTTCGGTGTAGTGATCAATGGCCTTGTCCACGTCGCCATGCATGAAGCTGTCGTTGCCTTGCCTCTTCTTCTCCTTGGCTAACATCTCTCTCTTCAGCAGCTCATCCCTAGGCATTGCTTCCTCCCTCTCCCTCTGTTCCTTCACCTCTCTCACGCCGGCGATCGCCCTTTTTGTTTCAGCACCTAGTTCACCGTCACCGACGACATGGCCGTCGTCAAGGAGCAGTGCAGTTGCAATGGCATCGCCGAGTCGTCGCCTTGGACCGAGGTGCCGGAGATCGACCAAGTCAGAGAGGCACGGCGCCGTGGCATCAACAACCGCGTGCCATGTGGCGCGGTCTTCGAGGAGGAGGAGCAAGCAATCTACGGCCATGTACTGCCAGTCATCGGACGAGCGCGCGAGGTCACAAAGACTGGACAGCGCATCGCGGCACGCCGCGACGGTGGCGCGGCCAACTGGACTCCTGCAGAGGAGGCGCAGCAACCCGACGCCGGCGGGCGAGTCGCCGTTCGCCAGTCCGCCCCACATCCGGGACAGCTCGCTCAAGAACAAGGCGTCCTGGCATATCATGGCATGAGATGACAGGTCCTTGGAGGAGAGGCAGCTCAGCAAGTAGAGCGACCAGCACTGGAGCTGGCTCGCCCACTCTTCGGCCTTCCTGTCCTCGGCGTCGGCGCCGCCGCCGAGTCCGCACGTCATGAGGTCGCGCTGGTACTTCGGCCGCCTGCCCGGCGCCAGCGCGACGAAGTTGGCGTAGACGTCGCCGATACAAGTGGACGCGGAACGCACGGCGAGCTGCACCGCCTCGGCGGCGTGGCGCGCGACGGCCGGGAACGTGGGCTCGTAGCTGGCAAGGTGGCCCAGGCCTCGCGCCGCCGCGCGCTGCTCGACCCACGTCATGGCGCCGCCGAGTAGGGCCAGCAGCGGGCGCACGGCCCCGGCCGCGACGGCCAGCTCGGCGTGCGCGGAGGAGCGGATGGTGTACGAGCCGATGACATGCGCCGCGTAGTACGGCACGTACACGTTGTCGCCGCGACGGAGCCACGCCGCGTCGCCGAGCGCGCGGGCGAGGAGAAGAGACATGCACCGGATCGCGCCGAGCGAGGGGAGCTCGGGGTCGTCGGGCGCAGACATGGCCGCCCGCCACACGGCGCCAACCGCCGCAGCACATGACTGGCCATTGCCGCCACTGCCGGTGCCGCCGTCATCGTCGCAGTATGGTAGCTCCCTGAAGAAGGCGGAGAGGCTGGCGCGGCGGAACCGGGCGTCCGGCTCTTTGATGGCGCAGAGGAAGCACCCGCAGCCGCTTGAGCTGAAGAAGTCGTGATCTTCCTCTTCCAGTTCCTCCTCCTCCTCCTCTTCTTCGAGGATCTTGGCCATGGCTTTGGCCTTGCCCTTGCTGCTTCTGGTGTTCAGCTCCATTATCTGCTATGCTTGTGTAAACTAAGGTGTGGAAGGAAGAAGAGAGAGGAAGGCAGGACCGAGAGAGAGTAGGGTTTTGTAGAAGTACCGAAGTAGTGGGTGGTACATATCATGCAATCAGTCAATTTAGGCAAGTTTTTTTAAGTCATTGTTAACTTCTTTTCATGAAAGAGGGAAGCCTTCTTTTATGTACATGTCCATGATCACCCCAAAACAGAGAACTTTCCTGAGCAGACACATCAGTAGTACCTGTAGCTGCAGGAACCTTCATTGCGCTCGCTACCTGCGTATATACTTCTAGTTTTGTGCACTCGACGGTACGAGGTTGCAGTTGCAGAGATTAAAATTTACGCAGAGTTTAATTTGGATTGGCAGCTAGCTAGTGTTAGTGTCAGATGACTCAGATGTCTTAATGACAGTAAAGTGTCCTTTCAAGACAAATCACATGACTGACACTAGTCGCATTGACAGAGAGCAGATTAGGGCCGGCCGGCCTGCCGGCAAGCAGGGCACTACCGTTTCTCAAGTCCGTTATAGACACTCCAATTATAAGTGATGTTCCAACCAAAGGTTAACCAAGGAATTGAAAGGCGGGAGTGTACTGTATTTATTTGTTTGTTTATTTCTGAAAGTGGAGTTCCAACTCAGAAAGGGATCAAGCATGCATAGCAAAAACTAATTAAAAGAACTAAAGAAGCAAGAATGCACTGTGGTCCTTACTTGTGGTCCTTCAAGTGAAGAGTATGATTTGCATGCATGCTGTCTGCTGCCCACCTCAGAAGAAAAGAGAACGGAATGTGAATAAAAAGCAGCTTTAATCTGATAGACAGGCACCGGCCACTGTATTTGATTAAGCGTGATTAAACAATGATGTGGGTAATTACTCGAGCAGAACAAACTGCTTAGGAAGCCAATGGCAAGAGCCGCCATGGATACGCTTTGGTGAGTTCCCATAACAGCACACCTTTCTTCTTCCCCCCTCTTTTTTTTTTTTTGAGAGAGAGAGAGATATTCAGAGGACCTAAAAACTAAGGGATAGTGTACGTTGCATCAGCCTCACGTTCCATTCTAGTAACCGTCCTGAATGTGCAGTACTCCCTCCGATCCGTCGCCTGCAATTTCCATGAAGACGCCAATGACATGAATGCAGGCAGACACAACCGGTTGTTACATGAAAACACATTTACGCACAACCATATCCATAGACGGCCATACGGGGGAGACTTGACTTCCGAGTGCCGAGCAACAAGAATCAAGAAGCCAAGGAACAAGTCCTTTAGGAAAGCAACAAACCCGGGCACCTCAGGCTCGTCCATCCGGTCCGGTCATCTCGATCGCCGTCAACGTCTGGCCGATCATCCAAAGCAGCGCATCTATCTATCAATTCATTCATAACAACCTCAACTTGACAATGGGCAGATCGATTCAAAGTCTTTGTTTTTTCCGCAGCCCCCTGCACGAAGATGATCCGCAACGAAGGGGCACCCATCTGCCGCCGGCAGCTCGGCACGGGGTTCTGACGTGACGCCCGGCCCCGAAATCCCGAATGGTTTCCGTGCGAGTCTGCCGTGCCCACCGGCAGCCACCACCGGTCATCAGCCACGCGTGATGCTAACAGAATCGGAGAAGGAACGAGGACAGCTCTATGCGCTGGCCTGCCGTCCTTGACACGGTCTTGGTCAACAGGACTAGTGGACGCTTGCGTAGACGACGGAGGATGCCGTGGGCTCGCCTTTGTTTCCAGGTGTGAGAGGTCCGGAACTCCGGATTCAGCGAAGTTCTTCCGCCAAAAGTCTAGCCTTTTTCTCGATGTTCATGTGTGTTCAGTGGTGTTGCTAACACTAAGCTACATACATATAATATGTATCGTGCATTCGTGCGTATATACGTACTCGAGTATATAGTTTGCGCTTAAGTTGCGTGAGTCTGAATTCGGAAGAAACTTTGTTGACTAAACATGAGGCTTGAAGCTGTAACATACGATCCACGGACCACGGCCATAAAGGTTGGAACCCCTGTCCACTGCCAACTGTGTATCCTGGGCTCCACAAGTACAAACTAGAAAAGCTGTTCTGATTTGGAATACGGGCGCTGCCGAATTGCATACCAAAACGGCAAAACCAGCTTTGGACGGCTCATCATCTTGCTTCTCGATCTCGAGGGTGGCCAAACAACAAACTATGTATGGGTCGTCCACCTCATCGCCCATTGTCACTTGTCAGTGCTCCGAACGAATTTGGCATGGCATTGGCATACCATCTTTGGCCAACCGCAACTTACCAAGCTCTGAGCAATGGAAGCTATTGGAAATAAAGGAATAATATGCGAATTTGAACGGAAGACCAACAAATTCACCCTTTATTAATTGGGCACCGGTTGGGCATGTCTGATTGCAAAATCTTTCCCTCTGCCATCGATGATAGCCGCAATGAGAAGAGTGGTGTCAAAACCTTCTTGGCGTCACTCCAGGCGTATGTTGTGACGGCCTAAAAGAGATAGTTAAATTGTGGTGAGATGTTGGTGAAAAGCGCTTGAACGAGATTATTTCTGAATTTCCCCCTTTATTAATACTACAAGCTGGGCAGAATTCTGCCGGCAGCTTTTTATTAAAAAGAACTCCGTGATTAGCTCGATCGTCCACCATTTCTCGCGATCCTGGACATCCGGGCATCGATGCCATCACTCTTTTTGACTCAGAGGTCAAGAATTATATTGCTGGTTGAACCGATCCACGATTGTGGCTGTCTTTCCACATCGCCATATTCCAAAGCAGACCGTCGCCGAGACCATGACCGCTGACGAGTGACGACCGGCTTGCCTCCAGCCTCACATGCAGTTCACTCGCTGAAACTGAAAGGAGGTCGCCGCCTCGCCGGCGGCCGGCTGCTAACCACCCTCCAAGTGCTCAGTATATTCATCTTCTGCTTCGGTTGACACGTGACAGCTATGAAGAAACATCGCCTAGAACTGTTGGAGGCAATAGCAGTTTTGTTTTTCAAAAAAAAAAAAAGTGAGAAGAGATGACGAAGATTTACAATCTGACACATGACCAGATGACCTGACACTAGTATATTTCTTTACAAGCGAATTGTCCTTGAAACAACTCAATTCATCATGCAAGAATCGGCAAAGGTTCCTGTATTCGAAAATAGAAACGAAACATCTCAAGCATGGTTCATATGTACACCATTGTCGTTTAGAGAGCGAAGCAGAGCAATGGATGAATACCGGAAGAAAGAAGAGCATGTTTGTTCAGCCTCTGACAGCACGCCGAAGACACACGGATCGATTGGTATCAACGACGCAGGACGGGCTTGGTCGGGTCCTCGTGATCGCCGTCGGGGCTGTAGGAGAACACGTCCAGCGGCGCATAGGTGCCGTCGATGTCCTCGGGACCGGACCTCGCGGCGCCCCTGCACTGCTTGTCGAGGAAGAGCACGACAACAGTGATGTCGTCGTGGTACTGCCGGCGCTGCCCCTTCTCGATGGTCCGGATCTTGTCGTACTTGACCGCCTTCTTCCGCGCCGCCTCCAGCTGGGCGGCACGCACCAGGCGCATGGCCCGCCACGATGCCCACCGCGGCCTCGTCGCTGAGCTGCTCCCACAGCCCGTCCGACGCGAAGATAAGGAACCGGTCCCCGGGGCGCAGCTGCCGCGTGGTGATGGACGGCACGGCGCTCATCACGGCGCGGCGCAGCGGGAACGGGCACGGCGAGTGCTGCAGCGCCGGGTTGTTCCGGCAGATGTCGGGCTTCTTGAGGTACACGTCGCCGATGGACCGCGACACCTGGATGATGCCCTTGATCCGCCACACGCCGTGCGCGTTGAGCACGATGTGCGGCTTGTCCGGGTGCATCTGCGCCACCTCCCGCCGCACGTCCTCGTCGGCCACGTTGTGGTCCTGCGACAGCCGCTCCGACACCACCCGCATGTTGCCGCCGCCGTGGCGGCCCAGCACGGCGCGCGAGTCGCCGAGGTTGGCCACGTACAGCGTCACGCCCTCGATGGCGCCCACCAGGCAGCAGGAGCCCACGGAGACGATCCGCGGCTGCGACGGCCAGGATTTCTGCACCAGGCCGATGAACTCCTCCTCCGTCGCGCCGAACGCCTTCTGGAACACCTCCGCCGACAGGCCACCGTTCTCCGCCGCAAAGCCTGCGCGCGTAGGGACGTCGTCTCGACATGTCAGTCAGTCACAAAAAACAGGTGCAGCCGGCGTACAAGATCATCTCCAGCAGTGATCGATCGATGGAGCTCAGCTCACCTTGCATATGGGAGAAGAGGCGCCTGTTGACGAACCGCGCGGCCTCGGGCCCGCCGTGGCCGTCGAAGACGCCGACGAGCGTGGCGGCCGGGGCGGCGATCACCTGCGCCTGGTCCTCGAGCGCCTCGTTCGCCTGCGCCACGGCGATGGAGTAGTCACCGGACGCGTGCGCCTTGAGGGGCACGTCCCACACCAGCCCGTCCGCCACGCCCCCTCCTCCCCTGCCGCCGGCGCCTTCACCGCACAGCAGCAGCAGCCGCCGAACGGCAGACACCGCCTTAAACCTTTCATAGCCAGGAGGACGAGAACCCCCAGCCACTGATTCACTTGTGTGTGCGCGCGTCGCTGCTGCCTGCTGCCCCGGCGCGGCGAACGATAGAGAGAGACGCCCGGCCGCTGGGCCGCAGTGGGTTTTGCAGCTGCTGCTCTGGCTCGGTCTGTCCGGGTGTGGTGACTGCGAGTGGGAGAAGTGGTTGCTGCTTGGTGTGTGACGGTCCTGTATAGGCAGGCGGCCGTGGCCGATTCGGCGCTTGCTCACCGGTGGACCGCGGGAGCACGACACGACGGGGTGGTGGGCACTGGGCTGGATGACGCGTTTTTCTGGGTCGTGCCTGCCGTTACACTCTTTCGCCGGTTTGGCCGCCGCGCGCGAGCGCGTGCATGCAGCTGCCCACCCCCAGGCCCCATCCCATCTGAATCTGAATCTGAACGGGGCCGACGCCGACCCCGACCCGAGCCGGAAACTTAGAAGTGGCCATTGGGAAAAGGGGCCACTGTTCCGACACTGCTTTGGTCGTTTCAGGCGCGTATGTGAATCTCCTCCCATTGACTTCCAAGGGAAGCTAACACAGATGTGGCCTCCAGGTGTAAGATATGGATGATGTGGACATAAAGGATTTGGACCCGTGCATATCTTTTGTTCCCTGCTTTCGAGAGGACACTCGCCATTCATACTGCCAAAGTATCGTTGGGCTCGCCATAGACCATGATGTTCAGGTTTTTTTTCAGATACTGTCGGTCTGATTAGCACCGGAAAGGGAAAAACACCGGCAGATAAGCTTGAGTTATGAGATTCTGCACCTTTTAAACGAAGCTTACGAGTTTGGGTGTACACATAGCTGCTACATCAATCCACATGTGAAAACAGACACGAGCGAAGATAAACAAGATCTAAGGTTTTAGAGAGAATTATTTATTTAACCTTAAAAAAATTAGTTTACTTATTTACTCACCTAATTATTTACTCACCATATACACATAGCTGCTTTTAAAGGAATAATACAGGCGTTGGTGCGTAGCTATGCAGCTGGTGTCGTAGCTGTGCAGCAGCTCGGGCCTAGCAAACGAGACAATAGCCAAAATGATATATAAATAAGAACAGAGCTCTTTTTACTTCTAATTGGTGTATATGGTCGCAAAAAGGAAATCTCTTACTTATTTGGCGTTTCGCTAGTTCTTAACACTTAATGGCGTTAAATGTTAGGAAAGACCATTTTACCCCTTGTCGGGAAAAATTAAAAAAATTTATCTGTTTATTGTCTATTTTGAGTGTATACATATATTTCAAGCAGATATTTATTTTGAGCGAATATATATGTACTTGAAATACATATATACACTCACATATACACTAACAGATAAAACTCTTTTTTTATTTTTTCTAGACAAGGGTAAAATGGTCTTTTTTAGCACTTAACACTGGAACTAACGGAAGGCCAAATAATAAGCAATTCTTATTTTGAGGCCATATACACAAATCGAAAAGAAAACAAGAGTTAAATACGTAAACTGAGTTTTTTTCGAGCCAAAAAAATAATTATCCCAAGATTTTACCTAAACACATGTCGAACACAGTTGGATCTCAAAATGAGATGAGTATTAATGATAAGAGTTATAAGGATAAAAGCAGTTTTTTTAGCATAAGGATAAAAACAGTTAGAAGCAAAAGAAAAAGAGAATAACCAAGTGTCATGGAAAGTGAAAGGAAAAAAAATCAAAAAAGGAAAGGGAGAAAGAACGAACCAGATTCACGGGCCATTGTCCCTAACGAACCATTTGTGTGTACCTGGGGAAAAAACAAAGGGGCCCATTAGCGCGCGCGTACAGGCTATACAGGCCCGGAAGAATATTGCTCTCCTGCGTTCATCTCGCGCCGCCGCCCTACGCCCCAGCTGCCCAGGTCTTCGTCGGGCCCTTTGCCGGCGGCGAGCACCCACATCAGGTATGTCCGCCCCTTTCCTGCTTTGCAAAACTAAGCACGCGAACCCTAACTTATTCTTATTGGCTATCTGTATTCGGATCTGATATAGTCACAAGTGTACATAAGAATCATGCTTCGTTTTTTTTTATTTAGTTGTACATGTGTACGCCTATATGTGCTTTGATTGGATCCGCCCCTGCGACAGGATGGCGCTGAGGGGGGTCTGGCAGCTGCAGAAGCTCGTGGTTAACTACTGCGATTGGGGCGGGAGCAGCAGAGGCATTAGGTATGATGAAATAGTTTGGTTCCTCACTTCGGTAGTACCATTAGACCATAGCGTTTTCGTCTGATTTCCTTAGTTCTGTTGCTAGAATTAGTCGAGATCCTGCTAATACATGTTCTTCAATGCGGGAATCGGTCGGATGGTTGGTCGATTGTGCCCAGCCAAGGATTTCGTCGTTGCAGACGAATTTGGAACTTGGAACTGGAGACAACTGTCCTGTTGCTTCTTTAGCTTTTATAGGGCATTTCTGCGTGGAAATTTCATTTCTAGACAGAAATGTGTTGCGGGACTAGCGGCTACTGATGCCTGGGAATGAGTTAAAAGAGCCGCCCATTTAGTCGTAATTTAGATCTATTACATGCTATTTGTATTTGTTGCAACAATAGAATCAGTCACTCTATGTCTGTGTATCGTGTTCGTTTATCAAATTATAGCTTGAGCTATAGCACTTTCCTGTACAGCAGTACACTATAGTTTAGTGGCAGATGTAAGGGCTTCAGATCAAATATGGTCATGGTTAGTGCTCTTCATTACTGGATATCAATGCCTAAATCTACTCTTTTACGACTAGCACCTTTTCTGATTACAGGGCATTCATGGAGGCACACCTTCCAGCCTTTAAGGAAAATAATCCACACTTAGAAGTGGTGACAGAGCTTGTCCGCGGTCAACACCCTAACTTGAAGGGAATTTACAGTAAGATCTTGGTTACTTTTCTTTTCCATTGCAATTATGAATTCAGTGGAACTGGTTTCCTGATAGGGATACAACGTATGGTAGTGGCATTAGATATCTGGGTTGGTATTGAGAAGACACCATAGTAATACAGTAGCTTAAGCTACCATGTTCAGCTGAAAATTGCACAGCATGGACATTTGTGGATCTTCCTCTTCTCTCTCTGTCTCTCTCTCTCCTCTCTCTCTGGAAGTCGGGAGGGGAGGCCCCTGCCTTAATTTCATTAATGAAAGAAGAGAACTGTACATGTATAAACCGAGCTGGCAAAATAAGTGCAACAGGAAAGCACAAAGAAGGATCAGGAGTAAAAGAATGTAAAAAAAAAAAAAAGGAAAGGCAAAGAGAGGAGAAAGCAAAAAGAAAGGAAAACCTCAAGACAGGTTAAGAGATGAAGTGTGAAAGAAAGAAGTGAAGGGAAAAAAGAAATGGAAAATATAAATATCAGCCTTGAATCTCATCATTTGGATGTGAAAGATAGCATCACTCCTTGAATCCTTATTTGCCCTGTTTTTCTCTGATCTCTCTGCACAAGCTTGAATACTTGTTTGGAATAACACGCCTGAAGGTGAACATATCTTAGTTCAAATATATCACGTTCGTGCTAAAACCTCCATTGGAATTGTGCACATTTCATGATCCCCTTGAACGTTGGGAGGATGTATGGCTACACCCATCTTGGATTGGTCGGAATGGAATCGGTTAGCCATTTTTGTGGGTTAAGAGGGGCATCAATCCAACATTTCTGTGGATTGATACAGATTCTTGTATTGTTAGTTTGATCTTGTATATGGGGCCCTTACAATATTGCATGCACTACACAAGCAAGATCCTGTAGGAAATAGAAAAGAAATGGAAAATATAAATAGCAGCTTTGAATCTCATCATATGAATGTGAATTTGAACTTCCATCTTCCTGTTCCCATCAATCATCTGTGTGTCCAGGCTGTGATAGCATCCCTCCTTGAATCCTTGTTTGCTCTGTTTTTCTCTGTTGTATCTGCACAAGCTTGGATACCTGTTCGGAATAACATGCCTGAAGGTGAACATATCTTAGTTTGAATATATCACGTTCAAGATAAAACCTCCATTGGAATTGGGCACATTTCTTGATCCTCATCAACGTTGGGAGCATGGATGGTTATGCCCATCTTGGATTGGATGGAATAGGACTGGTTAGGAAAAAAATTTTGGGATAAGAGGGGCATCAATTCAACAATTCTGTGGATTGACGCAGATTCTTGTTTTGTCTTTGGTCCTATATATTGTCAGTTTGATCTATATATGGGGCCATTACAATATTGCATGCACTAGGCGAGCAAGATCCTGTAGGATAGGATTGGTATTTTCCACTAGTGAAAAAAATTAATATGTTATTGGATTGTACAATTCCTCGAACGCAGCTGTCCTATACTTTTTTCTTGTTGTCTTATCTTTGTAATTTCCACAGCTACACTAATTTTGTTTTTCTCATGAAATGATTGATTTTATTCTGTTCTTAGTTTCTAACTAGCCTTGTCGTTGTGCAGAAAACCATAACGAGCGAGTGGTCTGTGTGAGAAATTTACCACCAGAGGAAATTCTTCTGCAAGCCACCAGGCTAAGGAACTCCCTGGGCCGGAAAGTGGTGAAGCTGCGAACCAGACACGTAACGAAACGACCCAGTGTTCAGGGGACGTGGACGACAGAACTGAAGATGTGAGCCACGCTACCTGCCAAGATGTTTCGGTGTTCTTGGTGGTGTGACTGCAGAAAATGTCAGCTGTTTGCACCTTTTGTTCCGAGTACAATCTGATAATAACATAGATACACTTGGGAGTTTCTTGTTAGTGCCAGGTCGTCAACTTTGACATTCCAGTCTTATGGTATCTGTCTCCTGTATTTGACCAGTATCATTTTCCGAAGGGAATATTAGACCAGTACCTTTGATGTTTCAGCTCGCGAGATTTTGTGAACACATAACTTTGCTATTGCTATTCTTATGACCAATGATTTCTGGTACTGGTAAGTGGTAAAAAAAATGGATTACTGGAACCGTCACCAGATTCAGCTATACAATATGCTGACAGTCAGCCAGTCAATCATATTGCTGTTTGTAAATAATAAAAGAACTACTACTAGTACTAGAAGAAGAAGATCCATCCGTAAATCCACCACGTCTGACTTGTGACTGCCGACGCGGTAAGCAGTCAACCGTCAAACAACGCGGGGGCAACAAGCCGACGGGAGAAGCCCAGCCACGCCACGGGGTCTGCGCCTCTCCTATGCGAGCAGGCGACAGCAAGTCAGCAACCTCCACCCGGCTTCGTTTGCCAGCACCAGCGTCGTGTGGTGTTAGGCGGCCGTGCCGATAAATGATTGAATTGAATAAACATTCCCTAACGAAGGGCACAAAAACAATTGGATAAGAAAGCTAGCTAAACAGCAATTCCACCTCGAACAGCGCCATTAAAATGGGATAAACAAGCTGCTACTAGTCTGATGCAATTCCACCTCGATCGGCACCAGCATATACGAGCATTTTCGATGGACCAGTGATTTGCGCGCGTCCGTACGCGCGTGATAATTCTATATAATATATTTATCATTCTATTTGATAAATAAAATAATCTTAATATATACATGAAATATATATATGACTATAAATAGATATAACAAAGACATAATATTTCATCAGGGCACATTACATTGATATAATATGGGTTGACATAAACACACATGTTATATGAAGCACTTGTTGTCAATAAACCAACAAAGACAGACTATTGTTCCTCATAAGGTAGCACGTGAACACAAGAATTTAATGTCTCTCGTATATCTCTAGAGCTGTTGAAGATTTGTTCACGCTAAAACCATGATTACTCCGGCAAGTCCTAAAAAAATTCAGGTCTTGTATATCAATCTATAGATAATAGGCGATGCACTATGATATCAGGTAGAATATAAATTTTAGTGTCCTCAGCACCGGTGTTCTTATGAACTTCAGGTGGTCTTACATATGATAAGCTAAGCCATTACAGGTGGTCTGCTGTTATCAACCGAACACAGCAGCGGTGAAGCATACAAGGGTAAAAATATTAATCTACTAAACAGAAAGTGAGTGCCTTGCATTAACCCTGGTAAAAGAGCTAAACATCAGCTCTAAATATTTATGCTAAGAGTGAGCCATATACATGTGAGGATTCCAAGATGCATGGTCTCTACATCGGATAGCACTTGTTTAAGGAGTACATATGACGAAGGAAGATTGGCAAAGAAGCAAACATGAAGTAGGATAAAAAGCTTTAATCTAGGATAACCAGTACTGCCCCAAACTGAGCCATTGCCACATGTTGATTAATTCGCATATACCTTGAGAAAACCTTCCTCGTAGATTCGAAGCTTTAGAGTCAAGGGATCCTGGTCAGATATCATAAATAACAAATTAGCAATAGGATGATAGTATACATGTTTATCTCTATGCATGATCCAATTTCAATGGTTTAGATAGCCATATATCTCTAGAAAACAAACTATAACAGGGAATGAAACACAGAGCAAGCACTTAATTTGGTATCACACTATGCAAAAACTTGAACAGGAGCAATAATCAAATAGACCAAAATATGTCGATATAGCTAAGTTGGTCAATATGGAGAGTATAATAAATTATAATATGATAGACGAAGAATCCAAAATATAGAAAGGCTAATAATTTACTCAAAAAAATAGATGTATGAATATATATTTTACACAGCTATTGGACCAGCATTCTATTTTTTTTTTGTTAACCTGCAGTAACTAATTTTCTATTAGACCACCATCTTATGTTGAATTTACTAATAATTTGATATTTGCATTTGTGAAAGGGAAACAACTTACAATGACATGGACTACAAACAACTGATCTGATAAACCTAGAACCAGCAGTCCTGCATTCCTGCTCATGGTGTAATAAAGCCCTGATTTAGCTCATGGTGTGAAGCTGCATTCCAAAACAAAATTTCTGTATGGTGCACAAATATAATACTGAGACCAGATTTAGAGGCAAATTAATACTATTGTTGAAAATATGTATCTACAAGAGCAAATTCATTGGCAAATTTTGAGGTCCTGGTGCAGTCATATGCTCTCATCTTCCACCCTATCTAGTCATTACAGACCAAATCGACCAAAGAAAGAGGAGAAATCTGGCCTGACATATGAGCAGGCTTGCTCTTGATGTGGTTAGAGTAAAGGGGCATTGAATCAAACACCTTGTAGGTTATAGCCTTTGTTCATGTACTTCACTACAATAGAGAAGATCAGAAAAGGCTAAGTACACTAAATACTGATAATTACTCTTGAAGCTCAGAGAAGATACCAGATATGCCAGGTTATATAAAGAAAATAAAACTGATGAACCTTCATATGAAATGCATGTAAATAATCAGGCATAACATGGGCACATGTAAATAATGGCAAGAAAGTTTAATGAGAAGCACCAGCACTACACACCTACACCATGCATATTCAGAGATGAAGGTTGCACCTAGAGACAATTAGAAATAGGCTTAGAGACAAACATGATGCAGCTGACACTTAAAACACCATTTTGGTTTCCTTCTTGTACAAAGCAGTGTGCTACTAATTTCCATAATACTATGTTAGCAAATTTCCACAAGCTTGACGATCTTAAGCATAACATCTTGAGAATTAGAGGCAGCACATGCCTTTAATTAAAAGGGATATAGGTTTAGTAAACTACATGAGTCAGTAATCTTTCAAGGGATATTCAAGGGATATTCAAGGGATATATATAATATAAGTAACTCCAACATATTCACACAACATATACAGAAGTAACCATCAAGCTTGAATATGAACTGAACTTTAATAGCTTGTGACCATTCTGGACATACAAAATAGAAGAATGGAAGAGTGTTGTGAGCACCCTGCATCACAGAATCAGGCAAAAATACAGAAGAACAAAGTTAAAGCTGAATGGTAACAACTACTGCGTATAACTTTGTTAATAGGATATTCAGGTAGGGTTAGATCCTGGTACTCAAATAGGCCAAAAGAGTACCCACATGAGTCCCAATTTTTTTGGTGGAATTCCAGTGTATCTTTTGGTTGGAAAGAATAATCTGTAAGGCAAAGCATTGCAGTGGTATATACCTTGGCTATTCTGGAGATCAGTTTAACTCCTTGTTCGACGTCTGCACACTATGAGCATGGAGCAACTTTATTGATCACTAAATCCAAGTAATAAAGCAATGAAGAGTGAATTAGTAAAGCTAATTACAGGATATCATAAATTAAACAATTTTTTTAACAATTGAATGTCATTTTTTTATCTTAAAGTTATTTAGTCGAAAAGGGTAAAGAAGCAAGCATTCCATCGAGCATATGGTATGCAACTCTTTTACAGTCATTTGTGTCTCACTGCAAAGATAAGATGTCATGGTGATCTCAACGCAGGACTAAGGTATTGCACAGTTCCATCAGAGAGGATCAAATGTGTACATATATGTGGCACCTCAGAGAAGAAAATAATCCGTACCTGCTGTGAAGCTTTCTGCCCTAGGCCAGCACCGTGTCATCCATGTGTGTAAGGATAGGGAAGGAGAAGGCTGTGGAGAATATTTTTTACTTTATATCTAGCAGATTGGCAGCTGCATATCTTGTGGGAAAACAATGGAATGAACTGGCAAAATAAGAAGAGGAAAAGTGCAGCATACCTGCTGCTGAGGCTGGAGGGGGACTGACGCTAGTGCAGTTACGCGTGAGGGGGGCATTGGAGCAGGGGTTGTTACTGCGTGCTGCACGAGGGCGAGGCACGGCGTCATGCATGATTCTGTATAGAGATGGGAAATTTGTAAATCAGATCAAACAAAGTTAGGTTTTGAAAACCTTTTCACCTTGCAACGAAGAAGATAAGGAAGACGGTTGCGAGGATTTTGCAAACGTACTGCTGCACCACCTAATTGGGAGCCTCGTGCGCCATCGCACCGGAGTCTTGTGCTCACCTGTAGCTGCTTGAACAGCGCGAGAGAAAGAGAGGGAGTAGTAAATAAAGGAGGAAGAGAACGTCGCAAGGCTCACCGTTGCGCTGCTGTATCTGTGTCGCTGCGGCGCTAGGCCGCTGAATCTGCGCCGCCGTCGCGCCGCGAGGCCACCCATGCCTGGGCCTACCCTGCTAGCGCCGACGCGCCTGGAGGCCTGCAGCGGGGTCTCCCTCGACAGGGGCCTGTTGCGCCGTCGCCCTCTTGTGCCAGGCTGTCGTCGCAGAGACGTCCCGCTTCTAGAGAGGAAGGGAGGGAGCTGCTGCCACGTGGAGACCCACTCGTGGTGCGGCGTCGAGGGCCTCTCTCATCCGTGCTGTCGCTGTATCAGGAGGACCCCTGGGCCGTGTGGTTGCCGAGCCGAGGCCAGACCGTTCCACGGCCGTGGTGACAGGGCGCTGCTGGATCTGAGGCGCCGCCGAACCAGGAGTCCACCCACGCCGGGGTTGCCACGGCAGAGCTCCTCCGTGCCAGAGCCACCGCTTTTCCGTCGTCCCGTGCCGCGATCGCCCCGCGCCACCTTGCTCGCTACGCGCCGCCGCCCCATGCTGGGCCGGTCCGTCGCCGCCATCCCAGGTGGCGTGTCCAGGGCGGCGCTCGCTCACTCGCCCCGCGCTGCCGCCCGATGCCAGGCCGTCCCGTCGCCGCCATCCCAGGTGGCGCGTCCCGGGCGGAGCTCGCTCCACGATGCGCGTCATGCCCGCTCCGCCCTGCGCCGCGCGTCGCCTGGCCCGCTCGCCCTGCGCTGCTGCGCCGCATTCGCTTGGGCCCGCCATAGCCGCCGCCGAGAGAGGAGGGAGTGTGAGAGAGCTAGAGTTGGACCGTATATATATTTGGCATGGAGAGGCCGCAGAGTCAACAGGAACCACTCATCAAGAAAATAGACGGCCAGCACCAAACCGGATGATGTGGATGCTGTGAGAGCACGCCGTGGCCACAACAAATTTACTCTTTAAATAATAATAAATAAATGGCAACAGCTAGTAGTGCAATCTGATGCTAACAGTGGCACCCCACGCGGGCCACGGCAGGCAGTGGAATAGAACAGCCACGTTCCAACTTCCCAGCACGGCATTCCCACGCGCACGCGCCCGCCGACGGCCGATCCCCGCAATCGTAACGCAACAATAATAGTAGGCAGCAAGCCATCCCCACCAGCCCAGCACACGTAGAAAATAGCGGCGAGCAAAAGTGGGCGGCCGGAAAGAAGAGGAAAGCCAGGCTCGCCTCGCCGCTCCCACACCGCGCCACCAGCCAGCCGCGAAGCGCAAATCCCAAATCCGATCTCTATCTCCCTCGAGGTTTTCGGCTTCGATCCGGCGAGCGGGCGAGAGATCCTTATGGCGACGTCGTTCGACCGCTGGGAGAAGGACCCCTTCTTCCTCGCCGCCGAGGAGGTCCAGGAATCCGCCGATCGGTGCGTTGCCCTTCGTTTCCCCCTATATTTCCCGGGTGGGGTTGGGCTAGGTTTGCTTTGCTCCGCTGCGATTGCGGATCTGGTGCTGACCTCCGTCGGTTTTCTGCTTGCGTTCCTACACGCAGGATGGAATCGGTGTATAGGGTGTGGGAGCAGGAAAGGAGCGGCGGCGATTCGGAGGAGCCAAGCGTCAGTGGAGGAGGCCCTTCAGCTGCGGAGCTTCGCCGCGAGCTGCACACGGCGCTTGGTACCGCCAAGTGGCAGGTAAATCTGTCGCCATCATCGTTCAAATTGAGGTTATATTATTGCGCTGTCAGATTGCTGTAGTACCCTTGCAAAAAATTTTTTATAGCGTAATAATCGGTGTATCCTAGACCACTCAGATGTGTAAAAACCTCTCCTGCTTAAACGATCACTGACAATCGAGCTTAGCATGGTGTTTGATTCGCTTATGAGTTGACATATTCCCTCGGGGATCCTCATTCTTTGCTATATGTGCTAGGAAGCTCCATCTTCTCTTTGTAAAACAAAGAGTTACCATATTAGCATGATGTTTAAACAACCACATTCATGTAAATGTGGATGTGATCGAGGTGATAACAGTACTTGGTTGGATAATGTACACATCCAGTTTTGTCAGTGGCCAAACCTATGAAAAAATATGTTTGTAATTATAGTAACCAAAGATTAATGCTACAAGTATCTTCGATTGAAAAGCTCATTCTGTGATTTGGTTTATCCTTCTTTCAGCTTGATGAACTGGCACGGGCAATCAGATCGAACGACTTGGTTATCTCAGCAGGAAAAGATACAAGAGCTAGGCATGATGACTTTGTTACGGCAATTGGCTATCGCATATTAGAGGTCGAGAAAAACTTGAGAGAGTTCAATGTTGCAGAGGGGAGGGGGCCGTTGAGCTGGGTTCATTTGGATGAGGATGAACGGGACGACCTTGCAGCTTTCCTATCTGCCAGTCCTTTTCAACAGAAAGACAAAGTCGTCACAATTCCTTCAGCAGGTGATATCGAAGTGGGCAGCAATGCAGCAAGGATGAAAAATGATATATCAACTGACAGCTCCAAGGATTCAGCTGGTTCCACGGATTTGATTTCAGCCAGAGCAAAGGAAGATTTGCATCGTGGGCACAGAAGAGCAGCTAGTGCCAGTGCTGATATGGGCTCATGGAGCATGTCAATTCCTAATGAATGTGAAGGAACTACAGAGCAATTATCTGATGGCTCAGACAAAATGCCTTTGCATAAAATAGTGAAAACATGTGCTTTGACAAGTACCTTGCAACCTAAGCCTAGAACGAAGTGTAAAGTTGGAGCTGTTAGGTGGGCAGGCATTAACCAACATGATATTGAAGAGGCTATCCCTCTGAGTACTTCTCAGTTGAGTCAGGTAAATGGATCTTACTCAAATAATTCAAAGATTTGATGTAGCTCTCTCTTTGGTTATATCTTAGTGTTCTAACCTTTGTATTCCTGTTCCTAATTTTAGGGTTTAGAGGGATGCTTTGAAAGGAACAAGAGCTGCTTAAGTTCATGTGATGAGCACACATACAATAAGAAGCTTTATGGTTGGCTCGGAGCCCTTCATAGACAACTTCAAAGATCTCATTATCAGATTCGATATGGGCATCCTATTCAATTGATTGTTTTGGCACTTGCTGCTCTTGTAATCAGTAAGTCTGTTTACCATGTATGTTGTTTTTTTAATTTTGTTTCTTTGTTCAAATAAAAAAATATCGGTAAATGTTTGAGTAACCTATAGTCCTATACCAGTTGGCATCTTGTATTCTTGTTCAAGTGCTATTAATATGTTGTTCTGAATATGTTTATTACTTAACTAGAGCCATTAGTGAATAATCTTTGTAGAGTATTTTTGTTTCATATTTCTTGGTAATGGATTTATCAGTTGGTGTGATTGTATATACTATACCGAATGCTGTACTTTCAATATGTACTGAGTACACACATATGGTGTGTAGCTTTTTTACTGTCTTTTTACACACATTTGTTACCTTTTCATAGCACTTAGTACAATGTTGAATCCTTGTTCTCAAATTGGTATCTTATATCTTGACCTGACCCATTCGCTGTTATCAGTAGTCCTTAACTGTTGCACAACTTGTGTTTTTCCCATTGCATATGTATTTACCATTTCTTTTACTTTGCAGTTGTATGCATAGTGAGGACAATCTGGTGACTATATTTATTGGCTCAGGATTGGATTTCTAGCCTCACAAGATCAGCAGCTTGTATGGTAAATTCATTGGCAGTTAAGTTACTTGTGGTCAACCGGATCCTGAGGCATGTACATGTGGCAACTATGGCAGAACATTTGGTAATCAAGATTGAAAGGCATATATAGTGATCTGGTTGGAGCAACTTATCTTGCCACATGTTCAGGGCAGTCTGCTTCGTCCCTGGAAGAACATATCCAGGGCAATCCTTGCATCAAGATTGCTTCTGTCACACTTGGATATGCTCTGAGAATGGTGGGTGCCCTCAACACTTGATGCACCTCGAGGCTGGCTAGCACCTACGGAGTATGTAATGGTCCCAGCATAAATTATTGGTGAAGTGGGCTGGTGATCATTCTGTTTGCAACCGAAATTGCAAGACTTGTATCATGCATCAATGCTATTGCTTTTACTGCCTGACACAGAAGGGTGGTGAATTTTTGTAGGAGTTGCCATCTGGACTGTAGAGCTCCATAGGGGATGATAGATTCGGATCGGAATGTGAAACCACTAAAAAATTACTTTTACTGCATCTGCTTGTATTGTCACACCTACAAGGCTACAACCGAATGAGGAGCCTGGCAGCCTTGTCTGTACCCTGTACCCTGTACACTGAAATTAGATAATGTTGAAGCCCCCGGCGGTATTCGGCTGGAGTTGTAAGGTGTTGTGTTGATTGTGTAGAACACCTGAATATTACGGCTAAATTTGGTGAAAAATGTAGCACTTAACTGTGCACGCTAATGTCTTTGCCCAACCAATCTTGATATTCCAAACTCTGAAGGAAAGCATTTTTGGTCGAGTGCTAATAACACAGACACAGCTCGCAAAACAAATAAATAACACAGACACAGTACGCTTACAAAATCGTGTTTATGAGAAATCATGCAAAGGCTCTTCCCTCGGCTTCTGTAGCATATAACTAGCAGCTTCTGCGTGGAAGCTCGCCGTCGCCTCCTGTCCACTGCGTGCACTGCCGTCCGTCGCCTCCTGTCCACTGCGTTCATTGCCGTCAGCACAGGTGCTCCGGGCACGACAGTTCTGGCCGCCCAGCACAGGTACCACTGGAGCCGGTACCAGCTGAATTCCAGCGCACGGTTGTCAGCTGGCGGAGCACAACAAAGTTCTCTGGCATCGGCAGGAGAATTCAACCCCGTTGGGCGTTGGTGCGCCCTCACTAGTCACCAGTAGTCACGATCGTCCCCTAACATTCGGCGAATGGTGAGCTCCAGCTCCCGCGGGGTCTCGAGCAAGATCGAGCTCAGACCGCCGAACACTGGGCTCATGGGCTGGAGCCTCTCAACCCTCCAACGCCGGCGCCGCCTAGGATACAATGTGTTTACGAGACCAACTGCGTTGGATTATCCATTGGCGGAGTGAACAGATCTACCGGCTCTGACATTCAAACAAATGTTTCGAATTCCATAATTCCAGTAAAAAATAGTTTAAAAATCAGTTCAGAGAGAGATATAAAGTTGATGCCACTGACATTGACTCATTGAGCCATTTAGCACATCATTTTGTGGAGCATTTTATCTGCATCATAGCAGTGCTTCTTGCGTTTTAATTTACTCAATTTCTTTGCATTATTGGCTCCATAGCAAGGTGCATGTGATCCCAACTGAAATTCAGACATCAGAACATTATCATGAAGTAGGATATGATTATTTGTTTGGTCCCTGGCTACATACATACAAAAGGGTGCATTCTAAACTATACTGTCATCGGCCACCACTCACACAAAACACCATAAACCTCCTTGAGCGACACAACAAAAAGCACAAAAATATTCAGGATATTAGAAATGACATGTCGCCATAGTAGCACCGGATTAACTGGGATGCCCACAACAGCGAAGTATACAACAGTTCGACTCCAAGGTGGTTATTATAGTCTTATTTCCAACTACCATCAGGATCGTGACCGTATATTTGTTCGACAGTATGGGCAGTCTGCACATTTCCTCACCCATGGTTCCAAGCATGTTGAGTGGAACCTGTGGCCACAGCGCAACCTTATCAGCTCATCTCCATCGTAAAATCCATCAAGGCAAATTGAACATTCTGCTGATGCCTCTCTATTATCATCTTTGCTAGCCTCAAAAATCTCAATCTGTAGACGCAGGAAAGCAGCCTTGCTAAGTCCAGCTGACCGGTTGGAATTAGTGGAACTGGTGGTTGGTCTTTCATCATCTGATTCACTGCTAGGGTGGAACGATGATGAGTGGGGCCGATTTGCCTCATGCTGTGTTTCCCTATTTCTGAAGTCGATGAGTCTAAATACATCGCTAACAGAAAATCCATCTAATAAGATGGATGGCCTGGAGGCAGATGAACCAAGAGAAATGCCTCTAAGTCTCTCTAGGACACGTGCTTGTGCTTGCAGCACAGCACCAGGAAGTCGCTCATTTGTCCTGAACATCAGCCTGTCAAGTCTGTTCCTCCGAGCTGCAGAATCCCCAATATTGTTATTGTCTAAGTACGATAAGATCTGATCCTGCAGAGAGCAAAACAGAAAAATATTTTCATTAGATGGCCCATCACAAACAAAGACTTGAGGATGGAAATGGTAGCCCATGACATGATTCCTGAAATGAAGTTGGGTTGGTATAGATAACACAAGGGCAAATAGGTGCATCTGCTTGGGCATGGTTTAATTAACAAATACACATAGCCAACAACACAAATAACATGGTTCATGAATCAATTATTGCAAGTGGAACTCAAAGGATATAAGAGCAAAGCTACTGTGCTCGATGATATGCACATGATGACACAACATAGCAAAAAAAAACTTCTAAACGGTAGATTCCAGGTAGTCCATGAGTAGGCGAGGAAATTGCTTCCCATTTCTGAAAGAAAAGGTTGTAACCAAAGATGGCTATTTCATAGATCAAGCCTTGCCAAAAAAAATGATTTAGTATGTTGATGAAGAAAACTGCAATGCAAATAACTGTATCCCACAAAATAAATCCACTAGTAGCAACAAACCTTTGACTAACGCGAGGGATACAATCGCATAAAGCGGTCAAGACTACAAGCCCAACCATGTTACTATAGTGAACAAGGCTCATTTCATCTCTTTGTGCAGTATGGCAGTACCAGTGGGATTATGAAGCTTGGTTCAGAATTTCAGATAGGATTGCGATCCGATACATTTCACCAATTAGAACGTTATAATTTTTACCCCAGTATGTTATAAAAGTAGCTAAAAAAAAGTTTAACCCCAGTAACAAGTGCAAGTGCCTAATCCCAATCGGTACCCATTTCCCGAGGTATACAATCATAATAAAATCCCCATTTCCAGTCACCATTGAATTTTGCGCGATCCCAAATCTAATATAGCCCACGAATTCTATAAGCCAACGTCGGACATGCTCCGATCCAGCCAAGCCACAACACAATTGATCGATACGGCAATAATCAAGCGGGAGGGAGATTGGGGGCGAGGGATTCTCACGGTGTACGACCCGCGGCGACGCGGTGGCGGCGCCCCGGTGTGCAGGTGCTGGCGCACGTCCCCGGCGGCGTCGAGCTGGCGTCGCGGGCGGCACCCACGGCGCCGGCGCCAGCCGCCGAGTGCCTGCGGGTCCCGGAGCGCGTCGGCGTGTGGATCCGGGTCCGGGTCGGGGTCGGAGAGGCGGCCGGCCCCACGGGCGGCGCGGCGCGCGGTGAAGAGCTCGGAGGCGCTCGTCATGGCGGTTCCGGATGAGGCGCGCGTGGCGGTGTGCCCTGCCGCTGCGCCAGCGCGAGACAGAGATTTGTTTGGGTTTGGTGGATTGGATCAGGGTGCCCCTTTTTTTAATGCAGAGGACCCCCTGCCTCCCTTGCTTGTTTTGGGGCACGCGAGATGGGGTGGAGGGGAGGAAGAGACGAGTGGAGGAAGCTGCGAGGAGGCACCGTGATATGGCGTGGCGTGGCGTGGCGTGCGACGGACGACGGAGGACCAGACCGGTGGACTGGACGGTGACGGCGACGGGTGCCCGCGCCGGATTGGAAATTTCAGTGGTCGCCCACGCGTATTTGATTGGCAGTTTCGTCGTCAACCAGTCATGGCCGGCCGCTCATGCAGTCATGCTTCAGGGGGACGGCAGCAAGACAGGCATTCCGCGTGATCTGGGCCGATCTGCTTCGCTGGGCCTTCGGCCCATACTGAATGGGCCGTCACCCGACACCACCCCCCTGCCCTGCAGGGAAAGCAGCTAGTGGCCCCATTCGGCGTGAGACTAGTCGCCGGAAAGCGACGGCAGAAAAGGGGTTTTCAGCTACGCTTCGCGCCAAAAGAACAATCCCCCGGATTGGTCGGGCAGCCGCAGGCTCCTCTATTCGGCTTCATTTTATCCATTATCCACGGCTGCTGCGCGACAGCGCCATTGTGTGGCTTCCGGCCGCCGAGCCCAGTGTGGAAGGCAGCCGCGGCGTGAGAGCGCGATCCAGAAGCCGGGCACACCTGCGTCACTCGCTCTACACCGCCGCGATCTCCTCTGACGTCGACGTCGCCCGGGATGACACAAAGGGAAGGGGTGAACAGCAAGCAACTCGATCGGTGACTTTTTGTGAGAGCCGCCCAAATGGAGGAGCGCCGGCTCGACACGCCGGCGATGAGGAGAATCAGTGACTGGTATGCGTTCCTTCCTTCTGCTCCTTCATTCCCTGCATTTCATTCCACGAGTTCGTGTTCGATTGTTGGTATCAACACTCAGTAACCATAAGTCCATAACTGACAGCTTGCTAGGATCGTTTTGAACAGGAAACAAACAGCAATTGCCATCAAGCTAGCAACAGATGACTGTGCTTTCAGATCTCACATCATACTCAATGAATCGTTCGCTTAGTTTAGTGCGTAGCCAAACCCTGCAAATGGAGTTTATCAAAAGGAAAGTTTTGCCAAGTTTGAAGCCCTTTGTTTCGCTTGATTGTTGCAGGATAATGTCACAAGAATTCCCAAGCGATGTTACCATCCAGGTTGGGGAGGCGACCTTCAACTTACACAAGGTAAATATAAATCACAGCGCTTCCGTATCATAGTTTTCTATTCTTGTTCTTGAGATTATCGATCGTATAGAAAGCTTGGGTTCTGACTAGCGGTGCGAACGCTGCTGCGCGCAGCTCCCGTTGGCATCGAGGTGCGGCTACATAAGGAAGCAGGTGTCGGGGATCAACGGCTCCAGGGTCACCCGCATCGACCTCACGGGCATGACGGGCGGCGCGGCGGCGTTCGAGCTCGTCACCAAGTTCTGCTACGGCGAGAACTTCGAGATCACGGAGGACAACGTGGCCATGCTGCGGTGCGCCGCCGAGCACCTGGAGATGACCGACGACGACATGGGCGGGAACCTGGCCGGTAGGACGGAGGCCTACCTAGAGGCCGTGGCGCTGACGAGCCTCGCGGGAGCGGTCACCGTGCTCCGGAGGTCGGAGGACCTCCTCCCGGTCTCCGAGGAGGTGGACCTCGTCGGCAGGTGCGTCGACGCCATCGCGTACATCACCTGCAACGACAGCCAGTTCGACACGTCCGTGGGCAACACCACGAACGGAAACGGCGTGGACGTGTCGTCGTTCAAGGCCGTCGATGGCTGGTTGGCTGACGAGCTGACCTCGCTGCGGATTGACACGTTCCAGAGAGTTCTCATTGCCATGAAGGCCAGGGGGTTCAAGGGCATTGCTCTGGGCACGCTCATCATGCTCTACGCTCAGAAGTCGCTGCGAAGGCTGGTGAGCTCAACTCTTTTGAAATGTATTCACAAGTACATGAAGATTTGGTACATGATCACCGCCTGACAAATTTCTGAGCTTGTGTGTTGCAGGACACACATGGAAGGGACAATAAAAAGATGGACCCGAGGCAGGAACACGAGAAACGTGTGGTGCTTGAGACCATCGTGACTTTGCTGCCCAAGGAGAAGAACTCCCTGTCCGTGAGCTTCCTCTCGATGCTGCTTCGTGCAGCGCTGTACCTGGACACGACCCTGGCATGCCGGCTCGACCTCGAGAAGCGGATGGCCGCGCAGCTCGGGCAGGCCGTGCTGGACGACCTCCTGATCTCGTCCTCCTCGCCCGACGCCGGCACCACGTTCGACGTCGACGCGGTCCAGAGGATCCTGGTCGGGTACCTGGAGCAAGAGAGCGAGGCGGCCCGGCTGGACTACAACACCGACGACGACTTCATCTCGACGGCGTCGCCGCCCAACGACGTCGAAGTGGTTGGCAAGCTCATGGAGTCGTACCTGGCCGAGATCGCCTCGGACGTCAACCTGCCCGTTGACAAGTTCACCAGCCTTGCCGAGATGATCCCGGAACGCGCCAGGTTCAACGAGGACGGCATGTACCGTGCCATCGACATCTACTTGAAGGTGAGAAATTAAACACAGAGATCTTAATTTTTTTTCCTCAACTAGATGATCGTTCACTGTGGACTATGGTCTATGGATTCCTGCATGCAGGCGCATCCGTCTCTGAGCGAGGCCGAGCGGAAGAAAGTGTGCCGGGTGATGGACTGCCAGAAGCTGTCGCGCGAGGCGTGCGCGCACGCGGCGCAGAACGACCGGCTGCCAGTGCAGACGGTGGTGCAGGTCCTCTACCACGAGCAGCGGCGTCTGCGCGAGGCCCCTAAGCACGTGCCGCCGCCGAGCGGCGCGTCGTCGTTCTACGGCGGCGAGTCCTTGGCCCCGTCGCCGCCATACAGGCCGACGCCTAGCCTCCTGGGGCGTGCCCTCCTGGGCCGGCACGCCCTGAACGTGCACGACCCGCCCCCGGACGAGGTGTCGCGGCTGCAGCGGGAGAACGAGGAGCTCAAGATGGAGCTGCTGCGGATGAAGATGCACCTGAGGGACCCGCCCGGGGCGCCCCCGCAGCCCAACGGCGCTCCACCGTCGGGGCGCCGCCCGCCGCCGAAGACGAAGAAGGCCGCGGGCGGCGGCGGCGGGTTCATGAGCAACGTGTCGAAGAAGCTCGGGCGGCTGAACCCGTTTTCCGTGGGCGGCTCCAAAGTGCGCACGGAGCCGCGGCCGCCCAAGGATCGGAGTCGGAGGCGCTCCATCGAATGGTGATTGGTGAAGTTGCCCATGCTCATGTGCCAGGCTTCTTTCGTCTTGAAATCTTATTGATGGCAATTTCACTTGATGAACATAAAAATGACTCGATGGCGGATTCAACGCATGGTTCGATTTGTAAGTAAATATAGCCATATAGGTAGCAATCTCACTTTGGACATAAATAAGCGTTATGCTATGTTAGTGAGCATGGCTGTAGTGGGCTGTAAATCTGCATTGTACCTAAATCCCAGTACAAGCAAGGAACTTTTTGTGTAAATTTTGGACTTAAACTTCAGTGCAAAACAAAGCAGGTATGTCTGTAAGCACATTGTCGCTGTGGTAAAACTGCACAAGGCTTCACACTGTCACTCTTAAGTCTCTAAAACAGGAGTTGTGGAGAGCGAGTATGTGCTGTGTCGTGTGATTTGGGATCACGAGATGAAGCAATAGAGAATTTAGATACTTGTTCACAAAGATCAGGTCAACTGCAACAGAATATGACAGTGAGTCCTGCCTAGTGAAGAATGAAAAGATTTGCATTCTTCAGCATCACCATTACCCCTCCTCTTCACTTGCAATATACATGGTTCAGGAGTCAGTACACGGTAAAACTAACAGTTCCAAGCATTTTACAGGGCAAGTAAATAGTAGTACCGCATAGAACTGTAAGGTTTCAGAGCAACGCATCTGCCAAACAGGCTGTTCCCTATTACCTTTTTACAGGTTAAACTAGAAATGCTGAGTCATAGTCTCATACTGTCATAGACTTACCTTCCAATTATAATACTATTAGCTGTGCCACTATATCCAGTTGTCACTAAAACCGCAATTGGATGCTCAAACTGCTCCATGATCAGGCTATATCCTCCTCTTTCCTTTCAGCTAGCCGCGACTTGATGCGATTGAATAATAGTTCAGGACAAACGATGGTAAGAGAGAAAAACAGCACATGAACGCCATTGCTACTGCAGTCTGAAAATTAGCACAATGGTTCTCGTAGCACATGTCCAGATCTGTGTCGATCAGGGAGGTGACTCCTGCCGCAAAGCATGCTCCAGAGAAGGATCCTGCCCATGTGATCTGCCATCAAACAAGAATACACTGAATCAGAAGATAAATGTGATCCTAGCTCCCCTAAGAAAATCTATGATTCATGAGGCAATTTCATATGACTTTATGATCGGACAACTTATTTGGGTTTCTTTGCACTAGAAAATTAATATTCCACATCAGAAAATCATTGTATTGTCAAAGTGTCTCCGATTAATCCCAGTTATATAGTAGTTTTGTATGTCGTGGTTAGTTCACGCAGAGGAGACTTGACAAATTGTTCAACAGAACTTATCTGTACAAATATTATGGGACCTAATGATTTTTATAAGCATCATGAAGAAAGTACAACGTTTACGTACCCCATCTCCAATGGCAAAAAGAGTAACAGTTAGACGATTTCGTAGACATCGCTTAACAAGCAGTGCATATATGTCCACAATGGCTACTGCAAGGCTCCACATACACTGCAGGATGGCTGTTGCAATAAGGTAGCTGGCAAAAGGAGCAAACCATCAGTCTGTTATATCCAAAAGTAAACAAAATTAATGAGGTTTGGAAAGGCTTGAGGTTGAGGATGCCAGAATGCAGCATGTGGAAGACATGGATTTGCTATGACAACCACAAAAGAAGAATAACACAGTAAAATTGTCATTCTGACCCACCAACACTGTCCCTGTTTTCTCTGAGCCAGCAAAGTACCAACCACGTCTCCTCACAATCACAGTATAATAAAATAAAATAACACATAAGAAAAATTTCACCATGCAAAAAAAAAAAAATCAGAGTCTAGTTTTTTACAGCCCATAATCAGAAAACAAGTAACAAACAGGAGATACCTTACGTGCCCAAGAAGAAAGATTAGCTAACTAAACCAGGAAGATATCTGTTTTCAGACAAACAAAAATTTGCCTTTCTCTTAGGATTCAAGAGCGATACTGTACTCGTACGAATTATAATTGTTCCATATTGGAGCAGTGATTAGCAAGATAATTTTTATGATAATTCTTCAGAAATTAACTACATAATCCACCCAAAAGGTTGGGCATCCATTGGCACAGTTTTATAATGAAATGCCACATTAGTACAAGGAATCATTTTGTGAGGTAATGGAATGACATGATAACCCATGCTTATCATATGAAAAAAGCTATTTATCCTAGCAAGCATGAAATTAAAGAAAGGGTTGTGGATTTATGGTGTGTTTAGTTTGCCCCAACCAAGCCAAATTTTGGCGATCGAAGTGGTGGCCTTGCATTTTGCCAACTTTGGCCACCAAAATGAACTAAGCTGGCCAAAGGGGAAGACTGCCATGCCAAATGTTGGCATGCAACAAAATGGTGACTAAAATTGGAAAGAGTAGCCAAAATCTGGCTTGGCTAGCTTGGGACTTATCCAAACATAGTGGTGTTGCTCAATAAAAAGATGTTATATGTTGGTGGGATCCCTGTGATACCATTGTAATAATGTGATGGCTTGACATTCACACAAAAATGTATAGTTGAGAATGTGTAATGACAAGGCTTCTTACTAATAAAACCCCTATTTTCTGTCCTGCCCTAGCTCATCTAATCCAACTCAGCAGTCATGTAGTCAATTTATATTTTATAATCGTGTCAATTTAGATGCAAAACAGCTTGTCCCATGTCAGGCTTGAGCAGGTACCAGATTAGAAAAAAGGTCGACAGCAAAGATGGGTGTTACTTAGTGAACAAGGTTATTAGGATCAGGATCCAAGGTAGAATCGATTTTTGCTTGACACTCTCGGATTATAGTATTGGGATCCTATAAAATTTTATAGATTATATTTTATTTTATATAAGATTTGTAATATGTTGTAAATATTTAAGCCTATAATATTGATTTTGATTAATTTAATTGACTTATTGTATATTTAAGTGATATTCTTGACATTATTTTCAATGCACCTCAACTATAAATAGTATTTTGTCATAACTAAATCAAGCGATTTATGTCAGTTATTATATAGCATCGTAGGGTTGTAATATCAGGATACTATAAAATTTTACATAGGATACCATCATGTAGGATCGAGATACTACAAAATTTAGGATATATGGCAGAGTATGTATTGTTTTGATTTGGTAGGATTGTACTATCATAAGAACCTAGGGTATGGACCAGGGTACTAACAAAATCATACAATTCTTATTGAATTAAACCCTTCCAGTATGTTTGGGACAAATACAACATAAAATTTTTGCACTAAAAATATTGACTAGTAGAGCTATAGATTCTCTTGACCACATTCCTTATGTAAGCTCCAGAAGTTTATTCACTACAAAAAGTATCCATTTTAGCCCTGGAACCCAGTGGGCAACAGCTACAGAAATTTTTGGACAGTTGAAATGATGTTGGTTGCCTGCAACTTTTTGCAGAGGACACTCCAATTAAACTGTATTTAGTCCGCATATAAGGCTTGCCTTTTTTACTCTTATATTTTCTTGGGTATGCGCCCACTTAAGCCTGGTTTCTTCAAAGAAAGAAAGGGCCGGGCAACGATCTCCACCCCAGGCGCCCGAAATCAGACGACTGGTATCCTTGCCCGGAGAGAATCCAAACATGGCATCAGGCGTTGCGTACCTCAAAACATTACCATGCGAGGAGTAGCAACCACATGAGTCAAGCAAAGATGACAACCAATTAAATGCAACAAAAGGATTTACATAAGTTGGAAGCATTCAGAGACTCGATCAAAATTCACTAAGACAAACCATACTCTAGTAAAAGTACTTTGGCGATGTGAAAGAAAGATGGAGAAAAAAAAAACGCATTTAGGTGGCTCACAGGGGATTGTCACAGTAGAACTGCCCACAGTCGTGCAAGAAAAGGTGCTCCAAGGTTTCACACCCCATTGCTGAATCAAACAAAAGTCCAAGACATGAAGTCTTGGGAGCTTTAACAGTCACGGCTCACCCAACCCACAGCTGAGACAAATACCCCCGCTAAGCTTAGGTAGCTGAGCTGAGCTGAGAAGATCGAACCATTCTACTACTTATCTAAACCACCAAATCAATGCGATTTCGAAATCCTAGGAAGGCGACTAGAGAGGAAGCTAGATGATGAGGTGGAACGGAAGAGAGACGGGGAATGAAAATGAGAGCTGGCTGTCGTACCTGAAGGCGGAGACGCTGGCGAAGTCGACGGCGGAGGACATGGCGGCGAGCGAGGTGGCCGCGAAGAGAAGCTGCAGGACGCGGAGGCCGAGGCCGCCTGGCGTCCCCGGCATCCCGGCCAGGTCCTTCATCAGCACGTGCGGCGCCGGCTGCAGCTGCACCTGGACCGGATCCGCGGGCGCCGCCACCACCTCCAGCGGGTGCACCACCGGCCTGCTCGCGAACATGTCGGCCATCGCTGCTAGCTGAACACGGCACACACAGAGAGACGAATGCTTGCGGCGGTGGCCTCGCCTCGGCGCGTCCGAGCTCTGTGTCGGTTTCGGACGGCCGCGGGGTGGCTCAACGCGAGGAGGAGGTGGCGAGGGAGGGCCGGAGGAGAAGAGAAGCAGTGCGGCGAAGCGCGAACGCGGCTACCGTGCGCGTTTGGGGTTTTCTCCTCTCCTGCTACGCCGGCTCGCGCTGGTGTGTGTGGCCTGTCCGCCTGTGGCGGTGTGCCTGCCTCGCTGCTGTGTCTTTGTTGTCGTTGGCTGGCTGGGCTCTGGGCTGCGCGGTTTGTAGATTCCGCATCGGCGACGAAAAGAAACGGCAGCGGACGCGGCGTGCTTGCGCGCCTGCGCCGTGGGGCCGGCGGTGGCGGTGCGCGCATTTGCCAGGCTTGAGAGCCAGCCGAAACAGTGCCGCGTGTCCGGGCGAGGAACGAAGGACGACGACACGGGCGCTCTCGGTTCGCTGCCGAGCCCACATCCGAGTCCGAGGAACGCGAACGTGAGGTCCTCCACTGTAGCTAGATAGGTTCCCGGCCAGTTCACGCACGCTGATAATGGACGCCTTCGCCCCCACGCAACTTTATTACAGGCACGTAGGAGTAGCTACAGCCTTCAGGAAAAGGAAACTCGTCACAATGTCAGTGGTTAACGTGCCACTGCCATGAAGGGGGTGCGGCCGGCGGTCTGCTGGGCTGGTCCACGTCCACGTCCAAGTGCTCAGCAGGGGATGGATCAGCACAGCAGCTACCGGGAGGGTCACGTACTCGTGTGTGATACGTCCGGTTTTGCCAATCTGTTGTTTGGTGCCTGTCGCTCGACGCCGGAACGAAACGCCATGGTCCACGCGCATCGATCGGCAAGAGGGGCAATCCGGTCCCGGGACAGCGGCGGCTCCATCGATCGGCGCTTTCCTCCGCGACGTGAACCAAACCACCACCATATGGCCTGCCTCTCTCTCGCCAACTTTTGGCCGCCGCGGCTAGCTAGCTCCCTAGCTACGTTCGTGATGGGATTTGGGATCCGATGCCGCGTCCGGGGCTCAATCCCTCACAAATACGTACTTGACTTGAGTGGCTGAAGATATCGAGATGGGGGCTTTGACTGAATAGGGTTAGGCAGTTTTGCAGGTTTGGGTCGTGCTCGCGCGCGAGCGCAAGTAAATGAGAAGGATCCACTGCACTTCATCCCTTGAGGAGATTTTTTTTTTTCTTTGTCCGCACATGGCGACACGGACGTCCTTGATGAACCGATGAACGTTATGTCGCGATCACACGGTACGGAAGCGGGACAATGTTATCGCCACACCACATGCAGCAATAATACAAATCAGGCACCTTTCATCTGGGTGAGCTAACACTAGCTAACCAACGTGGTGGGCCGAGCCATTAGAGATTTTAGTGCAGAGTGAGATCGAGCCCCGTACGACAGTTCACACGTCCAACATTTGGGAAGCACACCCTTAGAATTTGCAGACCAAACCAGCTTT
>CM041629.1:10020163-10037535 GCA_023333625.1 Bothriochloa decipiens | reverse complement strand
ACTTCTTAGTTCGACTGAGAATCTCTCAGGCTTCTTATGCGGAGTCGCCGCGTCAACTTCGTCGGTCATCGAGAGCCCAGCGAAGCCGTCTTTCGCTTGATAACCTAAAACATGCAAAATCATATGTGCGAAGTTTGATAGCCACAGCGAAATATCCACGTCATCTTCGCTGGACGTCCAAAGTACAGCGAAGTCGTCTTCGCCAGTCAATTTGGAACATGTGAAAATACGTGAGCGAAGCTGGAGTTACGTGCAGCGGAGTACTTTCGCTGTCTTCGCTGCACATGTTATCGTCTCAAATATTTATAATGAAACGTTTATCTCCAAAGTTTGGAAAGGACGTTCGTGTGTCAAAATTATTCCCCAACAGCAGCCCCTCGCGGGCGAAGGCCTACTCCAAAGGTCTGAATCCCGCGAAATTTATATGAAACTTTGCCTAACAAACGTCGTCCAAACTTTGGAGTTGGCCTATTTGAATTTTGAATCTAACGGCTAGCTTTGACTGGTTGACTGGGCACTGCCTATAAATAGCGAGGGCCCTCCCCCCTGCGGCTGTTGTTTTCAGAAGAAGGGAAACTCTGCCGAAATTCTTTAGTTCTAAAGTTTGAGATAGTTTTCCTGAGTTCTTGCCGTTGTGCTCGTCTGGTCTCAAATCTTCGTTCGAAGTTTGAGTCACGTCTTCGCCAAGGTTTGTTCCTTTGACTTTTTATTTTCGTAATTTTGTTGAATAGTGTTTCTGATTTTTGGTTTTTGTAGATGTCTTCGCAAGATTTGCAGGGTCAACTTCCGTCTCGGGAGAGTTCGAAGACCGAAGAGGATAGGGCTCAAATGGATTCTGACGATAAGGGCCTTGATGGCGTTGACGCGTCAGTTGAGGACTTAATGAAAGACGATGAAGGTTTTACCTTAACTTTTGGTAAAACTTTATTTGAAAAGAGTCACCTTGATGAGATGGTTCGATTGAGAATTATTGAACGTGATCAAGTGAGGATTCCTGATCCTATAGAGACCAACCCGAAGCCTCATCCTGATGAATGTATTGTGTACCGGGACTTGTTTACTGTTGGACTTCGCTTCCCCTGCCAGGACTTCGTTGAAGATGTGTTGAAGGCTTTCAATATTCAAATGCACCATTTGACTCCAAATGGTGTGGTTAGGTTGGCTCAGTTTGTCTAGGCCGTTAAATCTCAAGAGGCTATTGTAGATATTGCAGCTTTTTGCGAACTTTTTGAGATGCATACTCAATTCAAAGAATTTATGCTTGAGGGGCGGGTGATCACTAAGTATTTTGCTTGTTCAAGTTTCAAGACGGCTCGCAATGCCGTTCGAGTTTCTCCGGCAACTAGGAACAAGTGGGGTACTGGAGATTGGTCTAGATTTTGGTTTTATCATAAAGTGCCCATGGTTGAGGAGCGGGACCCTATTACGAGGAAGACGGTGAAGAAGTATCCAATGGCTGCTAGAATGGAGATTGAGAATTTTAAACTATCTTCGTCTGTTCCTTCTTCCATGATTTTAAAGACTGCTGTGAAGGCGTACAAGTGTACAGCTTCGCTGCAATGTGCTAGGGATTTGGTTGAGGAGTATGTTGTCGCTAAAATTTGGCCATTGAAAAAAGGATGGACTTTTCAGCGCTTTCATCTTAAGAATGTTCGAGGGATAAACTATAAGTTTCTAGATAACGATTTTCATCGTCTGAGGATATTTTCTTCTGATAAAGAATTTGTGAAGTCTGTGGAAAGCCGGCCTGAGGATTTGCTTGGCAAATATGTGCTGAGCGAGAAGAATAATATTGATAAGGTTCTTGGGAGTGATTATAAGCGCTTGAATAGAGTTTTTGAAGTTGCTAATGTTGAATATGGCGATAGGCCTCCTCCAGCTTATGCCCGTGAAAAGAAGCAGGGTAAAAAGGAGACTGTTATTCAGAAGAAAAGCAAGTCTGGCGTTTCTAGCAAAGTTGTTGCTAAGAAGTTGAAGAAAAATCAGAGTCCTTCTGTTTTGTTGGATGCTGAAGAAATTGATGCTGTGCTTGAACGAAGTTTGAATATGGAGGGGAACTTTGTTTTTGATGTCGGTGCTGGTGGTGAAGGTGTTGCTGAGGTTGACAAAGGTGATGGTGATGGTGGTGATGTTGATTTTCCTGTTTCTCGAGATGCTGAGGATGAGGTGAGGAAAATTTGTATGAATTTCTCTTCTAGTGGTTTGGCTCCACTGTTATTTACTCCACTTAACAAAAACTTATAGAATTTGCAAGCTCGTGATGCTTCTGCCGGTGGTTTCGGCAAAGTTGGTGCGGAAGTCGGCTTGGTTTCTGAGAAAGAGATTCAAGCTAGGGATTTCCACAAAGTTGGTGGTTCGGCTTCGCCGAGGCCTGATGCTGAGGCTTCTTTTGCTGAGCTGTTTAGAGAAAATATTGACGCTGGGAGCACAACTTTGGTTGAGAACCCAGCTATAGTTGAAGCCGGTGAAGTCGAAGTTGGTGTTCTGAATATGCCGAAGAAAGCTGGAGGCTCTAGAGCCTATTCTATCAATCTTAAAGATAGCATTGATGAAGTTTTTGATGACGTTGTCAATGATGACCGCTTGGCGCGTTTAACCAGTTCTACTATCCATGTTGAGAGCGAAAAAAGTATTGAATGCAATTTGGGTGAACGTGTTTCTAGTGGTAAGTATTAGAATTTTATGTTTCTTTTTTATTTGAACTGTTTTGTTTTGTTAACTTTTATTTTTCTTGCAGAAACTATCTTTCCTCATGCACCGTCTTCTCCTCGAAAACAAGTCGATTTGAGCAAGTTTGGTGGTCATGATCCCGTCACTCCCGTTATCCCCGTTGATGGCGAAGGGGAGGTTTTTGAAGCTCTCAAGCGTGGGTTGGCATTTTGTCAAGAGAAAAGTTTAGGTCTTGACAGTTTTAAGTTTATTGGTGTTGGGGCCGATAAACTTCGGATGATACCTCACAGTTCTGAGGTTCAACTGTCGAAATGCATAGACAAGGCTTTCATTGTGCCTGACGCGGAGCTTGAGATATCCAAGAAACCCTTGCTCGAGGTTGCTGATGCTGGGCTATCAATGATGTATAAGGGTTTTTTTTTGATGAGGGGTTTGCGAACTGGGCTAGAAGAAAGGGAGAAAAACTTTGCCCTTCGCGAACGTGACTACTAAGCTGAAATTAAGAATCTGAAGAAACAACTTGCTGAGAAGGAGAAAGAGAGAGATGACGCTGTGGATGCCCATAATGTGTTGGAGGGCAAACTTATTAGTGCTCTTGCCCAAATTGAGGAAAGAGATGATGTTATCAAGAGGATTGAGGAGGAAAAAGAGAAGTTGAGGGAAGATATGAGGCGTATTGAGAGAAGAATTGCGGATCAGGATAAGTCTTTCTTTGACAATTGAATCGCATTTGGGAGCTTTGCTTCGAATGTTATGATAAGTTTGGGGCCAGACCTAGAGACAAGTGTTGGGATCTTGGTGACCAGGACAGTTTTTTCAGTTGGCTTTGCCGCCAATATGAAGATCTATCCCAGGTCATGGAGACCACTGTTGATATTGGCGCTTTCTACTCTGCTCGTGCTTTGTTTCATCTGATGAGACAAAGCCAGGATCCATTGTTTACACAACTTTGTGATGCCAATTATAAGTTCCCTTCTGTGGGCGAACTGACCAACGTGACGAAGGCGACACAAGTGTTGTGCAACAAATATCTCGAGCAGTACTGGAGGTCAGGTGGTCGGGTCCATTGTTTCGACAAAGCTAGAGAGAAACTTCAGAGGGTAAATTTTATACTTGCTTGCTTTTGTTTTCTTTTGTGCATTGTATCTAACTTTTCTCTCTTTCTGTATCAACAAATTGCAAAGGAGGCGGAAGCTGCTCAGAGGGAGGCAGAAGAAGCCGCGAAGAAGGAGGTTGGTGCTGGAGGTCGAAGCGGTGCCGGACCCAGCGATGTTAGTGGTGGTCATCCTTAGGCTGTAGCTGCTTTTTATTTTGTGAGATGAGGGATTTTGAGATACAATGACTCTAAGTTATGGTTTTTGTAAGATATACACTTGGTAAGTGTTTGACTATTTGTTCGTCCTGCGTAGGTTCCTCATTCTGAGGCTGCGCAGGATGTCGAAGACATTGTTCCGCTGTTAATGTGTAAAGATGACTTTGTTTTTAAGCCCGCCGAGTTTCATGATTTTTGCGCGAAGTGCGATGGCTATGATGTCTATGAATTTCTTGCTCGTAAGTTTTGCTCTTTGTTGTTTTGAACTTGAACTTTTTTTGGTGATTTTGTCTTACAAATCTTTTTATAGATGTGAACAAGCGACGCCGCAGCGTCCGGCCTCCTAATTGCCGAGTTTTTGACTTTACGGGCTTTGCGTAGGTAAAAGTTTGATGTGTGCGGTTTGTTTTTTCTTCTGTGGTTGCTCTTATTTTCTAACCTCTTCTTCTTATAGTCATCTGAGTCAAGTACTTCGTCGCTGAGTGTTTGTGAGGACTAATTACGCCGTGAGGCGAACAAGATTATAGATAAAATTGTGAGCGACATACTTGGAGATGCTACCGAGGTAGTTAGTTCTCGGGATGACTAATTTGGTATACATATTTTATAATTGGGTGGGTTGTATTGCGAGACATCTTGTATTGCGAAGTTTGTGAGTTTTCCTTTACTTTTATGACTGGGTACAAAATAAACACTTTGAGTTAAGCTGTGTATGTACCTTGTTGAGAAATAATGTAATTGAGAACTTTACCATAGTGAATTTTGAAATGTTGTCACTTATTTTTCATCCGGAGTGGATGCGTGCACTTTGCTTGGAGGCTTGAGGTGTTTTTGCCTTAGTGAAGCAGAGTTGAAAAATTTGGCTTTGCAAATTTTAAAATGCCGTCCCTTCTTTTTCGAGCAAAGTGGATGCGTGCGCTTCTTTAGAAGCTGAAAACATTTCGTCTTAGTAAAACAAAGTCAAAATATTTGCCTTAACAAATTTTGAAACATCGTCCCTTCTTTTTCGAGTGAAGTGGGCGCGTACGCTTCCTTAGAAGCTAAAATATTTTACCTTAGTGAAATAAAGTCAAAAAATTTGCCTTAGCAAATTTTGAAACGCCGTCCCTTCCTTTTCGAGCGAAGTGGACGCGTACCTTCCTTAGAAGCTGAAACATTTCACCTTAGTGAAATAAAATCGAAAAAATTTTCTTAGCAAATTTTGAAACGTCGTCCCTTCCTTTCCAGCGAAGTGGATGCGTACGCTTTCTTAGAAGCTGAAACATTTCACTTTAGTGAAATAAAGTCAAAATTTATCTTAGCAAATTTTGAAACGCCTCCCTTCTTTTTCTAGCGAAGTGGACGTGTACGCTTCCTTAGAAGCTGAAATATTTCACCTTAGTGAAATAAAGTCAAAAAATTTGCCTTAGCAAATTTTAAAACGTCGTCCCTTCCTTTTCGAGCGAAGTGGACGCGTACGCTTCCTTGGAAGCTGAAACATTTTGCCTTAGTGAAATAAAGTCAAAAAATTTGGCTTAGCATTTTTTAGATTTAATAAAATATTGATGCTAACTTAGTTTTTGCAAAAATTTGTGCCGATATGAGAGTATATATTAGATATACTCTTCGGCGTTTTGTGCTTTTAGCTGTACGATGTAGAAACATATCTTTAGGAAAACTACTTTCTTATTTATATTTTATGAGGTTTACAAAGAGACTGCCTTGTTAAAAAAACTACTCACCCTGCGAAGGATTTCCCCTGAGTGGAAAAAGTGTGCAGCTCAGTTATGCTTTCAGTAATGTAAGCTTGCTTGTAAAGAAAATTCTACTTCTACTTTTGCTAAAAAGTGGACTAAACTTGCAGTCTTGCCTATGGATAATACTTGCGTAGTGCTTCTATGTTCCAGGTGTGACTGAGTTCCTCACCTTTAAGGTTTGCCAGATGATACGCACCTTCTTTGTTCGTTCTTGTGACGATCAAAGGGCCTTCTCACTTTTATTGAAATTTTCCCACTGTGTCTTCATCTCTTTTTCTTTTTAGGATGAGATCTCCTAGTGCTAATCCTCTTGGCTTGACTTTCTTGTTGTACCACTTCTATGTTTCAAGTTGATACTTCTTGATATTCTTGAATGCCTCATTTCTTTTCTCTTCGAGCAAATCTTTGCTTGTTACTTGGTCTTCTTCTGTGATCATTTGAATATTTGTTCTTGGACCTTCGTATTTTATCTCTTCAGGGGTCATTGCTTCGTCTCCGTAAAGTAGCTTGAACGGAGAGAAATCTGTTGGCTTTGATTTTGAAGTGTCGTGAGACCATATTACTTTTGGTAATTCATCGACCCATTTTTCCTTTTTGAGGTCTGTTAGGCACTTTAAAATTCCAGTGCAAATTATCCCGTTTGCTCTTTCGACTGCTCCATTAGACTGTGGGTGCTTAACTGATGCGAAGCAAAGTTTGATTCCCATTGAATGACAGTATTCTCTGAAGTCTTCGCTATCAAACAGGGTTCCATTATCTATAGTGATGTGTCTTGGGACTCTGAATCTACATATGATGTTCTGCCATAGGAATTTTTTCATTGTATGAGAGGACATGTTTGTGATTGGCTTCGCTTCAATCCACTTGGTGAAATATTTGACTGCAACTATTGCGTATTGGTAGTTGCCTTGAGTTGGAGGTAACTTTCCGACTATGTCGATTCCCATCTTACCAGTGGCCAAGTTGGTTCAATTGATTGAAGGTTTGTTCCTGGTGCTTTAACTTTGCTTGCTGTCATTAGCAATTATGACAAGTCTGAATGATTTCTTTGCTGTCACTTTGGGCAGTTGGCTAGAAGAACCCTTGTCTAAAGGCTTTCCCAACTATTGATCTAGCCCCGGTGTGACATCCACAGATTCCACCATGTATTTCTTTCAACAGGTTTTTTTCGTCTTCTCTCGAGATGCACTTTAGTAGTGGTTGGCAAACTCCTTCCTTGTATAGTTCTTCATTGATGATTTTGTAGCTTCTGGTTTTTTGCTTTATTCTTACTTCATCAACTTCGCTTTCTGGCTCGTAGAATCCTTTGAGGAATGCGATAATAGGAGCCCTCCAATCTTCACTTTCTATGATGTATACTTCTTTTGGTTGTTTAACTTTCATTCTTGTTAAGGCTTCGGTGATAATTTGAAAGAATACTTCTGGTGGTAACTCTAACTTTTGGGAGGCAGCTTTTGCAATTTTATCTACATCTGTATTATCATTTCTTAAAATGCTTTTCACTGTGAATCCAGCGAAGTGTTTTTCTTGATCTTTCAGCAGTTAGAGATACTTTGCTAGCTCTGGATCTCTTGCTTTATAATTTTTCTCTATATGCCTAGCCACAACTTGAGAATCTATTTTGATTATTAGTTTTTGAATCCCCATTACTCTTGCTTTGCGAAGCCCTAACAATATTGTCTCATATTCTGCAATGTTGTTGGTGCATTGAAAGTCTAGTCTTGCTGCGTATTTGAGTTTGATTCCAGAAGACGAGGTTATGACTGCTGCTGCTCCTGCGCCGGCGAAGCCCCAAGTACCATCACAACAGGTTATCCATTCTGGTTGCTCCATTCTTTCTTGGTTGTACTCTAAGGGTGTCTAGTTTGCCATGAAGTCAACCAACACTTGGGATTTGATTGCTGTTCTTTTCTCGAATTTGATGAAGTATTGGGACAACTCTGCAGCCCATTTTCCCAATCTCCCTGAGAATTTGCAACCTTGTAGCACTTCTTTGAGGGGTTTATTTATTGGCACTCTTATTTTGTGAGCTTAGAAGTAGTGTCTCAACTTTCTGGATGCCATAAGTACTGCGTATGCAATTTTCTCAATTTCTGAATAGAATATTTTTGATCCAGACAAAGCTTCGGATGCGAAGTATACTGGAACTTATCTTGTTGACTGCTCCTTTTCTTCTTCTTGTATTAGTACTGTGCTGACTGTACTTTTGTTTGCTGATACGTATAGTAGCAGATCTGCCGTTGGGTCAGGTGTTGCCAAGGTTGTGGGGTTGGATAGATATTTCTTTATTTCTTCGAAAGCTTCTTGTTGTGCTTGACCCCAGTTGAACTTTTTATTTTTCCCTTTTAGTGCTTGAAATATTGGGAGGCTTCGCTCAGCTGATTTGGATATAAATCTGTTCAGCGAAGCTAGTCTTCCTGTTAATTTTTGGACGTCCTTGATATTTCTTGACACTTGCATGTTTAGTATTGCCTTCACCTTCTTCCGATTCGGGTCAATTCCTTTTGCGGATACGATGCACCCTAAAATTATACCAGTTTGAACTCCAAACGTGTATTTTTCTAGGTTCAACTTTAAATTTGCTTTTCTGAGGTTTGAGAAAGTTTCTTGTAAATCTTCAACATGGTCTTCTCTTTTTTTGCTTTTGACTACTAAGTCATCGACATATTGTAACATCCAAAAAATCCATAAATCAAAATCACTCGCATTAAAATTTATTTCAAAATATATTTTAAAAACTATAAATCATTTGAGCTCAATCATCTCATTCAAACTTTCATCCACCTCATATCTCTTCTGCTTCTCTCACTCCAATTATATTCCACGCACCGATGCCCCTGCATCGCCCGCCCGTCCCCCACCTCTCTCTCTCTTTGCTCGCCCTCGCCCGATGCCCGACAACGGCGCGTGCGCCGACCCCACCGCCATCGCCGCCGCGGCACGCCCGCGCCCGGACCCCTCTCGCCGACCGCAGCCTCACGCGACACCGCGACATGTGGACCCCACCACCTCGCCTTGCCCGTAGTGTCGTGGGACCCACCTCGCACTACCTCTCGCTCCTCCATGCATAGCAGCAACACGACAGATGCCTGCTATATTTTTACCATGTGCAAATAGCAACCCCCAGCAGCATCGAGCACCATATACACGCGGACATAGCACATCCACATTTTTGCCAGCATCTTCTCATCACTCTAACCATGCATGCAAGTTAGGCACCATCTATTTGCATGCGGCACCGGCCATTTGCATGTCAAGAATAGATGCATGCAAAGCACCTCGTTACCTGTGGCATGCAAGGTTAGGCACCGTCCATGAGCTGGACACCGCCGACCGCCGCTCACACCATCTCATTAGCCTGTGCCTGAGCATCACAATGCATGCATGCATGCAACTCATGCAAGCAGCTGCTGCCTCTTCCTGCTAGACGCCGCACCGCCCTCCCTAACTCGCCTCGTCCCCCTCGCCTTGTCCTAAAGAACAACAGCACGTCATTAGTGGCAAGTGGTTGAGCGCCGGTGGCCTAGCTCCTCCCTGTCCGTCTATAAAACCCAATGCACACCACACAGCTTACCCCTCCTCCACACGATCACGCTGAACCATTCAGCTCCACAGCCACCCGCTCGTCCGCCTTCTTCCTCCTCCCGACCAAGCTCTCTGCGTCCTCAAGCACAAAGCGAAGCACGTCCCATCGAGCTCCCTTCGCGAGCTGCAACCGGCTGAGGTAGCTAGCCTAAGTGAACCCCCTCATCATCCTCTTCCTCCCCATGCTCTCAGATACGAGAGTGGTGGCTAGAATTGCCGTTGGGCAAAGCTCCAGAAGCTAGCCATGGCGGACAGCTCACAAACACGAACACCAGTACCTTTGTTCTCGTACGTAGCGTTGCTAGCTTGCTTCTCTCCCTTCCCATATATGTCTCTATGACGTGCGGACCCTGAGCAACACATGCACTAGCACATCTCCAGCATCACGTATACGAACCCACCAGCAACCAATCATGTGCAAGTATACGTCCAAAGCTAGCAAGCACACGTTCGGCTCCCCTTCTCCAAAAGTCCATGTTTATTTATCTAGACAGCCACCTTCCGAAATTAATATCTCCTCCATCCGACCTCCGATTCTATCAATTCTTCTTTCTAAATTCATCTAAAATCATAATCTATCTCTCATAAAAATCTCATAATTTTCAGAGCTCATTTGTATTTATGTGATTATTTATTTGTGCTTGTTTGCTTATCATGTACTTTAGCTGACGGAGTGAACGAGCCAGAGAACAAGGACGTCGGAGGCGAGTACCGCGAGTTTGGCACCGAGGACCCGAACGACCAGCAGGAGTTTGCTGATCAGGACACCGACGGAGGCAAGTCCAGCCTATCCCCTTTGATGCATGTTGATCCTATTTTTAAACACAACCCGTAGAAGCCGTTTTAAATTGCATGTACGATGTACGTACGAGTATTTTCGCTGCTAGTTATAACCCGATTGAATAGCCACCCTTGAATTAATTTTACCTGATAATTACCTTGTACAAACATAGCAAACAATATATTATATTATTATTTAGTATGCTTAGGACCTGATACTCGTCCCGGATACCCATCACTATGATTTTATCAAATATAATGATTTTTAAAAGGAAAATGGTGTGAGTCATAAGAATGAATTATGGGTAATATGAAAGGGTTAATGAAGCAGTATAGATGGTGTTTACCCACTGCGTTGATGATTCATCTCACCTAACTCAATTTTCGTGCAACCACTCGACCCTGTATGCGGCAGGGCTTAGTCTAAATCCCTCTAGTTAATATGGCAATCACCTGGAGGCAGGTGTGCAACAGGGCACTAAGGGTTGTTGGTTACTGAGAATTTGTATGAGATATATATATAAGCGCTGTAATTTATTATGATGTTGTTGCCTTAGTGTGTCCGTGGTGAGCGCCCTATTAGCTAGGAGGGTAATGACTTTGATGGATCTGTGCTTGCACTACGGTGTTAAGTTACGGTATCCTACTTGTGGTGAATGTGTACAACCTCTGCAGAGTATAAAATTTATCTGGATAGACGTGTCCATGGTATATGGACGGGTTATGGTTTGGTTTCACCAACTGGTTGGGTTGGGATGAGTGAGAACATGTGAGTGAGTGTGATTTTGGAAATTGGTTAACTGCTATGTGTTGTAGGAACTGAGGGTTCAGCAGCACTTAAAATTGAAAACAACCTCTTTTTCATAAATACTGTTATATATGGGAAAAATATATCTTTTGCAAAGTTATTTATAAAATAAAACTTGCATGTGTCAAAAGATAGCTTTATGCAAATAACCTCAAGTTTTACCCTTGATATATATCCATATACATATATTGTTATCCCATTCTGTAGGGTAAGGTTGGATTTGCTGAGTACTTTGTACTCACCCTTGCTTTGTTGAACAGAGGAAGATCTGGAGTTTGATCCGGAAGCTGCGTACGAGTAAGGTCGTGTCTGCACCCAACTAAGCCTGTGGCATTAGGATGCATCAGATGGATACGTGGGAGTTTAATTTCTGGGTCCTTTGGACCTGGGCTATGTTCTGGTGTATTATTATTACCATTTTTCTTCATTGCCCTCGTTTGGCAAGACTACTGGACTGAGACTTATCTGTTGTAATAAATATGTTACTAGCCTTCTGGGTCTAGTAATTATATCACATTTGAGTTCCTGTTCAACGGGGACACTTCAGGTGGTATGAGAGCCGTAGTTGGCCGTAGGACGCGACCTTAGACTTTCTAGACCAGTATTTTACATATAAAAGTATTTTACAAAAGTTCTTACTCTCTTCCCTCTATTTCAAAAATATTTACTCTTACCTATTCTCTCTCAGATGGCAGATGAAGGAGTTTGGACTAGCAGCTACTGCCTGAATGTCGAAGGCTTTCCCAAGCGAAGCCGTCTTTCGCCGGTCATCGAGAGCCCAGCGAAGCCGTCTTTCGCTTGATAACCTGAAACATGCAAAATCATATGTGTGAAGTTTGATAGCCACAGCGAAATGTCCACGTCATCTTCGCTGGGCGTCCAAAATATAGCGAAGTCGTCTTCGCCAGTCAATTTGGAACATATGAAAATACGTGAGCGAAGCTGGAGTTACGTGCAGCGGAGTACTTTCGCTGTCTTTGCTGCACATGTTATCGTCTCAAATGTTTATAATGAAACGTTTGTCTTTAAAGTTTAGAAAGGATGTTTGTGTGTCAAAGTTATTCCCCAGCAATCATCATGAGATGACTTGTCATGAATTTACCGCAAAGAAGATGAGAAAAGAAAGTCATAGAGACATGCTAGAATTTACGCCATGAAAGGATGGAACAGAGCTTTTGCCAGTTTTCGAGAGTAAGATGCCTGCATTATAGTTCATTAAAAATAAAGTATAAGGTGTGTTGCTGATCTGGAGGAGATTCTAATCCATCGAAGAAGTCTCTGGCGTCGGCATGAATTTTTTGACGAGGTATTTCTACCGTAACTCTTAAAGCCGCCCGCCATGTGAACTCTAGACCATGCACAATTATGTTTCCCTCGAGCCTCTAATCCGATCATCGAAATCTTTTTTAGCAACTCTGATAATAAAATCTTAACTAACGAGACCAAGCCCTAGCACGGTCCACTACAAAACCCTCGTAAGTCCACTGGACTTTGCCTGCACAGATTATGCCGTGCAGCCCACTGGACTTTGCCGCGAAGCCCTCCCTCCCCATCCAACCCACGGCCTTTCGCATGAGATCCACGTGATCACGTCACCGATTTGGGAAAACTTCAGTGGGTTTCCCCATCGATTTTACCGTGCTTCCTCGCTTCCCTGTTCCCTGCTTCGCGCCTCGCCTCGGCCGGCGTCGCCTCGCTCACGGCGCACCCCACCCCATCCATCCATCCATCCATCCATCCACCGCCTTTTCGCACGATTGCGCTTGCCCGCAATCCCGGGTCGCCACACGCACGCGACGCGAGCCGGCGGCCACCACCACCTCGATGCCACTGCCGGGCTGGAACCCGCTGGCGCCCGTCCTCCAGACCGTCGCCGCCTTCTCCCGCCACTTCCTCATCACCTCCGACGCCGGCGCCGACGACCACCGCCTTCGCCCCCTCCTATCGCTCTCCCTCTCCCCGCCTTCGCCGGCACCGCCGCGGCCGGAGGTCCTGAAGGCAAGTCGTTTTTCTCCGTCCTCCGTTCCGATGTCGTATTCCGCATGGTTTGATGGGGAGGTGATTCGTGAGGGTTTCGAGTGAATGCGCAGGAGAAGGAGAAGGATGCTAAGGAGGCGCCCCTGACGAAGGAGGAGGTCGGCCGAGCCACGTGGATGCTGCTTCACACCATCGCAGCGCAGGTGCTCGATCTATTGCTGATGAGCATAACCAAGCACAAAACTAGCTTAGCATTTGTCCAAATCTGCCAATGCTATTATACTCACGTTATAGAATGATCAAAATACAAGCCGTGGATGGGGAGCAACAATGCTATCCATGTATGATACATAATTCATAGCACATTTATGCTTATTGATTAGTATACTTGTGGGACGTGGGCAGGAACTGAGATTTTTTTTATTTAAATTTCTTTTGGATCTCATCGACTATGTGACTTGCTTTCAGTTCCCTGACGAACCCACGAGGCAGCAAAAACGGGATGCAAAGGAGTTGGTAAGCACGAGAGACAACCCTATTAACTTTCTATAGAATCTGAGTACTTGAACTTTGGGAAGCCAAAATATTGTTGGGAAGAGGTTTGAAGAGTAATTTATATACTCTCATGGATTAGTACTAGATATCACAGTTTGTAAATGTGGAAATGCTGCTAGCTACATCCTGAAAATTATAGAGAATGTTTCATGATCTGAGTACATTTATAAAATCCTCCAAGGGTGACACTCTAATCCTTTATGATCTTTCTTATGTAGGGTGCACATGGTTTACATGATTCTGATGGCACATTTAGAAAAAAAAAAGAATCATAAGCTATGTATTACCAGACTACCATTAAATCCATCAGGAATTGAAAGCTGGAAACATTTTCTAGGAGGGACAGGATCACCAGAGTAATTAGATATTAGCACTGCCACAAAACCAATGGAAACATGTTTTTTCCCTGAAAATTTCTACCTTCTCTATGTCACAATGTTTTTGTTGTTTGATTGCTTGATACGCACACAAAAATAACATTACTGCTGGCTGCATGCTCAGATGCATATAATCTCGAGACTATATCCTTGCAAAGAATGTGCTGATCACTTCAAGGAAGTTTTGAAGTAAGCATTGCTCACCAACAACTTGGATAAATACTAGCAATATCTATTTTAATAGCTTGATTACTTGATGCTTCTTTGTGTTATATAGTAATTTACAAGTTTATTCTCTCTTTGAAGTGGTAAAAAACCTTGATAGTTTTCTGCTTTATAATATGATCTAAAAATATCACGTGATAGCTGTGAACTCTTGCTACTTTCTGCCGTATGAAATCTGTGCCTTAATCTTAGTTTCTGGTGCTCTAAAGTCATGGATTTGGCTTGTACACTGTACACCTATTCATTCTATGTTTACACAGTTTTGTCCATATGATGCACACGATGATTAAACTCTTTATGTTCTCTTATATCTATAGGTGACATAAATATAACAATGAATTGAAATGACCCTTGGTGTTTATATTTATGATATGAATGCCCATGTTGTGAATATCTGAGATGTAAACATGGCTGAGTTTTGTGTTATTTTATCTTAATTTTTGGTTATCTGAAGGTTTATGAGAGGACAGCCATCTCAGTCATCAAGCTAAATATATTACAGTTCAGTGATAGCAATAATTCTTGAACACTAAACTGACCTAACTGTGTTGTATTTTTGTAGAGAAAATCCTGTGCAGGCAGGATCTCAGGCTGAATTCTCCCAGTGGTTATGTTACGTGCACAACGTGGTTAATCGAAGGTGAGTCCATATAGTCAGCTTTGTGCAGTTGCTTATTGTTGCTGCCTCTGAAATCATCTAAGGCATTGTAGCATTGAACCTGTTTATATAGAATCATAGAAAAAGTAAGGTCTCAGGGCCAAAAAGAGGAAAACTGACGCACACCCTTTTACTCCTACAATTATGGGTATGTCAGTATATGTTTAAGTGTAGATGTTTCCATTCTGATACCATGATTTGCAGAATCTTGAGCTTCTTGAATCCCCTGATGAGCCTGTTCTCGTGTGTTTCCTATTTGAGTGGTCTTTTTTTTTTTTCTTTGCAGCCTTGGGAAGCCAATATTTCCCTGCCAAAGAGTAACTGGACGATGGGGTAAGCTCGATTGCCCTGAGCGGACGTGTGATCTAGAAGGCAGCATCGACATGCCAAACCGATGACATGGCCAAGAAATCGCTTGAACTTTCTACCCCATAGATGATTTCTGTACCACTAATTGATGAGCAGTTGAGCAATACCAGGGAGATAAGAACGAGAATTCAGGACTCCTTGCTGACATAGCAGGGCGTCCATATGCTTCTGTATCCTTTGGCGTTGGACCATTGTAAGTAAAAAGATATGAATGTCTCTTGATATTTGTACTCTGTCTATGCCCTTGTCTGATGCTTTCTCTATGTGCCAAACCATACCCCATACCAGTCCGTGCAGATTTTCAATTTTGTGCAACCGTATGTCTGAGCAGTTTTTATATGATATCACAGGAGTCAGAAGTGAGGTGTCTGTCCTCCTTTCTACATGAATTTCTGTACATACAAAATCACAAGAGTCAGAAGTGTAGTCCTTTCAACAGAAAATTCTGTAAAATAGGATGCTGAGGACACTTCTGCAACTGCCGAAATTAGTAATTGGTAATAGGTAAAAAAAGGAAAGCGACAGCCGAAATCAGAAAGTGAGGACCAACTAGACCTGCAGGCTGCAGCTGCAAGCATGGCCATCAATGCGTGCAAGTGCCGGGCGAGGGTGGAATGCATGGAGGCCACCTTCCTCGCTTTACCCGGCCATTTTTCTGCAGCTCCTCGTTGTTGACGATGACATATGCCCTGTTCGCTTGGTCGTGTGCTGGCTGGCTGGTTCTGGGTGCTGCTGATTTTTTGTAAGAGAAAAATACTGTTGAATGGCTGGCTGGTTTGGCTGATAAGTCCAAACGAACAGGCTGATAAATTCTGGTCTTATCACATTATTTTTAAAATCCGCATGCTGACATCTAGCAGTAATGCGAGTGGAGTTGCATCACGCATGGACGTGTCTCCCTATCTTAAGAAGAGGAGCTGCAGGAAGCAAAAGGAAAACGAAGCACAGCCGTAGAAGCATTTCAAGCTTTGGGAGGAGTGTGCTTGCGCAGCGGTAAGAGATGAAGCGTCCCTCTGTGCTGATTTTGCTGATATTCGCATTTGTTGGAGGAAATCTGCTCATGGGCATCGCTTCTAACGCAAGAAGCGCCAAGAACTCCACAGGTACACGTACATGCAACAGATAATCTATCTCCGGTCCGGCAATTTTCCTGTTTTCCCTCCTAATCACTTTGTTCGTGCGCCTCCTGTCTCTTTCTTCTCATCAGTTCTCTGGAGCCGAGCCAAGAGTGGCAGTTCTATGGTTCAAAAAAAAAAAGAGTGACAGTTCTAGCTAGGCTTGTAGCTTGAGCAATTGTCTCTCCTGCGTTCAAGGTGCTCAAATTTTGAATGAAAACCGACACTATACTCAGAGCTAGAAAGAAAAGAAGAAGATGACGACCAATCATCGGCTGATATTGATAGCCAGCAAGATAATGTGAAGGGTAGTTCTTCCCTTCTCTTTTGAGTGGTTTTCTCTTCAAGCAAGAATACCACTGTAAAAGGTCTCCAAAAGTTGCCTCCATGAGACCATGAGCCCTGTAGTATCTTTTTTTACAAAGCATTGTACACGCCCATATACGTGTACGTAGTAATTTAATTGCCTTAGGAGTTCACTTTACCAATTTCTATTTACTGAGCAAACAATATGCACTTCATCCATTCTAATTTCTATCGTTTTAGCTTTTCTAACACATAACTTTATCATATATATTTAGACATATCATATATCTAGGTGTATAGTAAAAACTAGTATGTACATGAAAAACCTAAAACAGTGTATAATTTGGAACGAATTAGCATAATTCCATTTTTTTTGAAAGATCTGGCTGGGCCGGCTTTTATATATTAATAAGAAGGGAGCAGATTCTTGCGCCAGAGACTCAGTACAACACAAAACCTTATTTGGCAAGGATTACCGGATAAGGCGTGAAGACTAAGGGATTACTCGCAACTGGAGAGACAACAAGTAAAAGAAAGAACTAATCCCTATTACTCATCTTCGTCTTCGTCTTCATCTTCAGCTCCAACTAACATGGCGCTTCTCAATGCCGCTAGGGGGGCATTCACATATGGAGGAGGTGATCCTTTGTAGCTCTCAAGGTACAGTTTAATAGCCTCATCTCCAGTTGGTTCAACAGGACCCCCGAGGTCAAGCATTTCCTTGCGGTGTTGTGCCCTCTGTGACACTGGCAATACGCAAGGTCTTGCAGCCTGTCTTGCGCTACGCCGTTGTGCTGACATGACCTTCGGACGGCGCCTACCTTTTGCCGGTGTATACGAAAATAAAAGACTTTGGTGCCCGTCTCTAAAAGTAGGATGAGATTTGGCACGGTGCAGTT
>CM041629.1:9748196-9997250 GCA_023333625.1 Bothriochloa decipiens | reverse complement strand
ACTCCGACACTGTGGATTTCCCTTCGCGGAAATCAAGGTCGTTTCACACAGTGCCACCTTAGCTAGCTCCGCCTACCACCCACCCATATTCGTACTCGAGGACCAGAAATGAATTCAGAATTTCAGACTCATCTTCCTTTTGGTGTATATACCTGGATTTGCTTCAGCTTCTTTCTTCCCACCAGTGCAACAGTCAATACCAATAACAAATCCCTTCAGTCCCATGAGCTTGGCTAGAATTGAAACCCAACACAAGCCACCAACATAAACAGAAAACAAAGAGGGAAAATTATACTGATGTTATCAGTGGATTGCTGCACAGTATTAGAGAGAGCAGCAAACTGAACAGCCTTTTAACTGAATACCAGAAGAATATTCAGCAGTGCCAAATTGAACACGTAGAGTGCATATCTCTGTGAAAAGCGCAGACCCAACCTCCAGGAATTCCTCTGAATGTCTTCTAGGAATTCCTTGCCTCATGTAAAAGTACTCAAAAGTAACATGCACACTCATTAGCATAAGCGATTTCTAGCTGTTTGGTATCAGGGATGACGACCAACATATGAACCAACAGTGTTATTACAAAACAAAAGCCCGACAAGCCACCTGCGGAATCGAATATGGCAGGAAGACATTTCAACAAAAGGTGAATACTAGTTTGACCCCAGGCACAAATATACATACAAAGATATCTCCCACTTTCTTCTCACAAATTATCTTTGGTTAACATGACAGTGCTTCAAAACAGCTAAATTGTTTAGGGATATTTAGTTTCACACAAATCTGAAAGGGAGAAATTCTGAATAGCACTCATAGTTGCTATACAAAAAGCTTACAGTAACAGTAGGGTAAGGTGGCCAAATTTAGCGATTTTTTACTGAACTTATCCTCCTGCTGAGTCAGGATCACATGAGCAGTGGCCCACTGCTCAAGTTTGTATGAACCAGAGGTTCTTCGAAAACTTAATTCATCAATATCAAGACAAAAGCATCATACTATATCTTAGTGTAGGCAGTAGGCTTATACATATATTAAGTAAAGACGCGAAGGCCCCAAATTTCTAGCAGGATCAGAACCAGAGCTCATGCATTAGTTGGAAAGAATAGAACTTTGTCATATACAGGAATTTAAGATGGACAACAAACTGAAACTGTAGTGTGGATTCTTAACAATCCACAGCCGTCCTGCAGACCTGGGCCAGCAGCTACAGCTACAGAAAACAGGTGTCTTAACAGACATCTCTAATGAAGGCATAACTGCAGAATTAAGGTGGGACAATTCAAACATGCACCAGCTTGAACTGATAACTCCAATGGCAGACGAGACAGACATATATTATTGCAACTTTGCAAGCAAACAACAATTCCTGATACATGTATCAGAGGGTACAAGAGGATGGAGACTTTTATTCCACACTGAGGAGGTAGTATCTAGCCCACTGCGCGTGGGTGCGCTCCAGCCGCAAGCGGCAATCGGCCCGACGGCGACGCATTCTCTCCCGGAGCTCGGGATTCTTAATACCGTCGCACCGGTGCTCTGAAAAGGCGGCGGGCATCTTGGGAGGCCACGGCATCGCCATGAGCTTCTTGCAGTCGTCCTCCTCCAGCCTGACGACCGTCCTCACCATCTTCCCCGTCGGCACGTACATGATCCTGCAGCTATCCTCGGCGCTTACCGTGGGGATCTTCGCCGCCGGCACGTACCTCGCCCGGATGATGTCCTCGGCGCATATCGTAGGGGTGTCGGCGCTCGCCGGCGAATCCATCGGTCCAAATATCTCTAAGATGTTGAGCCAGACTTCCTCCTCTGTCGAAGGCTGCAAAGGCGCCTTCTCCTCGTCCATGGTGCGCGGTGCGCGTGGTGCGGCGGCGCCGGCGGCTTGGGCACTTGTGGGGTACGGACGACAACGGTAGGAGGGTTGGGAGTGGGCCGATAATTTATTTGGCAGGACAGCCCATGGGCTATGCCACGATCTGATCGGATTCGCCCTCGCGTCTCATCAGCCTCCGACTCCAATTCCAAGTCCTCTGGCGGTCGGGGGCACACTGGCCTCAGCTCGGTCTCGGAATCTCGGGTGCGGATCCCCACAACCACGAGCTCCGTTAATAAACCACCGCTTCCTCCCAACCCCAATCCTCCCGACAACCCACACATCCCTGTGACCCTGTCGCCGGCTTGCCGCCGCCGTCGCATCGCAGCCGCCGCTTCCGCTGCCAAGGAGACACGCCATCAGTCGAGAGATTTTCAGCAATGGTGAGACACGATGCTCCTCCTCTTTCCCATCTAGGGATCGTGGTTCGATCCACTGATTTCTCTCGTCTTACCCTTGTATTGTCCATGTCCTAGGCAGCGCTTACCTTGCCGGAGATCAATGAGGCCCTCGCCGTTTGCTACGAAGATCTGGTCGAGTGTCACGATGTGCTCAAGGAGGGCCAGTTCTACGGCTATGAAGTTGCTAGTAAGATCGCGTTTTATTCCTCACTCCTCGCCAATTCAGGTTTTCTTACGTGTTGTGCTCAGTCATTTTATATGCAATTTCAGACCAACACAACAGAAATCTTCTCGCCCTTCTCGATGAGGCCAAGAGCATGAGGCGGGCCGTCGTCGCATTACACGGAACGCCGCTCCGGTACCCTCCCCAGATTGGTTTCCTTTTCGAGTCCGGCATTCATCGTCCAAAGGCGCCCCCCACATGGTGATTTCGGATTCCTCAGTTGATCTAGGAATTCTTGGTATGATGTAGTGTTTCTCAGTATCATGATTGAGGTCATGTTTGGAACGCCGGAATTTTTACATGTTTCTGCTTTTTTCCGTAAAAATGAACTGAATCCCATGAAGGTCTTGCGCAAAAATCTTGTGTTCCAAACAGACTCTTGGTGTACTTTCTTATGTATCGACTATCGAAGTTTTGGTATGTTACTCACTCTGCATTCTAATTGCTGCAGGAGTTGGGGCTGACACTTTTGGGAGCTTAGAACATGAAGATCGCTGTGGTTAAACATGTCTACGCTGTGAACTTTCTTTCTATATTGTAATGATGCTGCCAGATGGCGATTCTGTGGTGATATGGGCAGTTTAATTGAAACTCAATGCTCTGGTTTTGGTACCTGATCGAAGTGCTTTAAATCTTCGTTGTGACTGATGATGCTATGTTCCTTAATTACGATATGGGCTGCCAGATCGAAGCTTGTTCCGTTCCTTATGGAAATCCATTGTGTTGCGTCTGTCTTTTTCTTCTTCTGCTAGTCCTCTAGTCTAGATATAAACTACAGTACATAGTTAGATTCATGTTCACCAACTTAACAGAAATGTAAAGTTGCCAAAAAAACTGAAGTGTATGCTTAACATCAAACATTTATACTTAGCTTGTTTACTATGCAGAATAGTTGTGCTGCTTCTTTTTAACAACATACATTAATTTGTGTATCATGTTTGTTGTAGATTAGCGTAACTTAGATTCTTGTTGAATTTCCATCTGTTTCATGTCAGGTTTACTTATATCGGTCTGTTTGTCTTGGTTAAGTACTTTCGGTTGTGGTCTTATGCAAGGTAGAATCTACTTGTACACCTATTATTCTTGTCCTCCTAAGGCCAGTCTCAATGCTTAGTTTCATTACACGGTTTTCAAAACACCACATCAGCCGGAGTGAGACGAAACAATGAATGAAACTAGCCTTCACAGTGCTTAGTTTCATTTCACCAATTCCAAAACTAAGTAAAGCATTTAAGTGCTCTAAAATGATGGGATCATATGCTCCAATTGCCCGTGTAGCCATTGACACACAAAAGCAAGATTTCCATGAAGAAAGTACAGTTGTAGCCATAGATGTAGCAATTTCACATTCACATTCAGATCAAGAAAGTGCACATTGACATTCAGAAATAGTAGAGGATGGGCACTCGGCCTCTCACTGAAGATAATTTTTCATTGTAGTAGTTCAGATTTCAGAAAGTATATTAGTCTAAAAGTGAAGTTGAACCAAAACATCTGTTAAGAAAGAATTCGGCATTCACTAGTTCAGGTTCAAGCTCATTCATATGAATCATATTTAGGAAACCACCTGGCGGATAGATCCCAAAGTTTTCACACAATCAAACTGTAATGTAGTAAATATTTTTCTTGGCTGCTATGTGCATCAACATGTACAGATGGAAAGCAACTAAACTATTTTAACTTGCAAGATTGTAAATCAACTTGTAAAGTTGAAAATGGATCTGCATACTAGTTACAATGCCTACTGGACAACAGAGACGCTACTTCATTTACCACAAAGACCATACAAATCAACTGCAGTGAGCTATGGAAATCAATTTGCATGATTCAATATCACTTGCACGGATCGAAATCAAATGTACCATGAATTTGAGCCATCAGCAAGGTTTCCATGAAGAGATGCAAAATTTAGGGGTATGTCGCACCATCCTGCTCCTTACAGCAGGGGACGAACTAGGCACATCAGAGGCAGGCGTCTACGTGGTAGGGGTGGGAGTAAGCGCTGCAGCCATGGCAGTCGGTGCAGTCGGTGCATCTGGGAAGGAAATCGGCGGCGGCGGTCGAGGAACTGATGGCAGCGCAAGCGACCAACCTGGAGGTGGTAATTCCAAGCCGGCGTGCCTTCGCTCCTCTGCCGGGTGTGCGTCGCCCAGAATCGTTCGCCGGCGGCGGATCCATGGTGACTGGATCTCGCGCCGTGCCATAGCTTCGGCTCTGGTCCGCGCAAACGGCGAACGGAGGACGGCGAACGACAGACGGCGGATGGCAGATAGGGCGGCAAGGATGGCGAAGGGGGCCGGCAAGCGGGAAGGTTCTTGGTTGCACGGGAGATGGCGAGGATGGCGCGGCTCCGCCAACACCGCACGGGATCAGAGATGATGAAACGAATCGCCTCAGTGCTCGTTTCACCCGGTTACCGTTGGAAACAACGCTACATCGTTTCACCAGGATGAAACGATTCCCCTCTCTCCTTTCCATTTTATGTAAAAATTCCTTCTATGCTGATATGTCACTGTATTAAATGTACATGAAACGTCCATAAAATGCCCATTAAAACTAGCCATTAAAACTAGCCTAAGGCCTTGTTTCTTGTGGTCTTAAGGGGTCAAGTCTCGTTATCCAGTGTGATATGGATAGCCTACAGCTGCAGGTATGTGCCTGCCTCACTGAATGTTGCATGGATTTGCCTCCTGGTATGTGTTTGTCTTCCTAGTTCCGATCAGTGACGTTGCAGCTGGGCACAATGTTTCTAGAATCTATATTCTTTTGCTATTGCATAGTCTATTAAAATAAGGTAATAGCATTTAGATTATTTACTAGAAACAATCTAACGCCGCTTATGGCCGTTGGATGTGCCCATTGTATTATTGAATTTGGTGGTTAGGTAGCTATGCATTGTTACTATATATAAGTGCATGTTTATATATTTATATGTATGGTATAAATTAGGGTTAAATATATTTTACGTTGTCTGTGTATATTTGTTTCAAATATTTATATGTGTGGTGTCATGTAGTCGTATATGTGAATGTACGAAATATCATGTGCCATAGACAATGTAGTATTATGCTACATAAATGTATGTACATATTATTTATATTCGAGCATTTGTAGTATGGGTTAGCATTAAATAAAAGAATCAGAAAACAAAGATTATGAAATAGGGTATGAAATTTTAAGATTTTATTTTACATTTCTTTATTACAGGAGTTAGAGCTAACGCAAAGGAGATATTGTAAGTTCACATGGGATATGAACAACAACTTAATCAGTGGCATAAAATTATGGATCTATAATTATACCAAATAAAATATATTAAACCATTTGATATTTTAAGTTTTATGCATAGATATAGTTATGAGAAACTCAACAAAACTGGTTTGATATTTTTTGGATTTTTTTGTGATTTTGCATGAATTTTAAAAGGTCTCTGATTTTAAAAAGAAAAGAAAAAATGTAGAAAAGCAAAACAGACTTATGGGCTGGCTTTTGGCCCATTCCAGGCAGGCTGGCCCAGCAAAGGGAAAAGTAGTCCGGCCCATGAATGTCCTGGACGGTGGTGGATTTTGGCAAAGGTCGAGGGTTTTTTTGCAAGAAAATATGAGAGAGGCAGCTGGACGACGGGTTCTATTTCACTGAAGCTGGAGGGCTTTTTTGAAAAATGTCTGAGGCCTGCCTCGTCTCGGTCGTCCGTCCGCCGATCGGACGGCCGAGACGAGGCCGCGACGTGGCCACGCCTGGGAGCCAGCTTTTGTTCCAGCTTTCGTATTCGTATTCGTATAGGGAAGATTAGACAGCGATGTGTGTAAAAAAAAGTTTCACAAGCAGTGGCTAGGCCTAGCTGCGCCATTTGCTCTGGCTACGCTGCGTACTTCAGTTTAAACTTCCGAATGCTCTCCCTTTGAGGATTTCCAGACATTTTATGTTTTTATTTAATGTGAGCAGAAAAAACCTAAAGGCCCAGCCCAAGTATGGCACAAGTTTTTTTTTTTTTTTTCCTTTGTGCAACCCAAGCAAGGCAAAGTGAATGCCGCGTACCATCCAGATCAAAGCTAGGTCGCGGGCCCGCGGCTGATCACAGATGACCGCCCCGCGTCCGCGTCCGCGTGAACCCTTGCCGAAAACGGAAAGGACTCAGCTGTAGCCTGTAATCAACCGAGCGTTCGAGTCCAACGCTCGATCTCTCCCGTTCCTTTCCCCTCCACCAAAACCCCAGTTCGTTCCCCAACTCCACTGTGCTTCTCTCCTCGCAAAACCCTCGTCAAGGGCCAGCTAGCAGCACCTACAGCCCGCGATCAAGCCGATCGTAGCCATGAAGTCCGCCGCCGACCGCCGCAATCCGGTGCTGTCCGCCTCCGCCATCGTCGCGGACAAGGAGCGCGGGCGCCACGAGCTCCAGATCGACGCCAGTACCCTCTACGCCGACGCACCCGTCGGAGCAGGGGGACGCCTCTCGTCCTCGCCGTTCACCGTGGGAGGCCCCAACGGGGACTCCGCGCCGAAGAAGGGGTACGTGTCTGTCTTTCTCTTCCTCGACGAGGACGTCGCCAAGCCGGTGACGGCGCGGTTCCGACTCACACTCGTGGCCGAGACGCGGACTCTCTTCTTCATCCACCGCAAGCAAGACCTGACCTCCAGACCAGAGCTGCAGCACGATTTCTTAAGCCGGACAACTTGGGGGTACCCCAAGTTCGACCGGAGGGAGAGCCTGGCCACGCGGGTCCGCCGCGGGGGCGACCGGTTCACCGTCAGGTGCGACGTCGTCGTCGTCAACGGCTTCCGCACGGAGGAGGCGACGCCAGCGGCCTCGGCCACCATTCCCCCGTCCGACCTGCACAAGCACCTCGGCGACCTCCTCCAGAGCGGGAGGGGCGCCGACGTCGTGTTCGAGGTCGGCGGCGAGACGTTCGCCGCGCACCGGTGCGTGCTCGCGGCCCGGTCGTCGGTCATCAGCGCGGAACTCCTGGGCGGTGGCGCCGTGGCTGCCGGTGCTATACGCGTGGACGGCGTGGATCCGCTGGCGTTCAGTGCCCTGCTCCGCTACGCCTACACCGACTCGCTGCCGGAGATGGACAAAGACGAGGAAGATGCCGTGCTCCGGAACCTGCTCGCCGCCGCCAACAGGTACTACATTCATAGGCAGAAGCTGATCTGCGAGGACAAGCTGTGCAGGCTCGTTGACGTGGGCACGGTCCACACCACGCTGGAGTTAGCTGAGCAGCATCACTGCGATAAGCTGAAGGAGGCTTGCTTTCAGTTCCTCGGTGCTCCCGGGAACCTGCGGGCCGCCATGGGCACTCGTGGTCAGTAACGTCTGTCCTAACGCCAAGTGTCATTTGCCTCTGAATGTTTTAGTCAGTTAGTGGCAGCTATGACTGCCGAGTGATCAGGATTCAGGAATGACTTTGTTATGATGTAGGCATGTAGCTATGCTGACTCAATATCTATTAGACATATCTGGTTGTTCCAATTTCGAATTAGCTGACTACAACCTCGCATTGCTGAACCTGTTTTCTAATATATGCTGTCAGATATTTGGTTACGTCTGAGTCAGTCTTATTGTTAGAGAATGGAATAGTTCTGGCCTCTATGACGCTCCATCTATCTTAGGGCCCGTTCAGTTACAGTGGAACGAGCCTAGGAATTATTCCAACTGATGAAGCTTATACAAATTTAGCTAGCATTCCAGATTGGAATTTTCCCAGGTAGTCATCCCAGGGGAAACGAACTGAGGCCTTATAGAGATGCAAAACACTGGGATAGCAATTGCAGTCTAATGCATGACTCTGTTTTAGTGTTTTGGTCTCTGTTTCCTTTGCATATCATAGTCACATCTCTGAAACAGGTATAGGGGGTTGTTTGTTCGATTGGAACAGAAGTGGTTTAAATAATACATTCAGATGTAGCTAGCTTTGCCTCTAGACAAACAAACAACTAAACAAATGAACTTTTACGTTGCGTTGATCACATGCTGATTCTTTTATTGCTGCTTTGCCTTAGAAACTACGAATGCTTAGTTTCAGACTTTCATTTGAGGACGACTCTATATACGAATACGTATCAGTGTTCTCAACCTGCAACATGTGTTGAAATGAAAAGCGTCTCTGATGAACAAGTGACAATGCAGTGCCGTCAGGCGGCAGTTTTGATTGTGATAAATCAAGTTTCCATTTGAGTCTCTGTTCTGATCCATTCAAGTCAATTACTCATTTTTACTAGCTACGGGAAAATAGATATAAAAAGGGCATGATTATATTACCTATCCTGAACTAGTCATATAGGGGCATGATAACTGATATCATGTTAAAATGTAGATGTTACTAGCCACCTATATGATGCAATCTTCCAGTTCCACAAAGCTGGTTGTTAGGATTTCCAGGGTTGCTTTTAACTTAAGCTCGGACAAGCAGAACAAACTAATGGCGATGGTTTCCATTAGTGGCATCTTCCTTTCAAGCTTTTCTCAATTGTCGTCCCACTGACAAAGACACACCACACGATGCCACATATACATATTTTTTCATAAAAAAAAAAATCTTGGTGGGATTTGTTCTACGATAAATTTCACTATTCCGCCAATCAAAAATTAGTATATGCCAAAAGCAAATTTGACCAAACTGAACTTTGTGCCGAAAAAGTACGTTTCTACACAAAGACTCCATTTAGGTAGAAAGAAAGTGTATCCCAAGTCTAAAGGAAGTAGAATGAACATGTAGAATACCTCATCTTGAGCTTAGAAAAATACATTGATGTCCACATGCTGAGAAAAAGAATCATAATATTATCATCAACTTGGATAAAGCTAGAATGACATGAGACCTAATCACCAAGCATCACTTGCAACAACTCTGATTATCATCATGACATGTATGTTCCTTCTGTCTCAAGGTATAACACCATTAGCATTCCAGTTAGACCGACACACACTATGCATTACAGAATCTTTAAACCATGAAGCATGCAATCGGTAATCAGTTATCACTAGGGAGTGGGACATAATTACCTCTCCACTGACAACCTCCATCAGAATTCAGGACTGAAGAGTGAATCAGAACTTTTTCAGAAGGCTCTCTTGGGTTCTGGTGGTAACTGACCAAATTTTGTGTTATTGGTGACCCGTACATTCATTGATGGATCTATTACTACTAACTAACTGGCTAACTATCATTATTATCAGACAACACTGATGGCTGAGCACCGATGTTAAAACTCAGCAATCAGCAGTCGCTGCTGGGTGACACCTCAGCTAATGCTGACGCTTGTCAAAGTGAGAGCCTGATGGTTTTGCTGTTGTTTCATTCAACAGTGTTCTTAGTACCTGGATGCAGTCACATATGTTGTTAAGAAGCTGTTGTTGCAGTGAACAGTTTATCTTTTTTCAGAAAATAGATGTGTCCACTGATCGCCTGCTGTACTATACTATATGTAGACATTTCCCCAACAGCTATAGTTACATCGGCCTATCAGACCTTGAGTCCAAAGTAGTTTCTTGATCGTAGATCCTTTGCACGATGCATCATTTTAAATAGCACCATCCTGCATCTTGAAATGAAGTCTGTTTTAACTCTCATGTTCATGCTTGTCCATCCAAATCCTTGTAGACTATGAATTCCGGTATCCATAAAGGAAATGTACTGCAAATCTGTGACCAACATTTCTTCCTTTTCAACAAGGACCTACCTAACCATCTTCTCAAGGCTGTATTATTCCATTTAGCGGAGCTTTCAAAGAGAAAAGTGGATTCAGCTTTGACAAATTCCTAAGTTTCAGATGAGAATAGATTTCAATACAAGTCAAGCACTACAAACAAGGTCTACTTTCCTTGGGCCATATGTGAAGCAACTGCATTTTGGATTCTTTGAGTGGTCCATTTCCAGTATATAAGCAAAGATTATTTTCAGGACTATGGAATGGATACTTCCTTCCTTGCCATTAAGTATGGGCTTAACCAAACAACTAAGTCGAGTAATGATCTCAACAAACTGGAGCATTGAGTTCCAAGCTTGTCGAACTTTACTTTGTGCTGTCTTAAAATTAAACTGTAACACTACCATCCTTTGTGACTTGTACGCATGGGGCATGGCAAACACAGAGCGTCAAGCAACGATGAAGCCTTTCGTCTCCAAGGATACAAGAGGAATAATGCAATGAACGTAGCTGCAAGCAAGGTGTATGTTTCGCAGAAGGAAGCTGATGAACATGAACTCGTGGATAAGGTCAGCAAGAGCCTGCATGTCAGTAACTCTGTATACGGACATACAGAGAAGAGTCAAGTTCCGCTTACACGCTTAGCTGTTGCCAATTGAGATTGCAAATTGTTGCCCTCGTCTGAAAGTTTGTGCGCATAGCTGTTGCCACACAGCAAATGGTGATGCTCCTTATCTGAAAGTCACTCGCATTCTTCGTAGTCACGCCGTGCTGATGCAAAGGCATACGCATCATAATGCATAAACAATTATTCCTACCGTGCACAGCTAGCTTAGCATAGCAGCTCGAGTATGATTGCACTGCACATACATCCCACAATCTCTCTCTCTCTTTTTCTCTGTAGTATTCAGCCTGTAAAGATATGGTACTCAAGTTCTCTTTTTCTTTCCCTGTATGCCACTTCTTCTGCGTGATAGTACATAGTGATTAAAAAAAAAGGAGATCTAGTTTGTTAAGAGTGAGAGAGTCTGTTAGACGAGTACATCAAACTTGAATGCTCACGTTCAGTGAACGGTACCTGGCTACGGTTCAGCGTAGCATTTTCTGTAGCAAGAGGCAATCCGTCAGTACAGTACCTCAAACTGAACTTACCAGTTACTACTATCCCGGTACTATCCCAGCTTCTTCAATGTTCTTGTGCTGGCACTGATCAAATTCAGTACAAAGTCACATGCTGTAACACTATTATGATTCCAGATCAGCTTTAGTCATTTAAACTACTGTGACACTAGATAAAAGACTACAAATCTTCATGAACCCTCAACAGTGCAATGGTCCAGCTCTTCTAAGATGCTGTCACTTTTGAGGTCTGCAACAGCAGCAGCAGCAGCACAGATACCGGCCCTTTGGGCACATGCACTAGCACATGGCTAAATGCCAAAGGGGTTCTGTATTTGCAAACTAAAACATAGGTTTTTAGGAAAGTAGATACGCTGTTACTGCATACAGTTTGTAAATGAACAGAGATACTAATGTGACCCCAAGACTGAATGAATTGATTAAAGGCATACTAAAAAGGATACTAGTAGAACCTCCTTAGAGGACAAGGAAAAAGGCAGTATTGTGCAGCAGAGAGGGGAGGGAACAGTGTGGGGCCTCACAAAGCTTAATCTGCAAATAATGGTCGCCTTTAAGGGCCCCTAAAGCTGACGCTTGCTGGGTTTTGGAGCCTCATTTGTGAGGTTCGGTGGATTATACGGGCAGGGCAGGGAGGTTGGACGACTGCAGCTGCCGCCGAGCTGCTCCTGCCGCTTCTGGTTCCGGTCGCCAGCCAACTCATCAGGTACCGTGCTGAAACCTTTGCACCTCTGAAAGTTCAGATTTGCTTTCTACTACTGTGGCGGTTTGGGTTCTGATTCGGTTTCTTTCGGAGACTTAGGATGCTCGATCTTGCGAGCTTTCGAAATTGCCTTTGCTTCTCCTTGCTCCTTTTTTCTACCTTTTATTTTATTTAAGGAGCCTCTCTGAATATATCAGCTTATCAGTTAACTGGATACAACGCATTTGAGTTGTATATAAGCTGTCAGCAAGATGCAGCTCTACTCTTGACCTTTTTCTGGTTGACGAGTATGTATGGCCCTCGCAAAGCGATCATACGCCCAGAGTCACTTTTATTTGAGGAGATCTCATTTTTAGCTTTCTCAGTACTCCGTATTGCGCATTCTGATTACAACCAACAGATCAATACTACTCAACCAAAAATTTCTGTTTTTCAGAGCAAATATGGTATTGATAGAAGAGGTAGAGTAGTACCGAGGTTAAATATTCTCCCTCACTCGCATTTCAGATGTGGAATACTATGTAGAATTTGAGGCCTCCTGTCCTGTCCGGATATAGCATATAGTGTACTTGAACAAATAGTTCGTTAACTCACAGAGCATCCAAGAAATCAAACTAGTGGTGACGCCTGATAACCACGTATTCTACAAGAGTACACGTGATGGTTTATGTTCGTCGAGATCGATACATACAGCAGTTGGGGGCCATCGGTGTCAGGTAGGGCGGTGCTTTGGTGCTTTCAGAGAGACGTTGGCGTGTGTGGGTGTGTCCGTGTGTGGTAGCAGTTTATGTGAAGTTTACATACGCGAATCACACACACATAGTAGTGTGTGAGGCACTTACTCATCACCTAGCCACAAAAGCCAAAGATGATACACGAATGAAGTGTCCACGAGAGCTCACGATTGTTGCCGCATCCTTATCACCGGGATCGTTGCTGGTGTCATCATCTTCTTGGGGGGTTTTGGCCCTGTCAGTGATGGTTTCTTTCAAGAATTTTCCAAGACGCTGGAGAGCCGAGACCGAGATTCTGAGACGCTGATCATGTCTGGGGGATGGGATCGGATGGTCTCTCCGACTGCAGGTTGGCCGAAAAAGAAACGAGTGTGTGGTGCGCTTCTCTTGCTGCTCTGTTGTTTTCTGCGTGAGTGATAATTTTGACACACGTGTGATATTTTCAGACTAAGACACAAGCACGCCCAAAGCACATGGTTAGAACCTTATCCTAGCTACAGTACCTGCAAGTGCTGTATATAATACACGCATTGCAAATGAGCACACGTGTTCTGTTGGGACTTGGGACTACTAGGGGCCTGAACCGTAGGCAAACGACACGATCATGGAACTGACGCCTTGCCCTGTCCGATCTCTTGTCCATTGCCTTGCCAAAGGGTGAATGAAGCTATCATTTGGGGGTGGATCTGTTCTTGTCCAATATGAGGGAGAATATGCAATGTTTTATTATGGGTAGTACTGTTACTGTACTTGATGCCTGTCGTCTTTGGTTATGGAATCTTTCTTGGATCATTGTGCTCCTGTACTATTAAGTACACGCTATTGGACGATTCACTCTGCTCTCCGACAAAATTCAGGCCACATGGTTTTTGCATGATCTGTGATCTGAAGGAACTCCGGCAGATAGAGAGGCGTATACGTGCCACGTAGTAGTAGTGTAGTTCCTCCCGGCACATTCGTTGTCGTCATGTTGGGGGGCGATGCGCGACCAAAAGGCCCGGCATTAGGTCAAGCGATAGGTCAATTTGGAGGCAGGCCGACAGAGAGAGCTAACTAGAAGGTGGCTGTGTCCTGCGACCGTGCGATTTCCGTTTCTTCATGAAATCACTCACAGACACAGCTCACCAACGGAAGGGCCCACGCCCAGGTACGTCCGTGGCAGGGCCGGGCGGCACGCATGCCGCGGTTAAACATGAACGGATGCGATGACGACGGAGGAGAAGACAGATCGAGCCGGCGGGGAAGACGGCGAGATAGAAGAATCCTGCCAAGCGTGTAGGTCGGCCCTGGCCGGTGGTCCAAACTCACCGGGGGAGCATGCGGTTTTTGGCCCCGTTTCCCCGTCCGTTGCAGCGACCCATTGCCCCGGTGGCTCGGCGTGCCGTGCAGCTGCTGGCTTTGGCGCATGTCGCCATGCTAGTCCTTGCCGAGGCCATCACTGTAGTACAACATTGGCGAACCACAACCACAATCTCGTCGGCCTGTACTGACTGAGCCATGGTCCAATCCGGCGGCCGGATCCCGTTATGCATGCCCACGTCCTTCGGAGCTTGCTGACCCGTCACTTGTGCGCATGACAGCTGGTGTTCACTGTTCCACTGTAGCCTCAGATGACGCTGACGCTGCAATAGTACTCGGTCTGTCTGTCCGTCCACAGCCCTGAATCCCTCGAAAGCCGAGGATTCTTAATGCCATCTAGCCAGAGGCCCTATATAGCTTTACAGCGCCATCCACGGCAGCTTTTGTATCCGGCAAGCACTGCTGCGGGAGGCCGGGTCGGCCGCGGACGCCGGCGGGGACCAGGATAACGTGGCTGTTAGCGCGGAGACCAGGGAAGAACCCCTCGCCGGAGCCGGACTAGTCTCACACGCAGCCACCGCGCCCGGTCTTCCGGATAAGATCGGCGGCGCCGAAAAAGTCAGTCACCGCTTTGCCGGCTGGCGTGCTCGAGCTGCATCCCATTTCCCAGGTGTGAGCACGAGCACGAGCACTAGTAGCAGCGCGGCGTGCTCGGCTGGGCTGGCGGCTGGCGCGCTCGCTTAATTTCCAGCCTCGCCGCGGGTGCGAGTGCGGGCGCACGGTACGCCGTGAGGGTTTGCTTGGTTTGATAGACAAACAAATTAAACGGTGTGGTTGGGTTGACCTTGTTAGTTATCGCGGCCAGCCGATACTGAGTTACCTGGCTCTGGTAGGAGTAGAGAGTGGTGTAGGTGCGTCGGGTCCAAAGTCCGTTGTCTTTGTCTCTGATCGAGTACGACAGGTCCTCGACTCCAGCGGTCTCTTCATTCTCGGTGTGTTTTAGGTATAAGTTGGAGTACTAATGGTTGCAGCTAGGGCAGTAACATATACTACTCCAATACGAGCAGGCGCCAACCACGTACGTACAGGTTACAAGTGTATATAGTACGTTTGGTTTGGTTTGGTTTGGTTAGAGCTACTGTAGCCGTTTCCGGTGGATGGTGTGTGATGGTGTTTTATTTGAGTTATCACAGTAGTGCACACCGTACCGACACACGCCACCGGCCTTTATTTATCATGTTGATTGATGATCTGAACTCGGCATACGTGACAACCAACTCACACGTACAATAGTGTCGGTGGTATTTTAGAGAATTAATAAGCTAAGCAACACTTTAGTTGCTGAAGCAACCACGCTGTACGTACGTGCTCGTGAGTAGCACCACATACTAAATATACTTATCGTCACGGATACCTAGCGTAGGTCGCAAAACAGCGATCCAGAAACGTACACACGTACGGAGCACCGACGACGATGCCCTCTCAACTCAAGTCTCTCAGCTGCAGAGAAGTGCTCCTTGGAGGCTTCTTGGACTACTCGTACTATACTAATTACAAAAAATGACTTTGACACACACAACTAACTAAGCCTGGGAAACGCGGAGCTGTGTCAACTGCCGGCCGTTCAAGTCACTAGCGATAGCCGAAGCATGTACACACGTACGGACGCACCAGGCGTCTGTCACGTGAAAAACGGGACAACAACCGCGGTAGGGGCGAAAAGAAGGTTGATGACTCGACTCGAGAGGGAACTCTACTGCTACAAGGCTACTCCGCGTCGCGTCGTCTCTACGTCCGGTCGATCTCCACGTCCGCAGACGCCGGCCGGACGGTCTCCGGTGGACGGCGACGCGCGCGCGTACGTGGCCTTGCTTGGCACTTTGGCCGGCCGGACGGTCTTCCCCGTGCTCGCGATCGAGCCACGGGCGGTTCATTCGCGTTTGCGTCGCTGGCGTTGCAGGTGCTGCGACCGCTTGCTTGAACGACACACCGCCGCCCTGCCGCGCGCCCAGGACCGTCCTGCCCCAGTAGTACATGACCAGAGTTTGGTGACCTGTATTTGTCCAACTACACTTACTACCACCACCATCACCTTCATCTTTTGGCCGTCATAGAATACATTGATTGATTGATATACTACTCTACCTACATCACAAAAACTATAATTTTTTAAGTGTTTCTTTGTTAAAAGGTATCTAAAGTTTGTTAAAAGTATTCACCAAACAGTTACAATATGAAAATACATCTAATGACAGATCTACTAATATTTATTTGATATTCTCACCATTCTAAATTATAAAGGTGTTTTGACTTTTCTAGATGCCTAATTTCGTTATATACTAAGATATACACCATGTTTAGATACTCCCTCCGTCCTATAAAGAAAACAATTCTAGCCAGTATCATGTTTTAATATCTTAAGTCCAATCAATTATAGATAAAAGATATTAATATTTATAATATTAAATAAATATTGTTAGATTAATTAAAAATCTATTTTCGTAACAAAATTGATTTAGAACCATAAACGTCAATTCGATTTATTGTTGGTCAAACATGAGCTTTTTTAACTAATATGCAACCTCGGAGAAAGTACATAGAAAAATTATTGTATATTGAAAATTAAAACTAGTTACAATTTGGAAACCAGGCAGTATCATAAATATCGATATTCTTAATTAATAGTTACTTAAATTTAAAATATCTTAACTAGGCATTTTTTTTAGATGAGTGGAGTACAAAGTTCGTTATATCGGCATCAGAATTTAGTAGCAGCAGTGATTAAATCATAGGATTTCACGAAATGCTGAAATTGTGGCTGCTGCCGAATGCTGTTTGGTGTGACAGGATGCTGGCTGGATTAATAACCAACTCGGCGATTTTCTTTTTGTTGCCCATGCATCAAGAACCAAATTTTCTTATATAGCTAGGCAGCCTCCATATATGGTACTTCTTCTGTGGCCATATTCCTGTGACGCAATAATGTGTAGTGCCAGTATCTGCCTTTTTTAGTTAGTGATAAAAACAACTCGACCTGCCGGGCAAGTCACATGGCTATGTGATATATGTATGCGCCAGATTTTTTTTTATATGTAGCGACCGATCTAGAGTTCATAGTTTGGTCAAGAAATTGGCATGTGATTGACGTTTAGCTAGGCCTCATCCATCATCCATGTGGCCTGTTTTTGGTCGGAAAACAAAACTGTCTTGTGGTTCCCCAAACACATCGTCAATAATGTGATTGGTGTGCGCCCTAGACACCCATCACTTGATGAGCATTGCAGCAAATTTAAAATACAATCGGTCAATGTTTGTATTTCAACGCTCTAGCTACCAGAGTCGCAGTTAGCTAATAGACGGAGCTTCGTTGACAAAGACAGTTATATTTTGAGATTCGACCTCTTGTTATTACATCATGACAACCTCATCATCTGGGGCAAATGGTCGAAAAGGCCCTTTTTTCTGAATTATTACTGTTACTCGACAGGCCTCTCTCCTACGATTTGACATCCTCTTACAATCTCAAGCTAGTGGTGCCTGCTGGACCTCACAACACCTCAAGAAAAGCAGGCAGGCATTAGGAAGGTTAGATGCTAAGCAAGCATGCTATTAGGAAAAGAAAGTGCCCGTCTGAGGACGACTCCTTAGCGAGAATACTATAGTCTCCATGAGACCGATCTTGGCAGGCATAACATAACATGACAGAGGCATTATTGTAGGGAGCTAACACGCTGCAAAGTGCAGTTCCAAGCTATTGTTAAAAAAGCTACTGTTTACCTAAAACCAAAGAAAGGGGCGAAAATGACGTTCTTATATATGTGCTGCCTCAATAAATCGTTTGGGTTCTGTCAGATTTAGAGCAAACATAGAATTAAATGGTTGATGCTTATGGCTGTTCATGAAGAAACCAAAACTTTGTGAATTTTATTTCCTTTTCATATACAACACAGTTATCATAATTCTAGCAGCCATGCACGATAACACTTTCTATATTATAAAAAAAGCAACTAACTGGTGAGTGGTAATATATTGCTGACTTTCTAGGGTAGTGATCCTTTCTCATGGGTCAGATAAGCAATCATATTGCAAAGGACTTAATAATTAAAAAAACAGTTATTGCCTATATTAAAGAGATCCCCCAGGACACCCATCTGAGAATTTTGGAGATTCAGTACAAAGGTTCCACCAAAGAAAACTTACCTAATTAAAAGGCCAGCTTTCCCCTGTTTGCCTTTTGTGACCAATCAACGGCTGTTTTATCATTTGTATGTAGAAAAGAGGAGAAGAAATATACTGTATACATAACCATAATTTAGCCTTTCATATATATATATATATTTCAAAACGTAGTCTTGTTGTAGGTCATCTTTTTTCGGAAATGAAATTTTGTTCCTTTTTTTTTTGTGAACATAGTTCATATCACTTTTATGGGTTACATGATACGTACACCAAAGATTTTGTTAAGGGTGTGTAGTTCTGGTGGGTCATCCATCAAGGAAAGGTTGGGTTGTGATTAATGATATGTATATTACTCAATAATTGTGACGTTTAATTTAAGTAAGCTGAGACCCTCAGCAATTGAGATTGCAAGTAGCCATCAGAACCAGACCACATATACATGTGTGGTGCAAGCGCATGAGGTGGACTCGTGTTATCGCCATCGATCAACTCGATCGTGATCCCCAGCGATCGGAAAGTCCAATAAATCCAACTCGCAAATCAGTCCGCTATTTGGTTAGAATCATGCGTGGTGGCTTAACGTATTTAATGACATTCCAAAGACCATATGTTTGATGTTTTATATGGACATGGAGTTATATCGATGTTTCTTTAAAAAAAAATCCCAAAACAAATTGCCCTTCACCACTTTTTGTTCAAGCCTAGAATAGCTACTGTAGTTCAGTAGTGCAAACAATACATTTGCTACTTTAAACTAAGTGATTGTATTGTGGATATGGTTTGAAAAATAAGACGATATTAGCATTTGTTCATTTTTCTCTTCAACAAATTGTGCAGGTGATTTGGCATTTTTTTTACCTTATAATAACCATTATTATTTCTCCAATTTGAGTTTTGTCCCTAACACAAAAATAACGAACTCAGGTTAGTACATGTCTCAAAACAATATTGTATAAATTTTCATATTGGTACAGCCGTACAGGCAATGAATAAACAATGTAAACGTCCCTCCGTTGCTTCAATGACGCCCTAAACTAATAGTACAAGCAGATGACTTAGTTTAGCTAACCTAAACCTACCTAAGCTCTTTAGCTTCCGTAATGTGCTTGTCGTTCAAAACCAAAACCAACCTATACCTATACAATTCCTTTTTTGAACCTAATACCTCGATCAGCTATTGTTCCAGAGCTATTTTTCCTTTCCAATCCACAACAGCACAAACATTATTATTTCTCTGATACTTATATAGCGGATTAAAGTTTGCATATTAATTTCTATCATTTTCAACCCTGTCATAAAACACAAACATAATAACTAACATCAGTACCAGCTCCGGTCACCTAATTTTGACGTTTCAGAGTTTTTTTTTTTGACTTGCACGTAAGTAATTTTATCTTGCTTTCCTGGAATGTCAACTAAAACTTACTGGAGAAAGCAAAACAGAGTCTAGGGAATAATCCAAGTTGGTCATCTTGATTCAACCATATGCACACGTGTTGCTTTCCAATCCTAGAAGCGATAAATTGGCGAGACAGAAACATCATTTCTTTCATGTTTTCTTCTCTGTTAAATTTGTACCCCCCTTGTCAAATCCTATAGCTACCGACTCACTTATCAACTGTTCCTTCAACAACCGTTGCGACCAAATTCACGGTTTTTACATGCTACCCCACTGAGAATGTGTTGCACCAAAATGGCACTGTCAGTCTCACGTCAGTGCAAACATTTTAACAAACTTTTTTTGAAAAAAGAAGAGAGAAAAAATAATGAAGGAAAAAAAAAGTTAAGGCTTACACACACCGCCAGGTCTCACCCTCCCAGGGAGAGTGGGGACAGCGTCATGGCCACACCACACCCACACCCACACCCGGCAGAAGAATCAGCTGCCCAACCCCAAGCAAAGATCCCCGAAACCAAGGCCGTGAGAAAAAATAAACTCGATAAATAGTATTATTTTCGTCTTATTTGATAAATATTGTCCGATCGTAGACCAACTAGGCTCGAAAGATCATCTCGTGATTTTAAACTAAACTATATAATTAGTTATTTTTTTATTTATATTTAATGCTCCATACAAACGGCTAAATATTGATGTGACGGAGAGAGAGTAAATGAATTATAAATTGGCCCGAAGCAAGACACAAAAACGAGCAAAACAACAGCAAAAAGGAGCGAGAGAAAAAATAATAAAAAAATCACGCAAAATCCCCCCACTTCACTCCTCCCCTGCCTGTCCTCCTCTCCTACCCCTCAAACTGTAAACACTGCTTCACCAGTTCGCTGCTGCTGCTTCTCCTGGTGCTCGCAGGCGCGTGCGTCGTCGATCCGGAGGGGCGCCCGCCGCCCGCCGCCGGGAGCGGAGGGCCCGAGCAGGAGCGGGAGCTGGGTCGGCGAATCTGGAGCCCGGGGGACCTGCATTGCAGCGGGACCGCCACCGCGCGTAGCCAGATCTCTCCCCACGTCCGCCCCTGCCGCGGCACCGGCACGGCATGGTGGCTGCTGCGGCGGCGGCCACCGTGCCAGATCCGGCCCACCCCTCGCGCCCGCCGCTCACGCCGGCGCTCGACAAGCCCAACTCCGCCTCCGCCGCCGCAAGGAGGAACTCGCGCTCCAACTCCAGCAAGCCCGTCTCGTCGAGGTACCTGTCCGCTGCCGCCGCCGCGTCGCCGGCCTCCTCCACGTCGTCGTCTTCCTCGGCCTCGTCCCGCCGCTCCCTCTCCGCGCAGCGCACCCGGGCGTCTACTCCGCCGCCGCAGCACTCCAGGTCGCCCACCACCGCCACCGCCACCGCGTCGGCGGCGGCCGCGTCGGCGGCGGCCGCGGCCGCGGCAGCATCCGCCACCGCGACCACGATGCGGAGCCTCTCCGTGTCGTTCCAGGGGGAGTCCTTCTTCTACAAGACGTCGCGCGCGCCGCGGGCCTCGTCGCCGTCCTCACCGGCCGCGCGGCGCGGGCCCACGCCGGAGCGCAGGAAGAGCGTCTCGTCCGTGCCGGAGGCCGAGAACGCGCGGCCGTCGGGACGATGGCCGGCGGCGAAGCCCAAGGCGTCGGACCCGCTCGCGCGCAGCCTCGACTGCAGCCTCGACCGCAAGGACTCCATCCTCGCCGCCGTCCATCTCCTCCGCCGCTCTATGGCCTTCGACTCCACCACGTCACTCTCGCCGTCCGACCCGGCAGTTGCAGCCGCTCCAGACCTCTCCGCGTCCTCCGACACCGACAGCGTCTCGTCTGGTAGCAACTCGGGCGCCGGTGATCCCCCGCGCCGCGGCATCAGCGTACCGGCGAGGTTCTGGCAGGAAACCAACAGCCGCCTGCGCCGGCTTCCAGAGCCTGGGCTGCCGCTACCGTCGTCTGGCCGGAGGTCGTTTTCAGAGAGTCCGATGTCGCCGAGGCTGCCGGGTCGGTCCCCGTCTCCATGCCGTGGGAGCAGGGGTGCCGCCAGTCCATCAAGAGGGCGCAGCGGGGAGGCGTCGCCAAATGGGCATATGGTGCAGGCTCCAGCAAATGCGCCGTCTATCATCAGCTTTGCGGCAGAGGTGAGAAGGGCGAAAAAGGGCGAGAACAGAATCGAGGAGGCACACAGATTGCGGCTGCTGGACAATCGGCATTTGCAGTGGCGATGCATCAACGCTCGGACAGATGCGACGCTTCTGGTGCAGAGCTTCACTGCTGAGGTAAATCAAATCTTGATGTTGATCTTATGTTTATCCATGCATTTACTTTAGGTAAGAGGGAGAGATAAAGTAATAATAGTTAAACTAGAGAGGGATACAAGTAATAGTTACAATAATCAGTTCAATGTAATGTAGTTTGCCTAAACATTTTCTGAAGTCATTGTATTCAATTCATCCTAAACAATACTCGCGGCATGAAACAATATAGATTTTTCTGCCGTTTTCCTCTTTTAGTAACATCGCCATTTGGAAGGCTGTAGGAGCCTGTGAAGAAACTTCATAGTTGGGGACCACAGGACCTGGGCCTTGCCTGCTCTGCTTACAGTTATTGCATGGGAAGATTGGGGCTGGATACCTTGCAACTGTTCTAGTGGAATCTAGAGCAAAATGGATAGGGTTGCGGCACTTCGTTGCTGCTTCCCCGCTGGCTGGCATATTGGGTGAAAATTTGATGGTTATAACTGAGTGTTGATTTGAACCTGCATGGAGCCACATCCACAGTCCATAACATTGACCCTGTCCCTGAAAGCCTGAAGTGTGTACTAAAAGAGAGCAAAAGGAGCTATCAATAGTTTGCTCATTATTTTCTAAGAATGAATTTTGGCAACACGGCAACACTAGGTGCAGATAGTGAGCGATCATGACAAAAACATCCAAGTACGGATGGACCTTCAGCCTGATCATACACAAGTTCCATGCACTAACAGTGCCAAAATAGCAGGCTTAAAGTTTGACTTGGTGATTTTCAGCAGGAAATTGTAAATTGGGGTGTCAGCTGGACATGCATGAGTTTCATTAGAGTAAATGTCTCTAGACATATACTGCATCAACTAGTTGGAAATGCAATATCCTGTCATGCCCACTCTTTTACTCCTTATTGATCTATTTGAACCCGAATATTACCTAAATTCCACTTTTAGTTTGTCATTAGTATAAGTAGTTTATTGTTTCGTGCATACCCATTGCCAGTTTTCTGTACCACTAAGTTATGACAGGGTACTATGCTATTTTGCTACCATAATGCTAGGGAAGCAATCACTATTGCAACTTATGCTAATAACTTGTTGAGTGGGAAGAAGTGGTGCCAAAGCCAGAAGGCCAGACATGCAATGTTACATGGCAGTTATCTGGATTATTTGGTCCCTGGACTAAAAGAAAAGATCTTGTAGAATAATTTCTTGAATAATGGTATTCTATGCACTATCCACAATACAAACCATCAATCTACCTGAGGGACATGTGTTGTGATTACTTGCGTGATTTGAGCCTTTAATGCGTCACAGTGTATTGTCAAAAGTTATGCCAATCTAGTCGCCTGAAGCCCCTCTTCAGTGGAGCGTGTTTACTGCTTACAACTCAATGCCTTGCTAGATTGAACGGTGGTTCATCTCTTGCGGTGAAACATAGTGAAATTATTCAATTTGCTGTGTCGCAAAAGAATGGATTAAATCTGGGTATTTATGTATAAAAGAACTCAATGAAGATATGCATATTTTTTACACTACAATACTCAGACTGCAAATATACAAACAATCCTGGTCATAAACAAATACGATAATTTTGTGTAAGAAGAACAAAAAACAGTCAAGTGTTAACCTAATGTTTCTTATTGTTCCTTTTCTTTCAGAAAACCCTTCACAGTGCCTGGAAAGAAATATCAAGATTGCGTGACAATGTCAGTACCAGACGGAGCAGACTCCAGCTTCAAAAGCAAAAACTCAAACTGTTTGCTATTCTTAGGGGACAGGCAAGTGATATGTTATACTGTTGTTTATTATGTGGCTTGCACTAGGATTTCTTATTACTGCTTGACTTTGTATAGCTTATATATCTATTCCTTTGACATGTTTAGATGTCATATCTAGAGGACTGGTCTCACATCGAAAGACATCATTCAAGTGCTTTATCAGCAGCAATCAAAGCTCTGAAGGCTAGTACTCTTCGTCTTCCAGTTGTTGATGGTGCAAAGGTTGGTAACTGACTGATCGAGTCTAATTATGTAGCATGATTTAATATGCACAAACTAATACTTACATATCTCTGTTCAGGCTGATGCGCAAGCTGTGAAGGAAGCAGTTAATTCAGCAGTGGATGTAATGCACACAATGACATCCTCGATATGTAATTTGCTGTCTAAGGTACGTATATTCACCCTATCTTCCTACAGAGCTTTGATGCATTTTCCTTCCCTTGGCTCATCTCGTATTATATTATATCAATCAGAAAAAATCCTTAGTCCTAAATTGGAAAAAATGTTTCCAAATAAATTTATGCTCCACCCTATCCGAAATTGGAAATTCATGTTGATTACCAACATTATGGCTGTATTTTATAAATTGTAATGGTGAGCGGTGTGTTTATACCTCCGCAGTGTCCTCTGTTTATATCAGTGTGTTTCATCTCTTCTGATGTAACATAGCTGTGTTGAATGTTCTGGTTCCTTTAATTACCTTGAGTACAGTTTAACTCCAGATCTTGATCTATGTAGCATTGCTGTAACTTCTGAAGTTTACAACTTCAACTTAAACTAAGCCTATGTTACTATTTTTCAAGGTTCTAAATCTCCGGCTGTAGCTGTTTGAGGATAATTTAGCAATTTTTCCTATAGCCAGTTTGCTGTTTCAAGAGGTAGATCGCTAAATGCGTTAGCCGGCGATCTAAAAACTGCTATGTTTAGAAAACAATAGGCAGGGCGGTGACGTGGTGATTGTTCTAATTTCTAAGTGAACAATTCTTTCATGTTTGGAAAAAGGAACACATGCTAGACATGTTGAAATATATGTCACTGTTTTCTGGCTAAATAAGTAGCTTAAATTGGCTGCCCGCCGGACAACTATCATCTTCAATTTTTGGCAATATATTTGTGCATTCCTGTCATCCTGTGGTTGTAGTGAACTAGTGATCGAGTGGCAAGTTTTTGCAATGAAACCATAGCATCTCATAGCAAACTAACTTTTGTTATGGTACATGATACTCTCCTTGAGTCAAAATATGACATATAGCAACTATGGATTTTTTTCCTGGTCTGTTGGTGATGTGATTCATTGCTTCATGAACTCAGATTTATAGGCTTAGTCTTATATGGACACGCATTACATGTTGATGTCTAATATTTACTGCAGAAATCTCTGACGATACTTTATTCATCTTCAGGTTGAGGGAACAAGCTCTGTGGTGTCTGAGCTTGCCAAACTTGCAACACAAGAACAAATGTTATTGGACCAATCAAAGGATCTCTTATCCACGGTTGCAGCAATACATGTAGGGACATCTTCTATGATCATTCTTATTCAGTTTCCGTAATGCACTTGTATTTAGCTGTGTTAATTATTTGTTTGGAAAAACAGGTCAAAAACTGCAGTTTGCAAACTCATATGCTTCAACGAAACCAAAAGCAGCGCCCGACACAATTGTAGATCAGTTTGCCTCACCACGTTTGGTGGTCACTAACATCACACGGCCTCATGTTTTCTCACCGGAGACTGTGCTACAGGTAATAAAAAAGCTGTAACCATTTGATGGGTGCGAAGTGTTTCCTAATCTGCTCGACCGACCTCACTGAGTGTAGCTGATTCATGTAATTTTTTGAGTGCATATCATCCATAGAAGCGGCCCCCTCTTACCTGCAGTGCTGCAGTTGGTGTATACAGAAATCCCTAGCCTTGACCCAAAGATAAGCTTGCTGTAGATATGAAAAGAGCTTGTCGTTTGCGTGCTTACTCTTCTGTGTGGAGTGCTCGAGTTGGTGATGAGTGTTTGTATTGTGAATGGGAGACGGTTGTTGGCTTGATACAGGTCTTTTCGTGGCAAAATTAACACAGAAGTTGTTTATCCTGACTTGCTTATGGAGTCATGGTATCTGCTTTGATGCGTCTTGATTCCTGAAAGAGTGGAAATCTAACTCGTAGCGCTGTAAAGGTTGTGCCCGCTGCAATGGCCATCAAACTTTTGTGTTGCAGCCTTGGTCCCAGGCCGGGCCGTGGCTGCCACAGCTGTTATCAGCGAGTTGTTTTGTTGTATGCTGATCCAGTGGGGACGCAATGCAAAAAAGTGAAACGCAATTGAAGATTCTTTTTCTTTTGAACTACTCACAAGACTCCACCGAACAACTAGTATAAGGAAGAACAACAGAGGCGGAACAACGACTAGTACGACTTCAGTGCATTCTTCTTTCTTTTAGTGGCAGGCTGGTAGCCACGTCAAAGATGGTTGGTTTCTCCAGCTCAGAGATGCACCATTGGTTCTGCAGCACTTGACTCCGGAGATGTTCAACAATTGAAGATTCTTTGTAGAGCATTTTTAGATTGGGATGTCAGTCAAATATGAAGATTGGCCCTCACGGCCGACGCGGCCGAAACCAACTCGCCACCTCGTTACTTTACCGGCTACCCACACACGTACCGACTGCCTTCGGCCTGAGAGCGATGCGAGCCGACGACGCGCGGCGGCGCTCGACTGCTATGACCGACCTGATAGCCGCTGCTGCTGCAGCGTCCCGTCGCGTCTCGCTCGGGACGGGCACTTCGGCCGCTCACCACGGGCCGTCCGATCGTCGCCTGCCTTCGAAAAGGCCCAGTGCTAGGATGGGCAACAGCCCAGGCAAACCGAGCCAACGCTTGCTCTGGGATTGCTGAGAGAGAGACTGTCAGACTGATGTTCGGGAGCGAAGATCATGATTCTATTCTAAATAAGGGTGAGGCACTATGATTATAACTTATCGCTAACCATTGAATAGTTACTGAATTATTGAATGAATGTAAATGTAAATATTCACTGTAGCCAATCAATGAATTGTAAGTAAAGGGTTCAGAGATATGCTGTTCTAGAGCCGAGTGCATGTATTTGAGTATTTATATTCAGATAAGTTATTCTTAGTTACATATTTCTATATGCATAATAATAATGCAAAAAAAAAAAGACATTGCAAAGCTTTTATCAAGTCGTCCCCTTGACTTTGACAGATTAAGTGGCCTTTCTGGCAGATACATTACCGCAGGTCCGCAGCAATGTGCTCCCATGGCCGGTCCACTACTCCACTCTTTCTGCATTCTCCAAGCCCGGCCTTTCTCACAGTTCGCCGGAGCTCGGACAAGTTCTCTTAGCTACTACGTGCGTACAGTACTTGGCGTGCAAGTCGCGGCTTCAATGATGAGCCGTCGGCTTGGCCCATAGCGGACTTGACTTTGATCAGCCCACTTGCTGAGAGCGCAGCAGGCTCGCTGAAATCACCCATAAAGCAGAAAGAGGTGGATCGGCCATTTCGGCCTCGCACACTTTGTTGACCCAGCAGCACTTGTTCACGCGGCCTTCCAAGATTTTTTTTAATAATTTTTTTCTCAATCACACAAAAGGCTTACGCGTTTTTGTATTAAGTAGAAAGAGAGCTGATTACATGGCGCTGCTTTTACAAGATTTGAATGAAGCCTGCGCCTACAAGTGTGTTACATTAGTGGATTACTCGCTGAAGAAGGCAAACCAGGGCCTTTGCGCCCGTCTGAACCTAGAGGTCGGCTTGCAATTTGATGATGGCCTCGATCGCGTTGATGCCGGTGGTCGCTCCCTGAAGCAGCGGGCGTTCCGCTCTTTCCATGCCTCCCAGGCGATCAGCGCGAACAATGAGTCAGCTCCCTTGTCGAGTGTTGGCCAGAACGTTCGCCATTGCTCCCACCATTGCAGGATGGAGCTGGCTGGTTGAGCTTGCAGTTGAGCTCCGAGCACTGCTGCCACGTCGGTCCACAGCTGTCTGGTGAAGGGGCACTCAACCACGATATGGTCGATCGTTTCTGGCGCCTGATCGCATAGATAGCAGTTGTCCTGCGTATCGAGGCCGTGGCGTCTTCTTTTATAATTTGATATGCTGCCATGCAATGCAACGAAATTCAGAGTGCATGGTACGAACTGTCATGTGTTCCACTCCCCAGTGGTCTGAGCTGCATACGGATTGACTTGGGCACTGCAGCAAGCAGACTGGGAACTGGGAAATGACCCATACGCTCATGAGTCACGACTTGGCGTCGCCACTATAGCTTTCGCCGTTTGAAATCAGACCAGATCACCTGAGCTGAATCCGAGAATTTCTAACATCCGAGATACTCCTTTGGACCCGAGATAGTAACTCTGAACTGATCCGAATAAAAAGCGATTCCTCGGTGGGCTTGCCGTTTTCCTTTCGTCCCGGGGAAGAAAAGGAACTGTAACAGAATGCATGGCGGCAGCGCACGTCCCGAGCAGTTAGATGGCCCGATCAACGCCAACCCCGACTCGCTCTGGATCGCGCGCATGCATGCTGCAGACGGCTATTTCTCCAACTTCGATGGTTGTGTACTTTATTCTGTTGCTGCAACGGACGGGTGACGCGGACGACGATCTGGAAAGGCGTCGGAGTGGTTGTTGCATGGTCGGTGGGCTGAGCTCATAGTAGCCTCATACCGAGCTCGAGATCGATGCTTTGCACAAGATATGCATACGGTGCACTTGATTGCTGCCTGAAGCTAGGCTGAAGATGAGGAGAAGCTTCGTATCGTATCTTGTTGCACAGCACGGCCGCGTTCCTCGTCCTCGCTTCGTGGGAAACAAGCAGCGCCATATGTCGCGTGAATTGTGGACGAGTGAGAGGTCGATCGGCTTGGAAGATCCCAGCTGACTTCCAAGTTCATACTCATGATTCACGCTCACTGCGCACAAGCCACGCTTGCTAGTTTGGTCTCGGGCGGCATTTTGGTTTGCCAAGCAGCGCGCGGGGCTGCATAGTGTGCTCGTTTTTTTTTTTGGGCGTCGTCGTTTTTTTTAAAAGGAATATGTATCGATCTTAGCGCGCATTACACCGGCCCTTTTACAGACAGGACCTAAAAAAAAATTACAAAGAAGTTCAAATCTCCTGTTCATCTTCCTCGAAGCCTTCAGAGATCCGTTCATCACCGTCACCGAAGCCGCTTCCCAATCGTCGTCGAGCACCAGAGCCAAACTTCACAAGGTGGAGGCCGCAGAGGAAGACTTACTTCTAGGCGAATCAGCCGACACTACCTCCCAGGCGCATCGGCCAACTCTCGTACCCTCGACGTATCCTTCGATTCCATCGCCGGCAACCCGAGCAAAGCTTAGATTTTCACCAAAGAACATCTTCCTTGAGATTAACAGGGTCAACAACATCATCACCTGAAGAAGACAACGATGCGCCGGCCCTCGACTCCTGGGTAGGTCTCCCCAGCCTCCCCGTTGATGTCGGAGTAGATCGCCATCGGAGAACGGAAGAGGCTGGAAGAAATTATTCCGCTGCACCGCCACCGCTTCCGCATCGACGGCGTCGCCAGGAAAAACAAGCCGCAAAGGAGCCACACTCCTCCGGTAAAACCTAACTCTGCCGCCGAACATCGACGGCGAGCAAACCCTAGACCTAGATGGATTCGACTAAGACTCTACGAAAACAGTAGATCTACTAAGACGATGGACCCCGTTCCTCTTTTTCACCGGCGGGAGGCCGGAGGTGAGAGGAACGGGGGTCAGCGGTGGCGCCGGCGGCGGCTGCGGAGTCGCCCCTGGCGGAGTCGCCCTGGGAGCCTGAAGCGGTACTAGTCTAGCCAACTTAATCCTTGGTTCTTTGGCATGTTGAGCTGGGGCGTCGTCGTTGTGCATGCGTTCATGATGGAGTGGTGAAATCACGGGCGAATGGAACTACGGCTCTAGTGCCGTGCGCGGAGCCGCGGAGGAGTTGGCAGAAGCTGCTGCGGTGCGGGCTACCGGCCACCTGCCGAGAGCCCGAGACGCGCGCGTGTTATCAACGTTCCCCGCTCCTGAACGTCTCTGATCCATTTTCATATTTCGTCACTGTACACACGTCATCAAGACATCAACGGCACTTGGACGTCTCTGATCCATTCGTCTTCGTCACTGTGCACACATAATAAGAACATTTTCTTTCGAGATCACCCCCGGCTATGAATCCATCTGCTGACTGCGGTCTACTAGTTTGTTAATTTAACTATTATTAGAGACGTTAAAAAAGCCTTCACGTCAATCCTCGTGATAAGTGCAAAAAAGGATACTATTAGTGTTACTAAATAAAGACGGGAGTGTTATCAACTCGATCCACCACATGAAGAGACTGTATGCTTTTGTTTTAGATTCACTCTCGAGATGAACTTTGCGTTGTGTCTCAAACCAAGATTAAATTCACCCGCACTAACATGTCTTTGTTGAGCCTAACAACCAGGACTAAAGGATGGAATTAATCCTGGTTTATAATACTGATTAAAGGTCGCACACCCATTTAGTCCCGATTGCAATTTTAAACCAGGAAGCCATCGATGATAGGTCGTGTCTCTACTAGTCATAATGAGAGTTATAGTTTTAACTTGCCATGTGAATATAATAAGGGAGTTGTTATATCTCTTTCACAAGAAAAATAACCAACATTTCTTACAATGTCCTAGACCTTTGGATCATCATAAAAGACTGGGATTTGTCATCATCACTCCATGACATTGTTCCAGTTGTCATGAGCAGTATCGCAAGAGAAGGAAGTGAGTTTTCTTGTAAAAAACAGATAGGAAAAGTGGGATAATAAAATACAACAACTAATAACATCGAAATATTGAAAAACTAAAATATAGTTGCATAATATAATTATGTTATGGAAATAAAAAATAAAATCGAAATGTTGTAAAACTAAAATATGGATTCATAATGATTTAGTCATGCAGTCGTGTGTTCACATAATAACTCATTTTGTTTATTAGCAAATTTCATAAATAATATTTAGACTACTTTAATTTAGTTAACAAACGATATATGTTGAAGCTAGAGTTTCAGACGGAGCAGTGCGTAACACGACGTCCGGCGGCGCGCTGTCGGTCGAAGTTGCGAGCGGCGCGGCCGTCGCGGCCAGCGAAATAACTGCCGTTCGCGCACCCGTGGCTTGGTCTGGCCGTGGGGCGTGCCACCAGTCGCTGCCGGGGGAGTGGGGACTGCCGGAGCCGGTCGGCGACGCGAGAAGCTCTAAGAGCCCGCGCGCGGCCGGCGTCGATCTCAGGTCGATCGCCACCACCGTCGCGGTCCTTCTCCGGCGCGTCGACGTCGGAATGCACAACACGTAAGCCCGCCCTGCTGGCTCTGCAGGCTTCCCCGACCGCTAGGGCAAAGCTAGCATAAATTCGATGTACATGGGCAGGAACCACCAGGAGACAACACTGGCACATCGCTGCCAGCTAGGAACATCAATCCGAAGAATGGCATATCCATACCCGATGTGCCTACAAGCACACCGGAATTCGGTGATAGATGCGAAGGCACGAAGCAATGCACTTCGTCATCGCCACAGAAGTCTGACTTGACAGACCTATACATGTGGACTCGTACCAAACAAGAGTAGGCCACTAAAATGAGGCGGCGGCAGCGCGTCGTGTAGCCGCCACCGTGAAGATGAACATACTACTACGGGCAGCTCGATCGTCGTGTAGCCGCCACCGTGAAGATGAGCATGCTACTAGGGGCTGCTGCACGGGGCAGAAGCGGAAACCAGGTGCGCGCAGGTGGCGGTGTGCCGTACCGCATGTGCCGCTCGTACTGCACGCCACACGTACGGCCACACTGCATCAGTTCTTGTCGAGCTGCCCTGCCGTAACTGCGCTAGGAGACGACCGACGGCCCGTGCGGGCGTGCGCGCGCCCACCATGGGACGGCGGCCGGGGCCACGTCTCGCGTCGCGTCCTCATCCACCTGCCGCTATCTGTTATCTATCTTGCAGCCGTCACGTACGCCGCCCGCTACCTGAAACGACGGTCAGGCTTTCAGCCTTTATGCCAGCCAGCCAGCGTCGCCCTGGCTTGAGCCTCAAAACACTCGCAAACCGCCTACCCTACCTGCGAGTACAAATGGAAACTTGCCGTCTCCGATCCAGTGGTTGGCCGGTTCGACTTGATAAAATAAAATGGAGCTAGCGGTGCCGAGAACGACGAAAACGTGAAACTCAAATTGAAGTTTGAAGGCACTGTGTGATCGTTTGGTAGTGGGAAAGAAAATACCAAGCCCAATCGTCTACGTGTACTATCTCCGATCGAGTCCATATCACGTAGCGTACGCCGCCAGCCGCAGAACTGAATCCAACCGCACAGTAAACTCGCTGGCCGCTACGTGACACCGCCCACCTTTCCACTTGTAAAGCTCTCCGGCCTCGCCGATACAGCCGTAGGGGCCAGAGGCGAGGACGCGGCCGCGCGTTATCCGAGCCGGGAGCGCGTACGGTCACCAATGATTGGCGAAGTGGAGAAGTCCCGGGCCGGCACAACAGGACCGCGATCGCGACTACCATGCCGTCACGTCCGTCGTCCGGTCCCAAGCGCGCTGCGCGCGTAGGGGCAGGTGCTCGATCGATCCGCGCCACACGCACGCGCGCGGGAATGCCGAGGACCCCGCCACGACGTCCCGTCCGGGGGAAAGGGGGCGGACACGCGCCGGGCGCTGCCACGGCGGCGAGCCAGGAGGTGGAGAGACCCGGGGCGCGCACGGGCGGCACGTCTTTTCCGTTTGCGCAAGGGGGATACCGCGCTGTTCCTACGCATCGGATTCGGCCGCTACCTTCTCCCGGCAGCCGCCGATCGCCGCACATGTCCTTTCGCCAGTGTCGCCGCAGGGGCCCCTGGCGACCGGTGGTGGACACTGGATAGGGATGTCGCAAGTCGTGACAATCCCGGTCCATTTGCGGACTGGTGATCTAGAGGAGTTGAAAAACAAAGCTGAAACGACCTCGATCGCTGTAGAGGAGTTGAAAAACGGAGCAGCAGGTGGTCCACAGTCTACTGGTGGTAATAGCGGGTCAAGGGGGTTCTGCCACAGGCCACGGCGATGTACTAGTACTATACTATACTACAATAGACAGTCCTTTCTTAGTCCTTCCAAGCACATGCGTTCGTTGGAGTTTTAGTACTAGTAGCTGCCTATATATATATATATATATATACGAATGAGGTCTGTTCTCTATTCTGGTTCTTGAGATCTCCTCTGGTTCTAACTCATCAACGCAGAAACAACCACTGGCGCAGAAAGGAGGCGCAGGCGCCGGTTTTGCTTGCCCACTGGCGCTGCTGCCCACTAGCGCCAGGATTTAAGCTGCACGTAATAACGGGCAGTTAATCCCACCGGGGCACCACCAATCATTCGATCCACTACTACGCCGAGTTAATAACCGCGCACACCATCACGGGGATTATTGGTGCAGAGCCAGATTTCAGGAAAATCCAAGCGGCCAGGCAGCTGGGAGCTTTCCTTTCCGTTGCTCCTTGCCGTTGCTCGTCATAGGCTTCATGCGTGCCCGCGCGCTTTCCTTTAATTTGGTCCACCTGCAACTGCCCCTCACACATGATTCAGGAGAGGAGAGGCCGCCGGGACGTGGGGCGCGCGAGATCAGCGCGTGACCACGCCGTGTTTTCCACTTTAACCCCCGGAAACCTGAACGGTTAAGTTCTCTTTCTCTCTGATGGGAGGGAGGGAGTACGAAAACACAGAAGGCCAAGGGCTACCCGTCCGTCCGTGGGCGTAGCTTTCCTTCTCCTTCTTCGTCTTCTTCCTCCTTCCTGCAGGAGGCTGCCTCTATATATATCTGCTGCAGTACTCCTCGCGGTTGATGCACTCGTGGTGAGCAGTGCGCGAGAAGAGTGCAACTATAGATATAGCTACATACATGTACAAGTGCAGTGGATACTATATACGGAGTATACAATACCTCAATACTAGCTCGCTGTAGCAGAGGCCGGCGCGCGGCGGCAGTGCATATGGCATCGATCGCTGCCATGAGAGACGATGAGGTGGAGAAAGGGCGGCGGCGGGCGGTGGTGGTGATCCGGGAGTACAATCCCAAGACGGACCGCGACGGCACGGACGCCGTTGATCGGGAGTGCGAGGTCGGCCCCGCCGGCGGGATGTCGCTGCACGCCGACCTCCTCGGCGACCCCGTCGCGCGCATCCGCCACTCGCCGCACTACCTCATGCTGGTACGTACATACGCGTGTGTGTGTGTGTGTGTACGTGTACGGGTACAACTATGACCCATCGATCCATCCATACACGTACACGTATACGTACGCGTCAATGCGCGCGGCGGATACATACGATGTATACGTATTGTTGTGCAGTAGTCCAGCGATCTCTTCTTAATTTCTCTGCTTATAATTGCACGCACGGTTGCACGTAGCTATTCGCGAACGAGCGGGCCGCGCTGATTGTTCGCTTCTTCAATTTCCGCTGGTGGTGGGTTGCTGTTTCGTTTCAAGCCGCGTCAGTTTGATCATGATCCCGACATGAACTGCAGGTAGCTGAGACGTCCGGGCCCGACGGCGGCCGCATTGTCGGCCTCGTCCGCGGAACCGTCAAGTCCGTCGCCTCCGGCAAGAGCCGCCCTGGCGCTCCCGCCTTCGCCAATGTCGGCTACATTCTTGGCCTCCGCGTCGCGCCTTCCCACAGGTAAGTTAAAGTTGCTGTATCTTCGTCAAGCATTATTCACGACGATCGCGAACGACACTTGTCTACATTGTTGCATCGATCGACTGATGATCAGTGCGCGGCGTGTGCATTGATGCAGGCGGATGGGCATCGCGCTGCAGCTGGTGCGGCGGCTGGAGCAGTGGTTCGAGCTCATGGGCGCCGAGTACGCGTACATGGCGACCGACAAGTCCAACGAGGCGTCGCTGCGCCTCTTCACGGGCCGCTGCGGCTACTCCAAGTTCCGGATGCCGTCTCTGCTGGTGCACCCGGTGCATTCGCACAGCCTCAGGCCGCCGCGCCTCGCCACGGTGGTCCGCCTCGGCGCCCGCGACGCCGAGCGGCTGTACCGCAGCCGGTTCGCGCACGTCGAGTTCTTCCCCGCCGACATCGGCGACGTCCTGGACAACACGCTCTCCCACGGCACGTTCCTCGCGATCGTCGATGGCGGATACGAGTGGGGCGGCGTGGACCGGTTCCTGGCGTCCCCGCCGGCGTCGTGGGCGGTGGCGAGCGCGTGGGACTGCGGCGGCGTGTTCCGCCTCGAGGTGCGCGGCGCGTCGCGGCTCCGCCGCGGCGCCGCGGCCGCCACCCGCGCGCTGGACCGAGTCGCCAAGTGGCTGCGCGTGCCGTCCGTTCCCGACTTCTTCCGCCCGTTCGCCGGGTGGTTCGTCTACGGCCTCGCCGGGAGCGGCCGCGACGCCGCGCTCGCCGCGGAGGCCGTGTTCGCGTCCATCGTCAACATGGCGCGCGGCAGGGCGGCCGCCGTGGCCGTGGAGGTCGCGGCCACGGACCCGCTCCGCGGCCGCATCCCGCACTGGCGCCGCCTGTCGTGCACGGAGGACCTGTGGTGCATGAAGCGGCTCGGCTCTGGTGGCGGCGGTGGCGGCGGCGGACACGCGGACGCCTGGGACTGGGCCAGGTCGGCCCCTGGTCGCTCCATCTTCGTGGACCCCAGGGAGGTGTGAGTGTCACTCGCCTGGCCGCGTGCGAGCAGAGCTTAGTGCTCTGGTTTTTTGCCACTCAGCTTCAGTGTTGGTCGTTCTTTTCTTTTTTCTTGCCTACACATCCAGATTTTGCGACCCTTCAGTTTTGTTCTGGTATTGGTAGGCGACATTTTGTGAGATACTGTCTCTCTCTTTGTTTTAGAGTCACCAGGAAGTACGGCAATGGAATCTGGCATGTAGATACATTTCTCTCTTCACTTGTCGTCGTCCACCGTGTTCTTGATGGCAAGTGTGCGGTTGCAAGGCGATCGATCCGGGCAGCCACACGTACACGGAATAGTATCGTTGAGGCCTCAACTGATGAATGCAACAGCAACCACCGCAGGATGCCAGAATATATGTTCCTGCCTCGCGTCCGCGTCCGTGTCGCCATGCCTTTCGCTCCGTTGCTACTGCAACTTGGTGATTGGCGACGATCATGGCGAATCAATGCGTGATGTAATGGCTGATGGAGCTCGGCTATGGCAGGCTCTGATGAGCTCGGGCAGTGACCTTTAGCTCTTTTGGCTGGCCTGCCAAGTGCCAACACTGCGCTACTTGGTGCCCTGTGTCTGTGCGCGCAACGGCTCGTCCCAAAGCAGAACGCCAGTGGGCGCCGAGCGGCATCGGCGGCACTCGGCTCCACTGCATCTGCATGGTGTTCTGTGATTGGGCCTGTTGCCGCGTATCGGTTCGACGGTTCCATTTGCATTTTGTCCATGTCTATCTAGGAGTATTATCTGTGTAGAGCCACTCGGTTCGCTCCAGCGCGCTTCATCGTTCATTTATCCTTTTGCACATCTGACGGCGACCGATGCAGCAAAACTACATGTAGTAATCAGGCAATTGTGTGTTTGGTTGCTGTCGCAACGATCCGTCGTCTATCATGTAGTGCCGTGCGCTGCAGGCAATACCAGGATTCAGTCGGCGCCGAAACGATTATCGGTCACCAATCACCACTCGAAGGCGCAATGGCGGTCACGGAAACCGGCTGAAGAACTCGTTCGTCCAGGGCCATCACGGACTGTCGACAAAATCCTACTGTGCCGGCCTTGCTATTTCGCGGCCGCGCGCCGGAACCAGGAATTGGCGGACAATTCTCGCAGTACAAAACTTTTGCTTTTTGGCAAAAGAAACCCGTAATTTTTCTTTTCGTGTAAGTTTTCTATTTATATCAAAGTAAAGGTAAAATTACGAGTAGTTTTCATTCTCTAACTTATACGTCTAACTTAGAACACATAACTTACGTGTTCTAACATATTACCAAGTTAAAATTCTGACTTAGAACGCATAACTTACGTGAGCTAACATGATGTCAAGTTAAAAATCTAACTTTAAACGCATACATGATCTAACATATTTTAAAGTTAAAAACCTAACTTAAAACGTATAATTTACTTAATCTAACATGTTATAAAGTTAGAAATCTAACTTATAACGCAGAATTTACGTAATCTAACTAGTTGTAAAGTTACAAATCCAACTTAGAACACATAACTTACGTGATATAACGCGCCGATAAGCCAGAAATCACTTAGAACACATAACTTATACACACAATGACTGCAGTATAGAAAAAAGTGAAAAAAACTTCGAAAGATATTCAAGTGGGATCTAGTTTTATTTGTCTCGTCGTGTAGAACACATCAGTGCAATTAAAACCGGATACACAGTTCAAAAATTGTAATACGTTGAAATAAATGTTTTCATATTTTTCGCAGACGTCATCAGCACTATACACAGGCGCAGGTGGCTCTGCACTTGTCGGACTCGGAGCGTTCGCTCGGTAGGGAACCGAGTTCTCGCGCGCGGAAATGGATTCTCACAAACCTTCTCGTCTCACGGACGGTACGACGTACGACGGGCGGACAGTGAGACAAAGCGGCGATCCAAATGCACCAATGCTCGCGCCGCTCTGCTGGCGGCTACGCATGACACATGGGCTAAACCTAGTAGCTACTACAAGTAGAGAGGGTTGTAGTACATGTGATACGCACAACAGAGCTACCCGTATGACGGCAGGGAATGGCAAATTATGCATACGCGCGGTTAGCAGGAACCGGCCTCGTGGGTTATTTCCATCCAATGCTTTTTTGGGTCTGTCCCTCTCGAAACAGACAGCATTAACCAGGGATTCATCAGCTAGAAAACTAGTCCGAGCCATGACCTAGCTCTTTTTTTTCGTTTTTCTTTTTTGTCAGGTAAAAACACAAACTTATAAACTATGTGAAAAATTATAGAAAAATATACTATTTTAAATTCATCTTGACTATCTATACATTCTAGAATAAAATATTGTGTAGTTATGGATCTATGTCTTCTTTCAAACTGTTAAGAGTATGTTTCCTTATACTTTTGAAGTGAATTTTTTTGTACTAATTTTCTATTGATGTGTACAATCTATGGTAAACATTTTGATGTACAATGAACACATATTGACCAAAGTAAAGTCTAGAACAAAAAACTATTAAATAAAAGTATAACGTAGGAGCGCAAAACACTTGAGGCCATACAGCCATATATGACAAGTCTCATCTGCCTACAATAGTGTTGCAAGCGGGCTGCATCACATATTACGCTGAACGTATAAAGGAAAACTGAAGCTTCTGGCAGAATTAAACCAAGAACCAACCAAGCCAAAATTATGCAAGTTACATGATGCACATGGGACATCTACATCTACTTATAATGAAGATGCAAGCAATGTGCTAAATGGGTTCATCCTCTGTCAGCCTCTGCCAAGCGTCTCTGATTCTCAAACCGTCTCGTCACGAGATTATCTTCTCAAATTCTCTCAGCGAACCAGAGGACAATGCGCAATGCAGGGCATGACATGTAACCCCACAGATCTACTTGTTTAATCTATATCTATCTCTCAATTAAGCATTAGATTTTCCGGCCACCCCTAAAAGGCTAAAATATCAAAATTCATATGAATTAGCTAAAATTTGACTGAAATATTTTCAGAGACTTGGACATGAAAGTACCTTTTTTCTAAATTTTTTTCAATCTAGAGAAAAAATTAGCAAGATTTATGACTACATATCCATTGAAAAGAATATGCAACAGAGGCAATAGAAAAATATGAGTATAGAGTTAGTATATATTTACAATAAAACATGTGTATTAGTATAATAATATAAATCTTCATAATTATTATCGGCCAACCCCAAATTAAGGTCTAAATTATGAAATTTTGGCAATTTTTTTTTATTTTGAACCCTGATCCAGACTTGATGAATGAAACCTTTTAGTGTGGTCGTGTGGATGAATAATAGGGTGTGTTTCTTTTATTGTTACTCATTCATATGTTTGGAGTTAGGAGGATTAGGCAAAGAGACGGTACATTAGAGTGAGCTAAAGTCTAATTCTAACAAGCTCGAGCCACACTAATTTGTCACCCTATGTTGTTAGACAAATAACATAAGTGCTAGGCAGTACGCTTGAGCCGCGTCGATGAAAAGAGCATCAAACTAAACCCAGTATTGCTCACCGTCCTTGGACATAGGGTTTTTTTTGCCAATGACATATGCTCCCATCCCAATACTGTTGGATATGCGACGGGATGAGTGCACTACTGGATTGAGATGGGGGGTCACCCGGTACATGGTCCGGTTGTAATCTAGCCTAATCCAGAAACAGACCACAGTAAATCGTATCCACTGAAACCGCACAGACTGATTTTACATCGGGTAGAACACGCATAACCCGTCAATTCATCGTCTTCCTGCCGCTGCCACGCATTGAGCGCCTTCCTATTTCATCAACGCTGCTGCATTAGCACGTCCATCCGTGTCTTCGTGCGGTCCAGGATACGGCGTCCACGGCGTCGCGCGCCGCCGTACGCATTTTAGCTGTTCTGAAACTCCTGCACGACACTCGCCGCCGTCACTCGGACAATCATATGTCTATTGATTACCGTCTCCCCATGGCGCCATCTTGCAGGCACGCCCGCAAGTGGCGTCGGAAGGTCACTAATCGGGAGCATCAATGGCTGATTGAACCCGACAAAACCCAAACCGTGGGTACGAAACCGTACAAAGAGGATAGCTATGGGTTAGAGCGGGTTTTGCCTAGAAACCATATTAACCAGCCCATGTGCAGGCTGAGATGGGGGCATATGCCCTTAGAGGCATATTTAAGTTTCTCCTCCTCAATCATGTTGGATGGAGGTTTCATTTTTTTAGGGTAGGGGTAGTGTCCATGCTCTACTATACCTCGCCAAGGCAGTTATCGTAGCAAAGTCCAGCGCTCTTGCATCGGACAACTCCACGACCACGGCCATCGAGACCATGATTCATGGTGGCGACTGTGGCCACTGAGGCGATCGAAGCTGCTGTAGACATCTTGGATTAGTTTGCCTTAGATATTGAGCTCGGCCACTTCACGTAGAGCGACGCGCCAAGCGATGAGAGGGTTTTTGATGCCATCTAGTGCTATGCTTTGCTCTTTGTTTATAATTATGGATTATACGCAGATGATCAGATTTATGCTTTATTTTTGTCTGCATTATGTGTGTAATGAGAGTGTTTTACGATGAATCGAGACGTAAGCAGTGTATTTATGACAACCTGATGTTATATTTTCTCAATTTTGACTAGATTTATAGAAAATACATGCAGCGTTTATATCTCTAATAAATGTATTATAAAAAGTATATTAAATATTTTACCTAATGATACGTATTAAATATTAATGTTCTTTTATATATAATTGGCCAAAGTTAAAATAACTTGACTTCTTGAGGAGTGAGAATAACATTCATTTTGATAGAGAGGGAGCAAGGATGGAAGATATATAAAGGTCAGAGTGAGTGAGAAATACTATAGGAGGAGACTTTAGCAGTGATACCAAGACACTCTTGTACCTGGCCGGTCGTACGGACTGGTCTGTCCACAACCGCAAACAGTCTGAGGTGACGCGGCCGTCCGAACCGAGCGCCCATCGACGCCAAGCTGCGTGGGCGTGACCGACCCAACACCACCACTTTCTGGTCGTGACTTATATATCCGCCCGCACTATCGGTAATCCAAATCCCTGGCGCGTTCCTGTCGATCTTCGGGATTATACCCAACTGTCCAAGGCGCCGATGTGTCGTGGTGTGCGGCGCCAGGAAGGAGAGAGGCGGCGCCGCTAGACCACGCGCGCGCGTGGAGTGGATCCAAAATACACGTCTGAGTGACGCGCAGACGGCAGTTTTTCCCCGACCGCCGTGGTGGCGATCACAGTCACAGACTCACAGGGTAAGGATTGCCACATTGAGGGGCCGGGTTAGTGGATCTGATCGCCGGTGAGGTCCATCGATGTGGTCAAAATTAAGAACTCCGTCGTGCTCGTGCATGGTCTTGGTCTCGATCGTAACGACGCCCATTAGCCACGCCGACGAACCGACCTGACACAGTGACACGACCACTTTGGGCGCGCGTCAGATCAAGTTTGTAGACCACGTCGACCGGACGCGCTGACTGGTACGCCTAACTCCAAACTCTGGTATGGCAGACAATGTGATCGGACGCGGATTAACATGTGGTGTGACCAGACATTCTCTCACCGGTCGCCACTCATCAACAGCACCTGACAAATAGACACCTGGGCCATGTTTAGATTTATCCAAAAGTTACAATTTTTTCACTCTCTCTCTATCACATCAATATTTAGCTGCTTACATGGAGTATTAAATATAGGTAAAAAAATAACTAATTACACAGTTTAGTTTAAAATCACGAGATGAATCTTTTGAGCCTAGTTGGTCCATGATCAGACAATATTTGTCAAATAAGACGAAAGTGGTATTATTCATCGGGTTTATTTTTTCCCACAATCTAAACAAGGCCCTGGTTTTACACTTTCACTTGGTTTCAGTGTCATGCTTGAGATATTTCCTAGGCATATGGTTGACGTGAATACATTGTGCTGTGAACAGCGGATACACGTGGGCCCATATAGAGATTTCATCCGCCCTCGTGTCGTCAGTCGGCCTCCGGGGCCAGCATTGTCCACGACGCGGCTATATTCGGCAAGTTGGACATGGTTGGTTTAGGCGGCGTGGATCAGCACGCGCCATGCAGATCCGATCCCTTGCTGACTGCTGTGTGGCTCCTCTCGGCGTACCTCATCAGCATGTGATGCGATGTTAAGCTACTACCATCATGGCTGTTTTTTTTAACACGAGCCTCGCCTCGCCTCGCATCCCGATCGACTGGACGCGGAGACACGTCGCGTTGACTCGACAGGTAGGGGAGGACGCGCCAAGGTGCCGCCGTGCTCCTCCCCGCACCTGCTTCCGCGTCTCGACTCGACAGCAATGCGACAATCCTCACGACCTTTCCTCTTGTCTGTCCCCGGGAGCATAGAGCACGCCGTTCTCAGACGACAAAAGGCAGGTTCCGCCGTGCCCACTTGCACCTGGACACTTGGTTTGGTTGGCCACTTCGCGTGGCTAGGCAGGAGCAACAACAGTAGCTCGCTAGGCTGTACCTGTAGTCCTACGTCTGGTCGCCAGCTCTGTAACAACTCTAAAAATTCAAACACCAAAAATCACAACTAATAAAATTTTTTTTAAAAGTGTCCCAGTGTTGGTGAGTGTCATGTAGGAAACCACCCGAAAATTGCACAAATAGCCCTATTTGTAGTTGAGCATTTGCATTTCAATCCAGAGTTTGATTTGCATCTTATTGATTTTATGTATTGAATAATAAAATCAACAACATATTTATCATATGTGTATATATATATGAGTATACTAACCTTGGCATGGTAACCAATATCACCATGAGACCCTAGTGGACCTATCATGATACATGTATCATGGTCATTAACCTCTATGCAATAACCTAACCATGGCATGGTTTAGTGTTTGGGGAGAAAGAAATAGAAAAGAGAAAGGAAAAGAAATAAGAAATGGAAAAGGGAAAGCAGCCCAAACCGGAGATGAAGCCTAGGCCGGCCTGCTCAGCCACCCCGCACCGGCCTGCCTAGCCCCGTGGCCCGACCATGGCCAGCCGGCCCAGCAGGAGGCCGCCCGCCTCCCCCCAAGGCCCAGCCGAGCCGGCCCAGCGCCGCTGCGCGCCGTCGCTCGCCCGCATGCCGCCGCGGCCCAGCAAGGGCCTGCCAGCACCGCGCCCGCGCCAATCTCCCTCTCTCGCCGACGTGTGGGCCCGCCCTGTCAGCATCCCCGTCCTCCCTTTTCTGGGCGCTCGCCCGTCCCGTCCGACGTTCCAGAAATGGAACGCCGAACCCCGGCCGTCCGCTTCGCCCCGTGACCCGCCGCGCTCGCCGCAGCTGTAACAACCCAGTCCCGGCACACGGCCCAGGCCCACTCTACCGAGGAGCGGGTCCCGTCTGCGTAAAAACCTATTTGAACTTTTGTCCTCGCTTCGTTTAAAACGGTTAACCGAAGGTTAATACGCGTCCCTGGCCCTGGTATTTAAGCTGGTCAGTTCACCTCAGAGTTCACGGTATGGTACAAAATGCTGGTTGCTACAGTGCTTTAGGATTCTACAATACCCGGTGAACAGTTCCCGTGCTACAGTAAATCGAAACTGGCCCGGCCCGATTCGGTGCTACAGTAAAGGACTGCTACGGTGCCCGAGCTATAGTACCACGCTTCTACAGTACCCAGAGTCCGGATGTACAGTAACAGGCTGCTACAGTGCTCGATCCACTGCCCCCTGCTACAGTACACTGGCCCATACCGCGAATTGGGCCCACTGGCCATTTGGGGCTGTTACAATTACCCCCCTAAGGATTCGACGTCCCCGTCGAATGCCAGACCAGCTTACCCTTTCGGGACACCTAATTCAGGATCCTCCTCTCTTGGTCACGTCCATGTGTTCAGTGCCGGTGCATCTATATGCCATGTAATGTCATGCCATGTCATTAGGTCCACGTATGTGCATGCACATTATGCCCGCGCATTGAACTCCACGTGCCCGTGAAACCTCGAGAGTCGGCTCTGATACCAAATGTAACAACCCAGTCCCGGCCTGTGACAGAACTGATCAATTTATTAGAGCATAAGCAGATAATTCACCATTAAGACGGCAAACTACATGATTGAGACCTAATAAACCTGGTAGTCATACCGAATCTCGAAGGATTTCAAACATTTTCGGCACGACCAAGATCGTAATGAGTTTAGCGTTACCATTCACAACGTACATAGTTTGCACATAGTTTTACACCATCGGAGTACGAATAAAGTTATTACAAACCAAGTTTAAATTTTAAAATAGCGGAAGCGATTAAGTTCAAATACACACACACCAGTTCAAATACTGTGCCAGGTCCTCGGTCAATATCCAACAAAAGCATAAGGTAGAGTAGAGTGACCATGCCCAAGGTCTAGTCATCTCCCAAGGCGGGATAGAAGCAGAGCTGACAATAGCCATAAAACATCTCACCATCTGCAACAATATGGAAAATAAAACCCTGAGTACGAGAATATACTCAGCTAGACTTACCCATCATAAACTAAAAATAAATTAATTCCAAGGAGTATGCAAGGCTATATAAATAGGATAGCTGACTCATCAGTTGCGGAAAAGCTTGCGTTAATAAAGAATTGATCATGACCTTCTAGCATTGTATTTTAATTTGATTAACCTTATCATGCTAAATTAGCACTTGTACTAAACAAGCATGGTAATAATTATTTAACAAAAATAGTAGCCAATTCCGGTTGAGTATCTTTCAATCTCAACAGCTCAACCATCTCATCTCTTGTTCAAGTTCTTACTACGATGCCGCTGCTCAAGTCAAGTGTTCACTATCCAGGAACGATGGCGATTATAATCGATTACTAACCAGCTGGCGGGTATTCCTCACACAAACCACACTCACCAGCCACGGCGAGCTACAGATCACCGAAAGTTCAATTCGGGAAAATCGCGAGATCAACAGGTACCATCGTATCCGGGAACCGCCCGGCTGCCTTATTTAGGGCAACCCTGACATCGGACTTACTCTCCGCGTAACCCGTGGTCTCCCATTTTCTCCAATACGATGCATACAGCAGGTTGACTCCCGGTCCAAACCAAACCCAGGCTTCGCGGTCGGAACGACTTATCCTTCCAGCTAAATGTGAGGCATAAAATGATAGTGTATGATGCATAGTGCATATGAATACCATGTATACATAGAAATACAGTGCTGATGCTGATGGTGAATGAATGCTCAGCTAAGATAATGATATGATTTTAAAACATGTAAGATAACCACATGTCATCTGCATTCTCTTCTACCGACAAATCTTAAATAAGCTTCGTATTACAATTTACTTGTACACTAAAAGGAATTATAAACAACTATCGTTTCTCACTCTACCCTCTACTGAACCAAAACCAACAACAGATCACACACATCACAAATATCAGAAAAAGTATTTTTACACACATGAAATGATAGCTTTAAAGCATTATTACTTAGACTACTCAGAAAATTCTATAAAAATTACAGGAGCTTAAGCATGTCTAATGTAGACTACCATAAAAATTTCAGGTCAAAACAGTAAGTAATTTATCCTACACAAAAATGATAAGGCAGCATAATTCACTGGGCATAAAATACTTTGTATATAGAAAAATGTCAAACAACAGATCTTAGAACATTCTTAGCTCTAGATTGACATAAAAACATCCTTCAAAAAGTTTCATGCACAAATCTCGTATATATTATTTATTATGAATTATTTATCATCTAATGGAAAAAGGCACCATAAATAAACAGAATAATATTTGAACATGACATAGGCTTTCAACATTTTTTATGGATAGAGCAGGACATAAGAAGACTAAAAAAGTTGTTTCACATTTTTTTGAGCAACAGAGAATTACTTATGTATTTTCTAAGATAAAAGCAATTAATAGGGATAAATAAATCTATACAGAAAAGTATTACAAATTTCAAATTTCATATTTTTCATGCATAGATCTTTTCATAAAAAAATACTACAAGTTAAACCAACTCATTTGGACTAAAAATGAGGAAGTTATGATTTTTCAAAGCTTTTATCAAATTCTAAAAAAATTATTTTCAAAAACTAACTTAACTGAAAATGCTACGCGTACCCGACATGTACCCAGCGACTTGACTCTGCTAAGTGCACACGACGCTGTGCACCCAGACTGAACCTATGCTGACGTCAGGGCTGACGTCATGCTTACGTCACCACAGGACCCACACGTCAGCGGGACACAGCGGGGAACCGGTCGTCGGCCGACGGGATCTCGCTGGCGGCGAGGTCTCCGGCGACACTACGGTCATCACTTGACTCGTCTCAGCAGCGCGGACTCATTGGTGTACAAGATGCAAGTTATTAGCGCGTTTTTGACCGTCGGCCACGCGCGACGGCGGACGGCGACGAGGCTCAACGGTGAGCTCGCCGGAATCGGTCACGGCGGGACACAAGGGCTTGCCTACCAGCTACAGCAGACCAAGGCGACTCGAATTAGCTAGTCAATGAGATGAAATACTGGCCAAAACGACGACGGCGAGGTACGCCGACGAGCGGCGGCGCAACCCGCGACTGCGGTCGGCCAAATCCGACGGACTCGAACCCTAATCGGTCCCATAAGCTACACCAACCTACACTACTCGAGCAGGCGAACACGACGCGCAAGCTAATGGAGGGAGAGTGGGGTTGCTGGCCACGGCAGACCACGCGGCGGTCGAGACGGCCATGACCGACGAAAGGAGAATCAGCCGATTCGACCTGTACCTTATGGCTCGAGGGCAGGGAATGCGCGCAGGACTTGTCCCGTGTCAAGGCGGAGCTGCCGGCGAGTTAAGGGCAAAATGTGTCAAGGCTGTGAGGTGCGGTGGCGGTGCGAGCTCGCGGCGGCGAAAATGGCGGGCTCCGCATCCGCTTGAGCTCGGGAAGAGGAAGGCGAGGTGAGGAGGGGCGTCTGGTGAAAGAGAAGAGAGCGGGGGGAGAGAATGACGCGGTCGTGAAGCCTTGAAGCGGACGCTCGGGCTCGAACAGGCAGAGCGTGGCGTCGGGCTTCGATGAGCGCATGGCGCGCATGCGAGCGGAGCGGGGCCGAGCGGAGGGCGAGTGGGCGAGCGGTGGGGCCAGGCCGAGTGCGGGCGTGCGGCGCGTGCGAGCGGCGCTCGGATGGGGAGGTCACACAGCGGGCAACGGCGTCGCCCGGCGTACGGACACCACGCGGACGGCGTCGTTGCGGACAGCGTCGCGAGGAAGAAGAAGAGAGGAAGAAGAAGAGACTGGCAGGTGGGCCCACTGCGCCAAAATTTGTGCAGAACCTGATTTTCTCCATATTTTCCAAACTAATCCAAATTTTGAAAAACTTTTAAAAGATGAAATATTCCTTTTTATGAGTAGAACATTTCACTTTTAAACATCAAAGCTTAATTCTACCTAGAATTTGAATTTCAAAAATGGGGATTTAAAATCTATTTAAAATTAAAAGAAAATCATTTTTATAAACCGTTTTTGACATTTTTGACCCAGTTCCAGGCCTGTTCATGAAATGAGCCCAAAATAAGTTTTGCTCGAAATAATTTTCTCTACAAACTTCATTTAACACTCAACCCCAAATAAGCAACCTATCATATAGCTCTAGTTCAAATCCAGTAAGCACATATTTCAAATTTATCATTTCATGTAACAATGATGATGCAAATGAGATGGTTATGCTCATGAGATCCAAGATAATGCATGCTTAACATCAGGGTGTTACACAGCACACGGCCCAGGCCCACTGTACCAAGGAGCGGGTCCCGTCTGCGTAAAAACCTATTTAAACTTTCGTCCTTGTTTCGTTCAAAACGGTCAACGGAAGATTAATACGCGTCCCTGGCCCTGGTATTTAAGCTGGTCAGTTCACATCAGAGTTCACGTTACAGTACTAAACGCTGGTTGCTACAGTGCTTCGCGATGCTACAGTACCCGGCGAACAGTCCTCGTGCTACAGTAAACCAAAAACTGGCTCGGCTCGATTCGGTGCTACAGTAACAGACTCCTACAGTGTCCGGGCTACAGTACCGCGCTGCTACAGTCGGAGTCTGGATGTACAGTAGCAGCCGCTACAGTAACTCTGCCCCCCCGCTGTCCCCCTGCTACAGTACACCGGCCCATACCGCGAATTGGGCCCACTGGCCATTTGGGGCTGTTACAACAGCCGTCCATAAGCTTGGAGCCGCCCTGGCCATCTGTTCTGCTTGCCCCGTGCATCCGCCGTTTAAACGGCATCTTGGCCAAGCCATGGCCGCCGGCGTCCTATAAAAGGGAGGGCACTAAGCGCGCTAGGGTTTCCCTGTGCTGCGCAATCATCTGGGCCGCACCACACTCATCCGCTGCCAAAGAAAGAGGAGGGGAGGAGAAGAGGGCAGAGAGCAGCCGGAGCCGGAGCCAGAGCAGAGCATCGACGCCGTCCGCGCCGGAGGAGAAGGGAGCCACCGAGGCCGCTCTGCTACTCCTGCACCACGCTTCTGCTCCACATCTTCGACCTCGAGCCGAACCGCGTCACTGTGCCTCGCCACGCCACCGCATCGACCGCCGTCGTCAGGATAGCTCAGTGAGCTCAACGTCCATGGCCGCCACTAGTTCATCACCCGCGTTCCCGTCTCCCCGTCCACCGATTCTTTCCATTAGCTCCATGGATGGCTTCGCCTCGTCCTAGAACACGCTTTAGGCAACGTTTCCTGGGCCGGCAAGAACCGCAGGTGAGCTTAGCACCTTTGCCAGCTCTGGTTCACCCGGACCCCGTCCGCCGAAGCGCCGCCGCGACACCCGTCGTCACGCACACCCGTCGTGCCCCATTACCGCGAGTCTAGTAATTCGAGCTCTGAGCTGCTCGAGACAGAAGGAGATGGAGGAAGATGGTGTCCAGGGTGGAGTAATTGGCCGGAGCTCCGCCGCCGACGCCGTCCGCCGCCGCCGTACCTTACCGCCTCGCTAGGAACCCCAAGGACCAAATTGGCGCGCGGTCCTTTTTCACTATGGCCTCTCGAAGCGGCTACGCAAGTCCATTTTGCCTCCCGGTCGCTGCTGCGCCCCGCGACCGCGTCTCTGCCACCCGCCGCCGCCGCCGTACACGCGCTGGCGAGCATTCGCACCGTGGACTCGCTCGGACCCCACAGCCACCTTCACCGTGACCCCGCGACCCCGTTGCACTAGTTAATGCTGAGCCCCGCATGCCGTAGCACTCCGCCGTCGCGTCCCTGCTGCTCGGCGCCGCCGTCGTGTGCGCCGCCGACGAGGCCGTGTCCCACAAGCTGCTTGGACTCCACCGCCGCACCTGCTAGCCTAGCCGCAGCCGTAGCAGTAGCCCTAGCCCGCCGGGCCGGCTAGAGCCGCCGCGCCGCTCGCCGCCGGCGGAGGACATCGGTGCCGAAGGACATCGGTGCCCGGCCACGCGAAGGAGAAGAAGGGGGGAAAGTCCCTACCCGTGCGGACCGAGTCCACCTTCGGACCAGCTGGACTAGTAAGAAGGTGACACCCGAACACCGAGACCACCCAGCCAAAAGCCGCAGACCGAGCCCGTTAACGGCCCAAAGTGCCACATGGACTAGCTCCATGCCCGACACGTGTCCGAGCCGGGCCGGCCCAACCCAGGCCCAACGAGGCCCACTCGGGGCCTGGTCGGCGTTGACCGTTGATCGGTCAACGTTGACCGTTGACCCGGGCCCACCTGTCAGCGACCGTTGACCGGGGCCCACCTGTCAGTGACACAGCCGCCGGACCCGCGCTGACGTCAGCATTACGTCAGCCCTGCGCCAACTCCACTGTGCTCGCGCACCACGTGGCTCAACCGGAGACCGCCAAGTGTCGGCTGCTGGTTATTTGGCCCTTTTTCTTTTTCAAAAAATAGAATAAACTTCAGAAATTCATTACTAATTCATACGAACTCCGAAAAATATGAACCAAGTGTCTAAATTTTCATAAAAATGAGTTCTACGTCGTAGGCTTATGTTTGAAGGCATTTGGAGTTACTGAATTTTGTTTGGTTCTTTATGATACTCTATAGAAGTCGCTAACGCGGCTATTTACGTCTCGTTTTAGAGGAGGAGCAGTTTGAGGAGGACGACTATGAGTACGAGGTGGAGCTCGGTGATGACTTCACAGGTGCCACACCCCACCCAACCTCATAGATTCTATTACGCATGGCATAATATCTAGTTGCTAGTGCTTTATTTATGAATATCACCTGATGATAGGTTGCATGGTAGATTTGCTTGATAAGCCTTTACCTTGTCGCAGCCTTACTCCTACACACCCGCTGATAGGCTAGACGCATGCTTATTTACTTATGATGCTTTACTTCTACTACGCTTATATCTGCGTGATGTGATGCGTGGTCGGGAGTATGGTTATATGGTTAAGGCACGTGGTGCCTCTTTACTCGGGGAGAGTGATGCGTGCATCTTGGGTGTGTGGTGAGGGTTGAGTCGATCAGACAGGATTCTACGACGAGCCTTGTGGGCGAGTCTTGCCGGGGGATGTGTTCTGGGAATTCTCATATGAGGTGCTTGTGGCGGGCACATTGTGAGGTATATGGTGATCCCGGGGGTGAGAGCCTTCGTGGAGCGAGGCCTCGGGTAGGAGGTGCTGTTGTAGCACGGACTGTTGGAGTCCCTACGAGAAGATAATCCTATCTGATCCCCCTAGGACCTGATATCTCTTGAGAACCGGAACCTTGGGACCCACGTGCTCACCGCTCGTCCCTGTATGGGCGGGGGACGGATGTCTGACTAGCTAGGACAGTGCCACTACTACTAGATTGTTAGCAGATAGTGTCGGGAGGTACGGGTATTGGGACCCACACCCTCCTTAGATAACATAGTGACCTCGGGGGCCCGGTACTATGTCTCACAGTCTCAGTGTACCGGTGATACCTATCCGGGATGTCCCAGTACTGAGTGGTAGGGTGGCATCGTACCGGATAGAAAGCAGCCGGAATGAGCTTAGGCGGGGCACCGCCAATGATGGTGATCTTGTGGTTACGGGAGTACACGCTCTGCAGAGTTTTAAATCTATATATAGTCCACGGCCTCGATATGGCCTTTCCCTCGACCTACGCTTCTCGAGAGTAGTGAGATGAGTCCTTCTATTCTTCCCCTGGTATTACCCTCCCGGCTGAGAGCCGCTGAGACAGGCTTCGAGAGGGAGTTGGACCTGTCGACTGAGTGCGAGAGGGTGAGATATGTGTGATGGTGATGGATTGGGTTGGATATGTGGATGAGATGGGTTAAAACTTGATAAATTATATTATATAATATTGGTCATTTCTTGTAAAGAAAACCACAGCCATATATTAGGTCGCTTTGATTATATCTTTTGCATCTCACCAAATATACATAGCAAAAGCAAAGCATAGGGTGGAATATGTGGCCGGTATAAGCCGTACTGAAACTTATTTGGTAGGTGAGCCCGACTATGACTACGATGACGAGGAGGAGTAGACGTCTCGTTCCTACGCTCAGACTTCTTTTAGAGATTTTGTTGTACTTCCGCTTACCGTAGCTTCCTAGAAGCTGTTGCTACTCTGAAGATTCCGCCAGTGTGGCGATGGACTATTTGTGTAATCCCTTCTAATTGTACTCTTTTATTCGATGTATGGAATTATGTATCGACTGTTGTCGGGTATTCCCTTCGTAAAAAATTGAGGATGTTTCATGCTCCAGCTGCGCGAATCTTGCCGTGGCCCACGCCCCAGAGACCCGAGGCACCAATGAACTCCCGGAGACTCTCCTGTTTGACCGCCTGGACTGAGGCCCGTGTCTTTTACTCTTTTTGGACCGAGAGGGCCGCTGCTGTCAAAGCCGGCGACGAGAAGGGCGCAGCGCAGGCATCACTGCGTGTTTGACCCTGGCTCGTCCCTGAACCGTCCAGCCGGGCAAACGCCGCGTCGACGCGCCGTGTTCGTGCCCGTGACGTCCCTGCAACGCAAGCGGCCGCGGATCAGGCATGCCCTACTACCACGAGAACAAGGGTGTGGAACTCGAATTTGGCGATCGGTGATCGAACCTTGTCCTTCTGGAATCTTGTTCCGTGTAACTTCATGGTGCACGCTGCAGGCTTGTCTCGGAGTGGCAAATATTCCGTAGGCGATAGGCCGATTGGCTGTGTTTCCGTCCAAGCATTCAGATCTTCAGAAGTTCTGATGGTCTGAGCTTTGGTGCTGGCATGTCCAGTTTGACATGACCCAGCATGCATCTGAGCCAGGTTACCTGAGTGGGCTGGGCTGATATGAGCCGTTCAAATTAGTAGATGCCCAAGTGCCATTTCCGGTTACAAGCTGCCGGCACAAGTTTACGCTTTTGATGATCATATGGCAAGCACACAGATGCACCACTCTTTCATTTTGCATCTGTTCAATGCTACTATGCTGGTGAGATGACATGGCTACTTGCATTGGTGCCTGAATAAGATACCATTCTCTGTGATTTCAGACACAGTTATAGTTCAGACGTCGATCTGATGGTTTTCAATGTATTAGTCAGCGAAGGTGACCCTTGCTCAGGAGTCAGGATGAACATATTCGGCTACAAGTCACTGTGATCAGACGATGATTCGAACGATCTAACAGATCTCGCAGCAAAACACCAAGAATTCACAGCTGCAGAACAGTTATGCATCTTCGACTAAAAAGTAGGCTTCTTATAATAATTAACGACACTACTCCGAGTTCAGACATAAACCTTCACAACAGAGCCCAAGGTCTCATAGGTTTCATGGCGAGCCTACATGCTAACAACATCACCTAACAACGTACGTACTTGGCATTATACCATCCCTACAGACGTGTAAAAACATGGTCCTTGCTTCTATGCAACATTCATAACAAAGAACAGACGCTGCTAAAACCTAGTGCTCCTTGAGCATTTTTCACTCAGCAAAGGGCTGTGCAGCTACACAGCAGCTGACTTGGTGGTGCTCCTTGCGGGGGTCCTCTTGGGATGTTCCTGCTGGCGCGGCAAGATGGCGCTGTCGGATGAATCCGAGCTACTGCGCTCCCCAGTCTGGCCTTTGCTTGACATGATCTTCCCGAGCGCCTTCTTTGGTGTCGCGTCACCTTTCACCCTGTCGTTGGCACCCTTGCTGCCACCATGGTTCTTCTGGACGGTACTGGCTGTGTCACATTTGTCTAGCTTCGTGGTCTTGGACAGACTGAGGTCTTCCACGGCCATGACGCCGTCCCACTCGTCTTCTGTATTTGTTGTGGCCCCTGACCTTGAGCTCTCGTAGGAGCCGATGCCGATGCTATCAGCTCGGATGGTGGCTGCTGCAGAAGCCCTTGTCTGCTCGTGGTACAGCACCTGCACCACAATCCTCAGAGGCAGGCGCTCGTTCTGCACAGCATGAGCGCATGCATCAGGCGACAACTTCTTGCAGTCCATGAGGGCACAGAGCCTCTTCTTATCGCTCTTGCCCAAGCTTGGGTGCTCCTGCACAAAATTTTAGACAACTATGTCAACTCACAGTCTTCTATAATCAAGAAAAATGGAGTGTACATCTTAATCCCTATGCAATACTAGTAACAACGGTATATGAGATAATTTCTTGAACTACGAGCTATGACGTAGAAATGCTACAATGGAAAATGCATCAGGAGTGTTATAAGGAAGTAACTAAACATAAGAGGGCGTGTCACTCTGCATATGGAAGTCTTAGAATGTTCATGAAATTTTAATAGGTAGTTGCAACTGGCAAGTGGCAGTTACCTTCAGATACATATCAATGGCGCGATACAGTCCATCATGAACCGGCCTTGAATTGGCTGAAACTGTCTCAGCTAGACTGAAGAACTTGTAGACCGGTATATTTGGGTCCTTTGCAATCTCTGCAAGATATCCATCAACAATTTTGGCCACTGTAATCATAGATGCACTCGGACCTGATACATGGTCATTCACTTCACCACCATTGTGTCTCTGGGCATTCTTACTATCTTGTCTGACAAATTCTTCAACAATGCTAAGAATCAGGTCAATGTCATAAACAGTGGTGTCCCCATCCACTGTAGGGATCAGAAGATCTGACACTGATGCTTCTTCCAGTTGCCGTGCAATGCGCTTCATAAGCTCTTTCCTGCACATCTCTCCACACTTAAGCAAATTTGTTGCCTTCAGGAGCTTTAAGAGGAAGCTGCATGAAACTGAACCTTTCTCAGATGGCAACAGGCATGTGATGGTAACTAGCATAGCCCGAACTTTTGCATCGCCATGGATCATTGAGACCTTGCTTAGTGACGGGAGTTTCTTGTAAGTGTAGGCTTTAATTGCCTCACCGATCACATCCTTGGGCACCATACCCTTGGTTTTGATTGCTGTTATGACTTGCTTGTAGGCATCAATGTCAAGATCTGTCAGATCTTCAACCCACCAATCCTTTGGAACATACTGCTGCTGCTTGACTCCATTCCATGGCGAATCATGACCATTCTCAGTTGGGAGCTTCTTGCGATTGTATGTGTATGACCATTCAACTTTTGAAACATCAATAGAGGCTTTTGAAGCAACAGAGTCAATGCAGTGGCTAACCAGCTTAAGATCCTCTGCCCAAGGTAAATGAGCCTTTGTTGTACCAAGAACAATAATAGAGTCTTTCCAGCTGCGAAATATGCTTGAGCTGAGGAAGATATCAATCTTGTAGATCAGATTGCCCTTGTCAACAGTCTCATTCATCTCCAAGTACTCTGCAGCACAGCGGGCCGCAATCACATTGTAGGCATTGAGTGTGACAATCATGCCATAGCAAAACTTGGCACAGATCTCAAAAGCCTTTGCACCACCAGGAATATCATGGATGTGGATCTCAATATTTTCATCACCAGTAGTTGGAATCAACTTCTGAAAGCGAGCACACTTGGATAGGAGCGGAAACTGCATGATTGGAAAATGCAGGTCAGAATAACACTCAAGTGATTGTGCGATGCATAAGGAGACCAAGAAATAATTAAGTCGCTTGGATGTAAAACCCAAGAAAATAACAATCAAATGACATATATGACAAAAAAAATTAACCATGGGTCAACACGAATCTTCAGCACAGAGACAACTTTGGTAAGAAAATGTAAAATCAATCCACATGAAAAAATAAAACATGATCTCCGACAGCACATGTACCATGTACTTATAGTCTCACAAAGCAGCAGTGTCATATGAATGAAAATAACATTGTCATTACCTTGTGAAGGTAAAACTTTGTAGTCCCTATACGAACAGTGATGTCGCTCACCAATTCAGATGCTGCAATACTGCAAGGATAAACAGTTCTCATTAGTAGAGTCGTGGAAAATAACAGGAATATAAAAGAACACTTGATGCTGACAAATCGAAGGACAGACTTTGGATTAGTATTTGAAACTGATTTTCGTGAGAACCTGTGAGCATTAGCATTGTTTACATTGTAAGCCACGAGAGACATGGTTAAATTGATAAAAATAAAATACGGTACATACAGTGGTACAATAGATTGCTATATAAAAAATCAATCGTTAATATTCTATACACAATTCCAGGGAAAAAAGGAATTGCATTCTTGTAAAAGTATTCTTTTTAGTATATGATGCTAAGCATCCAGCTTTCTAAACCGAGGATGCTATTCTATAATCTATACTGCTTCTAAACTGAAAAGCAGTATCCAACAAAGCATTTGTCAAAACAATAAATAAATAAAGAATGCTAACACAAAAGAACCTTTTTATACAAGAATAGGCCAATATATGGACGAAGTTGACAGGAAACACTAAATGAAGCATCCTAAAACGAGTTCCACGATGTGAGGTCCTCTTCTATTTGTTCCTTTCTGTAGTTATGATTAGTTTTTCGCTGAAAGTATGGTTATCTTTGGTATCATGCAGCTGTATCTTAATATGAACCTAGAAAAGCGTAAAGTTTCCTCTCTAACCAAGGCTGAAGGAAACCATATTGGACAAGCATCATGCAAGTCTGTATAGGAATATCTGAGTGGACTGGACAAGAATGCATAGATGGTAGCATCTTGGATAGCATGAACACCCAGAGGGCCTATAATATAAATAAACTAGGGAAATATATCATTTTAAGGGTTCAGAAAGGCCAATGACAATGTCATAACTGTAATGGATTTCATGGTGAGTAGTACTTGATAATTCCAGAGAATAAATTTAAGCACAAACCTACAGTGCCCACTACGTAAAACATAATAACTCGGATCATTTATAATAGAAATAAATTTAAAAAATCAGTGAGATTCTAAGAACGACATGAGGATTCAAAGGCAGCATTAAAGAAACAAGGTAAAAGAAAGCAAAAGAAGCGATCGATCACCTGATTTCATTCCCATCGTCCTGAAAGGTATCCGGATTCGATCCAAGCTTCATGAACTTCATCTTGAACACGAAAGAAGAGCCTCACAGCTATAGCTTCCCGCTCCTCTAGACCAAATGCTCACACAGATACCAGACCACCACCACTACCACTTGTAAGAAGCAAGAACTGAGCAGCACAGCACCGCTATCCCATACTTGTCCACAGCAGCGACGGCAAACGGCTCAGAGAGGCAGCAGAGAAGCATGAGTACAAGAACAAGTCGCCGAGAAGACCGAATATTGCAACGTGCCGGAGCCGGCCAGGAGATCGCTCGCTCGTACGACGAAAACAAAGAAATAATGGGATCAGTTCCGATGCAGCTCCTGCTTGAAGCACACTCCAGGCCCCCGCCCCCAACCTACTTATGCGGCCGGGTGCTGCTGCTATCGTAGGCAGTGAGGCCAGAAAGCGGGGAGAAGCACAGGTACCTCAGGAGAAGTAAACAATACAGAGTGGGAGAGAGGGGTCGGGGCAGTGAACCAGAGGAGGGACACCCACAAAGCACAAAGCTGACACACCCCCACCTCCCCCTGCTCACTTGTTAATTGCTTGTCCTTCTTGATCTGGGAAAAAGATTAGTATAATTCCCTTGCTTGCACCCTTGGCCGGTTTTCTTCTCTCCACCTTCTCCTTCCTCTAAAAAATACCAAGATTCAGAGGGGATCTTGTGTCCAATGCATTATCATAGTAAACAACTAGTCCACATTCCTCGCCACATCATTCCCCGAGTATGATCTCTCTCAACGATCGATCTCTGCGGCAACAACGGCAAAACAAACGTTAGTGGGCGCTGTGAGCAAGTTGAGGCAGGCAGGCAGGAGACACCGAGCATCTATTTTAAATGCAATACGGGGGGAGGCAACGGAGAGATCAAGAACCACTTGCTCACTCTGGTTCTGCGCTTGTGCTTGTGCGGGAGAAGAGAATCTTATCACCAGCACGCCGAGATCTCGCAGTTTTGTGCCGAGATCGGTCGATCAGAACGACGAGGGAAAGAGAGACGCACGCATGCTACACTGCTAATACGTGGGGAGCAGTCAGCAGAGGGGAGGAGGGGATAATAAAAGAATCAGAAACCATCTACGGGCATGAGGAAGGCGACATGTGGGCGGCATGGCATCGCATCGAGGGTTTATAGCAGCAAACCAGACCAGAGGGAAGGCAACAAAAGAGGGTAGCCAACAACAAGAAGGCACGCAAGAACAAAGGCAAAGCGAAGGGCAGCATCAGGCATGCATGACCCGAGAAAGAGGAACAGTGTGAGACCCCACCCCGAGAAAAAGAGTCCACCCGTTCCCGAGCAATGGAGCCAACCCTGGCACTCTGGGTGCCGTGATCCATCCGCCCCCACCCCCAACCCCAAGAACGCCCGCCCGGGGAAGACGAGACGAGCGAGTGCGCCCCAGATGCGGCCACGCAAGTGTGTGCATGCGCCGGTCGCGTGCACATGCAGCTGTCCCTCTCTCTGCTCGCACTCGTGCTCGTGCTCGTGCTGGGAACTCGGGACTGGCCGGGCAAAAAGACGGTGGCTTGGTTGGCGAGGGAGGGCAATGAGCTAGCACTAGCAGACCTCAGTGGCCTTGCAGGTGTCCTTCCCTATTCCCGTTACCCCCTCCAATGGCAGCGCTGCTGGACTCAGGAGGCGGCCCCCAGCATGCCTCCCGGTCCGGCCCCTCCTCTCGAGCACCCACGCCGGCCAGCCGGCCGGATGGCCACCCTCTCTCGCTCTCTAGTCTCTCTCCCTATCTATCTGAAGCGGGCCAGCCACTGAAGTGATGCAACATCTCAACAGCGAAAGAGAAAGTGGAGGAAGATCGTCGGGGAAGAAAGAAAGGTGCAAGAGAAGAGCCTCACCGCGCGCAAAGAAGAAGCCAACAAGAACAAGGTAGCAACAAGCAACCAGTGAAGAAACCCTTTGATGGAAGTGGAAGGCTTTCCTGCTCTCCTTTGCCCCAGCTGCCTTTGATGGTTGTTTCGTTTGGTGTTCGCTGGGCGGCACCCCTCGCTTTGAAGAGGGTATAGAGAGCACGCAGTCGCACGGCACACCCTGCCCTGCGCCACCGCCACACCTAGCTTCCTGATGCAGGTGCAGGGTGACCGGCCGGCCGGCAGTGACTCTCGTGCCTTTTTCCTTCTCCCCACCCCACTGCTGCCTTTTTTTTTTTTTTTCTCCTTCTGCGATAGTACCGCTTGTATGCTACAGTATGGGTCTCCGTCTTTCCAGCTGCATGCTGCAGGTACAGGCCATGGAATGGAATGCGCAGCGCAGGCAGAAGTAGCCGGGCACTCCTCTCCTTTGCCTGTCTGCTCCACTACCTCCCTAGATCAGTTTCAACCCAGGGCCGGGCCGGGCCGGGCCGGATCTGGGGTCTTGCAAGTTGAAACCCTGGTCGTGGAACCTGGGCCGGCCCTAACACAATGCTAGGCTCCACTAAAAAAATGCTACTTTTCCTAAAAAAAACTAAAAAAATGCTACCGATTAAAAATGGAAATAATTTTATTCCTAGTCATCCCTGAATTTAATATTTTTTTTATTTTCTGGACAGAATAAATAAATATATAAAAATTTGAGCATCCACAGCCAGCAGCTAAGCTATGGCTCTGTTCGGCTGGACTTGAGCTGAATTGAATCTGGGCTGGTCCAGCATTCCGGCTGGTTTCGACTGATTCATTCAGCCATATTCAAAATAAACAGCACATGCCACACCACTCATGCCTTGGCGTCATTTGATCACCCACAATTTAAAAATGGCGCCAAATCAACAGCTCTCACACCAGTATGCCCACAAAACAAATCGTTTAGCATTGCATCCATTTTCGTACCAACAAAAAAAACATGCCATCCATTTCATACATTTCAACGGACTCCAGATACCAGTATACCAGCCATTACAAGTGCTCCTTATAAATCTTACTAATCACATTGCAGGGTTTCATTAGAACTTACCACTTAACAATCACATTACAGGGGTTCATTACAACTTACCATTAATAGAGGGTATCTCTACTACCAGTTCCATTTTCATGTCCAGTGGAAGCTTTCACAAAATTTGTGCACTTGAGAGGCACATACTCACCAGCAATACACACAACATACTAACGCAATCTTCACTGTCCTTGCCTTCGTCCAGCCGGCAACAAAAGCCTACGGCACCATTAGATGACCTCATCAGCGTCCAATCTTCACCTGCATGTTTACAAAGCCTCATTAGTCTGTATTTACTCACTAAACAAAACAAAAAAATTATCGACAGCTTCTAACTCAACTATAAATGTTTCACTTACTTCTTCCCAAGGACTCCAAGGCCCATAGTAATCCAGTCCCGGACTTCTCCTATATTAGCTCCAGGAGTTAACGCCATTAATAAAGCCTCACTCAAATCGTCCAGTTCACCAGATCGCATGTACGTCCCTGGATTACTTGGTCCCTCCAGCTCATGTACATAGTTCCAAAGTGCACAGTAAACTATAATAATCTGTGATTGCTTTACATGCGGATAGTGAGCTATGCCTTTCAACATTTGCCACTTATTTTTGGCAGCCCCAAACGTCCGTTCAATAAGATTTCTCAGCTTAGAATGGTGCCTGTTGAACAACTCCTCTGGCCCTTGAGCAGCCCTATTCTTGAACTCCTTCAAATGGTATCTCATGTTTCGATATGGCGCCATATATCCCTCACGAAATTCGTACCCCGAGTCCACCAAATAAAAATGCTCTGCAAACAAACACACAAGTCCAGAATCATATCCGTTGCAACTCAACAACAGCACACCATAAATTACACAAGTAGTACAAATTTTGGCAAACATACCTTCTGGTGGCCGCGGGAACTTGCTATCCTCCAACGCCTTCTTCTTCAACACCCGCATGTCGTGTGCTGAACCCTCCGTGCCAACGCCAACATATGTGAACATCATATTGAAGTCACATACAGCAATCACATTTTGGCTTGTCCAGCCATGCCTATTAGTGAAATCATCGTGATAATCTTCATCCACACACACTTCAATCTGTGTCCCATCCATGGCTCCTATGCAGCGATTAAACAAAGGTGAGTACTCTGCCAACTCATTCGGCAGTACTTCATAAGTGGTGTCCTTCCGTCGAAGCATTTCATCTGCAAAGGGCATCATGGCTTTTAGCACATCTCGAATTATCGTGCTGCAAGTGCCCAGTCCCCTCCTGGATCTCTCATGCATTTGCCTTAATGATTGTCTAGTTCCCATAACCCATAGGAACAAACCTAAAGCTTCTAATGAATCAATGTTCCTCCTAGATTCTACACCATATTTCTGAGTTAATATGTAATGCAACCGATAGAAATTCTCAGGCTGCATACGGAAGTTTATGTGGCATCTGCTGGGATCTCCCAAAACATTCTCTACCCACTGTCGTCCCTTGAGGTCCGGCTGAAGGTTGACATGGTTCAATACTGGCGGTGCCAACATCCCAGAAACTGCATATCCGACAGCCAGAGCAACAGATGCCACTTCATTGAAACTGTTCTCACTGGAATTGTCACTGGCTGCATCACTTGTGTCCATGATCGTAACCATCTGCATACATTCAACCGCATACATTCAATTGTATTAATGACAACAGGGTTGACAACAAAGCAAAAGGTTGCACAAATGTGTACCTTAATTTATTTCAGATTTCTAACTTCAAAACATCGAAGTGTTGTAACATCACATAACCATTTGGGGCAGTTGTACCAGAACTGGAAATCACATCTGAAGCACCCACATGCAAACAAATGACACGAAGCTCACTTTCCATGATGTAAAAGAGTAACCCAGTTGTGGTGTCCAGAGCATAGAATGGAATGTAACATCTATGAACAAGGGCTAGTATACAAAGAGGACATAGCAGCAAGATTATTACAAACCATGTCTGATAACAAGTTTGAAATTATTACAGAGGTTCACACAATACAAACAGATCCATAAACTACTAAGGTCCAATGAAACGACATCCGAACAAGTGCTTCTACTCGGAGGACAGGCACGGAGACTAGTACTGGTTCCTTCGCATCTGCCAGTTCAGCCAAGCCTTACGGACTTCTGGGCTATCCATGTTGAGGAACTCCCTACGGTACACAGAGTTCTTCAACAGCTCCAAAGCCGTAAAGCACATGTCTGAAGGAATTGGCACACCGTCGTCTTGTAGGAGCTGCATTGCCTCGTCAACCTCTTCTTGCTCATGGGTCCGTTCTCGATCACGAGATCTAGTCCTCACAGCAATGCTTTCCGAGATCCTCTCCAAATATTCACAGGCCTTTTTCCGTGGGCTGTCAACCACTTGGTCCCTACTGGGCCTTTTTGAACCAGAGTGGAAACTGGACGGGCCACTGTGAGGAGGGGTTGATGTACCAATGCCACCTCTGACATGTAAATGCCCGTGTTTCTGTTACGGTCGCCGAACAGTGCTTCAAGTTCATCCAGGAAAGGCGGTGGTTTGACACGAGCTGCACCAGCGCTACTTGGTTCCTACAGATGCACAGATGTGTTAGTGTGTGTGAAGTAATGTAGCATTCACAAAACATAAAAAACAAGACCGAACTTGCAGCGTACTAAACTTACCGCGTGCTGCGTATTGTCGCCGGCAGCGGGGAGCGAACCGTCCTGGGGCAACCAGTAATCTGGATCAGCTTCAATGCCCCCCGTTTGCGTGTCCCGACCAAGACCAGAGGCTGATTGTGCTTCCTTCCAAGCTTTGTACTGTTGCCTTAAGTACTCTAGTTTGTTGGTCACCTGTTTTGGCTTATATTGTGGGAAGTACGGGTAAATGTTGCGCCAGCCATCCCTAGTTACACCAAAGTGGTTGAAGTTGAACTTCTCCTTCTCCTTAAGAGCGAGTTCCAGCAGAAGTCGGGTTTCTCCTTCTTCCCAATGGGCACGCTCCTTTGGCATCTGTGGGCACGTATAATGGCTAATTTGGTTTGTGTCGGTTTCTCCTCCGTCACAACAAAATCACAAGTACGAAAGGAAGAAAATTTGAGAATTGTAAACTTGCCTTCGTGGTTAGCTTTGCGCGTTTGGCACGAAGGTTGCACTCGGAAGCTTCCGACGGTGAGCAGGAAGATGTTGACGAAGTTGCCAGTGTAGAGAAGCTAAACAAGCAACCTGATGAAATAAAATCAGAAAAACACAAAATTTATTAACCTTATCTGAAATTTATTAAAGTGAAGAAACAACAAAATTAGACACATCAGAAATACACCATGGAATTTCAATTTCAGTGAACAACAGCCTCTGAACTACAATGTCAAATCGAATAAATAAAAAAAATCATCCCTATAAATGCTTTACGATATCCTATCAGAACAGGTAACGATTGCGAACACTTTGGTAGCCTAGATTTAGGACTTCTAGTTTTGTTTTAGCCTTCCGACGGAGCAAAACCATTTGATGGTAAGCAAAAAACCCGAAACCATGTATACTGTACGTATTTAGGCATGTATGGTAACAGAACAAAGGGATGGAAACCTTGTTTACCTGCCGGCAACGATTGGCGATGGGGAGTGGATGGTGCCGGATCCGGTGGAGGAGTACACGAGCAGGTGGAGAAGGGGACGGATCCGGATGGTACGACGCCGGCGACGGTCGGTTCGATCTGGAAGGACGGCGGCAAGACGAGCCGGGCTGGGGGCGGCGTCAGTCTCCTGCAGTCCGGTGCCGATGGGAGATGGACGGAGGGAGGCCGGTTGTCGGAGTGGAGAGGGGATTGGGGGCGAGGGCGCGGTCGTTTGCGGCGCCGTGAGCAGCTGCAGCGGGCTAACCCTACAGACGCGCGAGCGAGATAAGAGGTAGACAGAGAGGGACGACGGAGACTCGGTTGCGGCTGAAATATGCCAGCCGAACGGCTGGGCTGAAAGCCCGTTAGATTCAGCCAGATTCAGTCCAGCTCCGTACCAGCCGAACAGGCTCTATGTTCGGTTGATACAAAATAGTACTTTTATTGACTACATACTGAGAAACAAAGCAAAGTTGCAATGCAAAAGGATATTCCGTCTGCATAAAGAAGAAAGAGCTAGTAGGCGATGCAAAGTGTGGTACGGGCATGGAACAAGATCGGGAAAGGTGGGCGTGCGTCGCTGAAAATAAGCTCAGGCGGCTAATAAAGCTAGTGCCTCTTTTCAGTTAAGCAGGCCACGGACGACATAAAACCAGGGCACGTCAAGACCTTAATCATCTCCGATCAAGAGAAGAACACCGGCGCATTTCATGCGCCCTCTCCTGGTGTCTGATGCCCTGTAGTACTGCCACCGTTTCTTTAATTAAGGAGGGCGAGGGCGAGGCCGAGCCGAGAGATCTCTTTAGCGCGCGCGCACGCTCGCGCCGACCCCCAACGGTGCTTTCTTTGGAGCGTGGCAGTTGGCCTGGCCCCGGTGTATGACGCGTGTGCCGCGCCGCGGCAGACGTCGCAAAAGCGAGGCGCGGCTAGCATCTTGCTGCCTCGTTGGTTCGGCGTCGGCCGGATCGGTGGGCGGCGCGTCGTCGGGTGGTGTGGATTTTCCACTTTGACGGCATGCATGCATGGCATGGGCGTGAGCCGTGCGTGCGAGGGGCGAGGGCGGCCAGGTAAAGCAGTTTGGTATTGCGCCGAGTGTGTTTGTATTTGCAGACGGCTTTCCACGCCTGCGTCTCATTCTGATCTGCACCGCTCACCTGTGTACCTCCATCTCTATCTAGTAGGCTGGACCTGGACCCGGACCCGCGCTCGAGCAGGCGAGCACAAGCATCGTTGGCTGTCATTTTACAGTGCGTTTTAGATTAGATGTAGGAGTACTGTACTCCGTAGCAATGTAGCATTAGGAAGCACGCAGTAGTATAGCATTGGCCGATGATGGGCGTGCCCTAGCGTATTAGCCGGTAGCCGTAGCGTATAGCGAAATAAAGTCAAAAACTATACCCGTAGCACAATAGGCCTGGGAAGACGGTATTGATTTTTCAGCGGTTGAAAAATCAATACCGCGATGCGAGCATAGGAGCCGATCACTCGCCTGCACTGCATGGTCTAAGCTCATGATGACGGCCCCCGGCCCAGCAGTATGGACCCGTCTCCTAGTCGTACGTAGACGCCGGAGCTAGCCCAGGCCGCCGCGCGGGCTCGATCGGTTCTTTTGAGGTGGGGGGAGGGAAGGGATGGACTGCCGGACCTGAGAGTGTGGAGGTCAGGGCAAGGCGTGCCGTGCTCGCTCTGCCCTCGACAGCGTATCATGATGTTGCGCTTCACGAAGCAGCCGCTGCTCTGCCCTCTGCCTCCGCCTCCGTCCCCCTAGCTAGCTACTTTTCCCCTTTCCCCGTACGTAGGCGAACTCGAGAGCGGCAGCTGCACACCGCACTACTGTATGCCCGTCCGCCCCGTATGCATGTACTTTCCCTCCTTTTCCTCTCTCTCCACCCCGTCGCGCCCGCCGTTTCTTGCATTGCGTTCGGCTCGCAAGTGCTGGTTTCTCTCTCTATCCACTCGCACACAGCCAGAGACGGCCGGGCCGGGCCGTGCCGTGCATGGTGCATCGAGAACTCGCACCGTGCAAAAGCCACCGCCGGCCGGACGGGTTCTGTGCGGCGCCCAGCCCAAGGACGCCGAGGCCCTAGGATAGTTTTGTCTAGACTATTAAGCCCCGTTTTGCCTGTTGTTTTGTTGCTCGGTTACTGGATGGCGGGCCATTGTTTGGTACCTGCACACCATCATCAATCCACCATCAGCTCCTAACGTGTCGCCCCACCCCGCCACGCCAATCATGGCCGCACGCTCCAAACGCGTGCGGCTACGTACCACGGGATCTGAATCTGCTTTTGCTTTTAGCGCGCGCGCGGTTTGCCATCGTTCATCCTTCCCATTCAACGTGTGTTAAGCACAACCGCATCCGCGTGCTTACGGTTGGGGATATTTGGACGAAAATGTAATTCACATGCATGAACGAACGAAAATGTAACTCCCATCAAATGTAAGTTATGCATGATCGTCGGAGTGGACTCCAGTTTATCTGTGATCTGATGCTAAGACTCTCCGACTAGAATGAAATCCAGAGGACCAACGAGTGTCATTTGAGGCGCTGTTTTTTTTTTCCCCCCCTTCATGATTCACTAACGCAAGCCGGGCCTGCGCGCTTGCTTTTCTTGCACGTCCACGGCCAGGAGGCCAGGAGCGGATCCTCCGAATCCCATGATGGCATGACGCCTCCTGCGCTCGCTGCTGCCCGCATCGCCGTATGTTGATAAGCGCGCATTGAAAGTTTGGCTGGCCGCTGGCGCAACGACCATCCGAGAAACCTGCATGCCTTTGCGTTTCCCTGCACGGGAGAATCCTACTCCTACTTCAGGTCCCCAGTGTCAGAGAGAGGCCATCCCATTTGTCTCTCCCAGCGGAGACCTCAGCATCAGAGATTCGGAGCGCCGTGTGTACGGGCAAGAGTTTTCACATCACTTCTCTGTAGCGCTAGCAGCTTCAGGTTTTTCGACGCCCCAAAACCACGGCGGCATCATAGCTTGGACAGTGGACACAGCCAGTTAACAACAGGCTTCTTGTGTGTGATCACAGATCAGCAGGGGAGGAAAGAGGATGTGCCGAAATGATCGCAAGCGCAGCTGCGAGAGACCTGCAGTGAGTTGAGTGTGCGTGGCCGTCGCCATGTACTTACCGCCTGCCCATCATGCCATGGGGAGCGCAGGCAGAAGAACGCGATGCGCGTGAGCGTGGCGTGGCGCCGGACAAGCACGCACTGGCTGCACACCTGCACTGCCCTGCCCGGCCATGCTCTGCTGCTGTGCGCCTGTGCCTGCTCGTGGCGTGACGCATCATGCAAACCTTCGCCCGGAGAAAAAGGTTCCAGCGCAATACGCAGTGGCAGCGATGCAAACGCACAAGGCAAGGCAGGAGGTGAATAATTCGATCGACGCTGGCCGCTGGGCACACAGCACTACCCACCTGCAATGGCGAGGGAAGTGCTCCTGAGCCCTGTGGGCCAGTCTAGTGTGAACCTAGTACACTACGCTAGCGAAGAGGAGAAATAATAAACTGAAAAAGAAACGTCATTAGTGCTTTTAAGACAGGGACAAAGGCACAAAACGAATCGAACTGTTGCTTCACCGTTCTGCGTTTCTGCACTGCAGAACGGTTAGTGACAAACTGCATTAGCAAGAAATGTCAGGTAGCCGCGGATGGGAACGAGCAGGCCGACAGGCTTCGGAGCTTCGCGTACTGTTTTTGGTCTGGATTTGTCTGCAAATTTTGACGTTTTCCATATGTTGTGCTTTGAAGTCTGCCCAGGGAATTTTGAAAGAAAATATCACCTCAGCGCACTGTAGCATTTCGTTTGTATTTGGTAAAAATTATCCAAACTTTGAGTAACTAGACTCAAAATATTCGTTTCGTAAAATACAACAAAATCGTGCAATTAGTTTTTGATTTTATCTACATTTAGTACTTCATGCATGTGCCGGTATTTTGATATGACGGGTGATAGGAATTCTGCATAGTGAATTTTAGGATAATTTCTGGGTAACTAAACACAGCCCTATAGTAGTACTGTAGTACGGAGTAGTTATTATAATAATTACCAAGTTCAAGAGAAACAAGGAACCGACTGCAACAAACCTCGTGCAGGAAGGATGACATTTGGAAATACCATCTTCAATTCAAGGGCATGTAGTTGCAACAGAGAATGTGTTTGGGATCCTAGGAAAGATGATGCCGACGGTGCGTGCAACTTGCAAGGCAGCTTCAGACTCGATCAATCGACAGCCAAAGGCCCCATGGCCATTAACATGGACAAGCTTTGTGATCGATCTTGCCCTGCACGAATAATGCTTGGCAGCGCAGTGTTACCATCATTTGATTCGATGGCACGTATCTTCCAAATCAATTGCGTATCTTGGCTTCTGAAACACGACGTTGCACACACCAGGTATTCCGAGAGGATTGATGCAGAACAGTACAGAAGATTGAAGACCCATCATGGCGTGGCTGGTGCTCGTGGAATGTCACTGCTCCCGTAACTATTGAACCTTCCGCTGAGTACCCAAAGCGACAAGTTCGTTCGTGGACAAAGGGAAGGGAGATGTACAATACAGTCTAGTTTACTTTGCAAGACTTGGACAAGTAATCACACCCTTCGTACACCACTAGCCCGGCTTTGTCGAGCTCGTTTTCCTGGAAACAAGCGCACCTTTGGCTAACTTGTCCGGTCAGAGCTATGTCGCCTGGCCTCCTCACCAATCTTGGATAGCCCGTATCGCACCAAACCTAACATAAGCAGTACGATCTTAATTAGGCAGAAAAAGACATCTTTAGCAAAATGGAAACTCAAACAATTTTGTTCATTCAAAATCTCGAAATATGGCCTGGCGCCACTAAAATGACACATTTCAACTCAACATTAATCATGCAAAAAATGATTCTCAAGGAGAAGTGTGATAGGCAAAAACGATTTGGAGTATGTAAGCTGTTTGGAACATAGGGGAATCCAAACAAAACAGATTAATTTCCTCAAGAATTGTGAGAAAACTAAAAACAGAGCATGAGATAGGATGAGAAAACTGAAGTAAGAGCATCCGATAATATTAGCCATCAAATTGGTGGAGTTTATTTGGTCACTATAAATCCAGAATAATCTCAACATGTTACACCAACTCATGATGCTTCTCATTAATGCCAGGTGTTTCTTATGTTTATGGCGACTGCATTATTACACAACTCATCTGTTGCCATCTTTATTGCAAAACAGTCATTTTCTAGAGTTGAATTATGGCTACAGGCTTGGGGCAAAATCCTTAATTGGTGATTGTCTGGAGCCATCAACAACATGTGCCTGGGAAGACCATAGCCCACTAGAGGCATGATACATCCAAAACATCCAACATGGCACACTGCTGCCCTACCAACAGGCAATATGTTTCGATGCAGAATCAAAACTTTTAGAAGACTACCAGGTGTGCTCATTTCATGATGTGGTCAATTCTAATGTGCTATTCAAATACATAGGAGAGCAATGTATCATTTCATTTCATTAAAGAAGATAAAAGTACAAACCAACTCCAACCCCTAACATTTCAGTAACATGCACACCATTGACGCAAAAGTAAAAAATGACCAGACGCTAAACAACCACTGAAACTAGATAGTCCCAAAGACTAACTCTAGGAGCTGCTTTACACCATCTACTACAGCCCCCACAACCCGATTTACATCAGGAGAGATAGGGCTGAAGATGCAATTTTGTCGATGTCTAACTTTGGTACAGTGACTATTTTCCTTTCGTTCGTTTGTTTGAATATTGAATATGATAGGAAGAAGCTCAGTTCACGAAGGTCTTTCAAGATAAATAAAAAAAGATATCAACAACATCAGATAAAACCATGTGTCAAACAAAAAAAAAAGGATGGTACAGTGATACTTACTTCTCCGCCTTCTTGCTGGCTCCATTTTGAATTGCAGCCAGGTATTTTAGCTTCATCACTCTTCTGCTTTTCAAGAAGCTGTGCACCTCTTTTTGCCTTCATTTCGACACCCTTAAGATATTTTGTAGGATTTCCTTGACTATCATAGTAACGTCCAATAAGTTTACCAGCAAATCTGCATTGTACATGTCAAGGAATGTTACAATGGTATATATTATTAATAACTGAGTAGTTTCTCTAACATGATCCACTACTTCCGTGATAGCTTAGTGTGTTCCATATGGCATACACATTTGGAACTAACATGAATAACACATGGTATGATAGTGAAGGATTTGTGAACATGATCAACATAAACAGTGTTCCAAATCATGCTCCCGCTAGCCTGCCTAGGGAATAGGTGCCACCAAGCTGACAGCCTAGCACCTAGCATTTCCTGGAAAACTGCATACAGTTCTATGAAGCCTCATGGCTTACAGATATGGAAGGAAATAAGTAGCATGAAGATGTCTCTCAGAAAGGAGCTCACATATATCTTTCGAAGTAAAATTTCCTCCAATCAACAATGCTGTTTACCTGAAAGGAAATTGGAAACCATCACATTGAAAATATTGGCAAAATAAAGTGAGAAAAGTAAGGTTTGTATTCTACACTAGCATGCCATACAGTATTACGTTCAGCATGCTCAGTAGCAGCTTCCCACCAGTATTTAATAGAATATACATACATGATACATGAGGCAACAATGTTTCTGTATCAACAATTCAACATAATTACTTCCTAGCATGTCCACACCTATATCCATACCGGCTAGAAGCACAGGAGAACAAGGCTTCAAATCGGAACTGACTCTTTAGTAATCAAAAGGTTGGTAACTTGGTGTCATAAGCAAGTAAACAGGCAAATAGATTTTGCAGAAGTGGTTAGAGAAGGAGACAAAACACTTATATATTACAGTTGAAGCTAACTGCCATCCTAGCCCTAATTTATGAATCATGGTACTTTTAACATTTTTCACTGGCTGTCTATGTCTAAGCTGGTTAGCATTAACTACAAGGTTTACTAATACGAATAATCCATACATAGTGTGTTTCAGTACCTCACTGCTTGATAAACCCTGTAAGGAATCAGTCAGACCGTCACCTGTTGAAACAGAAAGGTTATTCTAGCAAAAGGATATACTTAAGCAGTCATAGATCATACATGCTTAATTATCATTATATTTTTCTTATGGTGAAATTATTGTTTTTTTTAAAAATAACTATTAGAAGCAGAACAGCTAGATTAGCTTCCAGGAAGGTAGGGGGGAATTAAGGTTCTTCATCCTCCATAAAAACTTAAGCCATATAATTCAAGAACCCTCTTCATATATAAAGGCCAAGTCATAATAAAGGGCAGACCCAGTGCCAGAGGCTCCCACAGGAGTAGGGTCTAGGGAAGGGAAAACCCAAGGCAAGCCTTACCCCCACAAAATCTGTATTTTTTCACCGACCCAAGCCTTTTTTTTCTTTCTACGTTAAACCAACAGGCAAGTAGGCATGTTCATTAGATGTCTTGATCATTCCATCTTTTGTCCCTTATGAAATTTGAATTTAGGATCAATGTACCGCTAGGAGTAAAAAGATCATGCAGAAGGATGATTTTGCTTTTGTACTTCAAAGTATCAAGAGGACACCAAAATTACCTCTACAGAACCAACATCAACTCATGGTCATCTAAATGATCTACTAAACTAACCAGCTAGCAGTACGATGAAGACTTACCTGTAAAATTTCCAGAAACAAATGCCCGTGATGCATCCCTGTCAAAAGAACGCTGTTTTAACATCAGCATGTGAAGCAACAAAACAAAAAGGATATGGAAGGTTTGATGTTTGCCAAAATATAAGAACTACCCTCCTATAGTTTATACTTAATAACACCAAGATACAGCATACATGTAATTAATAACAATGAAATCGAAACAGGCGCTAGAAGCCTAAGACTGCGACCTCCCAGAAAAGTGATGATAACCTCCTCCAGGACCATAATGTGACCTCCCTTTTGTGACGTCAAATACTGAGCTGCAGCGTCAAATGAAAACCAAGATCATTCACACAAGCCAAGCTAGCTCAATATCCATGACAATAGACTGGAATTTATTGACAACATCATCAATGTAATTAAAAAGAAGGCCTTCTGTGCATACCAGACAGCCCTTTTCTCATACCAGCTAGCTCAATATCCATGACAATAGACTAGAGTTTTAACTTATTTATCATACCAGACAGCCCTTTTCTCACGGTAGTTAAGTATTACACTATTATATAACAAGTCAGGGGAAGGAAATGAAGGCGGATGAGGGCAAGGAAAAGATTAAGTACCCCAAAATCGCAAGAAGTATCGGCAACCCCTCATTGGTTCCATTGTACAGTGACAACTCCTCCACTGTCCACAACCTCTGCGCATCGCAATATGAGACACAGGTAAGTAGGAGTGAACACAGAGGTGTTCCGGTATTGGGAACTTGCAGTTGCAGAGGTCGAAAATGGCACAGTGTTTATAGTCAGATGCTAGAGATATAAATCAGACGAACAGCTGCTAGTCCATTTTAACTGTTCACAAGGCATCGCATCAAATCACTAAGAGAAGCACTCATGTAAATTGCCAAATATGACACGATAAGTATTAGTTCCATATGATCACATCAAGCTATTAGTCCTCGAACACGCCTGGCGACTGGGTGTCTCTGATTGCAATGCTTCCGCGGACTAGATAAAATAAGCGAGATCTAGCTCTTAAACTTAGAGAAGCATCAAGGTCGCGAGGAACAGAGGACAGACCGGTTTCCTGAGGCGGTAGAGCTGGAGAACGACGGCGAGTAGCGCGGCGAGCAGCCCGAGAACAAGGAGGAAGCGAGCGCCGCGCGCCATCGCTCTGGCTCCCAAGAGATCCGCAAGGCCGTTAGGTCCACCAAATCAAACCGCCTCCACGGCAACGTACCAGTATCGGTTTTGCTACCGATCCGCCTCGGCGAGCTGGGGCTGCCCTTGGGACCGGACGACGAAGCTTCAGCGGAGGGACGGACGATTTGGTGCTTGAGGCGGCTATCGACTGGACAGACCTCCGGCCTCCGGGTCGTCGGAGCGGAAGACGGGGCCGGCAGACCGGTGGGTTTGGTGGAAACGATCAGCGAGGGGAGCGGCCGGGGAGAGGCGCGGGGAGGACTGGTGACTGGGCTGGGCCGGTCCAGACTCGAGTCAATACATGCCTTTGAGGCGGGCCCTGGAGAGAGACGCGCGGGGAGGACCAGTTGGTCTGGGCCCGGCCAGGCTGGAGTCAGTGCACGCTTTTGAGGCGGGCCCTTTCCTGTGCCGTGCATTAGTTTTTTTAAATTCTGCTAAAAATTAGTTTTTTTAAAAAAAATGCACTCATTTTGCATGGAGAAATGATAAGTCAACATTTGAAATTGAACTAGTTTTCCCTCATTTTTTTAAATTCTGCTCAGAAATTATAATCAGCTTTTATACAATCGCTTCGCGAAGAAAAAAATACCAGTAGAACGTTCGCCAAGGTCATTTTTTTTGTCCTGGATCCGCCATTGTTTATAAGATCTTTTGATGACAAACCCAAAGTGAACGGATTCGGCTGCAATGATGGTTTAGTGAGGTAATTTTGAATTTTGATCCCAGACAGAGATTTGGTGTATTGGGACGAAATCCTTATTATGAGGTCATGCCTTTTTGGGTGTCAACTGTCAAGAACCGAATATTAGCAAAGATCTAGGAATGCAAAATCCCTCTCAAAGTGCATTTTTTTTATGGATGGTGTTTCATGACAGAATACAGTGTGGATTTTAAGAACTGAATTTGGCCCTGTTAAATTTAAGTTATGTCATCAGTTACAAACAACTGATCACATTTTTTTTCAATGGCCAATAGCATATATCTCTGAACTTGTTTCCGTGTCTCTTTTGATTGGTTGAGATCGCCCCTAAATGTGGTTACATTGTTTGATGAGGTGCTGAATCAAACAAGGAGTGGGATGAGGAGCTTAATGTTGTTTGTTTTGTGTAGGCGCCTTATGGACGCTTTAGAAAATAATAAATGCCGTGGCCTTCGACAGCAAAAAGTATGCTTCTCCGATGGCAGTGATCCACAAGTCAATCATGGCTTCTCCGATGGCAGTGATCCACAAGTCAATCATGTTGCTTAAATCCTAAAGACCACGTAAGCCAAAATCCATAGCAATGGTGGATGGGAGGGATCATGGACGAGATGAATCGAGTGCTGCTGCAGGCAGGGAAGGGCTCCTAAGTAGTGTTAGGCCATGGTGTTCTCTCACAACAAAACATCAGCACAAAAATTTCTGGGTTTTGTTTCTTTTGCTGGTGTTGAAGGGTTGACGCAGTTTAGTTTATTTGCGTCGTTGAATTTTGGTGCTGTTCTTGTGGATTGGGGCTTCAAACTTAAGCAGTTAAACTTTTTAATAAAAGCCAGGCTAGGCCTTAAAAAAGGCGGAACAAAATCTCAGAAGTGCATTTTTGCGTCCGCAAAACAGCGCTCAGCCGCTCGTGATTGGTCTACACAAAACAGCGCGAGTCTGAGTCTGAGATCTATTGTGTGGCCAAAGACCGAAATGTGAATCATAAGCGCTTGAACCAACCAGAGGCCGTAATAGCGTGCTATACATGAACAGCAACTGCAAACAAGTCATGATTTTCTCCTACGCTTGGTAAGCGTCGGCATGGCACTAAAACCTCGGCTTGCCTTGCACCTCTGCTGCGACGAAGATGCACCATGGGCCTCCATGCTTGCATTATCTGTACACTCTCCAGCAGTCGACATGCTCGCACTCTTGCCACTCTCTGAAACTCCATCCATAGTGTCACATGGACCACTTGGTCCAGGTTCTATTTTTGCACCAGATTGATCACCTGCTGGTTCTTGTCCGTTGCCCTCGCCCTCGCCCTCGCCCATACAAAAACCACCACCACTGAACAGATAATCTTTCAGTGTCGAATCCACCTGATTGTCCACAGGTAACTCAAAGTCCTGGGAATCTTCATTGTTATCTTTGGTAGTGCCTGCACCTGTATGCGTCCGGCTGCCATTTAGTTCACTTGTATCCTGATGGTAAAGGTTAAATCCTCTGTCTTCTCCGGCCATGTCTGCGATTGCAGCAGCTTGGCCTGGGTTATTTTCATCGTTTTCATGCATTGGAATATCATTGTCATATGCTTCATGACCATCTTCCATGTATGCCACTTGTTTCCGCTTCCTACTTGACTGCAAAAACAGCACCAGATAGCAAATGGCATAAGTTCTTTTCCTGGCAATGCATATATATCTTTTCATATGGAGAACAAAAGAAAGGCATCACACAAAACTCTCACTCTCGAAATACCATAAATTTGTGATTTCAAGCAGTAAACATGTTCACTAGATACCATGTTCTAGCTAGCCATTTCTAGTCCATACTAAGATTTTGCCAATGCCAGCAGTGCACAGTGTGCAAAGACTTCACTTAGAAACATAAGCACCGTATGAAAGTAAAGGGCTAAAGGCACAATACAGTAAGAGAAGCTCACCCTTCGCAATGCCATTCCTTCAGATCCGTAACTGTTGGAATGCCTTTTACATGAATCGTCATCTGAAGGTGAAGTAGAATATTCTATTTCATAATCCTCCTGACTTGTTGCATCATTTCCAGCATTTGTCCTGGTTCGTCCTCTTCCTTTGGAGCGACCACAGGGGCTCCTTCGTTTTCTCTTAGTGGTATTGTTATTTTCTCTAGTAATCTCAATGGTATCTGCCAAACTGTTGGTATCGCCAAGTACGTTATCCTTTTGACTTTCCATATTCCTGATTCCAGAATTGTTTTTCCTTTTTCCTCTACCTCTGGCATGGCTTGAGGAGCTTGCCTCTTTCTTCTTGATTGTCTTGCTAGTACTGGGATTATCCTGCTCAGGTTCATCTGGGTCAAGAAAGCTTTTCCCTGTAATGCCCTTGATGGCTTTCTTAATCCTTTTGCTACGAATTTTTGCAAATCTCTCATTGAATGAATAAAATGCTTCCATGCGCAGCTGAGTCTGCATACATGTAAATCAATTTAAATTAAAATGTGAGGATCTGTCCATTTAAATATTCTTGGTTAAATTAAACCACATTTACACTTACAAAAAGGCAGAAAATCATTTCCAAAATGATGATGCAATAGGACAACAAAATTGTAATGATGTATTTGGATTTTTTTTAATTGGCATTGCAAATGGTTATGATATGATTGAGCCACTGGCTGCAGATCCAAAAATTTACACAAGATTAGCTGAGACACTGGCATATCTGTATAGTTTGTTCTTGAAGAGTGTATTTTATTTGATGAATGGAGTGATCCATCATCTTCTCACTCCTGAATTATTTGTTTGGTTTGTGGAATAGAATGGATTGATTCTATATCACCTCATCCCACACAAGCTAAAAATCAGTACAAGCATTACTGCATTAGGAATGGGGCAGTTCCAACAAAATTCATGGATAAACTCACAATACACCACAGCATCTAGGATGGTGTGTTCCTCAAACCAAATATTCTCTAAAAATATTCATCATCTTTCTGAGAAAAAAAAAAATACAAACTACAAAAGTATGTAAACTAAACCAGCATCATGCAGAACATTACATACAGAACAGAAGTAGCCTAGAATGCCGTAAATAATTATTGAAACCTAACTAGACAAACCTCATGTTTATTATACTCTCTCAAAACAGGAAGAAGCAGCTCGTCAGCTTTCTCTTTGCCCCATCCAAACCTTTCCCAACATAACCTGAAGGATTTTTTTTTCTTTAGTTTTGATGCTGTACCAAAGACGCAGAAGAATAGATAAAAAAGGCTTTCATAACAGATCAATGTTCTTCGGTATGATCATTCTTTTTCTTAAGGGTTCTTGTAAAGAAGATAACAGTCATCAATCAATATAGAAACAGAAATACGAAAAAGCAATGGTTTACATATCAACTTCGATTCCTAAATGCTCTACATTACAGGTACTTATAAAATTTTCTATTGAGCGACACACATAATGTCCAGCTTAACTTCTTACATATGCAACCTAAATTGGGCAATATAGTCCGAACTAGCAAACGGATAATGATATACAACATATGTAATATGAAACCAAGATAAATTATTACCATTGTTGAAGAGGAAAGAAAAAAATTGATATGCTCACAGAAATCCAGAAGCATAGCTCTCATGAATACACTGTATACTGCTTGCAAGTTCAATGCCTCGCAGAAAAATAGTTTTCAACTTACTTGCGTAGTAGGCCTAAATCTGGTCTTCCCCAGGAAAAAGGTTCCATTGAATTGTCAACTTGTGGAGAAATATATGCATTTACAACTGACTCACTGGGAAAAGTTGCAGGGATATGCCAGTTCTTGCTCACATTCCTCTGATAAATTAAGGACAATAAGAAAAAACACGGCAAGAGCATGTATATGCAAGAACCAATCAATGACATAGGTCCATAAGTAGTTCCCTGCAAGAAAACATACTTACATGTTTACTCATAAATATTTCCTTGACATGTTCAGCCTCATTAGAAGATTGTTTATCATCAGAACCTTGAATGCATTCAGGTTCCAGGCCTTTCCCCTTTCCATCTGAATCATTTCCACCGAGTTTTCTTTTCTTCGATCTACCACTTAATTCCACATGCAGTTTACCATATTGATGGATCTGGTGATTCAATCCATTCTTTAAACTTCTGCAGTCCATCTTCCTCGGGAAATGCATGTACAACTTCGATAGCATTCACAATGCCAATACCACTGCACAGCAGCATGTAAAATAAAAAAATAGTGCATAATGAACAAAAATAAATGCATCAGATACAATGTTGCATTTTGGTGCTGCATTTTAGAATACCTAGAAATGACAATTATTTGTGCTTTTAGTATTACTAAACTTAGGTATTCCGATTGAAAGGCATTCAAACTACAGAACAGAAAATGAAGGGGGGGAAACAATTTCTGGAGCAGAAACTTGAGATCCACTTCCTAGAAAAGAAAAATGTAACAACTCATACACAAAAAATAAACTTTCATGTTACTTTCATATAGCAGGTGAAATCAGATGGTTAGCTGACAGGACACTGCATTTGCACCACCACAACTAATAAACATTGTATATGTGTAGAATGGTTTCAAGATGTAACAAGAATATGGTAAAGAAATTCCTGCACTTTGTTAAGTTGTTATTACCTAACGCCTTCAGTGTAATCACTCCCAAGAAGGAGAGCCATACGGATTAACTGTTCTCGTGTTAACCCAAGCTCAGATTCAATGTCCTGAAACATTAAAAGACTAAGTGAAATAGGATCGAGCTGAGAAGACAATGAATATAATTCAACCAAGATACAAAAAAGAGGATATACCTTCATAAAATATGTTTCTACATACTTCCTATCATCAAATATGTTCTTGTAAACATTCCTTGCTCCAAACAGAAAGACGTCTGAATCATCAGTGACAACTCCATCAACGAGGTTATTTATTTCCATGTATGCACATTGAGCTTCAGCTTCCGTTGGTGCAATAATATATGGCAAGCCAAACATTTGGAGCAACTCCTGTAACATGGAACTGTGTCAGAGTAGCATTTTGTCATCAATGGAACTTTTGGCTAGTGTTTCTTTACTAACTAAACCAAATTGTTTACTTATATCTCTATTTCCAATGCACACATTATGATATAACTTTGCATCAAGAACCTTAAATTATTCAGTGGAAAATAAGGAATTAAGGATCACTAACCTGGCATTCTGCAAACATCTCACTGCTTACAGACTCTGCATGACTTTCAAGTTTCCGCCTTTCATGTCCAAGATCTATCTGTTCTTGTCTAAGACGAGATAGCTCTGCATCAACATAACTTGCTGATATTGTATGTTTGTCATCATTGTCACAAATTTGTGTATAATCTATCTCAGATGTGGCAAACTTCAGATCTCCCTGGGTAGCATTTTCTTTTTGTTCGACAGTGGCAGTTAGCAGTTCATCATCAATCAAAAGATCCTTTTGGTGTGACAAGGTTTCTCCAGTTGAAGCAATATCTTTGCTGCATTTTGATTGGTCAGAATTCATAATGTTTAGGCTGGAAGTTTTATCACAATCGCCTACAGCTGTTCCAGGAATTTTGGTTGCAAATATCTTTACATCTTCACCGTTAGTTTCAGTGTTGTTAGATGTTTTTTCAGCCAGATTACTTGTGAATGTAGTACATAAAGGCACAGATCCAAGATGCCCATCATTATTCACCAGTTGAGGTTGGGTTTCATTTTCTTGTCTATCAGTTCCAAGTAGTCCAGTGCCCTGTATAATATCATCCTTATCACAATTGATTTCTGTTCTTGTTTCATTGTTTATCTCTTCAACAACAGGTACTCCAGAATGTGAATCATTTTCACCAAGAGCTTCAGATATCTTAGGAACATTATTGGAGAGCTGCAAAGATCTATCTTCAACAGATGCTTGTATATCTCCAGTGCTCACATTCTCAGATGTCTTCTTCTCAAAATCCTCTAAACTCCTCCTTATTGCTTCCTGTACAAGAGCTGCTTCTTCCAGATCCCCCTTTGGTGCATTACATGGATTGTGTTCACTACTAGAAGCAACTCCAGGTAAAAAGCTATCGCTTTCCTCCCACTCCATCTCATCATCGCTGCAATTCTCTGGCAGGGATGACTTATGATCTTTCTTGTCAACTTTCACAGGAGACGTTCCTGCTTCAACAACACCATCTTCCCAAATACACTCAGAATCTTCAGATTCTTCTGTGTTTTTAACCAAACAATTATTGGCAGAAAATATGTTGGATGTCGTCCCAGACACTAATTGCAAAAACATATCGTCATCCCCATCCTTCACTTCGGTTTGATCAACCGACAAAGATATCTCTAATGCTTCCTTGTTTCCATAACAAGAACTCTCAGAAATGTTATCTGCTCCTTCTACTTGTGATGAGGCCTGGTGGTTGTCTCTGTCAGTTTCAGAAAGATCCTCATCAGGACTACAAGAACTCTGGATCTTGTTACTTTCAAAAAGATGTTCCGGAAAATCTGGAGGTTCTTCATTGCCTGTTGATCCATTGTGAACATTGGTCTGTGTCTGTCCCTTACTTTTAACCTGCTCATTCTCTTTAATAAAATCTAAATTCCTTTGAATGTCACGAGTCATACGAATTCCCATTGCTCTGACCCTGCTTACTCTAATTCGTCCTCTCTCATCACGATAGGTCTCGACATCAGGCCCAAAATCCCTCAAACGTTTGCTGCTGTTGGAAGGCTTCATTGTTCCCAAACTACTTGTGGGGCTAGATGCGAAGACAGAAGAATTAATTTCCTTTTTTGATTTAGCGTTCTCAACACTATTTTCCTTTTCACCTCTTTGTGCCAGCATCCTGATCCATAGGGAAAGTACGACAAGCTAATAAATATCATGCTGGAATATCACAAAAGGCAATATAAGCATCAAATGGCCAGCCCTTGTTAATTCTAATGCACAAAGCGACAGATGCAAAATAACAAATCACTTACTGTTTATCACCAGTGAATGATGATGAGAAAATGTACTCTCTGTTAGCTTCTGATGCTATTTTTGATGTCTGGACACCTTCACCACCCTTCCCTGCAGCAGATTTCTGAATTTGGTCTATCTCTCGACGGAAAGCAACTGTTTTAAGATAGGACTGTATTTGAAGCTCTGAAAATTTTGCAGGTACCTGGAAGAAACTTTTCATTACTAAAGATGACCAAATGGTAAAATCATATTATATGGGTGCAAGGATAGATAGCCACCGAACAGATAGTGTTACTATGCACCTGACATACTTACAGAAGTATGCCTATTACCTTTTTTATTTTCTGGTACTTCTGCCTGTTTTCAGCCATCACTCTCTCCCTCATCTAAAGAAACACAAAAAGGGAAATAAGATATCTTCCCTGATGCTTTGTAGCATAGGACAATCATAGGAAGCATTAGTCTGTTGCCCCTTTTACCTGAACAAGAAGATCTAACTGCATCGATGGAGGAAGGGAAGCCAATGCTGCAGGATCAATGTCACCAGTTGTCATAGGCTGCAAGCACAGTAAAAAAATAAAATTAAACTATGTTTTATAAACCAACTAATAACTGAAGGAATTGAACATACAACAGGGAAAAACACTTTTCTAAAGACAGAGCAAGAAATCCAGGAACTAGTCCATATATTGTCGTTGTGGTACGGGCAGATCATCCTCTAATCATCAGGCTAGCCAAGTTTGATAGGCAAAATCCTTTTACTGAATTAACAAGACTTTGGCTACCTTCATGTAGAGGAAGCATCTAATAAAGCTAACCAACTAGGATGCATAGCTATCAATCTAACAAACAAGGGAAATAAGTGACCGCCGGTCCAGTTATATATGGTTTCCATAACACCAGTGTCACATGACAGAAGTATGAAATACGTAAATATTTTAGAAGAATCAAATAACCTGCAGAAAGAAATGTGAAAGAAATAAAAAGCATGAAATTTCAATGATTCATGGGAAAATACTTACGAAGATCATCCCTTCGTCATCATCTTCATCCTCATCAATTTCAGCTCCTTCTGGCAATGGAACACTTGTAAAATGGTTTTTTCCTTCGTCAGTGAAATCTACCTCTTCCTCTGCAGCAAGTGATGCGGCCAGCCTTAACACATGCAATAAAAATATCAACTCACTGGCCTTAACCAGAAAGTAACATGAAGAAAGTTATGGGCAGACACATACATTTCATCCACTTTCTCCTGATTGATAGATGCAACATTTCCCTCACTGTTGCTGGTATCACCATTTTGGTTTTGACTTGCTTTCTCAGCTTCTCCTTCTTTACTGCTCTCAACTTGCTTTCCCTTGGCATCATGCTTAGCCCTGTCACTCCTGATTTGTTCTGCCAATTCTTCAAGTTTCCTCGCTTTGAGCTGACAACCAAAGGTCACAAACCATCAATACATTGATCATGAATTTCTTCACACATAGAACTATACTATACCCAGTGTATTGCACCATATAATTGGTAAAAGACTGAAAAACAAGCTCTGTTACGAATAACAGTTATATGGTGATGGTTATTCAGGTGAATGGGAAGGATACATTGCCTTCTGTGCTGGGATCAAAATAGAATGCACTGCAAATTCTGTGCTTAACATTGATAATTTTGCATTAAGCAATTCGGGATGCTAGTATTCCACCTCTAATCAACCAGACAACCACCACCCACGCCCCACATCGTGTAGAGAAAAAAAAAAGGGACAAGGGGTAGGTAACCGAGAGAAGAGACTCACATGGGATAGCAGGAGCTTCTCGGCGGTCTTGCGGACCTTGGCCTGAGCAGCGTCGCGGTGCCTCCGTCGGGCAGCGAGGGTGCGGCGCTTGAGCGCCGGCGTGGCGCCATCGAAGACGAATACGGGGCGGACGCGGAGGAAGAGGAGCTTACAGATGCGGCGGAGGAACCCTAGGAGGTGCGCGTCCCGGACCATCTCGCCGCTGTCGTCCCGCATTGCCCGCATGAACTGCACCATCCAGATGCTCGCGTCCACCGCCACCCGCTTCCCCGCGAGGGTCTCCACCGAGGCGCGTCGCCCGACCGGAGCCAGCAGTTCCCACAGCCCGTGAACTCCCATCTCCTTCTCCCGGCCGCCGACGGAAGAGGTGGAGGGTGACCTCGGCGGCCGGGGACTCTGAAGAGGCGCAGCGGTGGCGCGACGCCGAGCAGGAGGCCAGCAGCGAAGGGGCCGGTTGTGCCTGTCGCTCGGGCCACGAGACTACGCGACTCGCCGTGTCGCCTCTCGCGGGTTTGGGACTTGGACCCGCAGTTGCCGTGGCAGGGAAAGGTCAAAGGCGGTTCCTATTGGGCTTGTTTAGGCCGGATAAATGGGCCATTTGATAGACGGGCCCTTTTGCATTCAGTTTCGGGGCCCTTTTCCACGACCTGCGACCGGCGGCGGCGGCGGGGGCGGCGACGGCGAGGTTTGTGCGTCTGGCTGCGGAATGTCGTAAACATGGAGGCGGCATCCTCGACTGAGATGAGGAGGCGTAGCCGCATAGGACTCGAAACAGCCCCAGACTGGTTTTATCTTGCAAATTAGCAATCTTGGGTGGACTACTACTTCTTGGCCATGAGCCCTCTGCGGTGAGTTCTGTGAAGATCTCTATTGTTCATTTCTAGAGTCTGGTTTGATTGATGTATTTTTCTAGCGTGATTACTTTATTGATGTTCTTTTTACAAAAGTAACTTGTCATATGTACATTGCCTCCATTGCGTTGTGTTTTTTGTAGCAAAAATATGGCCCTGTTAATCCAGCGTCCACACAGTTGGTGTTGTACTATCGTGTTTTCCTGATTAAACTAAAATTACTATTACTATATGCCCGTTGAAGTGCATTACTACGACTAGTACAAATTAATGATTCAGAATGAGTTCTAGCTTCATGCACTTTTGTTTCTGTATACAGCTAATTAATTAGTTGACTTTGCACATATGTAGTTCACACTATCATGGAGACAGTTTCTCAGGTGCATTGCATCCACCTATGTAAGTCGTCCCATAAAATGTTGTTTAACTACATGAATTCGATTGGTACAAATTGTGTTTTATACATTGCCAAACAATCGTTGAAGTATGATTGACCTAAAGTTGAATCTTGAGTACTTAGCCTACCCCAACTGCTTACTTGTTGCTGAGTACCGGTTAGATCAATAGTGTGAATTCATCTGGATTCTAGTAATTAGGTTGATATACAACTTCAAATAGTTCGTGGTTAGACTATTTCTTATAAGCCAAGCCTCTTGTTTCTATGCACAAGATCGACAATGTCAGCTATTATTCATTTCAGTGCAAACTAGAACAATACACCAGCTGTTTGATTGCATTGATATGCATCTAAGATCTAATATAAATTCAGAATACTTAAGAACTGAAATTAATAAATTTCATCTATTTTGATCTCAGGTAGCTGGCACAAGGCACACTAGATTTTTCCTAGAATTTACAGTAGACTATTAGTTCAAGCAAAATTTTAGAGCCTGTTCTTTTTGACGACTAAGTTAATGAACCTACAGGCCACAAGTAATGTGTTGCTGTTTGGTTGGATATGTTGTTATACTATTTTGTGCTTGTCTATTTTGTAGGTCAAATAAACTGCCCTCTGCTGCGAATGTTTATGGTGGCCTCTAAATTCCTATTCTGAGGTGTTTAGCTTCTTTTGAGATATTGTTCAGTAAGTTAAACAGCTATTATACAAAGTCATAATTCAGAAGAGTCTTTCATATTGTCAAAATGACAAACGACCCAAGGTTAAGGGTGGTGTGGCAGGGAGGTGATGACAATGGTTAGTGTCTCAATAGTTCTGAGATAGGTAGTGGTTTGATTATTTTCTCATTGACAGAAGAAATAGCAACGGCTTCTAGCCTTTCGAACTTTTGAAACATAGACCTCTAAACATTTGGCCAAGCCAGTCGTGGGGCTTCATGTATCTACTGTGTTCTTCATTTGTTTTCGGGTAACTGTTAGTATAAGTGCCTTGCTGCTGTCCATCTCTGCTCTCAAACTCCATTTTTTTTATCGCTCATGTCCATGGAGTGTACCTACAAGTGTTTTATGTTTGGAAGTCTTACGTATAGTTCTAAACACATCATTTCAACTTTATGCTTCAACAAGGAAATTGCATAAATACTTCACTGCAATTGACGATAGTTTGTATATATCAATGTTATCTTTGTAAATCTACAAACTTAGGTTTTTTCCCTGTGCATTTCGGATTGCTTGTTTCCTGCGCTACCCTTAGATTTGGTGCTTATACAAACTACTATCAAAATTGTTGGGTCTTTCTGTGCAGGTGGTAGAAAGGCGGTCATTAACTTTCTGACAAATGAACAAATCAGTGAATTTGGTTCAAAATTTGCACGCCCTTCACTTGCATGGAGCTGGTTGGTTAAAAAATCAAGCGATGGCTCAGTTGAAAAAGAAATCAAACAATGACCCATGGTTGAATCAAAGCTGTACAGGGCAGTTATTATTTAGACCTGGAACACGCTGATTAGCTTGACAGAATGACAGCTAGAATGAGCTTATTGCAATCCTCCCTATTTGGGTAGCGAATCATATCCACGGAGGGATCTAACAATCAATCATTTGATTTGGGCGAATTAACAGAGTTCATGATGCATGATTATCGGTTTAGTTTTCACAAACCATGCGGCGGCCGTGCAACTCCTTTGTTTTTTTTGACTCCTGCAAATCCACTAATAATGCACCACTAACTCACACGTACGCTTGTTAATATATGCAGGGAGATAAAACTATCGATTGTGTGGACACCTGTTGATCCGGCGGAACCAGTTGGGCACAGACGACAACAATATAATGTGTGAGGTCGAATGTCAAAATTCATTAATGCTTTTTAGTTATTGTGATGCAGATACGTTAGCTGGCATGGAGATTTTTCAGTTCTTTGCGTGACCTTTGGTGCTGCAGCTACGTTGTTGCCGGCCGGTACAAAATATTCAAATACGGGTTAGCTATGCGCCGGGCCCTTAGGTCTGCCGCCCCTGGGGTCAGCCAAGTATGCTAACTTGAAGCAATCATGGGCGATTTCCTTTGCTGCACACGGTCACGTCGCGGCGACATGGGTCAGTGGATGTGCGGGCGCCTGCCGTGCCGGACCTCGGCCCCCTGCCCGTGCCGCTGGGTTGCTTGCTGGCTGTCCGTGTGCGCTCACCAGCGTCCGAGTGCGTCGTGCTGCGGTACGACGAGCAGCACGAGCTAGCTTCTGAGTTCTGAACTTCTGACGCAGCCATGGTCTGGGATGGCATGCATGGATGAGGGTGACATACGTGCGGACTGCGGAGAGTCGGCGACCTCCCATAATAATGGTCGATCGAGCTGATCGAGGCGGTGCTGTCTCATGGCGCGCGCTCGTGTGTAGCTGTAGCTCGATCTCATTGCAACTCAAGGCAACTATAGATATACGTGAGAGATGAGACGTACGCGTCTTCTCCCCTGGCGCACGTGTGTATTTTTCGGGCATCACATCATGATTAGGAGCACTTTATTAGCGACGACGCAAGTACACACAAAGATCCCAGGAGTGGTCTTCAAACTTGATTACGAGAAGGCCTACGACCGTGTCAGTTGGTCCTTTCTCTTTGATCTGCTAGAATCTAGGAATTTTAACAAGAACTTCGATTAAACATTTAGTGATGGGAGGATCTGTGGGAGTGATGGTTAATGGAGAGGATAGCTCTTATTTCAAAACAGGTAAGGGTTTTAGACAAGGGGATCTCCTGTCACCTTTTCTTTTTAACTTAGTAGGGGATGGCTTGGCTAAAATGCTACAAAAAGCTACTGAACAGGGTATGATTAAAGGTCTTCTAGAGGAATTTAGACCTGAGGGGATAACTGCCCTCCAGAGTATGCTGATGACATGATCTTGTTCTCTAAGGCAGAGGAATCCTCCTTATTGAACCTCAAAAGTGTACTCATGTGGTATGAACAGATTTCAGGCATGAGGAATAATTTTCATAAATCTGAGCTAGTTCCTATAAATGTAGAGTTAGAAGAAGCTCATAGATTAGCCCATATTTTTTCCTGTCCCTTGGGGACCTTCCCCATCAAGTACCTTGGAATCCCTCTTCATTTTGACAAGCTAGATAGGGAGGACATCCAACCTTTAGTAGACAAGCTCCTGAAAAGGATTGGGGGTGGAGAGGAAAACTCCTTTCTTTGGCAGCTAGAACTGTGTTAGTGAGGTCATGCCTAGCAAGTATACCTATATACTTGCTATCTTTTATCAAGTTCCCTAAATGGGATTTGCAACTACTTAATACTCAGATGGGGAATTGCTTATGGAATGATTCTGTGGAGGCTCACAAATATCACCTAGCTAATTGGGAGTTAGTCTCAATGCATAAAGATCATGGTGGGCTAGGTATACCAAGTTTAAGAGACCTTAATATTAGTTTGCTAGCTTCCTGGCTAAGAAGATACAATCAAGATAGGGACAAGCTCTGGAGAGAGATTTTAGACTTTAAGTACAGAACAGCTAATCCCAATATTTTTCATACCAGCACAGTAGGAGCCTTTAGCTTCTTCAAGGGCTTTATGAGAGCTGTGCAAGCTGCTAAGTTTGGATATAAATAGAAGGTAGGAAATGGGATGAAGGTCAAATTTTGGGAGGATAACTGGCTAGGATCTGCCAGCTTAGCCATCTAATTTTGGCCTTTGTATAGGATTGTAAATGAGAAGAACAGATCTATAGCTAAGCTCTGGGATGGAGTAGAATTAAAATATACTTTTAGAAGAGCAGTTTCTGAGAATCTTTATAATTCATGGCTAGAGGTTATTGAACTTATTTCTAGCATGCAGCTTAACAATGAGGAAGATGAAATGATCTGGCAATTCACCTCCTCTAGCATTTATTCTTCACAATCCCTATATATGATTATTAATTTTAGATATATCAAAACAGTGCATGTCTCCTCGGTTTGGAGCCTCAAGATTCCACCCAGAGTTCAATCTTTTTTTATAGTTGGTCATTAATAATAGAGCCTTGACCAGAGATAATTAAGTTCAGAGAAGAAAGGTTGAGGAGGAGAATGGTCTTTTCTGTCTTCAAAAAGAAACTATTCATCATTTATTTTTTGAATGTGTTGTTGCCAAACAATGTTGGCAATACTTGTCTGAGGTGGTAGAGCAACAGATAGGTCAATGCATGTTTGATGTAGGAAAACTGTGGCTTAGCAATAAAAAGAATTGCTTGTTGAACATGCTGACCTCTGCTCCTGTTTGGTCCTTGTGGAAACTAAGGAATGATTTTGTTTTTCAGAGTTTGAACTGGAGAAGCATGGAAATGCTTCTTTGCAGGGTAGCTGTGACTCTGCAGAGTTGGGAATTGTTGTGTCCAGTAGACAAAAGACCTTTGCTGATGGAGTACACAGACAATGATCAGGGAGGTACCAAACAAGCTGCTTTGGCTCCAAGACGTGAACAGAAGCAACTCTTGAAGTTTCTCAGGAGTGATGGAGTAGGCACTATCATGAAGATGACCTAGTACGGAGAATGGAAGCATCTTCAGCAAAGGCGCCGTGATTGTAACACCCTGGTCCAGGGCTTAATAGGATTAATAAGATACTCATATCAACAAATTATAACTTCTTTTCTGAAAGTCTATCACTAAAGAACTTCAAGGTTAAGCGTGCTTGGCCTAGAGCAATTTAAGGATGGGTGACCGACCGGGAAGTACATCCCGGGTGCGCATGAGTGAGGACAAAGTACGCGAAAAAAACTAGTGTTGGTCTATGAGGGCAGTCTATGTCCTAGATAAGCGGCCGGATGTAAGCGGGCCCGGCCTCGAAGAGGCGGGACGTTACAAATGGTATCAGAGCCGACCCTTTCGGTTTCACGGGCGCGTGTGTCAGTTGCGCAGGCATGGTGTGCATGGCTGGTATGGATCCAGAGTGATCGCACAGCATGACACATGCGCTGGCACTGGACACACGGACGTGGCTAAGAGGGGACGTTCCTAGCCTGGGGTTGATCGACGAGGACGTCGGTCTCCTAAGGGGGTGAGTATGTAACACCCCGGCCCAGGGCTTAATAGGATTAATAAGATATTCATATCAACAAGTTACAACTTCTTTTTCGGAAGCCTATCACTAAAGAACTCCAAGGTTAAGCGTGCTTGGGCCTGGAGCAATTTAAGAATGGGTCCGATCGGGAAGTATATTCCGAGTGCGCATGAGTGAGGACAAAGTGCGTGGAAAAGACTAGTGTTGGTCTGTGAGGGCAGTCTATGTCCTAGATAAGCGGCCGGATGTAAACGGGTCCGGCTTCGAGGAGGCGAGACATTACAGGGACGGAGGGCGCTAGAAGTCTCTCTGGGTCTCAATTGATATTGCTGTCTAGTTGGAGTTTAGTTTCTGTTGTTTCAGTGTTAGGAGTGTGTCTTTTTGTATGGCCTGCGGTAGTGCGCCTGTCACTGTTCAGGTGGACATTTTCTGAAGCGTTGCTCGGAACCTGAACTGTAACGAATGTTGGTCTTTTGGTTTATAATCGAAAGGCTGGGGCTATGCCCTTGAATTCAAAAAAAAAAAGTACACACAAAGATGGTATTCTCTGGGAGCAGAGCAGCTGGCTAATTTGTCTGGAGAAAACCGGCCGGGTTCTGGCAGTAGGTGGCTTTTTTTTTTGTTTTTTTTGAATCTAGGTGGCTAATTTGTTGCCGTGTGCAATGTATACTTCACCAGGGGGAAAGGTGTCGGCGTCTAGGATTGATGCACGCACTTAGTTACGCAACTGGCTTATATAACTTTTTAATTCAATTTATCTGTTTCCTTTCTGTGTAGTAGACCGTAGTATTCTGTATGTATTTTTCCTAACGAAAACGCGTTTATTCTATAGCGCAAAGTGGTCAGAAAATGTGCACCACGCAAACAGCCTAGAGGGCAATGTATGTAGGTTCGTCGATCAATTGTGCACACTGCACTGCAGCACGCAACTACACAAAGATTTGCTCGAAGTAGATTGAATGTGTGGCTTCGATTTTTTTTTCTCACTCTCAGCTGCATTTCGTCTCTGCTCTAATTTCGTTGTTGAACGTGGCTATAACGTGCCTGTAATTTGAGACGACCCGTGCCGGCTTGTTTATCTTTCCTCAACGAACGTCCATTGCTAACTGGCTAAACACATGGGGAAAAAATTTATAGTAGCAAAATATCCTTCAACTTAATCTACTGAAAAAAAATGGTGCCCAAGTACAGATTTGCTGATAAGGCAAAAGGCCTGGAAATAAATAAACACAAAAATGATCAAATTTACACTTGACAGCTAAATAATTCAGTTTTTAAGAAGGAAAGTACCGTGGAATTGTTCAGACGAGTACAGATGCAGGTTGTTCCCAAAAAAACATCGAATGGGTGCCACAAAGCATAGCCATATATTGGTTCGTGCCGGCAAGAGACAGACAATATGTGTTCATAATTTGGAACAAGGAGACCATATACGAGAATAAACACACGCACGAATGAAACTAAACTATCAGATGCTTACAACTAATGGAAGAAAATAGAATGATGCCCGGTCACACTCCAAGTTATAGCCAAGAAACTAGTGAAAAACACACACACAAAAAAAAGAGTTAGTTGTGAAGTCCCTATGTGGGAGGCAAAGATCAGAATCTCAATGATATGAAGCAACAAATGGCTATGTCCTCCTTGTGAATAATGGCAAAGAACTCTTCCCCACGATCTCGCCGACTTCTTCACGACCATCTCGTTGTTTAATGTTTATTCCCCAACCACAGTACTACCTCTTAGTTTAGTCATACAATGCAAATCACTCTTTTAAGACTATCACTGTACATTACTCTAGCAATCACCTAATCATGCTTACCTATTGCAGCTAATTATTATTATTCATGTAATAATCATCTGGATTCTCAGGAACCCCCATTGCACTCATTTCGTTAATTGCCCCCAGATGAGATTAATAATCGTGTATTTTTTATCTGAATTTTGCGTCTCATTTTCCTATTCCGCTGTTACACGATTTCCATTTTTCAGCATTGTTATATTGAGCTGTCCAGCTAGCAACTAGCATCTCCAACTGGAAATGCTTTTCCCATACCCAGAATGCTTCGAATTAAACAACCCGCCAGTCTGATGTTGAAGGCGCAAATGGTCAGACTTGTACGCGGGAACATTCCCCTAACCTGAACTGAAAACTGGAAGTGTGCTACTGCTGCAGCTGCTACTATAAATTCAGACACGACCATCATACCAACTAGTACCAAAACCGAAATACATTACCAGTAGCTGTAGCTTGGCCATCATACCAACTAGTACCAAAAACGAAAAACAATGGAGTGCTCCGAGGCGAGCTGGCACTCGTTCGATCCGTCGTCAGTCGCCGTGGAGGACTCCGAGGCAATGGCCCAGCTGCTCGGTGTGCAGTACCCTGGGAACGAACAGAAGCAGCCAACGCCGACGGCCATGTACTGGCTTGGCCAAGAAGCTGACCAGTACTACGGCTCGGCGCCGTACTACATGCAGATGCAGATGCAGATGCAGCAACCCAACTCGGGCGCAAGCTGCTACGATAACCATGGCTACTATGGCAGCAACACGTCGTTCACGATGACCGGCAGCGACTTCTTCGTGCCGGAGGAGCAGATCATGGCGGCAGACCCGAGCTTCATGCTTGATCTGAACCTCGACTTCGAGTATCAGGACGGCGAGGGGACCGGCCGCGGCGGCGGCAAGAGGAAACTGGAGGATCAGAAGGGCGAGAGCACCACGTGCACCGTTCCAAAGAAGAAATCGCGCTCCACCGCAGCACCGGTAAGTGTGCCATACTGACCTGCCATGAACTCCTCCTGATCGTAGGCCATTTCAGTGCACTGGAATGGAGACATGGAGTACCTAGATGCCTGACGGAGTGCCCGTATGATGCAGGCGCCGAAGAAGAGCAAGAAGGCGCAGAAAGGCGTGTGCAGCCGAGGCAACCAGGAGGAGAGCAACGGCGGAGGCGACGGCAATGTTGCACGACAGCAACAGTGCTCCAGCAACGACTACTACCTGTCTGACGACGACTCGCTCGAGATGACGGCGTGCAGCAACGTGAGCTCGGCGTCCAAGAAGTCGTCGTCGTCGTCAGGTGGGAAGGCCAGGGCCGGACGTGGGGCCGCCATCGATCCGCAAAGCCTCTACGCCAGGGTAACGACATCGAAATTCGCTCGGCAACAACGATGATTTTGCATGGATGTTCATGCACTTGCCTGCTGCTGTCTGAAACTAGATTCTGAAGTTTTCCTGCTTTTGGTGATGCAGAAAAGGAGAGAGCGCATCAATGAACGTCTAAAAGTATTGCAGAATCTTGTACCCAATGGAACCAAGGCAAGTTTATACCAATGCCTTGAGACGAAAAAAAGAACTCACAATAGTTTTTCTGGACGCTGAAAAAAGCTAGGTAAACGAGTCGTGTTCTAACGTATGTACGGCCGTGTTTTTTCAGGTAGATATCAGCACGATGCTCGAAGAAGCAGCTCAATACGTCAAGTTCTTGCAGCTCCAGATCAAGGTTGGTTCTGTCAAAATTCTAGCCGCTAGCCAAAATCTTGCTGGTGTGAGCGAAAAATTTTCAAACTTTTTTTTTTTGTTATGCGCAGCTCTTGAGCTCAGATGATATGTGGATGTTCGCTCCGATCGCCTACAATGGGGTCAACGTTGGCCTTGACCTCAAGATATCTCCACCGCAACTATGATTCTACGCCAATGTGAAGATTGCCATTGGCAACGCACATATATAGATTCGTTCGTGTTTGTATTTTGTTTCTTATTCCTCAATTCATATGCAAGGACAATCTTAGTGACAATTTTATAGCGTTTTTACAAGACTATCATGTCATATAGAAGGAAACAAAACACACTCTCGATGAGAAATTAAATTATATGGTTTTGTAGACATTTAATTTCATGAGTCCGTACAAAGTTGTCTATCATCGATTGTTTTGTGTTCATGAATGATGGCACCCATATGTCATTGTGCAGGTCTCCACCGGTCAAAACCACACACTGTCTAACATTATATGCCATGTGCCATTATCCTTCGGTACCGATATATTGTACCACTGTTGGCTTGAGTGTCACATCGGCCTCTGCAGGCTTGTTTGGTTTCCTAGACGATGGTGAAGGGTTACATCGGTCTCTCTAGGTTTATTTGGTTTCCTAGACGATGGTGGATGGTCGGGCCCAACCTGGTCCTTGAAGTGCAAGAAGCCTTTAGATAATTAGAACAATTCATGCTTCTTGCTACCATTCTATATAAATCATCGCATCTTCAAGGCCAGTAAGTTCGAGCATGTAGTGGTGACGACGTCATCCACTCTGTGTCTTTGAAGGCAACGACACTATTAATTGAGGTCACTGTACTCAACACTCGTATGAAATAATACAGATTATAACAATTTGCAACGTCTTTTTTCAAAGATGATTATCTTGATTCATATTTATGTTTATTGTACACAAGGTAACAATAGTTATTACTATAGGATCTATACTGTGCCCATGACATGTAATGACTACTCTCAAATTGAAATTAGCAAAGGTCATCAACAGTCCTAATAATTGATCGAAACACAGAAGGAAAGACTATTTCAACGAATTGATGATTTATGTAAGGGTTTCATTAAAAAACAAAATAAAACCGATATAGTCTTTTCGTGTCTTTGGAAATTATTGTACCAAAATATTTGTTATTAAAAAAACTGTTCGTCACGATCCCTGCAACTGCAACTCGCGCACCTGCCGGCTGCGGCCTGTCGAAGAGACATCTGCCTTCTCCCGTTCACCCGGCGCGCGCCACCTCTCGTATCCGCCGCCCTACGAGGCCACACCAGGTGCCACAGGTCTTCGTCGGGCCGTCGGCGGCGACCAGCACCACAGGTATGCCCCTTCTCTTCCTTTTGTTCTGTGGGCGAGTGCCCAAACCCTAACGTAAGCTATCTGTATTTGGATTTGATATAATTACACTTGTATACTACTGCCTACTCAATTCGAATTTTGCAAAAATTATCCAGTGTACATGTGTACACCCATGTCCTGTACTGGGTTCGTCATGCTGTCCTGCACATCTAAGATCGATCTTGGTTGACTCCATAGGATTTGGTACCCAGGTGCTTATGCTCCCCTCCATCCCAAAAATTGGGAGTTTTAGTGGAAACGTCGTTGCTGATTTCTTTGTTTCTTGGAATGTAGTATTAGCTTGTAAATTGAGTGTATTTATGTATTCCTAATTTTTTTGTAGTTGACTCTGTTTCCCTCCCTACCAATTAACTTTATCAATTGCTTTAAAGCTCTATTTCATTTTTCTTTAAACTAAAACTAGGTTATTGTTGATGTACGGGAGACAGTTTTGGCACATACAGATTGGAATACATGTGTCGTACCCTTGCTGATTTTAATACACAACATCAGTGGTCAATGTAGTAGCTTAATTTGAGGTGATTGTTATTGGATAAATTAGAACATATTACACACTTGCAATGGCATTTGTATATCTGATAGTTATGCAGCATGATGGAGGACAATTGTGAATTGGATTGTCTAAATTTGCAGGAGACATATCAAGTTGTTTGGTGATAATGGATCCGAAGCATTCAGCTGAAGTGTCCAAGTACCGTTTCTTGACTACTAGTATCTTTTAGCACTAAACGAATCATAGTTTCAGTTCATTCATTTGATAATAAAAGGTCATCTGCAGGCATTTGGACAAGCAAAATCAAGCACTGATGAAAACATACCGAGCAATGTCCCATGAGTTGCATAAACTGCAGGTGGTCCTCTGATACTATGAACTATTCTGCTATGGCATTAATATTTGATATACTGATCCTGTTAAAGCTTTCTACAGGTAGAAGAAGAGACAATCATGCGCAAGTTGTATGAACTGATGACCGCGGAAGGGCTTCTTCCAGAGGTTACATTCTTTGCCTACCTATGGATGATATGGAATAAGGGAAGCGCTGGTTCAGTGTTCGGATCGTTCTTTTGGTGCTAGCATCATGTTTCTATTAAGCCAACTGTGTTTTTCTTATTCTTTTTTAATTTGGAGTGCTGAGCAAACTTTTGAAATTTCACTTAAGACTGGAACATATAGTGCATATACTAGTATTATATGGTAGAACAATTCAGGACGTGAAGATAAGAAGAGATTTTCTTTTCTTCAAAAAGAAGATAAGATGCATTAACCTGTAACTTCTCTATTGGTGTTAGACTTTGTAGTCCTTATTGATTTCCCTATATTGCTCTTTTATTTTAATGTTGAACAAATGACTAGCATAATAGTTCTGGTAAAAAATTCTCATATTACAGACGTGTCTAGGGTAAAAAGGAGATTATGATAGAAGTAACCTGGATTGATATGATCAAGTTAATTTTTGTAGTTTACATCTGCTGTTCAAGCAACCTTAGTTCCCATGCCTGCAAGACCAGCGTTCTGATTGAAGTAAACCTACATCTTCTTCCACTCTTTGAACAATTTATAGCATCCATATTTAATACCAAAAGGAGGTGCTGTGATAGATACAAGTAACATGTTTCTTTGAAAGAAACTGTTGAACCTCTGGATTGAGCTTAACTAGCATAATTTAAGGAGCTATTTAGATTTAAATAGAAAACTGGAATAATCCCATATCTATAGGCACAGGAGTCTGGTTTTTATGGTCGCTGATGTTGCTGTAAAACAACTCCTGCTCCCACCACTTTTATTGCAGTCTCCACATGAAAGAACTCTAATAGATACTTTGTTTCATTCAACTTGCTTCTCATGTTTATGCTGCTTACTCCATCCTTTTTCTACTGCACTTTGGATGTAATGATCAAAAGGCTTCATTTCGATGCAGCGCAAGAAAGAAAAGCAACAGGGGGAAAATGTTGTGGGATCAACTCTGGAGAGCAAAGAACAGGAACCATAAAATCTTATGCGACTTGCAATATGATCTGACACCGATGCCAGTTCATCTGGAGAGCTAGTGTTTGTTAACTGATGCATAGCAGTACGCTACCATCACAACTTGGTGACCACTACATTGAACTTCACAGTTGAATTTAACCTGAGTATTAGTTCTCTGAGGAATTACATACAGACAAACAGAATCATTCCTTTTGCTCCTATGCTTCATCTGAGGTTTTATATTTTATTTTCCCCTTTCTTAGACCTATCTGCTGTTCCCCGGGATCATGATTATGCTGCTTGTATATTCCTTTTCGTTTTGGCTGACACAAGTGTTACGAATTCTGATTCCTCCAATATAAGTTCAATGCACAACTGTGACATACCGTTTGGTTTTGTCAGTTCCCCCGGAGCTCTGGCACTGATACTGAGTGTTCTGCAGCCGTCAACTTAAGCTATGGAATTGTGCCCGCAAAATGCGCGAAACCCTCCTGTAGGATTATATATGCGATTTTAAACTGGTATAAATAGCAGTGTGGTGGGTTACAGGTGCCAGTATGAAACCCGATTCTCTGATTTAATTTCAGTGTGCTTCTGTTTTTTCTTCCCATTTCAAGCAAGTTTCTTCTTATATAATTACAAGATCTATATATTTTGAAAGTCTTTTCTTTTAAAATAATCGAAACTATCAGCCCTTTTTTTTCATTTCAAGCAAGTTCTTCTTATATAATTACAATTACAAAATTTATATTTTGAGAGTAATTTCTTTTTAAATAATCGAAACTATCAGCGCATCCTAATTTCAGTGGCCTTTTGTTCCTTTGCGCTAGTTTTTTTTTTATCTTACACAATTGAAGGTTTATATTTTGAAAGTCTTCCCTTTTTGGATAATGGAAACTATCAGGCCATCAGTCATGATATTATAATAAGGTTAGAGGTTGTCTAATGGACTAGTTCTGTCCATAGTGGCTCATCCCTCGGTGATCAGAATCGTGGAAGTACTCCACTCTTCCAAATTATTTGACGTTTTGGCATTTCTAGTTTCAAAGCTTTTGCTAAGTATATGTTAACAGATAGCAAAAAAAAATCTCAAAATCTCAAAATGTCTTATCATCTGGTACGAAGAAAATGAAAAGTAGCTTTAGTTAGATGGTAATGCGAATTGTGGAACTGTGTAAGTTCATTATTTGTCCTTATGAAATTCGGTATTACTATTGTGGAAAGAAAAAAATGGACTTTAGTTTTAGCTCTTTAGAATAGTTAGGAGAAATTAGCATTTTATCAACTCATTAATTTTTGAGTGTAAATAAAGGAGGTAGTTAATGAGCGATCTCGCCACCCACGACCGTGTGGCGCCGCGCCGCCTTGCCGCCCCGCCCATCGTTTGCCCTCACCCTTGGCTCTGGCTCCACCATGACGGACGGGGGTGCTCCACTGTTTCGTGACCCTGTCATCGCAACCCTACCGGGGACTAGGATTCAGAGTAGGTAGGAAACCTTAACCACCAACCTCAAGCGACGGCAAGCGTTAGCGCTGGATGGAGGGAGGGGGGTTGGTCATAGAGAGCATGATTGTGCGAGCGTGCGGGTAGGAGGCTTTGGGAGAGTGATCACGCGAGTATGCGACCAAGTAATATTGTAGCATTTCACCTTTTATTCTAGTAATATTGTACAAAATTTGAGTCTATATCCGTAATTAGTCCTCAACTTGTTATTTCCTCCGTCTCAAATTTTAGTTCGTTTGACTTTTTTTGATTTCAAGTTTGACCACTCGTCTTATTCATAAAATTTGAGTTTAAATTTATGTCATTCTCGAAGATCTTTTTTTAATAAAACAAGTCACAACAAAAAAAATGATATTTTGAATAAATTTTTGAATAAGACGAGATGATCAAATTTAGGATAAAAAAGTCAAACGAACTATAATTTGAGACAGGCTAGTACTAAAATTTGCACGAAATTTTTTGAGCTCAATAAAGTATCGTATTTCCGAAAAAACCTTCCGTTTCTCACAATTTTGGGCAACCCCCTGTAAACCGAGGAAGAAACCTGCTGACTTCCTTCTCGTCCCCTAGCAGGCAAACTGCCAAACCAAAGGCGTCTCCACCTTCCTCGATCCAGAGCCATGTCGTCCGCGCCGCCTGCGCACCAGTCCAAACCTTCCCACCACCGCCGCCAGCACCACAACCCCGGACAGAGGCAGCAGCAGCCGCCGCCGCAGCAGCGCTACGTCCCCAAATCCGCCGCCCCCGCCCCCGCCCCCGCCCCGGCCCCCGCTCCCGCTCCCGCGGCGCCACAACCCTCGCCCGCGTCCCAGCCATCGCTCACCACCGCGCTTCGATCATCGGCCGCCTCGTCCTCCGCGTCCGGCTCAGGCGGGAGCTCCCGCGGTAGCGTAGGTGGCGGGGCGGCTGATGCATTCGTCGCGTACCTGCCGCATGACGAGGCTGTCGCAGCGGGTCTCGGCGGCCTCGACGCACATGAGTCCCAGGTCGTCGTCGACCTCCTCAACGACGCACTCGCCGCGCTCCTCCGTGCCAAGCCTCGCGAGTTCTGGCTCCAGGGTAAGCGGAACATTCGCCTGTGCATTGCTCGCTGATCGAACCTGCTATTGCTTGCTTCAGTATAATTGGTCGACTGAATTTAGTGCTCCTTCTGATGCTTATCCGTTCAGAACAAACCAATGCTGTCCTCTAAGTATAAAGTTCATGTGAGTACTTGCTTGGGATCTCGTAGTGGTCTTATTGTGCAATTCTCTTTCAGTGATTTTGTTTATGTATTTTCTGTTTTGTATCATATATGCATACAAATTTAGTGGCTTAACTACCTGACCTTCTGTTTTTGTGTGTGTTTTTGTTGATAATACTGTAAGATCGCATGTAGTTTATGTTCACCTAACAATTTGATTCATCTTCTTAACACTACCTGCCTTGTTTTACATACTTTCCTGCCTAGCAGTTGCAGGTCAAGCCTCTAAACAAATTAGGTTTCCTGTGCAGTTTAAACTATTCCAATTTGTTGTGGCAATTGAATTGACAGGACCAGAAAAACATATCTCTAGCTATTCGTTATTTGTTAGTTGATTTTTCAATTATGCTCATATTGTAGAGAAAATCTCAGCTAATCGATTCAAATCTTGAAAACGCAATCTCGATTGCTCTTTACACACGCGATTCCTCTGCAGTGGTTTGCATATACATAATGGTGATTGGGACAGAAGATTCATGCTATCTGAAGTCCTTTATTCAGTGTTTTGGATAAATTACTGTCACATTTTATTTAGCAAGGAAATATAAGGTGCAGAAGATTATATTAGTGAACCTATGAGCAGTTGAGCATACTCAATCTCATGCCTCAGATCTGATCTTTGTGGACTAAGTGAGATTTGAAATTCCCTCACCTATCTTGGGCTGACTTAAACACAATCGGATTTAGCATTTAGTTAAAAGATGGATAAGAGGGATGAGGGAATTGTGAACTCCCACTTGGATCCTAGGCAGAAGATTGAGTATGTGTATGTTTTCGTCATTATAATCTTATATGCACCTGATACTTCCTATTATTAACATTATCAAGTACTGTTCATGTAGTATCTTGCACTCTTACCCATTCCTGAAGAGACAGTTCGGGGAACAGGGTGAAGATGATCTTTATAGACTTTTTTTGGCTGGGAATACCAATGTTTAGATGTAACCGCATAATGATCTGTCATGTGCCCTAGATTCTTGAACAGAAGTTATGTCAATAATCGATAGTTCAATAAATAGATTAGTTCATATGGTTAATTTAATATGTCGTTGTTCAGCTGCATCTAAACTTTGTCAATGACATATGCTAACTTTTGTTCTTTCCCAGTGGCACAGAACACTTCTTTGCATGACTTCCTTGATAGTTATCTACAATTCAGGCACAGGTGGTATGATTTGCCACACCGAGGCCCAAAGGGTACTGTAGCAGGTTTGGTTGTTGGGGAACTTGAGCTTTGCCGTCGTGTATTTATGGTCCTCTACCGCATGTGAGATTTCTATCATTTTCCATCTTCTATTGTTTTGTTACCTTTTGACTGAGTTGTTTTCATGTTTTAGATCCTCGAATAAGGATCCCGGAGCAGGTCGTGGTGAGTCCCTTAGCATGAAGGAGCATGCAGGTGAAATTATGTCACTCATGTATTCATTGAGTGGAGTTTATTGATTCCACCACTGGTTTGAATATACTGTATTTGTTTTCTCAATTCCACAATGTTCTTGTAGCCCTTCTGCTGGAGAAAAAAATGCTTGATCTGCCAAAATTGTTGGACATTTGTGCTATATATGAGCATGACAATGGCAAGTTATCAAGTTCACTGGTGGGTCCCTCAATGCTTTTTTTTTCTTGAACACACCCTCAAGTAGTTTTTTGTTATTTGGTTGTTTTAGGGACTTTTTTTATATTTTTTAATTTTTCATTATTTTAGGTAAGTTTTCTTATTGTGCAACCTTATGCTGACAAAGAGCACTATCTTTGTGCATCTCCAGGTTACAAATGTTATTAGTGTGCACCCAAGTGTACTGGATGGCATTAATATTGTCATTCCCCAGTTCCTCAACATTTTCCACACGATGCATGATAGGTGCATGGCATCTTTACAGGTGATCTTTGTGTTTCCTCCCTATTCCTTGTGTTTACTCTTAGAATTGATAAAAAAGGTTTTATTTATATATAGCAGCATTCGATAGTATTGTTTAATAGTTGCTGTTTGTATGCCCAGAGAAGCCACATATAGGCACGTACGGCTTCTCATATTTAATTGGCATCTTGCACTCTTCTTCTAGATCCAGGATTTTCAGTTTCATTGATCATGCTAGAAATTATTATTTACTGCTGATTCCTTAATTTTTGAGTTTCACTATTGCCTTGAAGTGTGAAGTGTCTCCATTCCATGGTCTCTTTGATGTCTGTGTTATACATGTGCCCTATATCTGGTCAGCTTGGCATAATGCATATAATCTCATACTCTTCTACCTTGTTATTGTTTACTGTGTATATGTATCTCTACTAACCTTCTCATAATAAACTTAGTTCCTTGTTCCTTTCTGCATTATTGATGCTAGTTTTGGTCAAGAGATCTGTTTCTGACACTCTTATCATACTTGGTAACTGAAAATGATAATGACTAATGAGAATTAAACAATTTCCTTTGAAGTGTATTAAAACTCCATATTCCAGTGTTCACTTATTGTCCTGAATCTTTATGAGCCAATAATAGCAATAATGAATTTCTCATGCATTATTTTTTTTGCGACAAATTTCTCATGCATTCTCGGTTATTGGATAATAGTTCTTTCTTGATATCCAATATGTATTGGACCCATCTTAACAACAATTGAATTCAGGTGCTCACTTCAACCGGGACAAATGATAATGGATATGTTCAGCTTCAGAAAGATTACTTGGAGGTTACTTCTATCCATGCAGGACTTATTCTGATTTGCCTGCTTATATTTTTCCTATCTCCCCGGAATTGATGATAATGTTGGTTGACCACAGGTGTTAGATTTTATAAATGACGCAATTGTTACTCTGGATTCTTTTGTTGGTGCTTATCAACCTGCCGCTTTGTTATTCTGTGCTAATTTTGAAATGAGGTGAGCAAGCTTCTTGTTCATCCATTGATGTTTGATGACATCGAGATATTTCCTGTTTTATCACTCTGTAATAGTCTCTCTCTCCTCCCTTATTGCAGCTATGGAGTTGAGGAATTGCTGAATGTCCTTGCAAGGTTGTATGATTCATTGTTACCATCATTGCTCCAGGGGTTTAAGGTTATGCCCAAGTCTCAGAGCAATGCAGAGGCATCACTTGACAGCACACTTAGTGACATTCCTCTTGGTATAAGGATGTTGTCAAAGAGAACAGCGAGATTTGGTTGGAGATTGTTGCACTACTGCTATTTAAGTGATCAGGTTAGGGAGCATGATGCTCAAACGTCTACTAAGATGTTTCCAGCTAAAGTCGAAGACCCTATGATCAGGGGAGACATCTTGGTTCAAACACTCAAAGATTTAAATAGAGAATCCACTTACTCTTCTCAAGTGAACCATGGAAATACTTTCCTCCAAGCACTTGAAAGTGAATTTCAATTAATGAGCCAGATTGGTGATATTCGGAACAAAGGTATATAATGGAGTTCTTCAATCAAATGCTTACATAGTACTTGTTATATTTAGTATACGATCTAATAGCTTATTTGCACAAGTCATCTTAAAGTGTTAGTAGCTCATGCAAGGACATTTTCTGCGCACAGTTATGAAAAATATTTATTGTACTGTGATGCCTACTCTTACAATTACTGTGAGTTAACACAATTTAAAAGGTGACATGCTTCGGAGTTTTTTCTTAGAAGCTTAGACTTTCCAGTTTTATGTAGTGTCAATCTCCCAATAAATGGCAAAGTTTGGATAGCGGGATCACAATTTTGTGTTATTAAAAGAAATTTTCTTGTCAGAGTCATCATTCAATTGGATATTTCATGCCTATTATATGAGTGTAATTTGAACTGTATTGTTTGCCCCCCCCCCCCACCCCCCCAATCATATAGCCTGTTGTTTCAATGATGTTTCAATCCCTGTGAACACTTCTAGACTATATATAATGAAGCAATGTCCTTCTATGAAACCGCATGCAGTTTTACAAACCTCCATTTTACTGAATAAGGCTGCTAATAAAAGTGTTTCTTAGGTTTAGTTTTCTTACTGAGCTCTAATGTGTTATTGTATTAGGAGTCAATTCTAGAGTGAGTTAAGGGGATTTTAACCCCAACCAAAGCTTCTATTGTTGTTGATATCATCCTTGATCCTTGATTTATGATTTCATATTTGATCATTGTTTCAGTTATTTCTGGATTTACCGCATCATTTTTAATTAATTAATGTACATGCTACGTTTTCTTTTACTTTCGAATTTAATCTGATGCTGCGGACCTTGTGTAATGTGATTTGTGTTCCTTGAACTTTGTGACAGGATGGATATACATGGATGATGAGCAGTTCCAGTTCTTATCACGATTGTGTGGATCTACTCACACTTCTTGGAATGGCATACCTGATTTGCCAGTCTCTTCTCATGGTGGTGAATTACAACAGAAGGATGAGGAAACGGCGATGGTTGAGTCCAAGATTAGTCAGATAAGGGACCTTTTCCCTGACTATGGGAAAGGTTTCCTTTCTGCTTGCCTGGAAGCCTACAACTTGAACCCTGAGGAAGTTATCCAAAGGATATTGGAAGGAACACTTCATCAAGATCTTCTAGATTTGGATACTTCATTAGAAGAGATACCACAGAAAAAACTTGCACCAACTGCTGTGAAAGATAAAGGGAAGGGCATATTGGTGGAAACTGCATCTCAAGTTACAAAGAAACCTCATAAAGTTGCTGAGACACATTACATTGTTCAAGATGGCCCATCTTCAGCAACTTCATCGGCATCACAAGGTCCATCTTCTGCAGTTTCATCAGCATCCCAGGGATCATCTTATGCAATTTCACCAGCATCCCTTGGGCCATCTTCTGCAATTTCATCAGCATTCCAAGGATCATCTTCTGCTATTTCATCAGCATCTCTGGGCCCATCCCCATCCGTATCATCTGTCCCAAAAGGTAGATTTACAAGGAAGGCCAATGATGATTTGCCAGACACTGCAATCCTGGACTCGAAAAATGCTAAAGATGCAGCTAGATCTGTTATCCTTGACTCACAGTATGAGTATGAAGATGAGTATGATGATTCATTTGATGACCTTGGCTTCAGTGTGGTAGAGTCAAGTTATGAGGAAACTGATGGTGCGAATGACTCTGAGGCTTCATCACATGGCCCAAGATGGAGTTCACAGAAGAAACCACAGTTTTATGTCAAGGATGGGAAGAATTATAGCTACAAGGTCGCTGGTTCTGTTGCTGTATCCAATGCTCGAGAAGCAGCTGCCATGAGGCAAACTCAAAAAGATACAATCTATGGTCTGGGTCGTGGTGGAAATGTTCCTTTTGGTGTCCCGAGCAGGCAACATATAGATGTGGAGGAAGAGGAGGTTGGTGATGCTGACAACTCAGGCAGAGGTTCAAATTCCCGTGGCCGAGGAAGAAAAGGTGGCTGGGAAGGCAACCGTCCGGAGGCGAATGAGAACTCGAATGGACGAGGCTCTGGCTCTGGTGGTAGAAGAGAAGGCTGGAATCAGGGCAATCCGGCTGAGGAAAACTGGAACCCTAATGGTCAACAAGGTTTTGGCCGTGGTGGTAGAAGAGGAGGCTGGAATCAGGGCAATCCAGCTGAGGAAAACTGGAACCCTAATGGTCAACAAGGTTTTGGCCGTGGTGGCAGAAGAGGGGGCTGGAACCAGGGTGGCCCAGCGAAGGAAGATGGTAACTCTAGTGGCAGGCAAGAAGGTTTTGGCCGTGGAGCAAGACGGGGCAGCATGAACCATGACCATTCAGCCGATGATAATGAAGGCCATCATGATCCAGCACAAGGCTTTACTCGAGGACCAGCTCCTCGTGGTGGTGGCCATGGAAGGGGAGGTGGCCGGAACCATAACAGGAGAGATCGGGCAATGAAGAAGCATATGCAAGGATTGACAGGGCTTTAGTGAAGGGCCGTACTGTAAATGGCATTTTTGGAGGCACTCATACTTGATCACCCAAAATTTTGTGCTTGTTCCATTTTAAAAATCAATCAGATAATGCCATGAAGTAACCCACATATGTTGTCATCTATATCGTCGAAAATAGCATTTGTAATTACCCTAATAAAAGGGAAATAGCATATGTAGTTTTATACATGCTTTTACTCGTTAAATCATAATTCTCTAGCGATTGAAAAAATCATGAAATCAATTTTGTCTGCTTCCTTTTTTCATGTGCTATCTAGTAAAACTGTTTGTTGCTTAAAATCATTGTATATGCCGATATGTCATACACAACTAGGGTTCACCCAATATCCCACCCCTAGAAATCTTCTTATAGGAAAAGGTCCAATTGGCGACTTCCCAGTTTGGTTCCGTGTACTTCCTTAGGGCCTGTTTCGAAGATATGAATTTTACAGAAATCACACAGGAGTTTCACTGGATTCAAATATGTAGGCACAAGAACGTGAAAAAAAAGTCCAATATTCCAAAAATGGCCTTACATATTTTTTGCTTGGTCTAATTTACCCCTTAACAAGATTTATCTTTCTCATTTCGCACTTAGTTTCAAATTTTGTGAGGGTAATAGTGGAGATCATAAATTATTTTAAAAAACATTATAAATTTTATATTATTATAGCTTTTGCTACACCTAGATTATACGCTATGTCGATGTATAGAAGCAGAGGAAGTGTTTCTTGAATCTTTATGTTTGAGTTCGAAGCAGTACCGCCAGATGGGCTCTTGAATTGTTCAGACATATGCCCAATATTTGTACAAACACTTCATTTAATTTTTTAAACAAAATTCCATTAATGTTTAGATACTATAGGAAGAGTAGTCGTGGAGGGACTGGAGGCGGCTGTAATCAATCGCCGAATATGTTTTTTTTTCGAAGCCATATGGCCCACCCTTTCTTCATATCCACCCTCAAATGATCATCTGCGCAGAGAAAAGGCGGCGACATGGATAAGCAAGGTTGCTTGCCTGCTGCTGCCTTTCTGCGGTTCTGCCCAATGGAGGTAAGTAGACAATGATGGTATCGGTACCTTTGCTGGCAGTAATTCTCAACACATCCTTTTCCTATTCCGTTCTACCGTCTCTAACATTTTTCTTAACGATATTAGGAAGGATGTGGCCGAGCCCTTTCTTTAACGACAAGGTTAAAATGTGCACTTGCCATTGATGACAAGTGATTGTGAAGTCCTTTCGGTTGAGTTGCTCTACCTTATAGCTAAATGGAGACGAGACGAAGTGGTGATGATGCAACATATCTCTTCCTAATATGTGAATTCTTCATGAATCAATTGAAATTTGTTATTTGATTCCGTGCTCCTATCTCTATCCCTCTTTTGTACTTCAGACTCATTTTATGGATTATTTTTACTTGTCGTTTTGGCTAAGTTTCTATACTTATCACAAGCTCCAAAATTCGAATTATAGAGAGAAGACAAGAACTCCAAAATTCTTGGTGAAGCCAATCTTTGGCAAAATGGTAGCTTTCTGATTTTTCCTCACGTGTTTCAAAGGTTGCTTTCTGGTTAGTGCTGAACATTTGAACTTGCACTTCAACTTCCGTTTTTTTCAATGTCCAGACAAGTTTGCTAAACTTTAACAGCCTGAAATTCCTAGAATTCGCAAAATTTCTGGAGATTTATGCTGAACTTCCACATCTTAGATTTCAAGGATTCTTGACTAGTTCTTCCTTTGCTTTATTTTAAGTCTTTCTTAGCAACGTTCCATGGTCCAATAGTCCCCCAACGGCTATGTGGATTTGGATTTGCTAGAAGAGATGTATGCTGGGGACTTGCTTCCCAAAAAAAAAGTGTGCTGGGGAAAAATTGACATAGACAAAATTCCTTCGCTTGTCAAAGGCTCCCATTCAACCCATTCCCGCCTCCACCCTCATAATTGTTGTTGTTACCATATATTACGAGGAGAGCAAAATTTACATGCAGATAAGAGATACCATGTTCCCAGATTATATCAGATGAGCATAATTACATAAGAAGCCATATCCCAGAAGCTGCACTGCACTACTAACTGAAAGTGGGCAGCTTTTCTAAGCCTCAACCTCAACTGCAAGTCACCCAACAAGAAAGAAAGAACCTGCTATGGTTATTTTTCTTTTGTACAAAAAGAATTTCCACAGGATCCAAAAGTATACCCCCTCACCCTCCACCTCGACCTTCGTCCTCCCAACCTTAAACGTGTGCCTCATGGCAAATGCCAATGCAACATCCACTTCAGCAGCTAAAACGGGAATAGCTGATGTGCTATGTTCCTTCCAAAAGTCAGTTTTGTGGATTTGTGATTTGTCCCTCAGCCTTGATGTCCTAGGATGATGAACTGTCATCATCAGAGTTGTTCTCCCTTCGTTGTCCATACATACTTAGAACTGGCAGTGAGGTGGCTGAAATGCGGAAAGACCTGGCTGACCCAATGACCGTTCTATCCTGCTGCAACCTGCCAACCTCCTTGCAGACATGATCTAGCGTCGAGAGGAAGTCCCTCACCACCATGAATATCCTAAGAGGGTGAGCTTCCTCTTTCGCGGTGTCACCATGGAAGTACTCGGTGATGTCTTTTACTCTCATCAAGGCCCTCTTTTCCTCCCCTCTGACCTTCTCTATCTCCATCTCGGCTTTCTTCAGAAAACTTTGCATTGTTGTAAAGAACTTCTGGCCTTGAGTGCATTGCCTCTCGAGCTGCAAGACTGACTTGATCTTTTCAAGACCTGTTTCTAGCTTATTAACATAACCATGCAACACATCAAAGTCCATCATAGCTGCTTTCTTGACATTTCCTAGCTCACTGCTAAGCCCAGAGACAAGTTTCAGGCCTTGCTTCCGTAACTGCTCATCTTTAGAGCTATGAATAATCATGGCACTTTCTTTTTCTGATTTTGCGTCTTCTGATCGAATAATTTCTTGGACGACAAAATGCAACAGCGTTGTTTTACCATCAGTGCCCTTGACATCAGCAAGTTTTAGGAGAGTGTCAAGCTTGAAAGCTTTTGCCTCACCCCGGTTTGTGCCAACATTCATCCGGTTCCCGGTTCTCAGCACTGCTTCGAGGAGTTTCAGGAATAACCTGCTGCCTCTAAGATCTTCGCAGGTTACCTGAAAACAAGTGAAGAAATGTTTAGGTACCTATAAGTCCAAATCTCAGTGTGGGTTGATACACAGGTCAATGACAATAGTAATTAAAATGATGGAAGTGAGAGAAGGATTAATGCAGCATGGATTACCATTTTAGCGTACCTCTAGTGTCTCAAAAGATTTCATTAAGTAATTTATTTCGGTCTCAAAATTGGCTCGGTATAGCATGGCATCAACTCTCTTGAAGGCAAAAGGTATATCAAGCACAGCTTTGAGAAAGCGCTCTGCAGAACCAAGCTTCGATGCGTCACCATTATAATCTCGTAGTTTGAGTTCTTCCTCTTTGGTAGGAGCCATTTTGACTAAAGTCTCCAAAAGTTCAGTCCCCAAACATTCAGCATTGCCTGTTTAACAGTATAGTGGAAATGTAAATAAATTAATAGCTCATGAGCTCTATTTTATAGAGATTTATATTTTAAACGTCAAAACAGCTAAGACTGCAAAAGGCACCAGCATAAATCAGTAATCTGATTATGTAACATTCAGCCTTTCTGTGTAGAAACAGAGCAATCTGTACAGAGAATTTGATTAAGATGCTCCACAGCTTGAGCTCAAAAGAATCGTTGTCATAAAAGAACAGTTATGACTTAATAAACAAAACCCAAAACAAGAGCTATTTTTCCTGCTCAAGTTTATCTTTGGATGTTAACACTATCACCAATATTCACCGACACCATCCCCTACAATAGGTGAAATAATGTTCAGTGTAGCAATCGATGGATGTTTTCAAAACTTGACAACTAGAAATATGGAGGATCTTTGTTCACAAGAAAAAAAAAATATGGAGGATCTTTGTCCTGTAGGGATTTCATCTTCTAGTAATCTGTTGAGATTTGATCATAAAAAACCACAGTTTCTGTTAGTTTCAACAAATCTTAAGCACCTGTCACTATTGAACTGGTATGCCCATCAAGCTCCAAAAGGAAAAAAAAGAAAAGAAAAGAAAGAAAAGAGACTAATATTTGAAAAGAATGTCTTACAAAAGCATCCAGATGCTGAAATGAAAAGGAAAACTCTGATTTTAGCTAGTTTTTAAAACTCATTTCAATATTGAACTGGTATGCCCATCAAGCTCCAAAAGGAAAAAAAAAGAAAAGAAAGAAAAGAGACTAATATTATATTTCCGGAATCGAAACAGGGAATTTACTTTCAGCAAGAAACATTGGCCACTGAATTCATCCAAACAACAAAATCAGCGCTGCAAAGGCCCAAGGAGCAGTGTAGTGACACTCACCATCCAAGAGTGCATCAGAGACCTCATCGCGTGTAACATTCAATGCACGGAGCAGGATGGCGATGTTCTGTGCTTTCTTGGGGTCGAGCACCCTCTCCTCTTGCTTGAATGGTGGGACGGTGGACTTCCTTCCCGCATCTCTTGGTGGCGCGGCTGGTGTTGAGTTGTTCATGAACAATGCCTCGATCATGTCCTCGTCCAACCTGAAAGAAATACCTCAACATCACGTATATTCACTTATATCCAGCCATTAACAGAGCATGTAGTATGAAGCAAGATCTCAACTGGAATGAGCTTGACTTCAGCTGGTCCCAGACCATGGCGCGGTCGGAGGTCGCTCGCACCTTGTCCCAGTGCAGCGGCTTCAGCTTCGGCCGCGGCTCGCCGTTGCCAACGATACCGTCTGCTACGTCATCCTGTTTACGCATTGACGCGCTCCCGATACAATCCTCTGCCGTTGCCGCCGTGATCGGCATCGGCATGGCAATGCGGGGACCCTCAGGTGGCAACGGCTTGAGCAACCGGCGCCGCGACGTCGGTTCAGAAGGCAGCTGCGGGGGCTTCGGGAGCGTATTCGATGAAATCATTGGTGGCGGCGGCGGAGGAGGAGGAGGAGGTTTTGGAGCTGTGATAGACTTCGGCGGTGGTGGAGGAGGAGGCGGCGGCGGCGGCGGCGGCTGCGCGGCTTTGGGTGGTTGCACCGACGGCGGGGACGGCGAGATCAACTGTTTGATGTCAGGTGTCGAGCCGGCAGAGACGCGCGCGCGCGGGGGTGTACGGCGGGACCGCGCAGGGGGCGGTGTCGGTGCAGCAATGGCCGCAACCGGTGGAAAGCAGTCGCTGGTGAGGCTGGGGAGGCTTCGACGTGACGCGGTGGTGGTGGTGGGCGGGCTGGACGCGCTGGCCTCACTCCACGTCTCGCCGCCAACCCCGCCGCCGCCGCCGGAGCGCTGGCGCGGCGTGTAGTAGGCGTCGTCGTCAGAGGAGCCGACCGTGGCCGCGCGGCGCAGCGGCGGGAGCGGCCGGAGCTCCGGGCTCGGGTGGTCGGTGGGGTCGTCGCGGCCCACCCCGCGGCGCGCGCGCTCGCTGCGCAGCTTGCGGTACGGGGACCCAACGAGATCGGCGGCGGTTGGCCCGTGGTGCCGGCCAGGCGTGGTGGGCTCCACCGTGCCGACGTAGAGGAAGTCGGCGGCCGAGGGCGCCGAGTGGTGGCGCGCGGACCCGCGGTCGGGGCCGAGCAGCTTCTGCGAGTCCCCACGGCGGCGCGCGCGGCCCGCGACGAGGAACGCGCAAGCGAACGCCAGCAGCGCGATGGCCGCCGCCGCCCCCGCCCCCGCCGCGATGATGGTCCCCTTGGTGTGGTGGCCTCCGCCGTCACCGGACCCTGACGAGGCGCCCGGGACGTTTGCGGCGACGGTGGTCGGCGTCGAGGACGTCGTCGTCGCCGCGCCTCCGCCGCCGCCAGCAGGCGCTGTCGGTGTCGGTGGCGCCGGAGGGAAGAAGTCGGCAGGAGGCCCGGCCGGCGTCGCCGGGTCGGAGGTGAAGTCCGGCGCCGGCGACGGCGGCGGGGTCCACTCGATTGGGAACAATGGCTGGTGGAGCACCCGCCTGGCCCCGCCTCCGACGACATCGCCGGGCGACGCCGCGGCCGCCGGAAAGAAACGGCAGCACAGCAGCAACACCGCGCACGCTTGTAGTAGCGTGACGGTAGTGGGAGGCATTGGCGCACCGTCAGAAGAAGAAAAAGAAGAACTGATCGGCCTCGGCTTTCTAGAGCGGGAGTGAGGGTGAGGGGAGAGGGAGCGTGGGAAGGGGAGTGGACGCCGCCATTTTTTGGCTCCGGGGTAGCAGTAACATACATCGCTGCCACGGCGAGGGAGATCAACCGTCCCGCTCACACGTGGCGCGGGAATCTGCGGCTTTCCGTTTGCTTGTTCTTTTTCCTCCTTGCTCTCTCGTCTTCGGATCCCACTCGCTCGCTCTGAAGAAAAGGAGATCCAATCAGAAACTAGAAGAAATTTCGGTGGTTGTCATGGACAACTAATGCAAGAACCGACGAAGGAAAGAAGGTTCATTGACACACACTTTTGGTTGAAAAAATGGAGATTTTTCGCGGTGCCTTTGCAAATTCGGGGTGGATTAAAATACAGGTGATGGATGGATGGAAGGTTGGTGCTTGGTTCGCTCGAGGAGGCAAGAAAATATTCTTCCGCAATGCAATGGGGTAGTAAACACATGCTGAAATGGAACCTGATTCTTTGCTTGCCAACAAACTCGATGTGGCTGATCTTCAGGGCAGAAAGCCAGAAAAAGGTCTGCTATGTGAACACACTCAGTACTGGCTTAAATATTCTCCATGGGCTTCATGAGTTCTCTGTGGTCTACATACAGTACAGTAACATAGGCAGGAACTACGACTATGACAAGTGGTCCTGGCCCGGCTCGATTGTCGGTTAAAACAGAATTTTCATTCCACTGATGCGTGGGGCTCGGTGACAGTGCAAGGGCACGCTCTTCCTGCTCCAGGCAGGCAATGGCTGCAACTGCAATGCACCTGCCCGGGTCGCCATCCGCGAGCTGCCGCGGACAACTGCAACAGCCGAGGCAGATTTGTCCCGCACGCACGCACGGCCGCGTCGCGTCCCGCTCCCGGTGGTACGCAGGCAGCTCGGCAGCTGCCGTTCCACGCCGCCGTCGCCTGCACGCCAGCGGCCACCGTCCCGTCCCCTTCCGTTCGCCGTGGCCACGCCCACGACAACGCATTATCACTGCCTCGCTGCGTGAACCGCAATGATCAAAAGCTGCGTCGCGCGAAAGGCGTGGTATGGTATTGTGTCGTTGATGCTGGCTAGTAGGGCATCTGGCGCTTTTGCTCATTGTATCATTCCGCCTAGTTGGGGAGGGATCTTCGAGTGCTTTACTCGCTTTCCTAAGTGCTAGCTTAGCTTTAATCCAAAGTGTTTTACGGTGGGGGAAGGACAACAATGGAGGATGCCTGCCGGTGCCGGATGCCCATGTCCCATGCCCCCTGACCTGGCCTGGCCTGCTGGAGTAGTACTCCTCGGAGAGAGATTGTTGCATACTTGCATGGCCATGGCCCCGGTCTTCGGCGGGCGGCCGGCCTTCTTCGTCTTCTCTTTTGTCCGCTTTAGTTTAGTGGGTTAAACTAGTAGCCTGGTGCCGATGATTTGTATAATTGGCACGTCAAGCATCTGCTTTGGGTGGGATCACGTGGAAAGCGCCCAGATCCCGGAGCGCAGCGCACTGTCTGCCCCCGTCGTCTCGCTCGGCTACGGGACGGGACGACCGGACGAACGGGCCGCGTTTCTAGCCTGCCGCTCCGTCACGCAGCCACCACCGCCCCGCCACTGCACCATGCGCGACTTGCCCCGTAAGTGCTTGGAAACTCGGGTTTATTCTGTTTGTGCGCACCGGAACTCCCAAGGAATCCGTCGATCGGTCGATGATACGACAAGCGCCTCTCTCCAGATAAATATAAATTTTGTTTACTGTCCATATTATGCCAAACTGCCAACCGTACGTTAGCAATATTCCTCGCTGAATTGTTCTCGTGGCTACCTCTGATGTAAAGAAACGATGAATGTACAAATCGTAAGGTCATGATTCATGCCAGGGAATAAAAAACGGTGAAACATGAGTGGTGCAGACCACAGAATGTACAAAAACGCGCTGGCATATGCACAGATCCCGGGATACTGACAGTGGCGTGGAGTATATATGCTCCTGAATACTGTACACGGCTACTACTCCTGTACCACTACTAGCCACTAGTGATGGTGGTCTCGTGCTCAGGGGGGTTGATTAGTTGCGCGTGGAAAGGGGGCTGCAACGCCTTAAATTTTGCATGCACGTTGACTAGGGGACACACGTAGGCCCGTTCAATCCCTTTTTCTATCCTCCCGTGACTAGATCCACGATCATGATGCTCTCCGGCCAGGGGAGAAAACAAACGAAACGATGATGACCATGATGCCCAACGGGTCACGATGAATTTCTTAACCCCCGAAGCTGGGATCGAGCGAAAATAAAATGGTCCTAAGCGGGCATAGCTTTTGTGGTAATAATACTTCTGTTGATTAGATTAGATGGAAAGTGTGACCATGTCATAGTTCACTTAGCTTGACTTGCTCAAAGCGTATGCCATGGATGCCCCTAAGCCTGGTATTCATCTTTCTTAGCATCATGACCCGCTGTCATTGTATTATTTTATTAAGTAGAAGAGCTTAGACAAAAACATACAACACGATTCAAACGAGCGCTGAAAGAGGTCAAAATAACACAGTCGTAGCCGGACCAATCTAGCAGAAGCTCTCTGGTTCGGTATTACATAAAACAAACAACCAATACTGACGACAGTGCTTGCTTCGTTAGACTGCAAAGATAAGCCTATCCATCAAATCTGTCACATTTAGTAAGCTTCAATCATCAACTAGTAAATATCTACAAAATTATATGCATATACATTGACATTGTTAAATTCAATGGGTAAAAGTTTGTTAGCCGAAATGCTTTAGAGGTTCGGCATCTTAAGCCGTCGAAAATTCGGTAGGACCTTGTAACGATGACTATGATTTCGATGTGAGTCGGAAAGTGCCTTCTTCAATTGGAACGTCAACACCTTGCACAACATTACCCATAAGAAAACAGAGAGAGACAAAAAAAAAAATTCTGAACATTTTTTTCGAGCATGCCTTTTTCTGAACTTCGGCATGGCTGCAGGATAAAACTCAAAAGGATTTAGCCTCAGGGATCTTTTCAATCTAAAAAAGAAATCATGTACTAATAAAGAAATTGTTTGTCAAAGGCTTATTGATGCCATATATCATAAAAACTGCCAGTGATTACCGACAGACCATAGCTTAGTTCCCTTACCCTGCTTTCCTCTAGGTTCGTCTAATCCAAGCTACACACCTCTTTATCCTCAAATTATTTCAATTAATCTTTGTAAATATTTGGCGTTTCAAATGAGTCCTTGATTGTTTTGGTTATGGCTTGCAACTTGTATCGGCAAACTTTTACAGCTAGATCTACCAAATTGCCAATGGTAGTTCCGTAGTTACGGTATTCATTAATAGTTACGGTAACATATGACAAATCAGAAGTCGCGAGGAGTAGGATGAGTAGGTCTGCGAGGACGCCGTGCAGAAACGTCGGTGCTCACTGCTCAGTCGCTATAGTACAGAAACGTCGTGGAGCAGAGCAGGTGTACTATAGCGGCAGAGCTGCATCGGTCGTGCTAGAGTACATACAAATACAGCGCACAAAATCCACACATTCAATGCGGGATCCGATAGCAGCGGACCAGCCCGACGATCTGGCCTGGAGCCGGTGTCCGAGAGCGAGTCCCTCAGTCCCACTCCAATGAGGCAATGGTGAATGAGACAGAGTCGGTAACGAGTCGCTATCCTGATATCGTCTCCTGTGGTCTCTGCATTTTGGTTTAGCGATTTGTTACTGTAAACTCTATGCTTAATTCTTCTTTGATTGGGCAGTAGATCAGGCGCTCACGTCAGGTCCGAAGCGCAGCAGGACTGGTACACTGTAGTTTGTACTTGTGTCCCTGTTCAGGTTCCATGATTTGATTTCCTCCGCTTCTCTCAGGTGTCATACTCGTATGTTTTATTACTCTGATTGTCCTGATTTTGCCGAGACCGTCAGACCGCCATCGGCCCATCGCACTCTTTCACAGTTTCACCCCCAATATCTGCAATTCGATCGCAGCCAAGAAGGCAGTAATTATCTCTACTGGTATATTGTCCGTGCTAACGCCACGACTTTATCTAGAAAAGCATATGAAAACAACCAAATAACGAATTATTTTTTCATGGTTCAACTTTTATATAGTTGTATTTGAGCATTTATATAATGGAATTAAATATGTCTGAAGATCTCTGAAGGTAAGCTGTCAAAACATTCTAGAACTTCTACTTCCTCAAGAAGCAACGTGAAAGAATGTACTGACATAATTCACCATCCCGTCTTTGAGTGGATCAGGCAAAGATTCATATTCAACATTGTTTAGATTATCATTATGCTAAGTTACGGCTATGACCTTGTCAAAATTTGAATTCACTGAAACACAATGCTATAGTCTCAGCAGATATAGCAACATTAGAAAATTCCAAGAATTTTAAAACCCACTATTCTTCTCTGCGACTTTTAGTCCGCAATCCACATCAATAAAGCATACAGTGCAATACAAAGATAAATATCACCGTTACAGTTTTCACCCGTTTATTTATACCTCTACTTAACATCAAAAGTGATGCAGCTACAGACATACCTCCACTTATGGCTATGACTTCGCATCTCCTTGCCCCTCACATGGCCTCGCCGATTTCAATGCCAACAGTGGAATAGTGATGAACGCTAGGGTTCAACATCGTCTGAGTCAGTTCCGGTGATCCAACAGGAAATAATTAATTCGTATATATAGAATAAAAAACAATAAATAGTGCCAACAAACAGCAGAACTTGGAATATAAAACGTTACTTATACAGTTCTGCTACTGCTTGTGCTAGTACTACAAGTTTTCCATGCAAAGTGTTCTCATAGCAGCATCATTTTATCCAAAGAGTACCAAATTCTCCTAACATCAGCTTCTACTCCGAACAAACTGCTGTGCACAACCGTCGGTTTGAAAGCAAAGGGGACCTAGGGATTAAAGATGCATCCATTGTTGACGCAAAATCATTGTTAGCCCTCTCTGAAGCTGAACCATCTAAAATTACAGAAACAAATAGCAGGCCTCATAAGTACATTTTTAATGCATTAAAAAGACGAAAACTGAAGTACCATAGGGTAGAGCATAAATGTAGGCACTAATATATAAAAGTCTTGCACGAATTCAATGATGGAATACTGCTCCTGAACAAGAAGGGGAAAAATTTTGAACACTTTGTTCGGTTCAACTCTAGAGCCTGCAGAAACAAGCTTCATAGTGTCGTTTCAATAGTATCCAACTGAATCTACAAAAAACTGCTATCTGAAAAACACGTATGAGTATTACCATACCTAAAAGAACATGTATGTGTGTGTATATTACCCCGTTTGCTTTTTCAAAAGATCTATATTATCCCATTTGCTATGGCCGCCGGCGGCAGCGTGGAGGCCCTGGACGATGTCGTCGCGGCGCGTGCGTAGCTCGTCGAGGCCGTCCTGCACCGCAACGCCCGCAGTTTGCACTCGGAGGCCACAACACCGCCACATCTCCCTCACCACAGCGGCCGCGCTAGCGCCGCCACGGCCATCTCTGGGCTGTGCAGGCCCTGGCTGGCTGGGGAATTGGGACTCGCTTTGCCGCTGCCAACGTGAACGCGGAGGGGTCGCGAGGGAAAGAGTGGAGTCAAGGTCCCCGTCGCGAGCCGCGGATGTCACGGATGAGTTTCCATCCACGACACGATCCTGATGATACATGCACGACTGGGACGGAGGAGGGGCATGAGCGCTTTCCTTGTATGTGTGCGGGAGAAGGAGGGCCCGAGGAGGACCATACATAAAATTCTAATCCTTAGATTTGAGTGAGTAAGGAGAGAGAAGATAAATAATCTGTATGGTTTATTTTAATATGGTTATTTTTTTTATATTTTTTAGGGTGTATGGAGGAGGACCATCTCAGCGAGGGAGATAGCGAAGAAGATTTTATTTGATGGATCAAGCGTTGTTTATGTTGGTGCATTAGTAGGGTAGATTTTAGGGTACGTGAAGGAGGACCATCTCAGCAGGAGAAATTTTATTTGATGGATCAAGCGTTGTATATGTTGGTGCATTAATTGGCCAGATATACAATTGCTGAACCAAGAGACCGTATCGGGCCACGTAACCCGATAACCCTATAGCCGTTGGATCGGACAATCACACGATCCCGTCCGTTCGTCGTGGATCGGTTCGGTCTTTAACCCGCTTTGTAATATACCCGAACTGTCACGAAGCTTCACGGGCCGACGCTTGTCGCTTCTTCGCCTGCTCTGTCGCCTCCGCTGATCCGCCCGCCGCGCCACCGGAGCGGGCTGGATTCGCGGTCACCGGCAAGGTGGCACGATGGCAAGTTGATGCTCGCGGCAGGCCCTCGTCACAGCAGGCTCTCGGCCACCACCTGTGGCACTGGCGTGGCGGGGATCTGGCGGCGGGCCCTCGGCGCGGCGGCTCCCGGCCATGGCGTCGGATTGACCGGCCACAGCTCCGGCTCGTGCGGCGACGCGAAAGCCACCGGCGCGAGTCCCTTGGCGCGGTACGACACCGGCTCGGCCGCTCGGGTCCTTGCCACCGGCGAGTTGGTGAGGCATCAGGCTCCAGGCGCGGCGGCGTGGCCGGGGCAACGTCTCCCTGGAACCTAGCGAGGGCCGACGTCGGACCAGATTTCGACACCATGTGTTCGATGCAATGCTGGCAAGAGAGATAGCCGCGCGGTGCGGACGGCGAGGCAGCATGCCGCTGTTCCGATACACTGGTGACATAGCAGCACAAGGCCTCTCGCGTGATGAGGTGTCTGATCCTGTGCTGACGCGTGAAGAGGTTCGCCCGTCCCTGACTGTCGGCTGCTCCAGCCAAAGCTCCTCTAGGTCCATTTTCTCCTCCCTGCATCTGTGTTCCAACACTCGCACCCCACTTCTATTTGAATGAGTTGGACAAGATTCGTTCATGAGAACTGAACTCCAGCCTTCTGCTGATGCTAGCATTCATGACTTCATGAGCACTGAACTTTTTGACAGGCTTGCAACATAGCTTTGTCAGACTCATTGATTTCTCTGATTTTGACTTTGATATTTCCTTTCTGTGCAGTAGACTATAGTATTAGTTTTTATGTAAGGTCATTTGTGCTCCTCTGAATTAATGAATTGTTTTGTCTTTGTGCTTTGATATCTTCATTGGTCTATAAAAAACATTGATTTCATAGAGCTAACAGAAGATGAAAAGTTAAAAACCCACTTAGAGGTCCACAAAGGAAATTCCAATAAACAAATCATGTATATTTACAGAGAAATATTACAAGCTCAAAGATGTCCCAGGGCTGAGGTAGCAACCATATAGATATAAACTGATCTCCCTCGGCTTTTTATTTTGTACAAGCAATAAGTACTATATATACTCTTTTTTTTAACCTTTTCCAACCACTCTTCTAGAGGATTTGAGATACAATTTATATTCATTTTATATAGAGGCCTTCTCTGAGTAGCCTGTGTGTATATCACTACCAATATTTTCAGTGCAACCTGTAACCAAGAAATGGGTTGGCATGTGCTCATGGTTGTCTTCCTCATCCTTAGTGAGGCTCTCTTCTGCAAGTGTGAGCGGCGTTTGGCATTTCTTAATGTCTTAATCTACATTTCCATCAACCAATAGGTTAAGAACTTAGCTATTTAGTTAGATTTGATAACTGAATTCCCCTTCACCGGTCCAGTATGATAAATTGTTTGTTGTATTATAGAACGTAGTTATTTGCATCTACATGTGTTCCTATGTAATCAATGAAAACGCATTGTCTTCTTAAAAATCTCACTGAAATTTTAAATATTTACTTCAGGTATCATCACCAACCAATAACAATCAGAGGTTAAAATTCCAACTATATATGTCAACTTGATATTGGCATATAACTTTGTAATTGTATAACAAACCTGTATGAAAACAAGCAATTATTATTGATACCTTTGATCAACTCGGTTACATTTATTCTTTAGGCTCATTAATGGAAATTTCATGATAGGCTGCATTCAGACGTGTATCACACAATTCATGAATTAGTCTGCAGATCAAGCAGAGTTTCATGAATTATTAATTCCTTTTATGTGTTCTTTGAAGGTCAATGATTTCATGCTGATATAAGGTAGCGCAAACAATATGGAACCGGTTTTTTCATGAAGGGGTCTCTAAATAGGCTGCTGTCAAATTTAACTGAAGATTTGGATCTTAAATTTAGTGAAGTGATAATAAATAAATTATGCGCTAGGAAAATCCAAAATATGATCTGCTTATCAAAAGAGACCTCCCACTTGAATGACACGCTCAAGCACCTCACAAATACTTCTCTGATCATATTTAAAACATTGCAAAGATAGTAAAGGTGGAGTAGCGCAAAGAGATAAAAAAACTGCGATTTGCGTATTCGCACACTGCAGGTATGGCACGACGACCAAAGGCACACTCTGGAAATTTATTTCATTGCAAACTAGGTCAATCATTGTGATCGAGCCGAAGTGGCTGAATTTTTTTACCAAGCATCAAATATTTCAAATTTTTCAGCCACGTACAAATTGTTGTTTGCTTCTGATTTAAAGGACAATCTATAATATAACGGGCACATCCACTGGCCATAAGCAGCAACGCCGCGATTTTTTCTAGTTATTACTTTATCGAAATTTCTATCACAGGCTCGACGAATTGCTGCACGTCTGCATGGTTACCAAATGGAGTCCAGAAAGCGAGGCCCAGCCCAACCAAAACAAGGGAGATGAAATATGGGCCGGAAAGGCGCCGACTCCCGCCTTGGCGAGCCTGTGATCTCGACCACGAAGATCTTGGCCCGCATGTCACGGTCCGCGTGAACTGAACATTTCGGCCTGGGTTAAGCCATGGGTATTTTCGTCATGCGCATTATCCATGCATGTTATTGTCTGCATTCTAAAAAAAACACTAAAAAAAATTGTTTCTCGGTAGAGTTGGGATCGAGTAGCTAGTGGACCTGTTCTGCTAGTCCTTGGCTGGGCTTTCAGCTAGTTCGTTAGCATGGTATTTGGCTGGTTCAGCAAATTCAGCTCAAACCAACCAAAATTTTGCCAGTCGAACGGGCTAGTGTCTTGTTCCTAATGGACCTCTATAGCCACCAAAGAAGGTATATTTTGTATAAAACCCCTAGGTTTGAGTTGCGGCACGTGCCCCCACTCTTTGTGTACTTGGTACGCCAGCTTGGTTATTGCAAAGAAAGATATCGATGCGAAATTTGGGGAGGCTTAGCGGGGAAGGGTTGGCGCCCAGTGCCACGCCGACCACATCGATAATTTTTCCTTGCCCGTTGAAAGGTCCCTATGTGATTTTGGTAATTGAGTAACAGCTTTAGGTTGGACTAATATGTGGATGAAGTGTTTACACAGGAAATTAGTCCATAGGTGGATGTGCAATGGAGGAGCTTAATTCCATATGTGACATGACATGGAGTCATGTGATCGAGATGGAGAAGATCAAGATGAGGCTTGGCTCGATGGATCGGTGGATGTGTGAAGGACAAGTCAAGGCTTTGAAGCGATGGACCATGAGATGGTAAAGCTTGAACAAGACTTGTTGCCGATGGACCATGAGACGGTGAAGAGCAAGTGAGGTCAAGATCAATAGACCAAGAAGGTTGCATGATGATATGAAGTGGATCATATCATTTGATGATCATGTCGGTGCATGTGTTGCATTGGCACATTGGAGAAAGACGGTAAAAATAGAAATGCGCGCAAGGCAAAGGTATAACCTAGGATATTTTATTTCATCGGTCATGAGGTGTGTAGAGAAGTTGATGACCGGATTTAGGATTGATAGCCGTACTATCAAGAGGGGCAAACTTATTTGTATATCGGTCATCTAGTGCCACTTGAGTGATCTAACTTTGTGACATGCTAGGATCGAGTGGCGTTGTGAGAGCAAGAGAAAATCCTTTGAAAATGATTGTGAAAATGCTAACACACGTGCACATGGTGATGTACACTTAGTGGTGTTGGCACCTTTGCAAAGGAGGAGTTGGAGAAGTTTCTGCGAATTCGTGTGATTAGAAAAGAGAGATGATGGTTCTTGGGTTGAAAAACTGATTTGATCTATTGTGAATTGGATCAAGTGGCTATGTGGGTTCTGTATCCCTCTAAGTAAGCTTTCCAACGAGCCCAAAATCATCGAAAACGGAGTTCGGAGCTAAGAGATATGCTCGTTTAGTGTGGGGTGGTGCTGAACCAGCGGAAGTTCCGGTGGGTCTGGACCGGAACTTCCGGTCAGCCCAGCCCGAGCAACTGCGCGCCCTGATTTACTTCCGGTTGGTGACCGGAAGTTTCGGTGGATGACCGGAAGTTCCGGTGGTCCTGGACCGGAAGTTCTGGTCAGCTCAGTCCGAGCGACCGCGTGCGTCCTTTTGGTTCCGGTCTCCGGCCGAAAGTTCCGGTGTAGTTCCGGTGGATGACCGGAAGTTCCGGTCAGGTGACCAGAAGTTTCGATAGGCTAGATTTGGGTTGACTTCGCATACAACAGCTATATTTGTACTAACCGGAAGTTTCGGTGGGGCTCCGTCGGAAGTTCCGGTAGACCATTTTCAGCCCGAAATTTGAACCTAACGGCTCTATTTGTTGCCTCCTCTATAAATTAGAGGCTTGGCCGGCCATTTGAGGGAGAGAGCACCTTGGGGACTATGTGTCCATGCTTGTGAGTGCTTGGAGAGCCCTCTACTCACTTGTCCTTGATAAAGTTCATCCATTTGAGTGAGAGAGTGATTTCTATTGCGTTGCTTTGAGAGATTGCATTGAGTGGCACTAGGTTTTCGTGTTGCAAGCCGGTGGGCTTGTTACTCTTGGAGGTTACCACCTCCTAGATGGCTTGGTGGCAAGAAACTCCGTTGAAGCACGCAAGGAGGTTGTGCGGTGCTCCGGAGAAGAGATTGTGAGGGGTTCTTGGGCCTTCCCCGTGGGAGTCGCGAATTGGCTACTCTAATAGAGCTCGTGGCTTGGAGGATCCCTATCTTGTGTTGATTCATCGCACCTAAGGCTGTGGGTTTGGCTAGGTGACGCCAATTAGTGAGTAAATCTCTAAGTGGGTGCATCGCCACAAGAGGACATAGCTTGGTGACAACCAAGTGAACCTCGGTAAAAATTATCGTGTCATCTTGTGTCCACACTTCGCGGTGGTTTGCAATCTCTTTCACAAGCTTGTATTTACATTCATATATATTGTGCTTGTGTTGTTGCTCTTGTAATTAGTTAGCTTGTGTAGCTATCTAGTTACCTTCTAGCTTGTGTAGCATAGAAGTATCTCTTGTGTGGCTAATTAGCTTGTGTAGTTTATTTAGTAGTTTTGCTTAGTTTGTGTAGCTAAGTTAAGTTGAGCTCTTGGGTTCGGCTTGTGTAGCCTTGTCCTTGAGCATCTAGTGAGTTTAGGTTGGCTTTGTGCATTTGCTCATTAGAATTGTGTAGGTGCTTCCTTGCTTGATAAAGTACTAGCTGCTTAAGTTTGTGTGACCTTCCAAGCTAGACTTGATTAGAAGAGCATTAGCTAGTTTGGCACCTTGCTTTCTTATGTTGGATCTTTTATAAGGTGCATCTAGAGTTATAGTTAGAGGGGTGAAGTCTTGGCTAGACTGATAGTTTTAATTTCGTATTTATTTTGGTTAGCTGGTGTGATAAGTTTTAGAAAGGACTATTCACCCCCTCTAGTCCGTCATCTTGACCTTTCACGTGGTATCAGAGCCGAGTCTCTCATTTGTGGTCTTTACCGACCCGAGAGGATGGCGACTTATGGGGTAGATGTTGAGTGTCCATACACTTTTGATGGCACACACTTTGTACGGTGGAGAAATTGGATGAAATGCAATTTTAAGTTTATTTCTCGCCAATTGTGGTGGATGGTGATGTGGGCTTTTCTCATGTGTTGGATGAAGATAATCTAACTCAAGCACAAGAGAAATGCCTAGATCTAGACATCTAAGCTATTTACACTTTGTATAGATCTTTGGATTATAGCATCTTTGATGATCAAATCATGAACATGAAGACCGCCCATGAGATTTGGAGTTATCTTAATGAAAAATATGTGACGGCCTCCGATGATGATGATGATGATGATGAGCCCAAGAAGGAGGCACATGAAGATGTTGAGCATGACCACAACATGGTTGTTGTGAAGGATTTCTCCACCTCAAGGTCAAGTGAAGATGATGATCATCCTTCCGCAAATTCACTTGACAAGATGGATGTTGATGCCTCAAGTGAAGCAAGTGAAGATTCTACCTCAAGCTCACTTGATGATGGCTATGAGAGTGATGACACTACTTCAAGCTCTTCGACATCACCACATTGTTCCATGTCACACGGTGACAACAAGGTAAAGATTGGTAATGTGGTTATGGATTGTGATGATCCAAGTCTTGAGCTTGTTTTTAAGTTGGCAAGAGATTTAGAAAAAGAGTTTGCTAAAACAAGCAAGTTAGAAAAAGAAAACTCATTTTTAAAGACAACATGTGAACAACAAAAGCATCTACTTTATGTTAATACTTGTTCACATGATGTGCTAAAATTGGCTCATGAGGAACTTAGTGTTGCTCATGATAACTTATTACAAGAACGTGCTTTTCTCACTACGAAGTATTTCAATGAGGAAACTAAAACTAGTGAGAGCTCATTTCTTGGGTCAAATGATCAATCTCATATTATTACTAACCCTTGTGATGTAAAGAAGAAGCATGTATCCACCTCTTGTGATGATTTACTTGATATGTCATGTTCTTCGTAATTAGATGCTTGTTCTTCTTCCATGTATTGTGAGACTAACCTTTTGAAGGAGAACAATGAGCTCAAGAAGAAAGTGGAGAATTTGAGCAGCAAGTTAGAGAGGTGCTACAACTCTCAAGTCACCTTTGAGCACATGTTGAAGAACAAGAGAAGCTACGGTGACATGAGTGGCCTTGGTTTCAACAAGAGCAAAGTTGGTTTAGGTGGATTGCCAAAGATCACACACTCTCAACTCTTGAAGAGCTACAAGAGATTTAGCAACATGAATGGCATCACCTACAACAACACCAACATCAAGGGCAAGAGATGGGGCAAGAAGAAGTTTGAAAAAGAAATGAAGAAGCTAGAAGAAGAGAAGCTATCTCATTTCATGTGCTACCGGTGCCATGAAGTGGGTCACTTTGTCAAGAATTGCCCGTCCAAGAAGCCTCAACCAAAGCCACAAGTTGAGCAAGAAAAGAAGCCCCAAGATCAAGTCAAGATTAACCATGAAGCTAACATTGATGACTTGAAGATGAAGACGAAGAAAACAAGAAGGGGTGAAATAGCAAGGCATCCAACTCATATCCATGATGCCAACAAGATGATGAGCAAGAATCAAGAAAAGAAAGATTTAGCTCACATCAAGTGCTTCAAGTGTGGAGACATGGGACACTTTGCCTCGAAGTGTTCTAACAAGCTTGAGAAGAAGACTCAAATAACTCTTGAGAGGCAAGGCAATGAAGAGCATCACAAGAGCAATGAAGAAAAGGCTCTACCAAAGAGAAGATGTTATTCATGCCGAGAAAGGGGACACATGGCTCATTCATGTCCCCTAGGTAACACTCCTAAGCCTACTTCAATTCATGCAAATGATATGCTTAGGAAGGATGGTGATGGTACATCTATGGTTTCTATTGCAATACATCCCGCTACTCATACTACGGCTTTGCCTAAGTATGTTGCACCTAACTTGAGAGGACCTAAACTAGTTTGGGTACCATCAAAAAGTAGATGATTGTGTGTAGGTACCATGGCATTGGAGGCTTGATTCAATTAATTTCATTTTTATTCATCATTTGATTGAGTCAAGTATTCAAGCTTAGTGTTATTCTCATCCCGATGCCAAGACATGACAAGTGAAGTCTAAGTGCTACAACATACAAGTGTAATATTCAAGCTATGGTAAATCATTAGTCATATTAGATGGCTTGCATTTTATTTGAATTGAAGCTTGCTAGTTAGATGATCATGAGCTGCCAAGTTATACCCTTGATTGATCTAATTTATTTGGGTGCATATGAGTTGATTGAAATGGATATATGTGCATATGTTGCTTGCTATGAGATGTTTGAATGGATTAAATGCTTAGTAGTCAAATTTGGTTTGATTTTGATGGATATGGTCACAAGATTACTTTTAGTAAGTGGTTTGGATTGATATATGTCTTGTGGAAGTATTCAAATAAGTTGATATCAAGTTTGATTCACTTTTGGTGAAGTATAGCTCAATTGCTTAAATATGTTCAATATTCAAAATCTGAGCTAGCTAAGAAGACAGCCATGTTTGATGAACCAAATATAATTGGATTGGCTTGAAATTTGGCATACATGATCTAGACTTATGGTACAAGGTTTTTTACAAATTTCATGAGATTTGGATAAGAATTACTCCCATTTTGGAGTAAATCTTGTCAGCCATAGTGCAGCAGTTTTCAGCATGTAGTAGTGTGGGAAGATGTAAAATCTGGTAGCAATCTAGAATGCCAATGAAGCTCAATTTTTTACATCTGCTATAAGACTTAGTGTCACACATCTTCACCAAATTTTGTGGCATTTGGAGCTGTATATTTGGAGATATGAATTTTTCTTTGAAGAGTACATAATCTGCCAGAAAAATGACTAACATTGGAAATATCAAAAGTCACTCAAATTAAAAGGTCCTCAAGTTCGAATCATGTTTATAAGTGACTGAGAAACCTATGGTTGATTTATTAAAGATCAAGATCAAGCTCAAGATCAAGAATGAAAAGAATCAAACAAACAAAGGCAATTCAAGTGAGTGTCAAGGATAGTTTTTGTAGAGAGATCACTTCTCCCCACTGTGGGGGCGAGCCACCCAAATGAGTTGGAAAAAACCAAGCGAGGTATACTTGGAAGGCCAACATGGAAGTGATGATCTAAGGATTATTGGAGATGCTTAGTTGAAGCTGTCAAAAGGGTTGATTATGGAAGCAAGCAACACCCAAATAGAGAGCAATACAAGTCAAATCAAGTAATAATACAAGTGGTATTCTCTCATGCAAGCAAAGATCAAAAGAAAAAGCAAGCCAACCACAACAAGAGAAGTGCACTTGATCTCTAGTGGTTATTATTTCATATGGATGAAGCATGGAATTCAAATTGATATTTAGTGGCTTCGTCAAGCTTATAATTGGACCTCACATTGCTATTGGAGTAATGAAATTAGAATCAAATGACTATCCTCTACTCCAACATAGCAAATGTATCATTGTATTGTGCATGATCATTTCATCCCTTACTAATATGTGATTAGTGCATATAGTACATGCTTACTAGGATCATGCATGATAAATGAAATATTTTAGATTCATAGTCTACCACTATTGCTTAATTGGTTAGTTGATCTAGTGGTATGAATATGGATTTGTTCATGAGCTTGTGAACCTAAATGCTTGATCTATTTTGGATTACATATAAGTGACAAGTACAACATTGGCAAGATAACCCTTATATTTTATGAGGTGTGAAGAAGCTTGTCATTGGTTCAAACCAGACTTGAAAGCTTATAAGCAAAACATGGTAGTTCAAGTCAAAGAGAAAGAAGCTCATGGAAATAATCTAGTTTAAGAATTGGGCATAATTGACAAATCTTACAAGTGGTGTCCACAATTCTAGTTCTTGCAAGATATGTCTAGAATATCACATCTCTACACATGGCATTTATTCAAAGTGATATCTAGTACATCAAAAGGTGGTTCCACAAGTGATCCTCAACTTTAAGTGATCAATACAAATTGAGAAAACTACCCTCATCCGCAAGTTGGTTGACCCATGCTTTGACATAGGGGGAGTTGCCCCAACTCATCTATATCAAGGTCAAAGAGCTTACAAGTGCCCTACATGTGGTATTTGCAAGTGGTGTCATTCCAAGATATGGTGGTCTCTATCAAAAATGAAGATTCAAGACTCAACCATCTAACCAAGTCCAACTCTTTGCATCAAAGGACTCATCATACATTTAGTACAAGAGACACATCTTCATGTGGTATGGAGTACATACCTTTTATGGTGATTGATGACAAAGGGGGAGAGAAATGTACAAAGATATGCAAGAGGCATATTATAAAGGACAAATTGGACAAAGATGAGAGAAGACATGGACATGGACCAAGAGGGAGAAATATTAAAGAGAGGAGAATCAAATATTCTTGGACAAGAGAAGCACACAAGTAGGGGGAGCAAGCTCATGAACTTGGTTGATTCCATTTGATATGTGCATATTCATATGCTTGCTTGCATTTGCATAAGTATTTAAATTCAATATGCAATGCTTGTGTGGTGTATGCTAGTCATAGAACTTGATTGATGATTTCATAACTAGCATGCATAGGTTGGTTAGCTAGTCTCATGTGTTCTTTCTCGTGGTACTAGAACCTTTCTTATAATATTGATCTCATGAGGTATCTAGTTTGTTTCATGTGATATATAGCTAACCATAATGATGCTAAGGATGAACTTCAAATGTGCAACTCTGATTGGTATCACGCTTCAAAGGTTTGTTCTATATACCTTAGCATCACTTAGTAGTGCTAACTCTTCCAAAATTTTTATATTTATGCATGTGTGCAAGTTTGAATTCAAACCATTTTGAGCACACATGTAGGGGGAGCTATCACTACCAAGTTGACTTTGTGGCACTTATCCAAATCATGACATTGAGCTTAAATGTTGGATAAGTGGTATAAAGTCCAAAAATTATTGATTTCCATATCTTTGTAGAGTTGTCATCAATTACCAAAAAGGGGGAGATTAAAAGGTCCCTATGTGATTTCGGTAATTGAGTGACAACTTTAGGTTGGACTAATATGTGAATGAAGTAACAGGAAATTAGTCCATAGGTGGATGTGCAATGGAGGAGCTTAATTCCATATGTGACATGACATGGAGTCATGTGACCGAGATGGAGAAGATCAAGATGAGGCTTGGCTCGATGGATCGGTGGATGTGTGAAGGACAAGTCAAGGCTTTGAAGCGATGGGCCATGAGATGGTAAAGCTTGAGCAAGACTTGTTGCCGATGGACCATGAGACGGTGAAGAGCAAGTGAGGTCAAGATCGATGGACCAAAAAGGTTGCATGATGATATGAAGTGGATCATATCATTTGATGATCGTGTCGGTGCATGTGTTGCATTGGCACATTGGAGGAAGACGGTGGAAATGGAAATGCGCGCAAGGCAAAGGTATAACCTAGGATATTTTATTTCACCGATCATGAGGTGTGTAGAGAAGTTGATGACCAGATTTAGGATTGATAGCCGTACTATCAAGAGGGGCAAACTTATTTGCATATCGGTCATCTAGTGCCACTTGAGTGATCTAACTTTGCGACATGCTAGGATCGAGTGGCGTTGTGAGAGCAAGAGAAAATCCTTTGAAAATGATTGTGAAAATGCTAACACACATGCACATGGTGATGTACACTTGGTGGTGTTGGCACCTTTGCAAAGGAGAAGGAGTTGGAGATGTTTTCACAAACTCGTGTGATTAGAAAAGAGAGATGATGGTTCTTGGGTTGGAAAACTGATTTGATCTATTGTGAATTGGATCAAGTGGCTATATGGGTTATGTAGCCCTCTAAGTAAACTTTCCAGCGGAAGTTCGGAGCTAAGAGATATGCTCGTTTAGTGCGGGGTGGTGCTGGACCAGCGGAAGTTCCGGTGGGTCTGGACCGGAAGTTCCGGTTAGCCCAGCCCCGAGCAACCGCGCGCCCCGATTTACTTCTGGTTGGTGACCGGAAGTTCCAGTGGAAGTTTCGATGGATGACAGGAAGTTCCGGTGGTCCTGGACCGGAAGTTCCGGTTAGCTCAGTCCGAGCGACCGCGTGCGTCCTTTTGGTTCTGGTCTCCAGCCGGAAGTTTTGGTGTAGTTCTGGTGGATGACCGAAAGTTCCGGTCAGGTGACCGGAAGTTCTGGTAGGCCAGATCTGGGTTGACTTCGCATACAACGGCTATATTTGTACTAACCGGAAGTTCCGGTGGGGCTCCATCGGAAGTTCCGGTAGGCCATTTTCAGCCCAAAATTTGAACCTAACGGCTCTATTTGTTGCCTCCTATATAAATAGGAGGCTTGGCCGGCCATTTGAGGGAGAGAGCACCTTGGGGACTATGTGTCCATGCTTGTGAGTGCTTGGAGAGCCCTCTACTCACTTGTCCTTGATAGAGTTCATACATTTGAGTGAGAGAGTGATTTCTAGTGCGTTGCTTTGAGAGATTGCATCGAGTGGCACTAGGTTTTCGTGTTGCAAGCCGGTGGGCTTGTTACTCTTGGAGGTTGCCACCTCCTAGACGGCTTGGTGGCAAGAAACTTCATCGAAGCACGCAAGGAGGTTATGCGATGATCCGGAGAAGAGATTATGAGGGGTTCTTGAGCCTTCCCCGCGGGAGTCGCGAATTGGGTACTCTAATAGAGCTCGTGGCTTGGAGGATCCCTATCTTGTGTTGATTCATCGCACCCAAGGCTGTGGGTTTGGCTAGGTGACGCCAATTAGTGAGTGAATCTCCAAGTGGGTGCATCGCCACGATAGGACGTAGCCTGGTGGCAACCAAGTGAACCTCGGTAAAAATCGCCGTGTCATCTTGTGTCCACACTTCATGGTGGTTTGCAATATCTTTCACAAGGTTGTATTTACATTCATATATATTATGCTTGTGTTATTGCTCTTGTAATTAGTTAGCTTGTGTAGCACAGAAGTATCTCTTGTGTGGCTAATTAGCTTGTGTAGTCTATTTAGTAGCTTTGCTTAGTTTGTGTAGCTAAGTTAAGTTGAGCTCTTGGGTTTGGCTTGTGTAGCCTTGTCCTTGAGCATCTAGTGAGCTTAGGTTGGCTTTGTGCATTTGCTTATTAGAATTGTGTAGATGCTCCCTTGCTTGATAAAGTACTGGCTGCTTAGGTTTGTGTGACCTTGCAAGTTAGAATTGATTAGAAGGGCACTAGCTAGTTTGGCACCTTACTTTCTTGTGTTGAATCTTTTACAAGGTGCATCTAGAGTTATAGTTAGAGGGGTGAAGTCTTGGCTAGACCGATAGTTTTAATTCCGCATTTATTTTGGTTAGCCAGTGCGATAAATTTTAGAAAGGACTTTTCACCCCTTAGTCCGCCATCTCGACCTTTCATCCGGCCTGCTGGTAAGCCACCTGTGGGGCGGTGCCAGTCTAGCACTGACGGGGCTAGGACACGGCCATAGCCCAACGTAGCCAAGGTAGTGCAAACAATGGCGACGAAGGCGGCATTGCCATACTTGCCCCTTGTCTTAGATTGGACCAAGGATGGCAAACAGGGGCGGACCAAGTATACAAGAAGTGTGAGCACGTGTTTCCTCTCAAACTCTAGGTTTTCTTTTTTCCAATGAAAACATGTCTTCTATTGTAGAGGTCTAATCTAATAGAAGAATACAAGCAGTCGCGCGTGTAGGCAGCACCAGCACACTACCAACACCATCTGACGGCGCGCGTACGGGATGCTACGTATCCTTGCCAACTCCTACACGCGCGACTGCATACCGTCCAACAGGTAGACACATTGACTTGGGAGACGGCGACGGCCCCGGCCGGCCCCCGTGCGTAGTACCTGCAGGGATTCGGGTGATGGCTCATGGCTGAGGAGTCGCGCGCGGCTACTGTGTACCTGATTCGGCTTTTTGTTTGTTGGGCAGGGGTCACTCGATCACAGGACACGGTACCTTCACGCACACTGCATTGTGCATTGGATTCGCGTGGTCAAGACTGGAAGAGTCAAGACGCGAGATTCAGGACGCTCGTTCTTGTTTTCGAGTTTCAACACAGAGAGGTTTGTCCTTGGGGACTGAGAGCTGACTGCTGCAGCGCGTAACACTAGTACTACGTTAGTGCCAAAGTACTAAACTATACTGAATACTGTTCAACTGTGACCTACTACTGTACTGCACGGTTTCTTTTACTATCAGCGAAAAATGGTGCTGTTATTTGCACCGGTTGCTATCATTTCAACTCTCATTTGGTCCACACCGTTCCATGTCCCAATCCCTGGAGCAAAACAATAAGCCCTGCCTGCCAGCGAACCATTCTCGCGGATCTCAATCGACTATGTATGTCCAAACCAGCTGCCAGCCAGACTGCCCGCGCGAATTCTCACCGCAAGACCCCAAACCACACTACTGTTGACACGTTTGGCGTGGCTGGCCCTGGCCTCCACCTCGGTCGATCGATATCGATCGTATTCGTGCGCAGGCACGCACGCACACGCACACGCACACGCACGGGGTCGGCGGAAGACGCAGCTTCGGGATCGAGCGAGCTCCGGCGGCCTCGCTTGCTCCAAGCCACGCGCGCGCGCATCCATCCGCACTCCACAGCCTTTCGGAACGTGAGCCCTTCCTCGGCGTCGTCACACCCGGTCCGCGACAAGGAACCCCGGTCCACGTCCAGAGCGCGTCGCGTCGCGCGTCAAGTCCGCCGTCCGCGCCGCCCGATCCGACGACCACCTGTGAGCCGCCCCAGGCGCCTACGGGCGGCCCCGCCCCCGCCAGCCAGCTCCGAGTGCACTGCCCGCGTGAGCTCGACGGCGCGCGTCCAGTGATCTCGTTATGGCGGCCCGGGCGCGCTCGCTCGGCCGGCGGTCGGCCCCAACTGGTCGCTGCGCGCCATGCCATGCCATGCCAGTACTACACGAAGAAAAGCGCACACACCGTGTACGGCTCGCGCGGCACCCACGCCACCTAAGCTCGGCCAGCCGTCGCCTTGGCCGTATGCCCGTGTTTGTCTGGCTGGTACATCCGCGGCGCGCGGCCCGGCTTGTGACTTGTGTGGGCTTTCCCTCTCGTCCGTGGGAGGAAGGAGGTGGTTTTTGCGTTTGTCTCCGGTCCTCTCGGGCTCGTCCTTCGTCGGGCATCCGGGGACCTCGCGCCCCACCTGCAGTGACCTACGCGCCGGTGTGCTGCGGCCTGCACAAGCCGTTCCTTCCTGCCGTGGTCGCCGTAGCACGTTCCTAACCGTGACTGACAGATAGCATACATGCACGCGCTGTAATACTTGTGAGCGGATGCAGCGCCAGATCAAACGAGATGTTCCGTCACGTGCAATGGATCGGTCGAGTCAAATGCAGCAGCCAATCATCACGGCGTTAACGCCGTGCTTATTACTACCTGCTGTACTGCGAGATCCAACGAGCAACCAAACCTTCGCGCACAGGTTCCATCGATAGGACATACGTGTTGGCTGCATTGATCAGTACTCATTGATCCCGTGCAGGTTGTTATGAATGGATTTTATTATTATGGTATAGTAATTCTAGTTCTTTCTTCACACAAAGTATCTAAAGTTTGATAAAGATATTGATATTTGTTACATTAAATAGGTGTGCAATGACTTATGAAAATATACTGTGTAAAGAATATAGCACTACTTATTTGGTATTATAAATACTGATATATTACTTTTTCAGAATTACTTAAATTTAAAATCAATTTACTCGGATTGAGTTATTGTCTAGGGGAGAGTGTGTGTTCAAGAAAGCGTGCAATGCAACACGAGATGCATTCATGCATGTACTAAACTTGACGATCAGCAGGCATTATTAGGGTTTTGTTTTTTGACCTAAGGCATTTCCCATTTCCATTACCAGATAATGGAAATATAGTACAGTAGTTCGGTAAGCGGAAGTAGAAAAGCAAAACAGAACAGAAGATGCTATGGATCAGCCCAAAGTAGACGATCACGATCCTCTGTTTGAGAGAATCAAGGTACGTGCCGAGGTTGGAATAACTCTTTATTTATTTTTTTCCTTCTTTCTTATTTAGAATAAGTGAGCCTCTTCCATTCGGTTCATTAGCAGGAAAAACAGAAGCAGCGGAAATGCTCGCTTCTAATAAAAGGCTTAAAGACTCTTTTTTTAAATATGGTAGGAGCTCTACATCTCAATTAAGATAGAAATAAGAGTTTATGTACAGACGCCAATTGTAATTCACTTGTGGCTAGCTAATAAAATTCTCTCTTTGTTCAAAAAAAAAACCCAAAACAGACTAAGAATGATTACACTACATAAAACAGTTCGTTAACTAGTGAGCAGGAAGCCATAACCATCTAACCCTTTTAAAAGAAAAAAAAACTTTCACACTGACAATAGATTGCCATCTTAAAATCACAAAGCTAAGAAATTATGGCACCCATATTGTACAATCCTAACACCTTTAATTGATAAAAACCACGACCATCTTAAATGAAGAAAATGTATGTAATTGTTGGAGATATTTATTTTGAATATAATAGGATATCTATTAACAGATTTTACGTGGTCAAATCTATTAGAATTTTAATATGTATGACCACAGTTGTGGCACAAATCCTATTACACAACCAGATGTATAGAAATAGCAAAAGTCATATAATAGTTGTGTTGCTTGAATATGTAGATGAATATAAAAAAAGCGCGCACACACAGACATGCAATATACTAGTGTCCTTTTAGCAGTGCAAGATCAGGCGCATCGGAGTGACAGGATCGGTGCCATTTTGCAACCTAATAACTGCACATTTCGCCCGCAAAGATCAAGCCGCGAACATTATGACTTTACACCAGCAAAATAAGACTTTTGAGTCATGTTAGTATGTATGTACAGCAACACGTACCGTACATACTTCGTACAAGTTATGGTGTGAACTGTGGTCCTCGTAAGCTTGGAGGCCGTCACGACACTTGTCTACTAAACCCGCGTGCCGTGGCCTTCTTTCGTTTTTCTTCTCCCTCCTCTCCCCCCTTCCGGTCTTCCCCTGTTCCTCTTTCCTTCCGCGCCAGCAGGAACTGCAGGAGCAGTCCAGCACCACGCTGGCACACCACCTCCCGCACTCCACGCAGACACCACCACCTCCCCATTTCTCTCCCTCTCCAACTGCTCACCCTGTGAACGCGCGCGGGTGTGGTGGAGAGGGAGGGAGAGGGAACCCCCGCCGCGCGCCTTCTGTTCCGCGCCGTGCTCGCTCGCGCCAACGCCAACCCGCCCGCACTCCGCAGCGCACGCCGCCTTCTCCTCCGCCCTGCCGCTGCTGGCTGGCGGCTGCTGAGCGCTGACTGCTCCCTCCTCCCACTGGACGAGGACGACCAAAATCTTTTCCTTCGCTTTTCTCCCCCTTTTCCCCGGGCGCGCGCATGCACGGACGACTCTGATTGACGCGCGCCATGGGGGACGCCGCCGCCGCCGCCGCCGCCACCTCCACGTCCGCTCTCGACACGCCCACCTCCATCCTCATCTGCAGGGAGGACGGCACCGACGTTCTTGCCGACGCCGGCGATGGCGCCGACGACGTCGCCGACCACGCCGTCGCCCGCGACGAGCGGCTGCTGGTCGTGGACCCGGACGAGGAGTATCTCGGGCTGCTCCTGTCCGAGGAGAGCGTGTCAGGCACCGGCGGCGGCGGCGGCGGCGGCGAAGCCCCGGCCGAGGAAATGGAGGACTGGATGAAGGCCGCGCGCTCCGGATGCGTCCGCTGGATCATCAAGGTCGTTCTCGTTCGCGCGCGCGGGCGCTCTTCCTCCTTCGTCCCCCCAAATTCGGTTCTTGCTTGCCAATGTTCATCTCGTCTTTCTTTGTTGCTCGCAGACCACGGCGGCGTTCCGGTGCGGCGGCAAGACCGCCTACGTCGCTGTCACCTACCTCGATCGCTTCCTGGCGCAGCGCCGAGTCAATGTATGTAACCACCGATCGCCATCGCCATTACCGGCTTCTCCTTTTCCCGTTCTCGCGTGACTGCTGACGTCTCTGGTGATGATGGGTTGGTTCAGAGGGGGCAGGAGTGGGCGCTCCAGCTGCTCGCGGTGGCGTGCCTGTCGCTGGCGATCAAGATGGAGGGGCAGCACGCGCCGCGGCTGTCGGAGTTCCCGGTGGACGCGTACGAGTTCGACACCGCGTCCATCCTGCGGATGGAGCTCCTCGTCATGTCCACCCTCGAGTGGCGGATGAACGCCGCCACCCCGTTCTTGTACCTCAGCTGCTTCGCCGCGCGGTTCCGGGAGGCCGAGCGCCGGGCGGTCCTCCTGCGCGCCGTGGAGTGCGTCTTCGCGGCGATCAAAGGTTGCTTCTTTTCCCCCTCTCCCATGCATTTCCTTCCGTTCAATGGAGTCTGATCGCGGCCGCAGCTGATCCTTTTGTCTGCGCTCGTTCGCAGCGATGAGCTCGGTGGAGTACCAGCCGTCGACCATCGCCGTCGCATCCATCCTCGTCGCGCGCGGCAAGGAGGAGGGCAATCTGGACGCGCTCAAGGCGGTCCTCGGCTCATCATGCCCGCAACTAGACACTGTAAGCGCCTCCAGCCGTGCCGCCCACCGTGGCCATCCGTCCGTCGTCTTCCCGGAAAGCGCAATGATGATGAGTAACAAATGCGGCCGGTGTTGGTGTCTGGCAGGGGCGTGTGTACTCGTGCTACAGGGCGATGATTCGGGAGGACGACGACAAGTCGCCGACGAGCTCGACGTCGACGGGGGTGGCGTCCTCGGGCGTCTCTGTTGTCGCCGCGCACGCCGGGAGCGGGAGCCCCCGCACGGGCGCCTCCGTGTCCGTGGGCGCCAATAATGCCGCTCGGCTGGCAACCCCGGACAACAAGAGGAGGCGGTTGCGCTCACCTCAGCGACAGTAGGAGCTGCTGCTGGGCAGTGACGGCACACGGCAGTGCAGTCCAGCTGCTGCATTTTTTTTTTCAGCTCACCACCATTTTCTTTCGCTGCTGATTCTTTCTTCGTTCAGGGAGGGAGGGGTTGGCCCAAAATGCCCGGATCCAAACGGGGGCGAGATTGGATTCTTCGGATTAGTGCGGTGTCAGTAGGGTGATTTGGCGATTTAGTGCTGAAAGATTTTTGGTTTTGAGATCTTTCCCGGGATCAAAGGGTGCTGGCAGTGCACTGTAAGGACCAAAGCTGAAACAGAGCAAAGCTCTTGCTCAAAGCGTCAAGGCCTCAAGACAGGGACAGACCTGACCTCACAGCCACAGGGTACCTTACCTACCCTGGTGAAAGTGAAGTGAAGTCAAGGAGTCGGGAGTCAATTGTTTTTTTTTTTTGGTGTGTGAATTCCCGTCTGTACCAGCTAGTCCGTCCGTCCGTCTGTCTGTCCTCATTCTTTCTCTGTTTATTATTAATAGCTTGTCACTGCATCAGTGACAATACTTATAACCTGATAATGTTTCACTTTGGTTATCATGCTGTGCCCTCTGCCGAGATGCCAAACTCGCTAGTGCCTTTGCTCCATTTCACCTGTGACTGCGATTGATGACGAGGCTTGCTGCTTGTTCGTTGGTATGCGTGCAATTGCCGTGCACAGCAGGCAGCCGGGACTAGTTTAATGTTATCGCGCGGATCGTGAAAGGGGACGCTCGTTCGCTGTGCTCCTGCTGCTGCCTTCTTTCTGACGACGGCGTTGCCTTTTGTGCCGTGTCATCAAATCGCCTGCTAGCTTTGCTTGCTGCTCGCAACAAAGGTCCATCCACCATGAATCCTTTGATCCATGGCCCCGGCCCCCCGCTGTTGTTGGGAGATGGCTGGCACTGTTCGTGTGTGTCTCTTTCCATCTCAGGACTTATTCGGATGCGCAAATTTTTTTAACTTTGACACCGTAGCATTTTTATTTGTATTTAATAATTATTATTTAATTATAGATTAATTAGATTTAAAAGATTTATCTTATGAATTATAATAAAACTGTGTAATTAGTAATTTATTTTATTTATATTTAATACTTCATGCAAGCGACTAAAAATTAATATGATGGAGAAAAAGTAAAAAAACTTTGAATTTTGAAGGGATATAAACAAGGCCTCAATCTCTCGTACGGTACTCACTGGAACCCCTTCATACGGAGTAATCACTGCGTCGCGTCTCATGCACTGCCAATGGCTTTGACTACGTATCGTACTCCCTCCGAACAAAAAATGAGTACAATTCTAAGATAGTATCATATTTTAGTACGTCAAGTTTGACCAAATATTATTAATGTTTATAATAATAAAAAATATTATTAAATTAATTATGAAATGTAATTAAACTGATTTGGAATCATAAATATAAATATTATTCACTAAAGACTTGGTCAAACATGAACCACTTTCACTAATACAACCCGTAATCGTATTTTTTTCCTCCTAATTCTTCTGTCCTAAAACAATGTCGGTGTCATTATCATTTTTTGAGGAGTCAAATATTTATAGCCTTGAGTCTTTTTTGCGTGCCTGATGGTCGATGAAGGCTAGGTAGCATGCTTAGCGAGTAATAGCCATGAACTTCTTTTAGCGAGGGCAGAGCTGATTGTATAATACTAACCCCCTAATATGCCATGCTCATGGTGCGACGTTATAATATTCGTTTTATCAATTTTAAATACAAAGATGCGCAAAATTTTTGCGTAGTCAAGAAAAGAACAACTTTGAGTCTTTGGTTAAATATATGAAGAAAATATTGATGTTTATGGTGCATAACTAAAATTATTAGGTAAATAGTTGAATATATTTTCATAATAAAGATTTATAGATATAAATATTATTAATATTTCTATAAAACGATGTAGGCTGGTGAAATAGGACAACAAGGGAGTCCACTTCAGCAGTTCAGCTTCCTCTCAAATAAGCGATTATTGTGAACACAAGAAGATTAAAGTAGCCTAGCTTGCGAATTGCGGTGTTCATTGCCATTGTAAACTGCTCCCGCGCTTCTTTAGGTCACACATGGCCCATGCGATCAAAAGCAGAGGGACAGGCACAGGCACGAGGTGAGAGGGACACGACCTGGTAAAAACTCGATGTAGTACTGGCGATGCTGGGCTGTCGTGCCGTGCGCCTGGCAGTGGCAGCCGGCTAAAAGAAAACATTTGCGCAACTCAACGTGGCAGGGCTACTGGCTTACTGGCTGGCACTGTTGGAATTTTGTTCCCAGTGGTTGCTTCGTCCTCAGGAGGAGGTCTTGTCTGGAGTAACATGCCCAGGCCAGTGCTTGACTGGTCAAAATCGTCTTGGCATCGATGACACTGCTGACGGTGGCCAAGGAAGCCAGCTGCCAGCTTGGTGATGGTGTCAATTTGTGATGTCAAGATAAGCTTGGGATGCCGGAACAAGGTTGGAGTAACTGAACTGGCTGGCCTGTGCAGTGCTAGCAGCAAATCACAGTTCTTGCCATCTTGGGTGTAGTAGTATCTTCTGACGTTGGCATTTGGATTGCAACAGATTCCTGGTCTAACTTAAATACGCTCTGTTTTTTTTTCTTTAGAAGGAAGCAGGAATCCTGCTGATTTTTATTAAAGAAGCAGAAGATTCACAAGGCTCCTGCATCATGATGGTCTTATCAGATCTTGGGAGCTAGTGGGGGACATTTTCTTGACAAATCAGAAACACTAAACTCCACCCTTTTCTGGATCATCTGACTGAAACATAACTTAGCAGATTAAGCACAATGATAGGTATCAAAAGTCAAAACAAGCACATTCGGGGTGAACAAGCTAGTTCCATATACAGCTCCAGCCTCCAATGTTGCAAGGAAAAGCACACCAGGGAAAATAAATAAATAAAGCAAAGAACAGCTACAGGAGTCCGAGGCAATCAAGCCCAACCTTGGGTGACGCTCGGATGATGCTCTAAGATCAAATACTACAGGATAAAAGGGCCAAAGATTCACTAAAACAGAAGCATTACCAGGCCGCAGCGATCTATCTTGTACACAAGTGGCAATGCACAAAACTCCATTGCCACGATCAAACTGTGGCCATGCCCAAATTCGGTTTCAGGCTGAAGTTAGCTCTAGTTTCCCTACGAAGATCCAACTGGTATCATCTTCACAATAGCTGCGATAGGCATGCCTATGAAACCGATGAAAATACATGCTATCCACTGGTTGAGCGTAAGAGGGGTAGTGTTTGCGAAATCGCCAAGGAACTGTATTATGATGAACTGGAAGATGACAGTGCTGCCGAGGACAGCAATGAACACATTGTTGTTTAGAATGCCTTCAAACACATTTATCCTCTCCATCTCTCTCGAGCTCACCTCATTGAATACCTGCACAGCAAAGTTAAATGTTAAGTTCACAAATAATCGCATCGTTAGTGCAAGAAATTTAAACCGAGTATAAATGCAGCCTAATCAATTCATCAGCACTTAGCTAGTTAGCTTGGACTTACCTGACAGAATACGAAGCAATTGAAGATCAATGTGTTCAAGACTAGATCGGAGTTATCACCCTTGATTCCAAACAGCCACTTCCCCTCTGTCTGTAGGTACCAAATTACAAGGAACTGGTAGAAGGCCTGCCCCAGGATGTTTCTCCACATAATGTTACTGATGAAGTTTCCTTTCCTTCCAACAGGTGTTCTCTTCATCAGATCATTGTTTGGGGGTTCTGTAGCCAATGCCAGTGCACCCAGTGTATCCATGATCATGTTGACCCAGAGCAATTGCACAGCAGTAAGAGGGGCACTCCCTGAATCAGCATGGATACAAACAGTGAGATGTAGATTTATGAACAACAACAACAACAACATAGTCTTTTATCCCAAGCAAGTTGGGGTAGGCTAGAGATGAAACCCAAAGAGGCATGAAAACAAAGAACACATAAATGGTACAAGAAAAAAAATTACGGTTTAGGCACGTTAATTGCTAGTCTCCAAGCGCTCCTATCCATAGCTAAATCCTTAGGGATATTCCACTCCTTAAGGTCTCTCTTAACCGACTCGTCCCAAGTCACTTTAGGTCGACCTCTACCTCTCTTTACATTATCGACCCGCTTTAGAACCCCACTACGTACGGTGCCTCAGGAGGCCTCCGTTGGACATGGCCAAACCATCTCAACCGGTGTTGAATCAATTTTTTCTCAATTGGTGCCACCCCAACCCTATCCCGAATATCATCGTTCCGGACTCTATCCCTCCTTGTGTGCCCACAACACCATCATAACATACGCATCTCTACTACACTCAATTGTTGGATATGTCGCCTTTTTGTAGGCCAACATTCAGCACCGTATAACATCGCCGGACGAATCGCTGTCCTATAAAACTTCCTTTTAACTTCTGAGGCTCCCTTCTGTCACAGAGGACGCCTGAAGCTTGACGTCATTTCAACCAACCGGCTGAAATTCTATGCCTAACATCTTCATCAATGTCACCATCCTTTTGTAGCATCGATCCTAAATACCGAAAAGTATCCTTCTTGGCCACCACTTGCCCATCGAGGCTAACGTCTCCCTCCTCATTCCTAGTCGCACTGAAATCGCACCTCATGTACTCGGTCTTGGTCCTACTAAGTCTAAACCCTTTCGACTCTAACGTGTGCCTCCATAGTTCTAACTTCCTATTAACCCCTGCCCTAGTCTCATCCACTAGCACTACATCATTAGCAAAGAGCATACACCAAGGGATATCACCTTGTATGTCCCTTGCGACCTCATCCATCACCAAAGCAAATAAATAAGGGCTCAATACCGACCCTTGATGTAGTCCTATTTTAATTGGAAAGTCACTGGTGTCGCCATCACATGTTCGGACACACGTCACCACATCCTTGTACATATCCTTGATGAGGGTGATGTACATATCCCTGTACATATCCACTAGCACCACATCCCTGTACATACCCTTGATGTAGATTTATGAAATAATAAACAAAAGGACATTCAGGATATGCTCAAGTAGTACAAGGATTTCCAAACCATGAACTAATATAGGATGACAAATGTACCTGTCAGGCAAGCCGAGGAGAAGTTTACCACCAGAGCAACCACATTGACAGTGAGCTGAAACTGCACAAACTTCTGAATGTTGATGTACACTGATCGACCCCATTTTGCAACGGTAACAATAGTGGAGAAGTTGTCATCAAGAATGATGACATCAGCACTCTCTTTGGCCACCTTCAAGAATACGTTAAGAGTCAAAATCAAAATGGGAGTAAATAGTGAATTAACTTGAGATATCATGTAATTGATGGTGCTACTCATGGTCATGGATATCAGGATCTCATAGATGTCAGACATATAGAAGAATGAAAGAGCAAAAATTACACTATTAAATGAAAGAGAAAATATCTCATAGATGTCAGATATTTGATATCAGTGATTACTAGTAAAAGTCTGGTTATTGAAAGGACGTGGCTGGTTATTTTTAGTAATGCAAGGGAAATCTTGAAATTACCTCGGTTCCAGCAATGCCCATCGCAAGCCCAATATCAGCTTCATGAAGCGCAGGTGCATCGTTTGTCCCGTCACCAGTCACAGCCACAACTTCGTCGAGTTTAGTTCGAAGATGCTTGACAAGGGTATGCTTATCCAGTGGCGAAGATCTTGCCATCACCTGGTGCATCCATAGCAAATCACAGTGGTCAATGAGCTACTAGAATACGCAAAAAGCGCACAAAAATGAGTACTAGAACTCATGAACTTACCTGTATCTTTGGTATCAGTTGAGTAAGCTCTTCTTCACTCTTGGTTCTGAAATCTGGGCCTTCTATGGCAATGCCACCTTCAGTTAAAATGCCGCATTCCCGGGCAATTGCCTTTGCCGTGTTGATGTTGTCACCTGTGACCATCCTGACAGTAATACCTGCAGACCTGCAGATAGCAACTGATTCCTTCACTCCGGGCCGGACTGGGTCTTTGATCCCCACAATACCAATGCAGGTGTACCCATCTGTTGGGATCTGATCTTTGACTGAGAACCCGTCCTCAACTTCCATGTAGGCAAGACAGAGAGTGCGAAGTGCCTCATTTGCGAAGCTATCAATTGTGGCCTTCAGGTGATCAATGGTTCCTTCATCCAAGGGGACGGCATTGCCTTCCTCATTCAGGTACTTGCTGCATGATGCCAGTATGATCTCTGATGCACCTTTGCAGTGTGCTCGCAGTGCACCCTCTGGGAGCTGGATTACCACTCCCATTCTCTTCTTGGCAGAGTTGAATGGCTCCACCTTTACAAGGGTGCTTGCTTTGCGCACTGCAGAAAAGTCTCCACCGAGTGATAGCCCGAACTCCAGAATAGCTGTCTCAGTCGGTGTCCCCAGTATTTCACGTTTGCCATCCTGGTTCAAGACAACGTCTCCCCCAGTGTTGTTGAATATGGACTGAGAGAGAATCGTCATGACAGAGTCTGGGAGTTCGGAGAACAGGCTCTTGGCATCTGAAGCACCATCCACTTCTTTGATCTTACCACAGATGCAGGCTTTGACAACAGTCATGTGGTTTGTCGTGAGAGTGCCGGTCTTGTCACTGCAAATGGAGGTTGCTGATCCCATGGTCTCACAGGCTGCAAGGTGCCGGACGAGTGCCTTGTCATTCATCATCTTCTTCATTGCAAATGCAAGGCTCAGTGTCACAGCCAGCGGTAGCCCTTCAGGTACTGCCACAACGACAATGGTGACAGCAATGGCGAAGAACTCAAGCAGCTCCAATGCATCGTCTCCAGTCCAGCTCAAGTACGTGCCATCCATGATCTTGCGCCGGAACAGGCTTTCGGTGAGCACCGCGAATGTGACGACTGCAAAGATAAGTCCTATCTTACCGATGATGGTGGCCACACCATTCAGCTTGACCTGCAATGGTGTCTCGTCATCGCCACCTTCGCTGAGAGTGGCCATCAGCTTCCCCCACTGAGTCCTCATGCCGACTGTCGTGACGAGCATCTTGCAAGAACCATCCTGCACCTTCGTCCCTGACAGAAGGAATGGGTTCTCAGCATTGACGGCAACTGGCTCGCTCTCTCCAGTCAAGCTTGACTCGTTGATCAGAAGTGAGAAGCCTGACATGAACAGCCCATCAGCCGGCACCTGATCACCAATGGAGAGGTGAACGATGTCGCCGGCAAGAAGTTCATATATTGAGAGCTTCTGTCTGTACCCGCTCCGGGTGACCTGCACCGTGATCTTCTTCTTTTCCTTGTCTAGGTCCTTGAACTGCAGGGACTGGCGGTAGTCACTTGAAGCTGTGACGAACACAACCAGCAGGATGCTGGCCACAATGCCTAGCCCGTCATGTGCGCCCTTGGGCCATCCCTCCGTGGCAATGCCAACGATGAGAGAGACGAACGCGCACACGGCAAGGATCATGAGTGTCATGTCCTGCAGCGCCTCCCAGACAAAGACCAAGAAGCCACGGGACTCCGTCTCCGCGAACTTGTTGACACCAAAAACATCCTGCCGGGTCGACAGCTTGTCTGGGGACGTGGTGAGGCCATCAGACTCCGAAGTGGATAGCTTGGACGTGAGGCCCTGGACGCCACCATGAGATTTCAGCTTCTTCACGTCATGGCCCTCGACAATCGAGCTCAGCTCCTCAGTGCAGATGCCGAAACCAGCTGCCTTGACAGCGGCGGGGACCTTGTACTCACTGGACGGAGCAATGCCTGTGGAATTGAAGTGATGGTAAGATTGATGATTGAAGAAAATGATATAACTCCAGACTCAGGTGGGGTGGTATCTTACTGTGGATGAACTGAAGTGCAGCCTTTGAAACAAGCACGGCAACACGCAGCTTCTCCTGAGATAGGTAAAAAAGATCATTGATTGTAAGTTGTTCTTGAGATTGACACGCAGCTTACTCAAAACCCTACAATATGTTTGTTCTCAGCAAAATTGCAAGGTAAGTTTAAAGATAGATAAAGGTTAATTTAGTAAAATAAATTTACAGTTGCAACAATGAACTGTTACGAAGTAACATCCACGGTGAACCATAGTCTTCTTTTTATGAAAGGAGAAGTATACCATTGTAAAATAACTTTTTATGAACAACCCACCAATACTTTTTTATGGGACTAAAATTCGTAGTGTCACCTATACTAGCAGTAAACAATATTAGGTGCATATTTGAAACACACGAACATCAAAACGATAATTCTACAAAAAAACAGACACAAATATCTATGATTCATCGATTCCAAATATGGCCTAAAATGATTGATTGGATGCTCTCTAGGGAATATTGCAACCTGCAGAAAAAAAAAGACTAACACGCAGACACAGGAAGATTCTTTTCCACATAATGGCCTGGAGTTTATTAATAAAAAAATAAAATAAAAGACAACACGTTTGGTTTCTGTTCATGATCAGTACTTTGCATATAACATATTCCAGAAACCAAGGGACATAGTTTCATGTTAGCTGGAAAACAAAGTGGTTGAGAACCTGATCCACGCTTCTATTAGTCTATTGCAGCTTAGAGGTCCCTTTCAGTGTCTGGGAGAACATGACGTTTCGTATTTTATACATTTTGGCTTTGGATGTGGTGTTGTCCGCACTTTCCCCATGTGTAACCCACAGTTATTATAATATTGTGGTCTTGTGTTTCATAATGTCATATGGTAACTAGAGTAAGGTTACGGTCACCAATAAACAAACTGTGTGCAGCATTAAAAATATGCTGCGGAACTTTGGGCGAAAAGATAAAGAAATTGTTGCAGAAATTTTGAAAAGATATATTATTATAAAAAATGATGAGATGTCCTTCCTATCTGAAATTATTATCCTAGCAACTGTATGAACCTGTGAGCAGTACTAGTCTTATACCACTTGCAAAAACGCGGAAAATATCTACCCACTGGGTTCTTTGTAAAGTCGAACTCGTTCTTAGTAGTGGTTACTGGCACGCTCAATGTTTCCTTTTTGACTGAAATCCTGCGGCGCGCACCTCTTTCAACAAATCAACCCAACTTGTGTTGACCGACTCTGTAACTAATTTCGCAACATTCTTTTTTCCAGACTGGAAACAGTCCCATTACCTACTGGCATCAGCTAAATCTTAGGCATCATCAGAAGAATAATATACGATGAAATTTAGTACTAAGAGAGCGCTAGCATTGGCATGGACATTCAAACTGATGCTGCGGCCTGCAAAAGCAGGAGCAGGAGCAGGAACCGGCGCTGCTGAAGCAGGGGAAACGCAGGAGAAGAGCAGGGAGATCAGGGGACGAGGGGAGAGCAAGTCCGCATGTACATACATGGTTGTTTTTCTTCATGGCGGTGGCCTCGTTGCGCTTCTCGAGGTTGGCCGTGAAGCGGAAACGGCGCTTGGGGTTCTTGACGACGCCGACGACCTTGCGCCATCGCCCCAGCGCCTCCTCCGACGAGTTCTTGGGCTGGACGCCCCCGAAGTTCTCCTTGAGGTAGCTCTCCATCTCGCTGCCGCTGCCCGGACTCGAATTCCCTCTCCCACCAACCCAACGCGTGCGTATATATTCACTCGGCGCGGGCGCGTGGGGGGATTGGAAGAGGCTCTCCACTCTCTCAGCCGCGTCTGCGTGGGCGTGGGGCCGTGCCGTTGACGCGTAAGGACGTGACGGCGACTTCCCCTGGCGTGGGCAAGCACATTGCCGGAAGTTGCGTCGCGCGCGCTGTGCCGCTGTGGGGGAAGGAAGGGAAGGTGCGCGGTGGTTTGATCGGATCCGACCCGGCAGGGAGGAACGAGGAGGAAAGTTTGGAGAGGGAGCACACGGAGCAACAAGAGGGGTTCGCTTTCCCTTCCCCGACCTGCCAGCGAGCGAGTGACCTCGGACACGGCGAGTCCTCGCCGTAAACGTTGCGCTGCTGGGCATTTTTGTGCATGCTGGGCCGGGCCGAGAACGACACCACCGTTTTGGCGAAAGTCCAGCTCAGTTTTCAAGTAATTTCGTCTCAAAAGAAAATGTTTCGAGTGACCAGGATGACGTTATCGTTCGAGACCTCGAGTGGTTAAAACATAAGCGTGTGGTTCAGGTAACCAGGATGACAAGATGGATTGGTTTACGCGACAGGACATGGGCCCATGTTTTTTTTTCTGCAGAAACGCTGCTGCTACACAAAACATGGTCCCACGATCCTTGCACTCGCAGGATGATTGAAACGTGGGGACTCGAACAATTCGAAGCGCGTCCTGCGGAATGGCAATTGGCAACGGAGCAAGCGACAGATGGAGATGGTCGAAGTTGCTTCAGAACTCAGGCCTCGATAACCGCCGCGTTTTGAGCGATCCACGGCACGGTGGTGTGGTCCAACAACGACGTGCCACCAAGTCACTGACTGCATAGGAAAATACCGTACGCACATGTGGTGAAGAAGATGGTTCCTGCGAGGTGCGGGTCCATTACTATGGGGACGGAAACGGGCAGGGCCATGGCGCAGCGAGTGCAAGACGGTGGCAAGACGCCAACAGAAAACGTTCAAATTTCGAAGTCTAAGTCAAGGGACGCGAGGGCGAGTGGCTTTCTCTGGCTTTTCTCTCTGTGTGTGTGAGCGCGCGCTTTGTTTTTTTCCTCTTTAAAGACCGAGGACGAAGAGGAACTTGCGACGCGGCTTCAACGCGGCAGCCGGTTGGGAAAAGTGCAAAAGGCCGGAGACCGTGTGAAGGACGAAGCAGGACCACTGCGACTGTAGCTAGACGGTTAGGCCAGTGGGACTCACACGGTCGGCGGTTCGCCGCCGCCTTCACAATCACAAATCACAATAGAAGCAGGCCTGCGACGGTAGATTGGTGAGCGTGGAGATTGTGGCTCGATTTTGAGTGTGATGATTGAACGTCTTTGTAAATTTTAGGTTACGATTGTCGTGTCAGCTTCAGAATTTGAAGATCGCAATGTGCTGTTGTTGCCTGAACAATTAACAGTTTAACACTGAATATTATGATCGGCTGATGTTGCTGCATGGAGCAAAGGCCAAATTCTGCACCCCTGAGATACATACAGTTCAGTATTTTCCTGAGAAGTTCAGGAGTTCTCAGGTTTGGTGATTTTCTTTGTTTTGGAGGTAGGTGATTGCATTGTCATGCTAGTCAAAATTAATGGATAGCCGGGTTTCAGCGTCAGTTTTCCGGATGTGCGGTGCTGCTCTGAGAGGTTCAGGATATAATACCTTCGTTCTTTCTGAAATGGATTTGTGGTTTCTGAAATGGCTCTCTGGAATGGATGTTTGCTCCCTTATATTAATTGCCATGAGTTGGCAATGTAGAATGGACCATTTCCACGATCAAATTGCATCATTCACTTGGCGAAAACTGAAACAAAAACAGGAACGCGCATGCAACTTCTTAAGCTTATATTATGACCAACAAATGAAACTGAGTATGCCTTAGGAAAAATGAAACCGAGTGCATATGCCACTAATTCAGTTCCAAATCACATCCGGATAAAAAAAAAATAAGTTTGAGGTCACATCCATGTCACATGGAAAAGGGGAGTGAGAGATTGAATGTTGTTGTTGCTGTTACTCACTATATGATATATGCACTACATTCAGACTTTTAATATAGGCAGATGGTAACATTCAGTGTGGCAAAAAGCTCCAGGACTGACAATTAGAGAATGGTCAAGTGTTCCTAGTTGATCTCACTCGACTAAGAGCAAATATTGCCGAAAACCAAAAGTACTAGAACAAAACCAAAAAAATATCATCAGTTATATGTCTCCGGAAATTACTGAACATTGCATATTGAGGGCATTACATTTCATTGCAGAATATAATATTGCCAATTACTGAACAATCCTCTACAGGGAACATTGCCATTATTAGTACTTCCTCCGTCCCGAAGCCGTAAGCTGTTATGTCTTTCTTAGATACGCTTTTGCTGCCCAACTAGATATACATACTCTGCACAGTTGTGTGAAGATCCTTGTACGCTGGCAGGTGGGGTTTGCAAAACTTGCTAGGGCCTGCCGCTCTTTTGCTCCCGTCATCAATAAGGTTGATTGGCACCTCTTTGGTTAGCAAGAGTCTCTAATCTCAATTATCAAGGGTGCACGGTGCTACCAAACATGGTCCTCACAAGCTCGCTCATGATCGTGCCGCTGGGAATTCTCAAAACCATGGATAACAAACGCCAGGCATGATCATGTGGGGTCATGACACAAAGGCATCAGGGGCACGATGGTTAGTAAAACTGGGGATAGTAATGCTTGCCAAAGGAACAGTGAGAGCTAGGCGTACGTGACACCATGCCATGTGCTACTGCTGAAACCTGAAAAGGAGCCACTTATTTTGTTTTGTTTTGTTTTGTTTTTTTTTTTTGAGAAAAAGGGTTAGATTTATTAATAAAGAACTTTTACAACCAGCCCCCTAAACGGGAGAACTTCAAAGTGGGCTGAAGCCTGAAGGACTGCAGATGAAAGACGGGCCGCGAATGAGCTGAAGGCCCAAGACTAATATTGTGAAAAATTTTTAAAAGACAAGTATTGTGTGCCTCACCAGCCCAGAATGGGCCCAGTCCATTCTACACTAATTAAACATCAAAATAATACATGGGACAAAGCATACAAATTATTAAGTGATTTTAATTAGTTGTCTGGACTGAATATGAATGAACTTGTAAAAAACGCATAAGATTTTCAACCCCATCATCTCACCCTAATTGATTTTGTTTAGGGAACACCCTCATTGACTTTTCCTCAAAGACGTCTTTACTTGGGGACTTCGCTGCACACATAGGACTAATGAACTAGTCCGTATGTAGGACAACCAGAAGCTCTGGCCACGAGAAATTGATGGGAACGCTTTGGTGCCGAAAGAGCTGGCTCTGTTTAGACTTCATTCACATGGTAAACCCATTTTTGCAAGGTCACGTTACCAATCGTCCGTGACCGTGAGCGAGGCGTCGGCGTTCTTCTGGTCCAAAGACCATCAAAGCTAAGCGCGCTGGCAGCCGGCGCAGCATCACGTTGTGCACGTGGTACTCGTACCTTCAGCTGCACTCGTGGCAGAGTTGCCCGCGGAGAAAAAGTCCGAGCTGCGTCCGAGCCGCCGCTGTTTATGTGGCAACTCGACGTCTCGATCTGTCATAAGTGGACAGTAGGGACCGCCGTGCCGGGCCGGAGCCCGGAGCGCAATAGCTGCCCTGTACTGTAGGCTGTAGCGCGATCGTGACTCGACAGGCTGCACGGGACACGTCGGCGTCTACCTCTCCTTCACTTCCCTCCGGGCCCAGCCGTCCAGCGGCACGGCCGCACAGGGATAAGGCCGGGCGGGCCCGGGCCGGGGTCCATCTTATCGCGCCCCGGATTCCTTCACCTCCCAGCCTGGCCCCGCGGCCGGGGATCGAGAACCTGATCGCCCGTCTCCGCACCAAATCGCCCGCCCAAATCCGCAACGGAACCCTCCTCTTTCGTTCTCGCTGTTTCCGCCTCGCGGCCGCGGCTGGCTCCGTGCGCCCGCGCGCGGAGGACGACGGGACGGCGCCGTCCGCCGCGCCACCAAACAACCGTCCGTCCAAGGGCTACGTTTTCCTGGTCACGTGGGCGCGCACCGGGGACAAAATCGCGAGCCCGTGTCCCAGCGTCCTCGTCGCCCCCTAGTGGGCCGCCCACTGGTGCGAGGGACCCGGAGAGGAGAGGACGTTTCGTTCACGACCCGCGCGCGCGCGCTCACGATTCTCTCTCTGCACTAGCGCACTCGGACAAGATAGCGTCGTTTCGTTTGGCTCGTAGCGGGCGACGAGTTGTGGCTGTGGATGACATGGCCGGCACCGGGAGAGATTAGATTAGACCAGTCTAACTCCACCAGCACTCTTTCTGCCTCTGTGGATAAGAATATGCAAGTTGATCGCCGGAGCCAATTCCAACAGTAGGACAAATGCTTAACAGCGGCGACATACCAACCATATCAAAAACTCGAAAAGCGAGTAAGCATCACGGAGATCAGCACGTTAGCTCAGGGTGGGGGCTCCCCGCGGCCCCCACGCACCCACTCTTGCAACGCACTGACGCACATACTTCTACTATATCCGCATCCCAAAGACACTACCTACACTGGCATCGTCATCGCTCAGCAAAGAATGCACGCATGAATGAACCTAAAGACATCAGCCCGCAGCAGCGCAACTTTATCGCTGCACCAAGCCATTTCTAGCCTCCGTAGGCTTGTTAGAATGCAGTTACGTGGCGCGGTCAACTTCATTATCAGCGATAAATATGTGCGACGACAGGGAAGATGGCCCGACGTGGGCAAACCACCCGCCACGGCTTTTTCTCGGTTTGCCCATACCCCAGGAGGCCAGGACTTATCCAAAACCCAATGATGCACGTAACATAATGATGCCAAGCAAACCAATCCAGAGCATTAGCCGCTTAACATAATCAAAGTCAGAAGATCCGCCAGGGCGCCCCCCGGCTGATGATCCCTGTCTCATTCTCATACCATGGCAGTAAATAAACTAGCAGCAGCAGTAATAAAAAGTTACAGCAGCCTCCTCTAGTTGTGTTGCAGATGGGACAAGGGCAAAGGCGAGCTCGTGCACCGCCTCGAGCACTCGCCACTCGCCACGTGTCGCGAGCAGGCCCACTTATCTGTCCGTCATTGGGTGAAAGGCAAGCATGATGCGGACTACTCGTACTACTGCTCAGCTGCAGTAAAAAGGTAAAAAGAAATCGTTCCAGAACGAGTTGTACTACTACTACTACTACAGTCATGGCGTAAAATCGGGCACAGCAAACGGCGCGAGTCGCGCCATTTTTTGATTCTCTGCATCGGCAGGGGTAGGTAAATCGAGGCGGTAAAAATACCGATCACCATCAGGCAGGCAGGCGGTAGGCGAGCCACCGCCTGACCGCCGAGGTCTGCTAGTACCGGGCGAGCGCGCGGCGGAGCACCTGGGCGAGGAGGCCTGGCGCGCTGAGGTGCGGGAGGTGTCCCTCGGTCTGGAGGAACTCCACGGTGGTGCGGCCGCCGAGGTGGGCCCTGAGGTAGGCGGCGACGGAGGCCGGGACGGAGACGTCGCGGGTGGTCTGCACCACCACGCACGGGGAGCGCACCATGCCCAGCACGCCGCGGAGGTCGGTGTTGAAGACGGTGCGGCAGACGTGGAGGGAGATGTCCGGCCGCATGTTGAAGAGGGTGCGGCTGAACTCCTGCACCGCGGCGGGGACGTCCGCGCCCACCGCCAGCGGCGCGTACCCGACCGCCCACGCCGAGTAGTTGGCCTTCATCGCGTCGAACACCTGCTGGATCTCCGGCAGCTCGAACCCGCCGTGGTAGTCGTTGTCGTTCAGGAACCTGGTGGTGGCCGACTCTTAATAACTCTTAATCAAAAGAGGGATAGATGAAATTGAACTCCAGACAGAGGTTGGGTATGGGTTGATTGATGAAATTGAACGAACGAATTCGATCGGCATGTGTGTAGATCAGATAGGTGCATATATACGACGGGGTACCTGGGCGACGCGCCGATAAGGACGAGCTTGGCGAAGAGCTCAGGGCGTCGGATGGACGCGAGGATCCCGATCATGGCGGAGACGGAGTGCCCCACAAACGCGCACCGCGGGATGCGGAGCGCGTCGAGGATGGCGAGCAGGTCGTCGACGTACGAGTCGAGCGTGTCGTATCGCCGGAAGTCGAAGTGCTCCGGGTTGACGCTGCCGGCGCAGACGAGGTCGTAGAGCACCACGCGGTGGTCGCGGGTGAGGTAGGGGAGCACGCGGCTCCACGCCGACTGGTCGGTGCCGAACCCGTGCGACAGCACCACCGCGCGGTCGCTATTGCCGTTGCCCACGACCCGCACGTTGAGGATCTGGAGGAGTTTGGCGCCGCTCGGGGCGCCCCCGCTCCCGCCGTTGCTGCCTGCGGCAGCAGCAGCGCCGCCCCCGACCATCGCGGCGTCGTTAGAGCTGGACGCCGGCGCCGCGGAGCTGCCGCCGCTGGTGGGGCTGGGTGGGTGTGTGGACCGAAGCATGAGTGAGACCGGGACGGGTGGGGGAGGACGGACTACTGGGAAACACAGGCGCCGTCTGGGTCGGTGTTATATAGCAGCAGCTGGAGCAGAGGCCATGGGTTGCTCAGAGCAGAACGGAGCAAGCTTTTCCTTCCCTCCTCCCTTTTGATCTCCGGTTGGCTCGCTGCCTGCTTTATTCCTCCATCTCTCTCCCCCTCCGCGTCCTCGTCTTAGGCCCCCTTGGAACGAGGGGAAAAAACACAGGAAAAGAGAAGGATAGAAATTTCATAGAATTTTTTCATATCCTATCCTTTGGTTCACAGGAAGAGCAAAGGAAAACTCTCGGAGGATCGCATTCCTGTGTTTCCGAAGGAAAACGAGCATGAGCTCAGAGCTCATGGAAAGAATCCTGGCGCGAAGAGAAAATGACTCGCGCGCACCTGGGGAGCTGTCATGCTGTCCGGCGCCAAGCACAGGCGAGCGCCACCGCCGCGCACAGGCCTCGCAGCTGCTGTGGGCGGCCCCTGTAGCGACGGAGGACGACTACCGGAGTCTGTAGCGGCGCGGAGGCGGAGGCTGGAGCGGTGGTCGGCGGAGGATGGGAGGGCTCGCGTCGCCAACCGCGTGGCCGCCGGTGCCGGATCAGCCATGGCCGGGGCGGGCGCGGTGGCGGCGGTGGGGCGTAGGGGAGGGAGAGGAGAGTTGCAGCCGGCCACCGAGCGGCCTGGACCTGACGTGGTGAAGAGTTGCAGCCGGCCACCTTCTGTCGCGCGCCGCCTACGCCGACGTGGAAGGCGAGTCCATCTCCGCCTCCTATCCTGCGACGCGCGCCACCATCGACACCAACTCGTCCGCGTCGACCTCCCTCCCTCCCTTATCCGCTGGATCCAGGCGGTGGTGGACGGCGCTACGGCGTGGGACGGCGAGATCCGGGCAGCGGTGGACTCCCTCCATCCCTTCTCCGCCGGATCCGGGCAGTGGTGGACGGCGCCACGCTCGCAGGATGCCGAAGCCCTAGACCGCCGGGCGGGGAGAGGTGGGGGCCCGTGGATGGGAGCGCCGCCGTCGGCCTGCCGGCCGAGAGAGTGGCCGCGGGACAGGTGGGTTCGTGGGTGGATGGGAGTTTCTGCTTTCTGTACCAAATCTGAGGGACCGACGGGGTGTGGCCAAAGGGCTTTTCGTATGCGTACCGTTCCTATAGGATTCGCAAAGTCACTCACTTTCGTTCCTATAATTTTTCTTTTCCTATCCTCTGTCTATAGTAAAATCCAAAGGGGGCCTTAAGGTTTGGTGCGGGAGGGAGAGCTGCAGATCGGATGACGAGAAGTTTTTGGTTGTGCCAGCGAGGAGAGGAGCAGGAGCTAGGTTGTTTGTTTGGATTGGATGCCCAATTATCCAGACCACAGCACCAAACAGTAGTAAAAATGGGGACGCACCAATAATTTTGTGGGGTTTTTTCCTCACAGAAAAGAGCTGGTTTTGTATGTTGCCGTGCCTACCCTGGGAGCGCCAAACAGCCCAGTGAATCGATTCCAGGCAAGGCAAGGCATCTGGAGTACGTACTCCCTACGCAAGTGTAGCAACCAGTCTACGTGTTATCTAAAAAAAAAAACAGTCTACGTAGTATAAACGACTCGTGCCGATGGAGCTGGGATTGTGTAGCAGATAGTAAATACTAACACGGACGGGTATGAACAGACAGGGGGCTGTTTTGGCAGGGCATCTCCGTCCGGCGGCCAAGACGTTTGTGTTGTTTATTACTGGCAAGTGGCAAGTTTGCTGTGATGGAATGGAATGGAGTCAAGCCAAGCCGCGCACAAAACGGAAAGCGCTCGGTTTACCCAATTAATAAACTGAGCTGGTATTGGCCCACGCACGCACGCACGGCCCCGGTGGCAGGATGCGTGAATCCCATGGCGCCGCGGCCCATTGGACGAGAGCTCGGGCCAATCGGATTGGTCTTTTGTCGTGAGGTGAGAAAGGTCGCCGACGACGAGTCGCAGCAGACTCCGGTGGATAAGAAATGTGGTGGGTCGGAGCACTACTATCCCCTACGACTGCACGCCCCCTGTCGGCTACGCATGCTCCTATGTTCCGCACCAAAATGACAAAAAGGTAAGAAATTTCGCAACATTGTTTCGCATGTGCTTCTCGAATGAGTTTATGCGTACGCTACTACTCTGTTGTGAGCAACTCGATGAATGATTCACTACTAACACTGAATGATTAATTGAGTTCGAGTAGCTAACAGGATTCAGGATCTGGAATTCGAAATTGGAAGATACAATCGGGTGAACACGAAGGCTCCCTTCCAAGGTTCCGGGCCCGGGACGAAACCAAGATTTAGGGGCCCTTATATATACATGAACTAAACATTTTTTTAAAAAAGGTAAGGTAACAAAGTTTTAGCCTACCATTCGGGAATGGTTCATAGCTGGTATGTATATAAGTGCTAATGATAAATGCTTAGCTACAACACATACAAATAATGCTTTGAAGGGATTTTATACAAAATGTTAAAACTAAGAAATAAAGAAGCAGGTTAAGTTTTGTCATATTAATATGCGCTTTGAAGAGGCAAGAAGATAGTGAACAAGAAGATAGTGAAAGAAGCTAGCAAACTGATCTAGCTTTAATGTCTTGTTTAATTAATAGGAGAAGATGAAGAAAGCAAGGTTTTTTTTTTGACAATATAGCAGCGTAATGTACTGTATCTGAAGAATAATGTATTTTTTTAGCAAATGAAGAACAATATTTTTTGAGTATATATGTAAGGCCGACCAAATAGTTAAGGGACTACGTATTGTGAGAAGCAAATACATAGATGTAGCTCATGTGCTAGATCCGGCGCTATGTACGCGCACGTATAAAGTTCACGTGTGGTAAATCATCTTTAGCAATCACGATTGCTCTGTTTCCTTCGTACGTTGGTCACTGTGAACGGTGGACATGCACTTTGAATGCCCAGAGGCAGCATACCTGGAGCTGCAAGCTACTCATCATGGGGCCCTAACCACGCACAGAAATTACTAGCAAGTAGTAACAACGCGAATCCTTTGCAGCTGAGGCCTTAACCACGCACGGTAATTTCCCTCAAAAAAACCACGCACGGGAATTCTTCGCAAGTAGTAGTAGCAACGTCGCATGGGGCCCCATGGGATCGGGGGCCCGGGGCCGCCGCCCCGTCCGCCCGCCATCGGGGCCGGCACTGCGGCCAAATGATCGATCTAATTCGACTTGTTATGCAAAATGAACGTTTCCCTTGTTTTATACCGTACTCAGAATTTTTTTTATTTTTAATTTTTTTAAAATTTTTTACAATTTTAATTTTTTGTTTCGAAATATGACAGAACTAGTCGCCCACAGTGGGCGTTTTTTAAAAAACGGCCACTGTATGGGCGTTATATGTGACGTGGCACAGGGCCGGCCGCCGTCGGTGCCGGCTTTTGTGGGCGGCCCCCTGGCGCCCAAAAAAATGCCCACTGCGTGGGCGTTTTTTGATGGCGAGGGGGCCGCCTGTAAAAGTACACGCTGTTTTGCGGGCGGCCCCCTGGCGCGAAAAATTTTTTTTGGGCTCCGCATATATATACCCAGCCCCCCTCTTCAGATTTTCATTATATTTACTAAATTTTCTAGAAAAAAAGAAAGAGGAGAGGAGGGAGGGGAAGGAAGTAAACGGCGAAGCCCTGTCAGTTTGAGACCTCGGCTTTTAGGTAAGTTTCTCATACATTACAAGTCTGTTGCTATGCATTAGTAAAATATAATATGCACTAGAGTTGTTTAGTTTTTAGTTGACTCTGGGTAGATCTGTGAGTAGTATGTATATTAGATCTATAAATAATGATGTTAGAGCATTGCAGTTCATGTTAGAAATAATGATGTTTCTTCTATGCTTTAAACAATGGATTGCATGATTTGAAATGTGACGAATATCGTATTTTCTCTGAATAGATATATTTAGGGTTTAGGAATAATGATGTTTATGCTATGCTTTAAACAATGAATTGCATGATTTGAAATGTGAAGAATATCGTATTTTCTCTGAATAGATATGTTTAGGGTTTAGGGTTTAGGGTTTAGGAATAATGATGTTTATGCTATATTTTAAACAATGGATTGCATGATTTGAAATGTGACGAATATCGTATTTTCTCTAAATAGATATATCAACCAAAGTGATGTTTCGATTGTTCCATGGTAGTGGCACTGTCAGATATGGCCCATATGGTATAGATCTGTGTGAATTTAGGTCAACACTAAAGGGGATAGATAGGCCAGCGGAAAAAAATTTCGGTCAGTTTGTAACTGGTTAATGAGGGCATTTCATATCAACCCAGAGGTTAACACAATAAAAGTAAATGTAGTAGTCAACCGTGGCAACGAAGAATGCTTCTGGAAATTGATGTCGGTAGATTGCACCGAAACATGAAAATGGTACGTAGAAAATGCATTGCAGCAGGGCTGAAAACCCAGCATTTTCATAGAGGTGCACGATAAAGACAATGCAACCTTGCAAGATGTAGAGGGTACAAGCATGGTTAGGACTGATGCTGAAATGGAAGAGGAAAATGACCGTGCTCAGCAAGGAGAAGAACAGGGACAGGATGTGCGGGAACCAGAAAGAGAAGGAGAAGCCAGTGAGCCGAGAGGCTTGGCAGATGAGGGCGAGAGGATCAACTCCATTGTTCAGGCAATGGAAAACGAAGATGCGGCGAATGAGGAAGTGGAGGGTGATGAATCTTCTGATGAGGAAGGATGCAATATGAATCCGTGGCAATGGTCTAATGAAGACTTCTCTAGACTTGCTATTTCAGAGGGATACCATGTTCCATGGGAGTATAAGGAGAATGAGGTAATCGAGGGAGCGATGTACGCAGAGAAGGAAGAATTGATAGAGGCAGTCAAGCATTGGGCTGTATCACTGCAGAGGAAGTTCTGGGTAGCAAAGTCCACAAAGTATGTATATGAAGTTAAGTGCATGAGATCCAGCGATGGTTGTCCGTGGAGGGTGCATGCATTCAAGAGAAAGTGGAAGGATTATTGAAAAGTGTCAATAGTCACTGAGCACAACTGTCACTTGGAAGGTGTAGAGAAGTACCACAGAAATATGACATCTGCATTTATTGCTATAGAGATGTATTCAGATGTTGTGCATAATCTGGGATACGAGCCAAGGTCAATAATAAGGCATATCGAAGATAAATTCAAATACACCATTTCATATGCTAAGGCGTGGAGGGCAAAATAGAAGATTATCGAGATGAGATTTGGCACATTTAAAGCCTCATATGATAATTTACCATCTCTTCTTCAATGCATAGCCGCCAGAAATCCAGGGACATGTACAGATCTTATAACATACCTAACCATGAAGAATGACCATACAGTATTGGTCTTGCAACGTGCTTTTTTTGCACTAGGTGCTTGCATCAGGGCATTTGTGCATTGTCGTCCAATACTCTGTATTGACGAGACATTTCTGACAGGTAAATACAGAGGTCAGATACTAACAGCAATTGCCGTGGATGGGAACAATCAAGTTCTACCACTGGCATTCGCTTTTGTGAAGAGCGAGAATACCGATAGTTGGTACTGGTTTCTCAAGCAGGTGAAGGTTAGCATTGTTGGTATGAGGCCTGGTGTATGCCTAATTCATGATCGTCACGCTGGCCTTCTTCGGGCAATTGAATATCTGAAGAACGGTGATGCAGAGATGGGATATGGTAAAGATTGGCCAGATGTTCAAAGTCGATGGTGTATGCGTCACATGGGTGCTAATTTTTACAAGCAGTTTAAGGGCAAGAGCTTGATGGATCTATTCAAGAGGCTGTGTGGACAGAATCAAGAGAAAAAATTCAACGAGCTTTAGAGGAGGTTGGATGAGCTCACAACGAAGCAAAGAGAAAAGTACTCAAGCCGATCAGCACCTGTTGGTGAGGATGGTCCAGAGGCCTTAGGACCGCTGCCCACAGATGGTCCAAACATCAGAAGGAGATCGGCATCTGCTGTGAGAAAATTTTCACACTGGATAGAGAATGAGCCTAAGGAGAAGTGGTCTTTGCTGCATGATGTCGGCGGAGCGCGGTTCGGCATTATGACAACTAATTTGGACGAAGTTTACAACTGGGTGATGCGTGATGTTAGAGACCTTCCCTTGGTTGCCATTATTGAGTTCATCCTACATGGAACATGCAGATATTTCAGAGACCGGTACCAAGTCGCTACCCTATCAATGCAAGTGCGAGGTGTTTTCTTCGGACATATGTTGACAAATTATCTGGAGGAAAAACGTAAGAAGGCAAAGGAGCATAGAGTTATAACTCAAGGTACTAGAGAGCACCGATTTGAAATCTTGTGTGCTGATAAGGCCAAGCGCGGAATATATAGAACAAGAGTTGTGCAAGAATGCATACTTAAGGAGGATGGGTATTGCGCATGCACGTGCCACAAGTCAAGACTCTACCATAAACCATGTTCCCATGTTATTGCAGCGAGCTCGGAGTGTGGAATACTTGATCGTACTTTTGTATCTCCCTATTTCACCAAGGAAGCTATATTGCATACATGATCACATGAAATTTATGGTTTTGGCATGGCGGGGAATTTTACAGGTACAGTATCGCAACCTAGCTATATTCCAGACCCAAGTAAGATCAGATACAAGGCTGGGCGTCGAAAGACAAGACATATTCGAAATGCCATGGATGAGTCCGAAGCAGGTGGAAGGTACAAACATTGCAGCAAATGCGACAAGGAGGGACATACTTACAAGAAGTGCCCGAAGGACTCAGACATGCCCACAACAGCAGAAGCCCCGCCATTAGGATCCGGATTGGATGGTACCCCACCAACAGGGGAAGGGACAACTTCTAGGCCCACCAGGCCAAGGCGTGCACGCGTGCCTCGTGGTTCGGTCGTGTAATGATGTGTAGTAAGCTTGGTTAAGATTATGTAATGTACGGTTTTTGCTTTGTTGTAACTGAAGTGAACAAACTTGTTGTTTCAACCTATCTTGCGGATGTAATGTTCTGTGATGTTCTTAATCTCTGTCTTGTATTTGAATATATTTCAGTTACATGTTGTACGTGCATTCTTTATGTTTCAAATTCGATCATTTCTTGTTGTACCTTAAATTTATTGTTGTATACTTTTTCACTTTCTATTTGCATGTGTCATATGTGTTAACTGTGATAATGTCATGCAGGGATGGAGGACGACACACCAGAGCTGCTAGATCGAGGGATCGATCTGCACCACCGTTCGTACCGTATTGCGGTGCAGAACGCCACTCTGCCCGTACTTCGACCGCGACCGTCCAGACGTCTACTTTCAGTGGACCCTCGGTTCTGTTCCAGGTATCCGTTGACTCTTCGAGGTCTCCCAATTAAGTACACATGGCTTGTTAATAACATATAATTTTTATGTGCAGGTTACGTGAGGCAGGCCTCCTCCCGTTGTGTCTCCTTATGGAGGCTCGAGCTGCTGAGGCCGATGAGACGAGGAGGTGGAGTTTTGATAGGTCTCTTCTAGCAGCCCTGGTCGACCGATGGAGGCCAGAGACACACACGTTCCACCTGCCGTGCGGGGAGGTCGCACCGATGCTTCAGGACATTGCGTTCTTGCTTGGCCTTCCCCTCGCTGGCCATGCCTTCGGGCCAGTCGACGGACTTCATGATTGGTGAGACGATATTATGGCCCGCTTCGGCCACGTGCAGCATCACCCTGTACTTCTAGCTATGAGCAGCCTCCCTCCGTACATGACCATGGGCCCGTCGCAGCAGTGGCTCATGCAGTTTACCGTAAGGCCTATTTGAAAAGAATTTTATCAATTTGCAGTTCTACTCAACTTTATTAACTGTATCTTTTTCAGTCCGATCAGCTACACCCAGAGGCTGACGTGTACTCTATGCGATGGAGCTTGAAGGCCTACTTGTTGTGGCTTTTTGGCTGGGTTATGTTCACCAGCAGCGCGGGACATGCCGTCGACAAGGTCATGATCCCCTACGCGCGCGCGATCGCTGATGCTGACGAGGGAGCAGTGCCACAGTGGAGCTGGGGATCCACAGTACTGGCGGCGACGTACAGGGGGCTTTGTGAAGCATGTACCAAGATAGAAACAGGTTCTTTGCTCACTGGTTGCCCCCTCCTTCTACAGCTATGGGCAGAACGGTTCGCGATTGGTCGACCTGTGGTGGATCACACCGCCTACGAGGATGACCTGTACTTGCAGCATCCGCCCGAGGACTTCCCCACCATGGGTACAGTCTAGTGCCGTCATCAGGTTCATGTTCCCAACTGACGTATATAGTTAATTTGTATCGTACCTTCTAACCTATTGATTGTTATATTTCAGCGACGATGGGCACATGTGCAGGTCACGCGGTCGTACAATGAGTTTATGCTGGAGTTCGATAGGATACAGCTAACTGACGTGATCTGGGAGCCTTACAGCTAGGAGGCTATCCACGCACGAGCTCCCCTTGGGCTGTCCACGTTGTGCACACGTGACCAGGCCTTCTGGCTGACGCTCCGACCGATGGTGTTCGACATATTCGTCGAACTGCACTGCCTAGGGCGTGTTTTGCGCTAGTTCGGTCTCATGCAGCCGTCCCCCGCCCCTATCATCCGTACCATCCCTGTAGATGCTCACAGGTAAGTACTACTAACAACTGACTTTAAAAAATTAATCGCAATAGACATGTCTTACTCAAATTTGTGTTCAGGCTGACTCAGAGGGGACAGGTCGGCGGCAACTTATGGGTTCCACGTCTGCAGCCATACGTGGACGACTGGTTGCTTGCCACAGAGGACGTCGTTGAGGAGTACCGGCCCCACACCGAGGACTCGTACATGAACTACCTCCGGTGGTACCAGCCTCGTACCCGCACATGTGTCACCTTCGTTCCTCCGGAGCAGCAGCCACACGTCATCGCCGTGGGTGATGCTTACCCTGCGCACCGTGATCAGGATTACTTCCACGCCGTGAGTATTTGAATCTCTCATATATATCAGTAGTTCATTACGCATATCTTTCATCTAACTTAAAACTAAAATTAGGTCAACGGTGCGCAACTACTTTACACGGAGGTTGACTCCGTGTGCCGCCGCTTGGAGGGTGGCTTGGCGTTGACAGTGGACGAGCAACACACCTCGTACACGCGGATGCGTACGACGCTTGGATCCGTGCTGAGGGCTCTGACTTGTCGGACCTCCGACGCAGCGCCTCGAATTCCTGCACCGGCACCCGCAGCACGTCCTCCTGCACCCCAGACCAGAGGTAACTCCATGTACCCCACCTCGTCTACCTATGTTTTTCCAATCTGGATGACTGTGTGACTTACGACGACACCTTTCACAGCGTTCTCTATGCTGTACCTTCGTTCCTACGGAGCGGGGTCCTCGGTGCACGGAGCAGAGGCATCCAGGCACTTCACTCATGCTTCACCCAGCGCGTCGGCCCATGGTGAGGGTTCCTCCGCTCAAGGAGCAGCCTGGGGAGCCTGGCCTTCACCCCATGGAGTGGGTACCTCCTCTTAGGGAGCAGCCTGGGGAGTCTGGCCTTCGCCCCATGGAGTGGGTACCTGCGCGCAGGGAGCAGCTTCGACGTCGGCCCAGGGAGCCGGCACCTCGTCGTGGACCTACCGACTACCTAATGACCCCCCACTGACGTACCGATCAGCGACGAGGAGGTCAAGATCGGCCCTTCACAGCTTGCAGGAGCACCTCCACCCTACACACAGGAGTTATCATAGATGACTCCAGTGCAGCACGTCCGTGCGACTCGAGGTGTTCCACCGGATCACCACACCTACTCGTCGGGGCACGTGCGACCGAGGAGGCCGAAGAGGGGTAGGGGGCAGGGGCAGGGACAGGCTCGGGGACAGTAGTACCCTGTACGATGTAATTATTGTCTTGATGTATGATACGCACTTTCCTTTTGTCAAAATTTACCTTTTGTTATATTCTTCGTTTCCCGTCGGGGCCCTGGCGTATTGTGACGATTCTTTTGAGTACTATATCTAGAAATCCCCATCGGTTCCTTATTTGTACCCTTTTGAACACAACTAATACATTCCAAAATTATAGGTTCGCTGGGGCGATGAGCTACTAATCTGAATTCATCTAACAAAACGGCCCTAATAATCCGAAACATAACCGGGAAGCAAGTCTTCATCTTCAGAACCACTATCCTCTCCCATAAACTCATTGGTACGGCTACGCTTAGCTGCGTTGGCCTCTTCTTCCTTTTTTTTGTAGTAAGCGGCCTCCAAGTCATCGAGGGCTTGGGTGAACGCTTCATCATACTCCTCTTCTTCCTTTTTTTTGTAGTAAGCGGCCTACAAGTCATCAAGGGCTTGGGTGAACGCTTCATCATACTCCTCGTCCTCGTCGTTCATCGGCATCTCCGCCTCCGCCATCTTCTGCTTCATCTTCGCATCAGCACTTCTCTTTTTGGCCTCCTCCACCTTCTTCCTCGCATGCAAGGATGCTTCCTCTTCTCTCTTCTTTTTCCATGCAACACAGTCTTTCTTCCACCGAGCAGCACTTGGGGTTTGGACACACAATCATCGGGCATAGTCAACCTGTGGTCTTCACCATGGGCAAAAACCTCCCACTTGCATTTCCTAAGGCTCTGTGATCGAACGAAACAATTTAAAGTCAGCAAATACAAAAAGTTTGGATATCAAGTGAGCAACAAGTGGAACAAAAGGACCTCATCGTAATCAACCATATGGCCGCACCAATAGCCTATTCCAAGTTCCGATGGTAGTAGGCCATACTGCGCTTCGACACCATATTTGCACAACACAGGAGGCTTGGGGGTAACCACTTTTCTCTTCTTGTCCACCTTCGGCTCGGGCCATTTGTTCTTTGGACCCCACAGCCACTCCCTGAAGTTACACTTCCGTAACAAGGTATACCCACCCTATAATGTAAAATGTTAGTACATGCACAAATACTAAGAAAGCCATGACCGCATACAATTTGCACTTACTCCGGTGGGGTTAGGACATTCGAACTCGTTAGGCCTATCTGAACTTATTACAGAATAATCTCCGCATTTGCAACGAGGCAGAGATTCAAGCCGTCTCAATTGGACTATTTTCTTCTCCTCGTCTGTCATTGGGGGGGCTCAGGGGGAGGTGCCACCCACCGCTCGAATTGATCGGGTGGATTATGCTTCCCTTTCTACCATTCGTCAAACTGGAGATACCTTGGGTCGAATTTGTCTGGACCATCAATCCACTGAAAGAAAAAGCACTGCTCATGGGCCTACAAAACATGATTGCTAACGACATTGTTAGAGATGCAAGAGCTGCAATTACTAGCATTGAATAAAGACGCAGTGATAGAGGTGCAATTACTTACATTGAATCCACCGCATGTGTAGTAGCAATGGGCAGCTGTGTCCTCATGGCGAGATTGGCCAATATCAGCCGGTTCTCCACAGTCACAATTTGGGACAGGGACTGCAGGAGGAACAGGAGCATCCTTGCTAGACACGTCGGGATACAATTCTCTAGGGCGACCTCGTTTTTTCCAAAACTCCGTCCGCCACAAGTTTTGCATATCTATTCAGAGAAAATACGATATTCGTCACATTTCAAATCATGCAATCCATTGTTTAAAGCATAGCATAAACATCATTATTCCTAAACCCTACACCTTAAACCCTAAACATATCTATTCAGAGAAAATATGATATTCGTCACATTTCAAATCATGCAATCTATTGTTTAAAGCATAGCATAAACATCATTATTCCTAAACCCTAAATATATCTATTCAGAGAAAATATGATATTCGTCACATTTTAAATCATGCAATCCATTGTTTAAAGCATAGAAGAAACATCATTATTTCTAACATGAACTGCAATGCTCTAACATCATTATTTATAGATCTAATATACATACTGCTCACAGATCTACCCAGAGTCAACTAAAAACCAACTCTAGTGCACATTATATTTTACTAATGCATAGCAACAGACTTGTAATGTATGAGAAACTTACCTAAAAGCCGAGGTATCAAACTGACAGGGCTTCGCCGTTTACTTCCTTCCCCTCCCTCCTCTCCTCTTTCTTTTTTTTCTGGAAAATTTAGTGAATATAATGAAAATCTGAAGAGGGGGGCTGGGTATATATAGGCGGAGCCCAAAAAACGCCCACTGTGTGGGCGTTTTTTGCGCGCCAGAGGGCCGCCTGCAAAAGTGCACGGCCGACCTAGCCCTTTTGCAGGCGGCCCCCTGGCGCGCAAGAAACGCCCACACAGTGGGCGCTTTTTGGCTGCTCCGAGGCCCGCCCGCAAAACAGTGTGTACTTTTGCAGGCGGCCCCCTCGCCACCAAAAAACGCCCACGCAATGGGCGTTTTTTGGGCACCAGGGGGCCGCCCGCAAAAGCCGGCACCGGCGGCGGCCGGCCCTGTGCCACGTCACATATAACGCCCACACAGTGGGCGTTTTTTAAAAAACGCCCACTGTGGGCGACTAGTTCTGTCATATTTCGAAACAAATAATTAAAATTTAAAAAAAATTTAAAAAAATTAAAAATAAAAAAAATTCCGCACCCATGGGCCACCCTGGTACTTGGAGTTGGGCTTGGCGCTGCGCTTGGGCCGGCCGTCGTTGACTTTCAGCCCACTTGCTTGATTATTCTTGAGACGCCTTCCCGCCTTGCCACCATCACCTCGATCAACAGCAGACTCATCAGCTAGGACAACGAGGTTGCTTACATTCCTCCCCCCTTGAGAACCGACTTGTCGCCAAGCCGGTGTAGCTGGAAACTGACGCTTGAGTTCTTCCTCGAGCTCCTAGGTAGCCATGGTGGATGGCCAAGATGACCATTGAATGAGTACTTCGGCCACCAGAGAATCACCATCAAGTTTCAGACGCCGACTCAACACATTGACAGGGCATCTGAAAGCATCAAGTTCAGTAGAGTCTGGCAATTTAGAAGAAACTGGTATGTGTGGTGACAATGCCTTCTTCAACTGTGATACATGAAAGACAGGATGGACTGCAGCATTATCTGGAAGAAGAAGCTTGTATGCCACAGGTCCAACTTTAGCAATCACTGTATATGGACAAAAATACTTGAAGGACAACTTGTGGCAAGCTCTGGTTTCCACTGAAGTTTGAACATGAGGCTGGAGTTTCAAATACACAGAATCTCCCACTGCAAATTGCCTTTCAATTCTATTTTTTTAGCTTGAGCATTTTGTCTTTGTTGTGCCCTCACAAGTTGTTGTTGCAGCAATTTTACCATTGTACTTCTCTGTTTCAGCCAAATTTACAAAGCAGGAAGTGCATATGATTCCACAATATCAATGCCCAAATACCTAGGATGCTAGCCATAAAGGATCTCAAATGGAGTAGCATTTAGAGAATTATGGTAGCTGCTGTTATACCAGAATTCAGTAAGAGATAACCAATTTTTCCACTGGTTAGGACAAGCATGCACAAAACACCTTAAATAGGCTTCAAGGCACTGATTAACCCTCTTAGTTTGTCCATCAGACTGTGGATGATATTAAGTACTCATCCTCAACTCAGTTTTGGTAAGTTCAAAGAGATGTTTCCAAAAGTTACTGGTGAATACCTTATCTCTATCAGATATGATGGCCTCAGGAAAACCATGCAACTTAAAACATTCTCCATGAATGCCATTGCAACTTGAAATGCGATATAAGGGTGCTTGAGTGGTATAAAATGTGCATACTTTAAAAACTTATCCACCACCACTAATATTGAATCATAGTGATTAGACGTGGGTAGGCCTTCTATAAAATCAAGACTCACAACCTGCCAAGCAAAATCTTGGACAGCAAGGGGTTGAAGCAAACCTGGATACTTGACCCTCTCTGGTTTTGCCTGTTGGCAGATGGTACAATGAGCCACAAACTCTTTCACTTGAGACTTCATGTTTGGCCAAGCAAAAAGAGCATGGATTCTCTTGTATGTAACAGGAAAACTAGAGTGTCCTCCCACTAGACTGGAATGAAGAGGATGCAAGATCTTTTGTTAAATGTCATAGTTATTGCCCACCCATGCTCTGCCTCTATATTTGATCACTCCTTGATGGAGAGTAAACTGACCATAAGGTCCTTGAGCAGCCAAAGTGGTTAGAATTTTGGTTGTCATAGGGTCTGCAGAGTAAGAGTTCACCAATTATTGCAACCATTCAGACTGAAGTCGAGATATAGCACAAACTTCTTGAAATGGTGTTTTAGGAACTCTTGAAAGTGCATCTGCCACTCTATTATCAACGCCCTTTTTATAGCAGATTTTGTAGCTCAGCCCCAACAACTTTGTCAATGCTTTATGTTGCCAAGGGGTAGTGAGTCTCTGATCATCAAGATGAGTCAAACTCTTTTGATCAGTTTTCAAAGTGAATTCAGCATTTTGCAGGTAAGCTCTCCATTGATCTACTGCTAACAAGATATCCAAGCATTCTTTTCCATAAGTAGACAATGCTTGGTTCTTGGGTCCCAATGCTTTACTAATGAATGCAATTGGATGCCCATTCTGCTACAGGACTGCCCCTACACCCTTGTCAGATGCATCAGTTTCTATCTCAAAAGGCTGACTAACATCAGGTAGAGCCAGTACAGGTGCAGTATTTAGAGCTGTTTTGAGTGCTTGAAAAGAATCTTCCTGGGGTTGAGTCCAAAGGAACACTGCTCCTTTCTTGAGCAAGTTACTCAGAGGTTTGGAAATGATACCAAAGCCTTTGACAAATTTCCTGTAATAGCCAGCCAAACCCAAGAAGCTTCTGACTTCTTTGACACTTGTTGGAACAAGCCAATTCTGGATAATCTGAACTTTGTTGGGATCAGTAGCCACACCTTTGTTACTGATGACATGACCCAAACAAGAAAGCTCTTGCTGTGCAAAAGAACACTTACTCAACTTCACTTTGAATTGATGCTTCTGCAGGAGCTCAAAGACTTGCTGAATATGAGAAAGGTGTTCAGCCCAAGACTTATTGTATATCAAAATATCATTTATGAAAACTACAGCAAACTTTCTGAGCACTGGGGCTAGTACTGTATTCATGACATGCTGAAAAGTTGCAGGACCTCCAGTGACTCCATAGGGCATAACATTATACTCATAGTGACCATTATTGGTTTGAAAAGCAGTTTTGTGTACATCCTCCTCAGCCACTAGGATCTGATGGAAACCTGAGGACATATCCAACGTGGTAAACCACTGAGCTCCTACTACTTCATCAAGAAGCTCATCAATGACACATAAAGGAAACTTGTTCTTAACTGTCATGGCATTCAAGAAATCAACACAAAGGTACCAATCACCAGTCTTTTTCTTGACCAATAGTACTGGTGATGCATAAGGGCTGGTACTCTCTTTAACCCAACCATTTGCTAACAACTGTTGAACTTGTTGTTCAATCTCATCCTTCTATGCAGAGTTATATCTATATGGTCAAAGCTTGAATGGCTGAGCACCAGGAATCAAAGGTATAGTATGTGCTGTTGACCTAGCAGGAGGTAACCCAGAAGGAGGCTGAAAGAGAGAACCAAACTGTTCAACAATAAGTTGGATATCAGAATGCATTGGTTGTTGCTCTTTAGGCTGGATAGCATGAAGTTCCACAACACACCACAATTTATCCTGTTGTTCCAGAGCCAAAATTTCTCTCTTAGCAGCCACTGAACAATGCAAGGTCTTAGGGGATATGCCTTGTAATAGAGCTCTTTCACCTTGATATGGAAATGCCATCCATTTGGCTACCCAATCCACTTCCATAGGACTGTGCTGTTCAAGCCAATCCATGCCAAAGATCATGTCATAACTCGACAGTGCTAAAACTTTCAGCGGAACTTTGAAAGCATAACCACAAATCCATACAGCACAAGAGTCCAACTCATGAGTACAAGACAGAGTTTGACCATTAGCAACTCTGACTTGCAAAGGAGCAGGTAAAGAATTCCACTCCCTCCACCTAGAAGCCAAGGATTCACTGATAAAACTATGAGTGCTTCCTGAATCCACAAGGACCACTGCTTCTCTGCCACAGAAATCAGCAATCATTCTAACAGTTTTGCAAGAATCTATGCCTTGAGCTGCATCCAGTGATATCTCCATAAAATCATCCCCAGAATCACTCTCCTCAGGTTTAGGTGGGATAGCAACAGAATCAGCAGAATCAACAGAGACAATTTGCCACAATTCTTCCACAACATGCAGAGGAACAAAATTAGCACACTTATGGCCAGGCTGCCATTGCTGACCATATTTGTAACAGAGGCCTTTAGCTTTTCTGTAATTCATCAATGTAGCAGCCTTGTCTTCAGTTCTTGAAGTTTGTGAGATTTCAAGTGACTTCTTATCAGCAGGATGAGAAGATTCTCCCTTTTGATAATTGGAAGAGTGTTTGTAACTAGAATTGTAATTGCCAGTTCTTCCAGAATACTTGAATGAAGAGTCATACTTCTTGAATTCTTTCTTGTAATAATCTTTGCTTGTTTCTTCCTGTAACAAAGCAATATTCCCAGCAGTATCCAAATCACTAGGACCATAAACTAAAACAACCGCTCTAATTTCATCCTTTAAACCATCAACAAATCTATTCACTATTGTAGCCATACTAAAATGAGGATCATGAGCTAGAATTTGGTGCACTAGACTATCAAAACGCTCAATGTACTCAGCTACACTATCAGTTTGCCTAATTCTGAAAAACTTCCTCAGTAGAATATCATGTTGCGCTTTGTCAAACCTATCCACAACAGCTTTACACAACTCTACCCAAGTAACTTCCTCAATATAGTAATCTAATGACTGCTTCTAGAAAGCGGCATTACCAATAAAATGCAAGGAAGCTATCTTAGCTCTAACATGATCAGGCACAGAGTATACATCAAAATAATTCTGATTATTTTTGATCCACAGCTTGGGACCACTGCCATCAAACTCAGGAAACTCTAGTGGTGGAAAAGCCTGAGCAAACTGAAACGGCATGACAGCAGGGCCACATGTATGAGCAATGCCAGAACCACATATGTGAGCAGTACCAGATCCACCAGTAACAGGAACACCAGACCCAGTGAACGAGAACAGAAGTTTGGGAGGTATCGCACCTTTGACCGGGGTACGAACGATGGTGTGAGACACCCCGTTACCCAGACCCCGGTTATGATGATCATCGCCGTTGGCATAAGGCCGAGACTGAGATTGAGGCAACTGGCTTGCAGACGCCTTGTTGGTGAAGTTTAGATGCTCTTCGTCGAACACCTTGTAAGCAGGTTCAGAAGGCTCGACGGGGCGCTCGGACAGCTTGGAGATCTGGCCCGTGAGGTTGCGCACATCGGACTGCAGCTTCGCGACGTCCGCTTGAACCGTCGGCTTCCAGTCCGCGAGCTCCTTGAGGACGTGGTGTTCGCCTTGAGAGTATCCTTCACCTCCGAGTGCTGGTCGTCAAGGCGGGTCTGAATCCCCTTGAGCAGCTTGGCGAACTCATCGATCTGGGTCTCCATGAACGCCAGCTTCTTCTGCTCGCGCGTCTGGTACTGAGGTCGAAGGAGGTAGTCCGACGGAGTAGCCGGTGCTGGAGCAGCACCGCAGCGGAGCGGCCTCGCCGGCGACGAACCGACCGCCAAGGATCGATGAAATCCGATACCAAATGTCAGCAACTCGATGGATGATTCACTACTAACACTGAATGATTAATTGAGTTCGAGTAGCTAACAGGATTCGGGATCTGGAATTCAAAATTGGAAGATACAATCAAGTAAACACGAAGGCTCCCTGCCAAGGTTCCGGACGCAACCGGCCAAATGATCGATCTAATTCGACTCGTCCTGCAAGATGAACGTTTCCCTTGTTTTATACCGTACTCACTTCTTCACCCATGGGCCACCCTGGTACTTGGAGTTGGGCTTGGTGCTGCGCTTGGGCCGGCCGTCGTCGACTTTCAGCCCACTTGCTTGATTAGTCTTGAGACGCCTTCCCGCCTTGCCGCCATCACCTCGATCAACAGCAGACTCATCAGCTGGGACAGTGGGGTTGCTTACATCTGTGTGCTCGAGCTGGTCCTTGCCTGGCTATAATACGTCGATAGACACAACCATATGCTACTGAAATTTTCAGACATGAGCTCAAGCCACGCCCAAGTGCCTAGCTATACGCTAGATGTTACGTGCTTCTTGATCGGCTAGTATTTACTTAAGATCAGCACAGCCATGCACCCCCACGCGATCCTATCTGGATCCTGTTACAGATTTGTTTGCTTTGCTTTGCTCAACATGAGATAGATAGATAGATGCACGGTCCACATCCAACGCAGGATAGATAGATAGATAGATAGATAGATAGATAGATAGCACGTACGTACTTCTATCGAGTATCGACCACTGCGAAAAGCCCCCTGTGTGTGTGCATGCCCTGCTGCGGTGCTAAACAAACGGATAACAAGACAAGTCCTTCTCTCCTCCTCGTCCTCGTCGCTGCTGGAGCTGGAGGCCGTCATCGTCGCGAGCCACGTGAAGCCAAAGCCCACGTCGCCGTCCGTCGACGCGCCGGGGCCCGGGAAGATCGAGTGGCCGGCGTCCTATCCTATGGCAATTGGCAACAGCCGAGCGGCTCCACCCACCACCGATCCACACAATAAATAAAATACTTTCTTGTTGCTTTCTGCGAGCCGTGTGCCCAACAGCGTGTAGCTTGTTCGGACTAGCTAGCAGCAAGTTTTGCTGACGCTTGCTTCTCCGGGTCCGGGGCCAATCCCCCGGCGAGCTACCTGCCAAAACGCGACGAGCAGACGCTTCCTCCCCGCTACGGCCAAACTTGGCCAGTCATCACCGTGGGATCCTACAAAAGATTTCTGGATCACGCGCGCGTCGATGTTGCGTTTGAGCTCGTCCATATTCATCCCTATCTCGCCCGGGTCCGGCCTCAGGCCGTCTGAGGTGAGAGCACGCATCTGCCATCAGCCGAAATAATATACTCATTCAGAAAGGGCTCAAGTAGTGTAACTCTGTTTTATATTAGCGCGTGTCTGAACATGTACAGGCAACGATCATCTGATCCATATCGTACGAGCACGTACCCCGTGCAGCAGAAAATGGTAGTTCTGCACCTGCGTATGTGCACAAGTTGGCAAACTGTGGACGTGCAAAGTTGGCAAAACGCACTATAGCGTCACTGTAGTATTTCGTTTATATTTGGTAATAATTGTCTAACCATTATTAATTAGATTTAAAACGTTCATCTCGTAAAGTATAACAAAACTATATAATTAGTTTTTAATTTTGTTTATTTTTAGTATTTTATATATGTACCGCAAATTTAATGTGACAAGAAATCTTCTTTTTGTATAGTGCTAAAGTTGAGAGTTTAGAGGAACTAAACAAGGCCTATCGGAATTTGACTCTTTCCATGGATTGGACTCGCGGAAGGAGATACTATATATATGCCGTTTCACTAGCTAGTGCATGCGAGCTTTAAGCGGATTTACACCTCCGTCCACACCCTCCGGCGCCGACCGAATCCGAACAAATTAAGAAAGATACTGCAACAACGGACATGTATATACACAAATATAATGAATAATGAATGATCGTATCGTACACCACATGCATGATATACTCCTGGGCCTACAATCCTACAAGCTTTTTATCCATATATACCTGCTGAAAGCTATTCGTGAATATATATTAATGTAAAGTTTTAAAAGAATGAATTCCAATACATGGTTAGGAATGATGATACATTGTCCATTAGAAATTTGTTTTTGTCTAGTAGTATACTAGTAAACAGCACATCACCATGCATTGATTGTGACCACCATTTACATATTTATACAGTATATAAACCCAATGCTTTGCTAGGTGCACAGGTCATCCATGCATGATTATTTGGGAGACAGGCCGGGGGCCAGGGCATGGTATGTGTGAGGCACTTTGGATGGCGTGGGTGATTGGGCACCACATCGTGCAACATGCATGGCCTCATGCAGCTGCATGCCGTCACTAATTGACGTCACAATGCTTATGTCAAGAGATGTTTATATGTATCCCGTGCTATGCTCCTCTTGCTTAGGCCATTTCTAAGTACAAATCCCTCCTTCAAAGGAGGCCGGCTCCCGCAAAGGAAACTGTAGGTGAACCAGGCGCAGTGAGTAAATGTAAGGTATTTTTAAAGCTATTTTAGGTTTCACAAGAAGTATGTGATCCTGTACCGGCAAATCACGTTAACCATCTCAAAATTTGGTCGGTCAGACACACACACCAAAAAGAAATGAAAGAACGGGGTGTGTGTGTGTGTGTGTGGGGGGGGGGGGTCATATATTTCAGTCAAATGATTGGAAAATGTTGCAGATGTAGCAGCCTTTGAGAAATCTTATCTGAAAGAAAATTCTGACGAAAGTGACTGAACACCACTGAATGATCAATAAACTACTTGGTTCTTGCACATGCTTGTAACGAACATTCTTCCGCCTACATATGATGCTACGTGGCCATGCCATCGCTATTGTCGAGGACGGTAACACGTTTTTTTTTTTTGTTGACAATCAGCGGATCTATGTTTTAGCATTTAGTAACAGACTATTCCCACACGTATAAATCTGGACACAGAATAATTTCAGAGCAAAAATCTTGCATCCACAAAATTGCCCCATCCCATCTCTCTCGTTGAAGACAACTATTGCTACTGGAAGGTACGCCAATCGCCAACAAAGAAGAAAAACACAAACAAGGGTGTGCTAAAGGATAAGATAGTTATTTCCGTCCCAGTCACCTAACTTGCTTCTTTCTTAGCTGATAATGTTACCAGCTACTGCTTCAAGAGTCCAATTTGCTCTGGTCCTTCTGAAAGTCTGTACAGCACTACAGCTCATGACTTTACTTTCCATATATCATACTATAACCAAACGTGTTTCGAACAAGCTATGTCTAGCTGGTACCTTTTTTTTTTTTGTTACGAAGCATCACTGCTACAAAGTTGAACAAAGGTGACGAGTTGATCAGCAACCGTCATAGAAATAACTATTTCAGACTGGTAACAAAGGTGACAAGTTTGGTCGATGCTCCTATTTACAGGTTTTACCATGGCAAAAGGCTATGGATCTGACTAGTTATATCCTGTAACTTTCCCATAAGAATTTTTTTTTTAAAAAAGGATCAACTATGGGTATAAGTGCAAAAATTGCCCTTTTTTGCTCCCATGCTTATGTATGTCTCCACACAAGTTCACCATCAGAGGTATATACAATTCAAGGCACACCAAAGGTGACAAAAAATGAAGCACCGGACTACACGTATGCTGTTTATTGGAGAGCACAAAATTAAAGAATGCTTAGCCCGATTGGTTGCTCTGGTTGGTGAGGCGTCATCATTAGCGACATCCTTATCACTAAACCATCATAACAAAATAATTTTCTTCTTCTTTTTGATCTTACACTTCGGTGATTATCCATGTCCACGTTACTACGTTAGGAGACTTAAGTGAGCCCTGGCCCCCTCAGCTTCGTGACTTCGTCTCTGGCCATGGGGACGATGCGTTCGGTCCCAGCTTAATAGCTGACTCAGACAGTTATCTACATGGAGCGCAGTCCATAAGAGATGTTAAGTTGTAGGCCCTGTTTACTTGGTCGTTTCTGGCTGGTTGATTCTGGTTGCTGCTGATTTTTTATAAGAGAAAAATACTGTTGAATGGCTGGCTAGTTTGGCTGATAAGTTCAAACGAACAGACTGGTAGTAGTTCAGTTTGCTTCTTCTCCCATAAAAAAAAAATTATACCCCAAAAGTTGTGAATGAAGTCTTAAACCGGTTTGGGACCGTCGCCGTCGCCAAATCGTTGGGAAATTCGGGCAGCGCTCCGTGTCCACACCGTACCTCGTGCCCTCGTCCTCCAGTCCTCCACCGAGCAAAGTGACGAGGCTACCTCGGCGTAGTAGGGGGACCGAGCCCCAATCACGGCATCTCGTGGAGTCCTTGCCATCACCCATCCCATCAGGTCGCTTGATTGGAACTGCCCCGACGTGGGACGAGAGGAATTGATGGGACGCGGATGGCGGGCGACGGCCAATACACTCCACCGGGAGATGGTCGGTCGGCAGATGGCGGATCGGCTCAATGGCGCAACGCCATTTGTGCGACTAGCGCTTCACCACACGGTCCATTCCTCCCCGGTGGCTAATTGGAATTGAAGTCAGCCATGCATGAAGGGATTGAATTTTCTACTACATGTGTTTGTTCTTTTGCTATAAATTTTACTCTCTCTTCGTGACATCAAATATTATGTCATATGTATAAAGCATTAAATGGTAGACCATCCGCACCGGCTACGCTAAACGCGTGCTGCAGCATCGGCATAGCGCAAAAATGCCTGCACCGGGTGCTGGAAAAGCACGTTGTATACGCTGTAGTGCGCTATTCCTACCGTGATGCCGGACGTGCGGTAAAGAACACGGGACCCACCAACGCACTGAAGGCAGCAGCGTGCGGGAGAACAGCGCGGGCCTGCGAGGTTGGATCAGTGGTGGGCCTTATTTTTTCAACTAAGAAAAAATATTATAACTCCTAAATAAAAACCAAATTAAATTCCGATTACATTATTGAACTCGTCTCGATAAATCTTTCAAAACTAGATCACACATCGATATACTTAGATAAAATGACAAGTAGACCTACAGTGGATAGAGTATGCTGTAAAGAATGGATGATTGCGAAAGAATTAGGATAAAGTACGCTGTATGATGAATAGAGTACGAATATAGAGTTCCATAAGTACGGATAGTCTTAGTAAAATAAATAACTAATTACATATATTAGTTGTAAATCATAAGATGAATCTTTTAAACCTAGTTAGACCATGATTGAACAATATTTATCAAATATAAATGAAATGCTATAGTGCTTTTCAGGCTAGAAATTTCAGGAACTAGACGAGCCCTCAGTTTTTCCCTTTCCCCCTTTAGATTTGGATGTGTAGTACTTCAAATCAAATGTAAGAGAATGAATTGACGTGACGTTGCTGGGATCAAGGGCAATCCAAAACAAATAGCTTGAGGGGCCCCAAGAATGGCATGCGAACGAAGAGATGCGTATGCCTGCGTATAATTCAGAGCATTGCAGCGGTGGTGATCGCATCGCGTGGTGCGTGCAACACGGGATATGGTCAGCTTTACCTTTCGCGCTGGAGCTCTCCGGTTAGTGCGAGAAGAGTGCTGACTAGGAGTGGCAGTGCGTCGCCACACGTGGCCCAATGCTAACTGGGAGGCCGAGCTTTGCACGTACTAGTGCCGGTTGGAGGAGCACAAAGTCAGCAGCAAGCATGAAAAAGGAGATGGGAGCCTCCGGCAAGCCCAGCCTTTTTTCTCCACATCCTCATCCTGTGCGAGGAGATGGTGATTGGAGCTGAGCCTCTTGATGGCATCAAGACAAAGCCAGGAACTAACAAATCACGCATCAGATCTTGGTAGCGGAAAGGAAAAACTGGGGGAATGAGTTTGGCACACGATTAGGGAAGAAAGATCCCGAAATAAAGATAGGATTGGGTTGAGCATGGAAATACTTGGGAGTCAACTTGTTTGTTAGTGTTGACCTGCAAATCTGCTCTCTTTTTTAATGGGAAATCATGCACTTGCATGTTACACACAGGTTGATGCGACTTGCCAGGAACCATTGTTGTTCGGTAAATAAGAAACTTCAACCACCCGTTTTTAATCGTGAAGTTTTTTTTTAAAAAAAAACATAAGCCCACAATGCAAACAGGAGATTGATATAACAGGTCACAGCACGCTTTCTGATTTCAAGTACACACAGAATGACTCTTGAACCAAAAAAGTTTGAAATGCAACCACCAACCAGAAAAAGCAACCAGAACCTTTGAAGTGCAACCAAAGTGCATCATGCACGTTTCTTGCATTGCTTGGGCACACATCAAATCATAAACGAGCAGGACCACAATTGATGGCAGAACTATACGAGGATAATATGCACGGGTTTGCAACCAGATAACCTTAGCAAACAATTTTACCATAACCAGATGCAGAGCACAGTGGGGCTGGGGCGCATACTGTCTAGACCCATGTGGATCAGGTTAAGTGTCCGGTCATGGACAGAGAGTAGGATAACATATCGTGGGAATCTGATTCATCCCGGTGGCCTAGCAAGCCTTTTTATCCAATGATAGTGGCTACTGTGTGCGTGTGTGCGCCAGCTTTTGGTCCCTCTCTCAGCTATCTTGTTGCCGCATCCACCTAATTCCTCCGCAGGCCCCCACCCCACCATGTCTAGTACATCACACCTTCCATGGTTCCCTTATCCCCTCTTCCTATCACTTCAGACATTCTCCTGTGGCCGTGAATTGACACCGACCACAACTTCGTCTAGGAGCATCGATTAAGCGCGGCTCAAGCTGGCAGCTTTGGCTGGAACTATGGTGTTAATAAATTAGAACATCCCCAATAGTTTCCTAAACCCCCTCCCAATCTTGATCTTTTTTGGCAAGATTAAAATAAAAATCTCTCCAACTCACCTTCCAATCTTTCAGCACTAAATCGGTGCAGGGTGCAAAGAAGGGTCCAACCAGCCTTTCCTTGCATTTTTGCGAGATGCTGTTTTGAGACTAACCAGTGACCTCGCAGTAGCTTCACCCCCGGTCACTGCTGCAACATGAGCCAGCAAAATGCAAATTGCCAAGCCACGGCAATAAAAATTCAACTAGAGCTTTCCACACGCATGAATGCACGTACCATTTTACTCCATCCCCAAAACAATATAAATCTCAATTTTTGATAAATCAAACATTCTCAAGTTTGGTTAGGTTTGTCAAAATATTATCAACATTTCTCTCTCCAAACAGATTTATTACCAAAAAATATTCGATAATCTAATCATACATTATTATTATTATGTACAATAAATATTAGTGCTTTTGTATATAATTGGTCAAATTTAAAATCATTTCACTCCTCAAACTCGAAAAGTGGATTTACATTCCCTTTGGGACGGAGAGAGTAAACAACTTTTGTGGGTGTGTGAAACTGTGAAAGGAAACTGCAAAAAGAAAACAGGAAAAACAGATGTAGGGGACTCGATTCTGACTTCTGAGTGATAAATATCATTCTGGATTGCATTGGAAGCAGGTCGAACCAGCAGAACCTCACCAGGACATTAGGTAAATTATTTTTTGTCAGTTAACTATTCAAGTTTCAGCATTACAATGTTTTAATCAGCAAATCTTATTAGATAGCTAAACACCACTAGAACATACCCTTCCTGTTATCTTTTGTAAGTACTAGGAAAAGGAATTATATTGAGGTGATCCAACTTTAATATCACTTAGTCAAGGGTAAGCAATGCATGTCATACATTCCTCTGAAAATTAAATGTGAACGTCTACTTGATATTACCAGGTCGATTTGCAGAACAACACTGGGCAGCTATAGATCTTATGGAATGCCTTGGTCCTTCCACATGTGAAGTTGATTTCACAAGCCTTAAATCTGTGAGTAGAAAAAACAGAACCAATTAGATTGTTTGGCTTGGATTCACATTCTAATTCTAATCTATAAAGTTTGATTGGAAACCCTTACTAGCCATCATGTCTCCTTGATCAAAAGTCAGTGGGCAGCCAGCAAGCCAAAATTAGTCCACCCAAAACACAAGATTGTCCAGAAGATGGTACTCCATAGATTTTCTATCCAGCCATGATGGGATAAATGCCAGTTGTTCAAAAATAAAGAACAGGCTGGCTTAGATCTTGCCCTGATACTGGAAGTGTAATTTATAGTCACGCGCCAGATCAGCAAGAGTGGTTCGGCATGGGCCCTCTGGAAAGACAAAGGAAAAAAAAAAAGGAAGAGTTATCTAAGAGGTTATCTGTGTGTTCAGAAGTATTTTTTTTTCCAAGTAGGTTAATAAGGGCTACGGACCACCCAGGTATGTGTGGAGCTGTTGAAAATCACTTTCCTCGCATATATCAATGAGGGAATATACACCAGGTCTCAAGGCCTCATCAATTTCTCTGCCATGTAAGAAAAGCAAGTCTGCTGAAACAAAAGCATATAATGAACACCTTGATTTGAGTCTAAAGTAGAACATACCGTGTTATCCCTGTCTGAAAAGGACCCTGTCCAGAAAACATGGAAACATAACCAGCAAGAAAGTGCATGGCATGTTTTCCTAGGGTTTCTCTCTGCTGGCGCATCTGCATTGCCCATACAATAGGAGAAAAGTATATTAGTTTTTGTAGGTACATGAAACATAAATATGCATGCCTCAGTTGCATTGGCATTTCTTTGTCGTGTCATTAATTTTGAATTAGCCAAACTCATGTCACAGCAAATATCTCAGTAATCAGTACAAAGCCTGTTATTAGCTTTGCTCCACGGTTTTTAGTTAAAAAAAATCCTATTATTAGCATTATCTTCTGTGAAGATAGCTTAACGATGCCAAAATACTACAGCAGAAACAGGATACAGCAGACCACACAAAAACACACAGCCAACCAAAGCCTGACATGTCACACTATCAAAGTAATATTGTATCATTTCAAATAAAAAAAAACATAACCATCACTAACCTCTTCATAGATCCTTCTGAAAAAGGAAGCACATTTTAGTGCCTCCTCCATATTCCAAGAAAAATATCCAGCCATGTTAACCATCTTTGAATCATTGGACTCCAAACAACCGAGCAGTATGCTTACTGAATCCTCCAGGAGTGCCACACAACGCCCAATCTCACTAGAGGGAAGGGAGGGAGGGGAGAGTTATGATATGAAGACCAAATGCAAAGAACACAATACCACAGAGAACAAGAAGAGTCAAAATCTCTACCGTTGTTGGTGCCGAAGAGTAGTGCATAACAATTTGCAACATGCAGCATAGATATCAACTGAAAATTGTCTATCAAGAATATATTCAACATGATCGTGTTGGTTGCAGTACTTTGCTAGAAGATGTTTAAACCCTTTGAAGAGTGTCACAGGAACATGCAGGCACTGTGAAACATGGGATGCATCAATTTGAAAAGAATGCCTTCCCACAAATGAAGTGATAACCTCCACACACATTAGAACAGCAGCTCCAGCATCTGGATGGAACACACTACAATGAGACGGCAGCTTCTGAGTGTAGAAAATATGTGGACTCTGAAGGTGTAGTACAATGTTGAATAAAGCACCAACTAGGCCAGGGACAGTTCTCTTAAAAACACGTTTATTTCCTGCAATATGGGTTCAAGAATAGTCAAAATCCAGCTTTTCTCAAACCAGGATTTACATATGGAGTCTTCATGGATAGATGTAATAACGTAAACCCCACAAACATAGAAGCAACAGACAATAAATGTTTGCTCCTTCACACACTACTCATCATCGTATAGGAATTTTAGAAGTTTATCCAGGTTCCCAAACAGCATCAACTAGTTCATGTAATGATATGCTAATATCTGCATAGGTCAGCCAGAAAAGCAGTGAATTGTGGAACATCTGGTACTGATTATTGACAGGCACCAGCATTAGGCACTAGAATATCAAGGGAGTAACAAATATAAATGGAAGTGTGGATCAAACATTTTTCCACAGCACTACGACATATTTGATGTATATGAAAACTTGATGTTGATTAGAGGACATATACAATTTCGTCCATACAATCCGAATTCATTTTAAATGCCCACTGCTCAAACCTAAAATTTGACAGGCACAAATTTTAGGCTAACCTGTATCTGCAAGGGGAGCACTCGACAGCTTGGCATAGGAACAATAACCGTGAATCAATAATCAACTGCTAAGAATTACTGACCTACATGCAGTCTTAGTATTGTTAGGCAAGGGCAACTAATCTAGTTCTTACACACATGATGTTAATCCCCCTATTCCAAATTGAAGTCACTCCAAGAATCTTGGAGAGTCAAAGCATCTCAAGTTTGACCAAAATTATAGAGAGAATTGAAAAGATTTATGATATCAAATAGATATAATATGAAAATATAAGTAACAAAAAATTCAATGATACTTAGTTGACATTCTAAATGTTGTTATCTTATCATATAAATTTGATCAAACTTGAAATGCTCACTTTCCAAGATTCTTGGTATGACTTACAATTTGAGATGGAGGGAGTACTATTACTTGGTACATTACTGAATCCTTCTAAGAAGCTGATTTGACATCAATCTCACTATCCACAAGCAATGGAATGAAACCACCTTTGGCAACAAACAAAAGTTGCATGTAGAAATCTATATCTATATATCATATTTTCAAACTCCACTCCAAGTTCTATCTCAATATGCAAGCCATCCACATCATTTCTCATTTATTATCCACACCATCTCCCACTAATGCCATGTCAGTCCAGTGAGTCCACTAACTTTCAACCTATCAATGCAAGCCATCCACATCACATCCACTAAGTGCAATTACTATTTTCAATATATAAAAAATAAACAAGGCATTTATATATTTGTTTTGCCATTCCATCATCTTATAATTTGATCTAATTATTTTAGTTTTTTATTGAATTCATTCATTGTCATGCCCAATTCTGATAAGAATGGATGCAATCTAATAACTAACACATGCAACGATTTTATTTTTAAGAAAGTCCTACAGCAACGCACGCACAGAATATGCTTCTAGTATAACCAATAGAAAAATCTGGCCACTAACCTGGCACAAAATCAAGAATTAGATAGAGGCAGTCAATCCCAGCAGCAACATCAGAAGAAACTGTCCCACCATCAGGATTTCCAGTGTAAACTTCGTATATTGAATGACTACACTGATTCACTCCAACCAATGCCCTTTCAATTACATGTAGAGCTGCATTTAGATGTGTGTTTGATGCAATATTGACAAATTTTCCAAGTACCAGTCGAAGCCTCGATTTCAATGAATTTAATCTATTCTGCATATCAATGAAATCTTTAGAAAAAGCATAACCAGATGCATTCTGTAATTGCAGTGTTTTCGTGCTTGAGCCAATCTCATGAGTAGGAAGAGTTGCAGTCTTCTGTTGAAGTAAGATGCATTTTCCAATAGCCCTCAATAGGGCATTTACTATCTGAGTATACAATTCTATTGAGACATTAAGCTCAGGCAATGTAAATGCGCTTCCTAAGACTTCAAGATATCTTAATACCCCATCAATCCATACAAGACAAAACATGTGTGGCCAGCTAGACATGTCAGCAACTTTCTGTAGAGTGATGAAAGCTGTCCCAAGCATGGTACCCAATGAAAGCTGTTTGACAGGGCTGCAAGTCTGCCTAGAAACATCACTTGGAAAGGATAGGTAACCATGCAGCTTAACAATAGCAGCAGATATATTGTATACTTCTCTCAAAGTGAACGATATGAGTGGGCATTCACCTTTGAACAGGTGTTCCAGAAGAACATTTTCCATATACTGTACCTTAGACAGATCGATTCCTTGGCTTTCACACTTTGTCAATTCATCCATGACCACTTCAATATTCAGAAAACCGTTCACACACTGCAGTTCTTGTGGAAGACGAACAGAAACTAAACCTATAGAGGCAGAATCCTTGTTATTATCCATAAACAAGACATGAACACAAATATCTACAAAGGCCCCAAACTTAGCAATATAACTGCTAAATCTTGAACAATACCCAAGCAACATTTTCTTGTCCTCTAAGCTTCGTATTGGATGATCGTTGAATGCACTTTCTAGTGCTGAATTAAGTCCCTGCAAGAATCCACCTATGCAAGACATGGTGCATGACAATCTTTTCCAGCATGCAATGTTACGGCAGTCTTCTAATTTGATAACACACTTGTCGTCCTTTATGGTAACAGGTATCCTGGTTGCAGTCTTCTGTAACAGTTCGGCCATACTTTTGACACACTGCAAGGCTGATAATTCTACAATATCAAATGTCTCATCATTATGGTCTGAAGTCTCCCCTACAACAGGGCTCCTATCCAGGGATGATTCAATTTGTTTCTTTAAATCAAACAAGTAAACCGATGAATTCACACTAGCTAGTGTAGAAAATAATTCTGATGTCTTATCCAACAAGGAGAACAACAACTTATTCACCTCATTAGTACACTCGTCAAATATTTTATGTGACAAACCAACAATTTCCTGAACAGACCTCAAAAACCAAACCAGGGAATATGAGTTACCATTTTTCTCTGAAAAGGCCAAGTATTGCTTTGCCTCTGGGCACTCTTTCCCAAATTTTAAGATTAGATTTATCAGAGCCCTACGACAACATATAAACAAACGCAGTAACTTCATGGGATTGCAGGATTCACAACGAAGACCTAGCAGTTTAAGCAGCAGCAATCTGCAAGGAGAGGAAACAATTATTGGGCAGAAAAGATACACCAAATGATCACTATTTCAGATACTAAACGTGCAAATTGACACCTATTTTCCATTATTCTTTGGCAAGAGCATATTATTTTGTCGCCCCTACAGTGCTATTTTATAACTCACACTCTGCTCACAAATACTTGAATCATTTGACTTTGCATGGTCTTCATGTGTGTCTTTGACCGTTAATTTCTTCTAGAATATTTTCTTAAAATCCTTCATGTATAAGATTTTGCAAGTATTCTGCTTGACACATTTAACTTACACACCTCCAAACTAAATAATAATGTAATAGTCATTGATGAATGTAGTTTTTAAGGTTGGACTGAATCTTTGATAAACAAGTTTTTGTGACCCTGTAGAAGAAAGCATAGGAATCAAAGCTAGCACAAGTGAGCGAAGTCATAAACTTGATACATGCCTTTCAAGATGGAGAATATAGTTTATAAGCCGTATGAATGCCTTGGAATTTGCATGAAGTCCAGGAACAGCACTAAAAAAATTAAGGAAATCCTCACAGATCCAGTGTTTGTCCATGCAGTGTGCATGCGTAGCAGCAGAACCTGCACCAACCAACTTCTCATTTTCCAGGTTACTTATTGTCTCCATCAAATCAGGTGAAGTGTCCAAAAGGGCATTATCTTCATCAGAGTTGGTAACAAAAGATAATGATTTCTTCAAAGCATGACAAAAACTTGATGCCAAATTCTTCAAGATTACCTAGAAATATTCATTTCAAATTTGATCAAGTCATTAGGAAAAGCATGTGAAACACCCAGCTATCAAATATAAAATAAACACTAACAATCCAATACTCCCTCCGTTCCAAATTGTAAGTTGCCTTGACTTTTTTTGGTACATGCATTTTCTATGTATCTAGATATAATAATATGTCTATACATAACAAAGTGCATGTACCAAAAAAAATCAAAGCGACTTACAATTTGAAACGGAGGGAGTAGTAGATTCAATATTACCAACATACATAGCAATCTTTTCTTGGAATAGAAGGATTACAATGATAGATACCTCTTGATCATAAATAAATGTATCACAAAGGACCCCCACAGAAATACTATGCAAAGTCATTTCTCTGTATGAAGATTGAATGCCATTATTATCCTCCTTATCCACAGAAGGTCTCTTTTGAGTAAAAGAAAACCTTATCAAATTAGACAAGAAAATCTTTAAATCCTTCTTAGAGGCATGAGAGTTCCAAATGTCAAAGTTTTCACAAAGAAGATGCCATGTGGCTATAGGAAAAGAGCCTTCATCTAAAGAACATAGACTCAAATCCCAGGAACCACTAACTTCATAAGACCTAAAAGGACCATTTTCTCCTGAGGATAATAGCTTCACATATTTCATCATAAAACTTATCAATTTAGCAGCCTCAAGGCTGCAAGATTCCTTTAATAGTTGAGTGTTTCCTATATCCTTATTATCTAGTTGCCAAGCATCATCTTCAAGCAAAAATTGAAGTGCCTTAATCTGCCTGTTAAGGTCATTGAGTCTCTGCAGAGCCATCACATGAAAGATGTAAACAAGTGGAGCAAAAGAAGCACAGTTTCTTGACAGAGACTCTGATAAACTCTCAATAACATCCAAAAGGGAGTTTGAATTTTCAGCAATCAATGCAAAATAACCCTTTCCAAGAATACTGGTTGGATTGGTCCACTCCTTTCCTGAGCATACAATGAATGGATTCCCCACTAACTTTGTTGCATCTGTGGCTACATCTGGAGGCATAAGGCCAATAGATTGCTGATACAAACTTCTACATGATATATATAGGCGAAAGAATAGGCAAAATATCCAGGAAAAACTTGGGATCTTATGCCGGTTGGCACGTAGTTTTTTAGATATAGATTTTCCTATAATTGAGGAAATGAATCCATTTAATTTTTTTGATTCGTTTCTGACCAAGTGACTGAAATTTGGTCGGACTGCATTGACCAACCTTTCAACAGATTTTCCAACCAGTGTACTATTTGAAGCAGTGATAGTTATCGAGTCAAGAACACTTGCATATATTTCAGACAAGTGCCTGCCAAGAAGTTCAGCTTTCTGACAAAAAATAGACTTCCTGGCAAAGGATGGCTCTCCAAGTTTGTTTAAATCATCTTCCAAACTGCAATCTGACATCCAGTTCAATGTTTCTGTGACATCTGATGTAAGTTCCTCTATGCATAGACTAGACTGCCCTTGAGGCATCGACTTAATTGAAGTACGAATAGCACCCATCAATGTTTCAGAACTCAACAATGTTGTCAATGATTCCAAACATTCCTCGGATGATAAAGAAGCCACAGAAAATGAGCCTCGTACTCCATCAGGGCCATCAACTCTGAATGCTCTCACAGCATCACACAGCCTGAAAATCGAGCGGGAAACCTACATTACGAACCAAAGAGAAAAAATAAACATTAGACCATGGTATGGGAAAAGAAGAGCTTGCAAGCAGAATGTAGAAAGGCACACAAAGTCCAACCAAACATTGGGCTTGACTCATATCTTCTTAGCAATAATGATACACAGCTCTCCTGTGTGTTGGAGGCAAAAAAAAAAAGGAGGTCCACCCAAAGAACGAACATTGCTCACTTGCAACCTTATCGAATAATCAAGTGAAATTACTGACAGATGAAAAGTACATAACCAACCTGACGAAGCTCACTGAATGTGCAAATCACTTGGGCTGCGAGGCTTGAAATCTTTGAAGCTAGCAGGAAACAGGGTTTGATGTCATTGGAAGACGTATTAATTGCAGACAAAGCAAAAATCATTAACCACAATTTCGTAAGGTCATCACCCAGAACTTTGTACTCAACTTCTAGAAAACTGCCAACAGCAGAAATAATCTCTGCAAACATTAAAGGTACTATCTTCTTAATGCTTACATCTTCTAGATGCACAGCAGATATCCAGAATTTGTACATCTTTTCAGCTATTGAGATCAAGACAGAGTAAATATCTTGCAAGAAGATGAAGTGAGATCCTTCCAATGTGTCCTCAGTAGGAACATAGATCTTCTCTTCAATAAGTGCTATCAGCATCACATTAATGGATTTCAGCATGCAATGGACCTCTACTAGCCTTGCCACCCCTAACTCAGAAAAATCCTTTTGGGAATACAATTTACACTCTAACACAATGGGTTCCATAAACTTAATAAACACTTCAAAAAGTGATTCCCTATGTTGTTGTGGTTCTTCAGAACCCTCATTGCTTTTGTGCACCCGAGCCAAAGTTGTTCCGCTCAGTAATGCAGTTTTTTTATTTCTAGCTCTCCTGACAAACAATTGAAGCAAGTAACCAAACCCAGCCAGCAATACAGCCTTGTTTTCTGTTTTTATTCTTTTGAATCGCTGAAATAGATGCCTATGGTAGCTTCCTTTGATATCCTTGGCAGAAGAAGATTTATTCAAACTGCTGAGATCGAAATATCCACTAAGATGTTGAGGATGAAACAGTCCATTTGACAAGACATCTTCAACAATTTTCAACATTGTTCCTGACTGCTTGTGCTTACTGGAATTTGCGTGTGAATTAAGTAAAACTAGCAATTCCAACAATGGCCCTAGAACCTTATCAACAAAAGCATGGAAAATATTCTTTGGATTTGCGTAAAATCTCAGGAAGCTTGAGAATTGCCCAAGGAGGCAATTTGCAAGTTTCTGAAGAACGGGGCAGAAATCGTCCTCATTAGCTGAAACCTTTTGTGCAAGATTGATAACCTCAATAGCACACGAGGCCCATAAGTCTACACCTGCATTGAAGAAAGTTCTTGTGTTGGAGCAGAAAAGCAATGACATACAGCCAACCACTTGTTCGAAGAGCTCAATAGATTCATCGTCAGCACGTGACCTGTTGCTATCAACTCTGCCCAAACCATGTCTTGCAACACGACTAAGTGATTTAAGTAAGTTCAGAGATATTGAAATGGTTGGCTTCTTTTCAACACAAACTCTCAAAATTGCCCAGCATCTACTATCCAATGCTGGATCAGAAGTCTGTAGCATCTTTTTACTATTCTCAGGAAAATTTAAGATAGACTGCACCCAGTTTCCAATAAATGACACCAGACGCAATAGCTGAATGCTGTGCACCTTATGGCCATGCCTCGATTCATTTGGCAGTGTGGTTAGAAATTCAACTGCTAGCTCAATCTTTCTGCACGAATAAACATGTTGTTATGAAGGTGAAGATTACAAATGAGAAGATTAGAATAAGGTTGATCTAAACAGGATTCAAACAATTTATTCCAGTATCAGTTAAGTAGCACTGAAATGTTTGTTTCTGTATGAATCAGAGAGATTCCATAGAGTATTCCTTACATAACATGTCGAATTTTCCCATCTTACCGCTTCTAACATCTCAGAAAGTAATAACACAAAGTACTATTCGACATAAACCAATGTGATTATTGTGCAATATCAACAAATATGAAGCCAAGCTAAAAGCTGCCAACAGCAAAATTGTATCTCATAAAATCCTATTTTCTCTGAACTAAGCAAATCATCTCGTGCATTATTTAGATGGCAGTAAACAAGTGATAAGCAATCATCCACAGCTGAGATGACTAAACCAGCAGACGATGGAAGCATAGTCACAGAATAGACGAAATTCCTAGTCAGAGGATTACACGAGCTAAAGTTCACCGAAACAGAAGCAGAAGGGTGACCTTTCGAGCGACAGCTCCTTGCTCTGGAGGGAGAGGACGCGGTCGAGGTGCTCCCACGCGCCCTTGGCGCCGCCGTCGCCGTCGCCGTCGAAGCGAAGTCTAGCGAGCTTGAGTTCGCTCGGACCCTCCCCTTCGCAAGGCGGCGATTGGCTCCGCCGCCGCCGCTTCCTCGCTGCGCCGGGCCTCCCGGTCGCCGCAACCGTCTCCATGGCGATGGCGTAGCGCAACAGCGGACAGCGGAAGTGGAAGCTAGGGTTTTGGGTTTTGGGACACGATGCTGTTTGATTTTCTTTTTTTTTAAAAAAAAAACGTCGCCGTGAAGCCTTCTGCCGCGTCCGACTCGTCTGAAGCACGAATCTTAAAGATGGCTAACTAGACCGGCTCACGGTGACGGGCTCACGGCGTACGATGAATAGGCTTCGGCCGCGGCCCAACCCAGAGCATTCTCCAGAGGGGTTCCAGGCACAAGCTACAATCTCAAAAAAAAAAAAAAAAAAGGCACAAGCTACAAACCCTAACCCGTCCAGAGCACAGGAAATTTTGGAGGCTGAAGCGGAAGGGGAGAATACGATGACGACGGGGGAGCCGCACGAGGCGTCCCGGCGCGACGGGCGCGGGTCGCACGGTAGGCGCCCCCACTCCTCGTCCAGTTCGCGGAGGGACGATCCCAGGTACCAATCCCCCATCGGATTTCCGATCTGACTGCGTCTTGGTATAGATTAGAATGCTGGTTTTAGGGGAGGCATCGGCGATTCGTTCTGAGACCTGCAGTTTCTCACTACAAGATATCGATTTATCTGAATATATTTTGTAGCCCAAGGAGAAGAAGAGATGACAGGAGGCGTGAATCGGACCGGTCGCACTACAGAAGTCGAGATGAACAGCCTGCGGAGGTGGCGGACCATGATCAGAAGCGGAACAGAGATACTGCGCAGGGCGATGATCCTCCGAATGCTGAGTCGAAGTCAGCGAGTGATGTGAAGAATGACCCCTCCACCAGGCATGAGAGATCACCTAGGGGAACCAAACGATTTTCTGAGTCGAGAGAGGCATGGCGGCCTCGGTCTTCCTTTCAGGTTCTTGTCTTTTCTCAATTTACTGTATTGATAAAAAGGGAATGTCACCGATAGCTTCTGCTCTCTGTTTGAAATCAATTTTGTTTCATAGCTACAAATAGTGTGCTTTGATTATCACAGCCTGGATACATTTTGTCCTCGTGGTGTTATGGAACTGTCTTGGATAGCTGAGCAGCAAGTATTTTATGGAGCTCTGATATCAGATAGCTGAACAGCAAGTATTTTATGGAGGAGCTCTCATATTAGATAGCTGAACAGCAAGCATTCCACATTGGTAACTTCAGCAGTGCTGGAAAATGTACCTGGGTCAATATTTGCTGGTGGCCTGGAGTGCAAACCTCCTGGTTGTGACAGCCCTGGTCACTACTGCGATTTTGTGCTGTTTTGTCTAATAACAATGCGTTAAGGACTTCTGAGTCTTGTGTTAAGGGGCTCAGGAGTATGGATGATTTTGTAGTTTTATAGGTGTGCGCTATTTGAAACGATGGCCTTAGTAAATTTGACTTTAAGACATGATAGTATTATTTCTTGCTGGTTTGAATACATCAGCTACATGTTTCTCTCTTTTAAGTACATGCAATTGCGTAGGTAATTTAGTTTATATAGTTGAAGCTCAACTGTTCAATCTTGGAACTTGGAGATTTTGTTTTATGTCGTATAGTTTCTATGTGACTCTTGGAGGGTTTTGTTTTCATTTAGCCAATCCTGACATGCTTGAGATTAAAAGGCGTTGTTGTTGTCTACATATAATTTCATATTAAAATGGATTTGCAGTATCATATCTAGAATGTAAGAAACTGGTATTTGAGATGATTAGCTCAAATTCGTACCCATAGCTTCGTTTTCCCCCATGTTCTTAGTTCAAATATTCAATACTTATATGCTTTGTTTGTGATTGTGTGAATGTTTTGTTGCATTTCAGTGATTTAATTTCATGAAATGCAGTTTCAGTGTACAGGTTAGTTAGATTCATGGACATGGTTTGCCAGCTTTGGCTAACAGGATTATATACTTGTTTTAATTATAATGGTTACAAGTAACAAATGTAACCTTCAAATGCATCTTTTTTAGAGTCATTTGAAGTGTGGATGTAGGTTTCAGCATAAAGAATGTTAGGTACTCATTGCTAAATCATAGAAATTTTCCATCCACTTGTCATGCACAAATAACACGTTCCTCCTGATGTAGTGGGACTAATTTTATGACACATTGATTCAAATGCCCACTGTTTGTAACGATGTTAGACTACCTGTGCTTCTATGTACAGCACAATGAGCGTGGAAGTGCTGGGCAAGGTGGTCGGCACTATGACCGCCAGGCTAGTGGTGAGCTGCCTTCTTAGTTCATGCTTTATGCACTTATTTAATTCTTCATCCTCTATCCATGCTAAGTTATTTATTGTTTCTACTAAGACTATGGAAGGCAAAGGGAGCATCTCTCTGATAGAGATAAACAGAAGACCGAGGGGGACAGCTCGCAGGGAAAGGTTGAGCTGGACCAGCAAAAGAATGATGGTGATTCAACATGGAAGCATGATGGATTTTTCCAATTGGAGGAAGAAGCACCCCTTGCCAAGAAGAGGCCACCATTTCAAGAGATGAAGATACAAGAATCTGCTGCCACTGTAACAGAACCAGATTCTAGATCGAGGAAACTTGATCAGCCTGGGCTAACATCTGCAATGAGAGAAGAAAGGAGAAATCATCACGCACGAGGATTTGGAAATCATCGACCGTTCCTAAGGCCAGATGATCGAGGTTTCAGAAGGGGGTTTCCTGACCACAGGAGTGATGTTCAGAGAAATGGGTATGATTATAGGGGAAGATTTCCTGGTAGGGGAGGAATGGACAGAGACAGGTTTAACCCATATGGTGGGAGAAACAACATAGAGCAGGCTTCTGGCGATCAAGAAGAAAAATGGAAGCATGACCTCTATGATCAGACAAACAGGAGCCCGCCTCCAAAGACTGAGGAAGAGCAGATTGCAAAAGTGGAAGCGCTGTTGGCACTGTAGCTATCTTCTCTACGTCTGGAGTTGTTGTTTTTTGCGATGATAGATTATCATCAGGTACTTGGTTTCAGTTGTGTTGAATGATGTCTATTTTATTCTATATATTTTGCATCTCTGTGGGGATTAAGACACCTTATGGAGTAATTCCATTTGGACTGATAATATTGTACTAGACTATCATGAGTTTCAGAACGTAGAACCATCAAGCAAAAGTAAAAAACAGTCATAGAGGTTCGTAAGTAAACAATTTGCTCCTCGAGTGCGTTTAGAGCTAAATTGCTTATTTAGGTTTGGGGTGCTAAACTGTGGTCCATTTAGTCACTTTTTATCCAAAAAACACATGGACTAAAAGGGTGCTAAACTGGACTAAAAACCTAGGCTGCCTCACCTTTTAGCACTTTGGATCCAAACACCCCACCAAACCAAACAGGGGTTGCTAAAGCTTAGCAAGTGATTTAGCTAGCTAAATTTTAGCACCTTCAATCGAAACCTCATATTGTATAGTTTTATAACTTGTGTGTAACTTGCATTCGAACTTTCTGGGCCATTGTATACAAGCATTGTTCTATACTTGAGCATGCAATCCTTATGCAGGAAGTATCACAACAGAAAACATCACTTGACTAAAGAATAACAAGCACATATTTCCAAGAACAACAAAGCAAAACCGAATAAACAGCCGATGCCACAAGGAGTCACTTCCTTTTCTCGCTCAAGCTCGTTATCACAAATATCAAATCTAAACCAAAAAAGTAAGTAGAGAAGGTGAGATTGGAGCATGAATGAGTGTCTCAAAAATAGGTAGCACTCGTTTGGCGAATTCCATGTTCTCTAGCGCCTTACACGGGATTACCTGTCGAAAGAAAAAGAGGGTGTTTGATTGTTAGCCACGCTTTGCCACACTTCACCTTAGGCAAGTTAGCCAAGTTGCAACTAAGGTTAGGCATGATCCTTTTGGGCTCCACATGTCATAGAGTAAAAGCATGGAGATTCTCTTAGACATGGCGAAGTGTTGCAACTGATTTGCTTGCCACACTTGCCTAAGTTTAGTTGTGGTAGACTATGGTTAGCAACCAAAAATGGCCAAAGCCTATTGGGAGGACTATGAATTATGATGATGTTTTCAAGTTAGAGGCAGAGAAAAGGTTAACATGTTTGGTGGTGGTATAGCTTGTGTAAGACTTACTAGCACGGTAGAGTCATTTATATTGACAACAACAATCCATGTCCTTAACGTAGGGGCCTCCGGGTCGTCCTTAGTTGACGACTTGCTGCTCCTCCAAGTTGTCCTTAGTGTAGGGGCCCGTCGACGACTTGCTGCTTCGACAGCTTCCACGACATTTCTAGTGTAACTTGAGCTTCATCGATTCCTCAGTAGCAAAAAGCTCAAAAGTTCATTGCTAAAATTCATACCAACTATACTAAAATAAAACCAGTTGTTGGCAGGGTGCAACATCAATCCGACTTAATGAGAGGTGTTTGGTTGGTGGGATGAGTTGGGATAGAATGGGGTGGTGGTTGGGAGTCGGTCGAAAGTGGAATATCCCATATAGAGAATATTCTTAGAATATTCTTCCAAATCAGGGACGAGCGTGTCCCAGAAAAGAACGATAGGCATAGTCATCCCACTCCAACATCTTCTCACAATCTCACCTAAGCCATTTTCGCATCCTCTCTCTCCCCCGACGATCTTCTTTGTATCCTCCAGCGGCGTTCTTTCTTTACTCTTAGTGGTCGTGAGCTTGTGCTTCATCCTCCCCAACGAGATCTGGTTCCACATGAAGTTGAGCGGCACTTCGAATGCGGCACGCATGGACGCAGAGAGCGAAGTTCGGACCTAGAGCTCCATGGCGGCCCAGAGATCGACAACCGCTACCCTCCATGTTGAGGAAGTGGAAGAATAGCCATTTTCAGCCAGTCACTTGGAATTGGAAGGGGAAGGATTGCAGAGTTTTTTTTAATATATACTTAGATATATCTTTAAGTCTAAATATATAGCATACCTATAAAATTTAAATTATTTTAGAGGGGAATGGGTATAATACACCGTACAAAAATTAAATATATTATTATTTTAGTCACACTATCACTCCGCGTTCGATTAGATTTCCACGGTTCATTCAAAGCCCTGTCAAAAACCCCACCAGAGCCCCCCACTATACTCCACTGAGCCGCAACCGCAATTTCGCACCGGAAGCCCCAAACCCCGCCGGCCGCCGCGTCCCTTCCCCTTCCTCCTTCGGACCCCAATGGCGTCGTCATCGAGGGCGACGCCGTCGCGCCGTTCCGTCTTCGACGCCGCCTACATCCGCTCGGAGTTTTCCGCGGGCGGTATCTCCGGCCACTTCATCCCTCTCATCTGGAAGTAGGCCTCTTTACGCCAAATCACAGGCGCACGCCACAATCCTGCCCGTCTCCCTCCCTTTCTCCCTCCAAGTCCCAAGTTTTTCATTTATTTTCTGTTTATGTAACCTGAGGAGCGATTCTCTCTGCGTGCGCAGGTACGTACTTCAAAACCCTAGGTGCAGCGACCTGGATGGCGTCCCCTCGCTGCCGGCTGCCGCGTACGCGCTCCTCCGGCAGAAGTTCCGGCCGACTACTTCGACGCTAACCGCTGCCGCGGACTCCAAGGACCGCACCACGACCAAGCTCCTCATCTCCCTGCAGGTAATTTGCGCATTCACAAATGTGGCATGTGGCGTGCGAAAGCATGCAATCCACTGGTGTTTGGGGATTATTGCGAAATTGGGAATATGTTGTAGTTTCCCGGTTATTTCGGTAGCTAGTTTTGAATTCGGTTGCAGTGCCCGTGGACATTAGAAATTTTCTCTTGGTGATGTGAAGTTATGAAACATATGCTTGTTTGATGTCTCCGTTGGGAATGGAATGGATGACACATGCATAATTGATTAGCCTCATGGGCACTATTTTAGGGATTGGATTCACCCTGATTGTCTCTGAGTAGGCATTAGAAAACAATACTTTCGTTTCATGTTTAATGTGGTTTTCCAATGTTCGTGGAAGATAATAGCATACCTAGAAATACATAATCTGTGTAGTTTTATGTTTATTTTTGAAGAGAAACTCATCATTATTGTTGTCCTGGATGTAATAGAGCTGCAATACGAATAGGGAGCACCAAGATACAGATATGCACTATCTTGTATTTTAACTGCTAAAGATTCAACCTGCAGCACCTGGACCATAAAATTATTAAATATTTATAGCAAGGACAAGTACAACTAACAAGCAGGGCCTTCTGCCCATCCTGCTTCCACGAATAAAAAAGAGAAAAGTATAACTTAAATGCTTCACTTGTTGCTACCATTAACTGTACCAAATGTTGTGGAGGAGCATTTCTTTTCTGTTGCTATTTGGCTTGATAGTAGGAGGTTCAAGTCATCTTAAAAAATGAACAGCTTAAGGCATATGTATTTGATATTTCATTCTCCTTGTTTGGATTTTATATTTCAGTGTTCTTAATAAGTCCACTTGTATCCTTTAGCTTCTTGGCCCTTTGGCTCTATATCTGTAGTTCTCAGTCATCTTCAAGATGTATAGCTCAAGATATAATGGTTTCACTCCTTATGATATGCTATATGTGTTAGCATCTCGTGTATTAGATAGCCGGTAACTTTGAGATTTCAATTCTACTCCCTTTATTTTGCATAGTGAACTCCTTATAGGTTGACAACATTTCTTGCAAGCTGCAATTCTATTTCAGTCCACCTCCTTCTTTTTTTTTTGACTTGGCTGTTGTTTATCTAATTATTTCATGTATGTGCATTGAAGAAGTTTTTAAACAAAAATTTTCATATTTTTTTTGTTGTGAGAGTTTTTCTTTTCAGCTTTGTATTTTTTAACACTGATGAAGAAAAACTTATTGGACTTCAAATTCGTGGTGTAGAATGGAGAGTCTGTAGAGGCAGTGGTCATGCGATATGACACACGACTTGGGAAGTATGATGGAAAGCCTCGGCCTGGTGGAGTGCGCGCAACCCTTTGTGTGTCATCACAGGTAAATATATTTCTATATTGGATGTCAGGTGCTCAAGTCTGGAAAAACTTGTTTCTAATGGTTTAACACCTTTGCCAGAAGACCTGTTCATAACGTAATTCTCATCAGTGTGTTATGATTCTTGGTAAACTTGTTGCTTTATTTTATTTGGTGACTTTCTTTCTACAATACTAAACAGGTTGGGTGCAAGATGGGCTGCAGATTCTGTGCTACTGGAACAATGGGCTTCAAAAGCAATCTGTCTTCTGGAGAAATTGTAGAGCAACTGGTCCATGCATCCCGCTATTCTCAGATCCGAAATGTTGTTTTCATGGTAAATTTAGTAGCGATTCCCTGAAATTTCTAAGAAAGAAAAATTTGTGGCATTTGAATGCGATGATTATGCATCTTTTGTGATCCCTGTGATCCTTTGGTAGTGTTATTTTCATTTCATCTTGATTATGCTGACCAGATTTAACATGTTACTTGTTTTTGTCATTGATTCTGTGAACAAATAAGCTCAGTAAGATCCATAGATTGGAAAACGACATCCATTACTCCATTCTTTTGCCAACAAGTATCACATGTCACCCTCACATTATATTGTATTCCTAACTTGATCTTTGTGATGATACTGAGCATTATTACCCTGATGTTTGTATATACTTTACATTGGGGGCAATCTACTTGTAGACAAACAATGCTTCATTTTGCAAGTATTACCACTGTAGAAATGGGAAATTATTCCTGCAAAGTTTACATGTATAGAATGAATGTCAGGATTTTCTTAGCTAGTTTGCTTGATTTATGGATTGAGCTGGCAACATGTTGATCTGCTTTTTTTTTTTTGCTGGTGAGTGGTGACAATGGTCCTTGTAAAAATTCCTGGTGGTATTACCGCTATCCCTTTTTACCTATAAATTGAACAGGGGCTTCCCATTCTCAAAAACTAGTGGTATGCTGTTTGAGTTAGTTTATAAATTATTATAGTATAAACATGGTTTATTCTTTCATGTTCATGTTTTCTGGCACTTTATGTGCTTTGCTGATTCTTTGATATAGAAATTAGAAACACTGCTTCGCTGATTGCTAAAATTTCATGGGTCACTAAATGTTTGTGCATGTTTAACTTTAAAATTGTAAATTATTATCTACATATGTGAACATCCTTCGAACTAGGTGGTGTCATGTCATTATTGAGAAGAACCACGATAAATGAATTCTATTTGACGTTTGTTATAACAGTAACAGTATTAGTGTCCTCCAGAGGTTAGCGAGGTTTTATTTATATGCAGGGAATGGGGGAGCCGATGAACAACTATAATGCTTTGGTTGAAGCAATTGGAGTGTTTACAGGATCTCCTTTCCAGCTTTCACCTAAGAGAATTACTGTATCTACTGTAAGCATACTCGGACCTTTGCATGTGAAATCACATTCTTGAGACTTTTGTTGAAGCACTATATTTTGTTAGTAGTGAAATATTCTTATAAACTATATGTTGTTTAGTGGCTGCTGGTACACTTCTGAATGACCTAATGAATTTCTGCTGTGATAAACCACACAATGGTGAATCTTTCAAAAACTGTTTATTCAATTGTGCAAATATAACTTGATAAATTGTGTAGTTGGCCAGCTGTATATTCTTTGGATGAACTGTTCTATTCCACCTTATTGCTAGCAAGTATATCCTGTTTTAGCACTTGTAGAATTGAAACGTTAACATTTATCATGTTTTTTAAAATACAGTTATCACATAAGATATGCGGTTCTGATGCCAAACCTTTCTCTTCACTTGTGTTATTGCTGCTTCTAGGTTTACAATAGAATTCATTGTTTCAGTCATGTTGTGTGGTAAAAACTTTTCTTTGCCTGCCAATTTTATTTATATGTGTGCTCATTTATCAAGCTGATTTTTTTGCTAAAAGTGTGTATTAAGATTGAAATTTTAAATTAGAGAAGCTGGTGGATTGATTTTCTTAATAATTACTGCACTTGTAATAAATTCTAGTGTTAATCATCCTGTTACATTGCAACTGCAGGTCGGAATCATTCATGGAATCAACAAATTCAATGGAGATCTTCCAAAGGTGAATTTAGCTGTGTCATTGCATGCTCCTGACCAAGACATACGCTGTCAAATAATGCCTGCTGCACGTGCCTTTCCTTTGGTAAAGTTAATGAATGCGCTGCAGTCCTATCAAAATGAGAGGTCAGATTACAATAATGCATCTCTTACCGGTGTCAAAACGTTGGCATGGAGATTTGATTTCTGATTACACTTTCATGTTTCATCACAGTAAGCAGACCATCTTTATTGAGTACATTATGCTTGATGGAGTTAACGATCAGGAGGAGCATGCTCATCAGCTTGGTAAACTGCTTGAAACCTTCAAAGCGGTGAGACACTATTACATTACTTCATTTTATCATTATTACTTTGCTGTAGATCCTTTGTAGTCACTTCTTTTTACAAGATGTCTGACGAGGCAGTTTTGCGTCGTTAACTTCTTATGTTTATTATTCAATCCGTTTTGTATTGCCTCCACTAGTCTTAATTTTCCATCTTTCCCTATCTGTTTGCTTTTGACAATTGACATTTCTGTTTAGTAATCCTGTTACCCCAAATTTCTTCTAGGTGTTTTGACTTGATTATTATTCACATCTTTGATTGGTCTTTCTGAAATTGTCATCCACTCCTGTTTTTTATGTGTTTCAAAATTTTTGCAATAACTTACTAGTGTAATTTCTGTACACTGAGCCTATTAGTACCAAGTGCTGGTCAAGACATATGTAGGTAGTATTACTTATACATTCACCTTTGTGTATGGAATGGAGTGATCAATATGTTCTCTAAACTTCCAACAGGTTGTCAATCTAATACCATTCAATCCAATTGGGTCATCAAGCAATTTCAAGACAAGCAGTGACCAAAATGTGAAGAAGTTCCAAAAGGTCCTAAAATGCATCTACCACATCAGAACCACTGTTCGCCAGCAGATGGGTCAAGACATAGCTGGAGCATGTGGCCAGTTGGTGGTTAGCCTCCCAGATGAAAGATCAGCTGGTGGAGCAACCCTGTTGTCAGACATCGAAGACCTTCGGATCTGACCTCTCTCCCAATCGTTACTTCTTACCATCTTCTCAAAACCAGATCCCCTTACTAATTAGCCTTACTGGTAACTAATGCTATAGTTTCAGTCAAGCTTTAAAATATGGAGATGTTTAGTTTGGCCATTGTTGTGTTTCCCTTTTGTTCTGGGATGCACAATTTTGCTGTAAACACAATGGTAAGAACTGAAGACTCCTGCTCTTGTGGATAGGTGGCCACTGAAACATTTGGTAACTTGGTATTGTAAATGGGACAATGCTATCGCAACAATTCCATGGTCAGCTAATGATATGGTATCGTCTGTCTAAGGCGACTTCCCTGTCAGATCTCAATGTATATCTGATGTTTTCCCTCTCGTATTTGCAGCATTTCATTGCCATTAGTAAGTTGGCTGGGTTGGAATTGTGCCTCCGTTTCATGCTTTTCCTTGTGCTTCATATTCTGTGTCGGTGGGCTGTATGTAATGGTGGTGGTGGAAGTGGCATGGGCTTGGTGCTGCTGCAGCGTGTTATCTGTGAAGTGTGAACCCGATTGCTGGAAATCATGTGATTGTGAGGAGCGGCACAAGGCGAAGCATATGAGCTGTGCTGTTTGGTTCTTATGCCCTCTTTGTATCCATCCAGCCAACTATTAGCTTTTTTATCTGCTGGGAAAAAAACTTAATGATGTGCTAGCGGGGAAAAATCAGCTAATGGCAGATTGTTAGTTGAGAGACAACAGTTAATTAACAGCAACTAATTGTTTATATGGGTGGTAAGGTAAGAAGACATTTTAGCTGAACTTATTTGAGGATCCAAACTTGTCTTTAGCTAATTTTTATTAGCTAAAGTCGTAGGAGTAGGATAGGAAACGATGATGCGTTGATGCACCGGTGAGGACTGATGAGATTCAAGGACCTGTGCGGACTTCTGAAACTCGTTCCAGTGATCGTTTCCGCGTCTTTGTGTGATATAAGAGCATCTCCAGTAGAAGGAGAAAACTTCAACCCTCAAAACTAGTTATTAGGGGAGATATAAAATGTGTCTTGAGATTTTGGAGGTATTCTCTTCAACAGAATGAGAAAACCAGTCCACAATGAGAAAATATTGATTTGGAGGAGAGTTCTCCCCTTTATCTGAGGGGTAAGAGGATATGATTTGAGGGACTAAGAAATTTTTTCTCATTAGGTATGGGCTTGGGGAATTGCTGGAGCTATATATAAGACCCTAAATAATAGTTTTTTCTCCTGGACTTTGGAGTTTGCTCATTTAATACATATATTGTTTTTTCCTGAAAAAATGTAATACAATATTGTTTATTACTACTACTTTGGAGGACAGAAATTGGATTTGAAAACACCTTTTCTGGAAAATTTAAACAGATTCAAATAAAATTGGAATTTATGATTTTTTATCTGTTTAAAATCAAACTTTCATCTCGAAAGTTTGAGTGATCATGATCATTATCGTCGAATCCTCGACTTAAATAAATAAAAAAAGAATCCTTTGTACAGGGCCACCGAGGACGCCGAAACGTGCAGTGCAGTGCAGTGCACACAGGCTGCAACTGAGCTACCCGAACTAATCAACCAATCCCTCTCAGCGCCTGTCATCTGTCGCGCCCCACACAGGTCCTCTTGGCGGCGCCCTCTGACCTCTCCTTTTTCCTCGCCTTCGATCGGCGGCCGCCTCCCTCCTCCACTCCCGTCCCGCCGCCGGGCCGCCGCCGCCGCCGCCATGAAGGGACCCGGCCTCTTCTCCGACATCGGCAAGAAGGCCAAGGGTACTTCCTCCTCCTACTCCTGTCTCCTCGCTATCATCGTCGTCACCTCTCTCTTCTGATTGGCTCGGGTTTCCCCGGTTTGTGGTTTGGTGATCTGCAGATCTACTCACTAAGGACTACACCTACGATCAGAAGCTGACCATCTCCACCGCCAGCGCCTCTGGAGTGGTAAGATCCGATCGCGCTCGTGTGATTCCATTTCCATGCTGCCTGGTTCCTGTTCGCTTGTCCGTGCCCGCGATGCCTGATCTGGTTGGTTGTGGCTGTGTTCAGCGTCGCGAGGTCGTCGTGCGGTACGCGCGCTGGCCGCTTAGTGTGCCTCGTTAGGTGTTTGTTACCTTATTACTTTTGAATCTCCCTTAACAATCTGCCTACGATTTCTGTGCTCGTTGTATTTGCAATTCTGTGTGTTGGTATTTGAGGGCACAATGCTTGTTAACTGTGTGACTGAACGATGGAAAATGGTAATTTGGTCATTTCCTGCTCACACTGGAGGACTTGGTAGTTAGCAGGTGTATTTGACAGTCTGCGTTTGACCTTTCTTTCTGCTGGTATATTGGTGGTCACGATCTCAGACTTTGCGTCTGAAGAAATGGGTTGGCTCTTGGCTTGCTCGTTTTAGATTCTTTTGTTGTTCATGGCTTATTTCTGCATTGAGTCATCGTATTAGTCTTTCTGCGTATCTGCCTGCCATTCTGATTATGTAAGTACTGAGTAAGTGTACCTGCTTTAGAAGTTATTAAGGTCATTGTCGGGAATTGGTTTCGGTAAGTTGCACTTTCAGCATTAATACAAGACAATCCTTTAGAAGATTATATTGTAGTACAAGCTATCATGATTTCTCCTGTTGCTGCCTTCTGTTTTCAGTTTTTCACTGTGTTGGCATAGTTACATGACATACTTTGTGTTACATTCTTATTTTAATAAATGTTTGGTAGTTCCACTTGCTAAATTTCTCATCTCTGTCAGTTGTCAGCACAAGTACATATATCTGGTGTCACCATGTTATTGTTTTGAGTGTCGATATCTGCCAGTTAATGTATCCAATGATGGGAATTCAAATCTGTGCAGTTACATTTTCTTCCTGCTTTAAACCTGATTTCATTAGTTACTGTAGTGAACGTATGCATTCAAGGATTCCATTTAGTGTCATTTGATTTACTATTTTTTTAATTTCACAAAGTGTGCCGTCAGAGCTGTCTCCTATCATTTTGCCCAAAAATATGTATATTATCAATCCATAATCACTTTCTTATAATTAGCTTAAGTTATATTTGGCAAATTGCTGAATCAGAATTGGATATGTCTCACCAATTTGCCTTTATGCTCTATGACCTGTATTACTATAGCAACATACCATTCATTGGATGAACTGAACCATCACAAAAGCTGTCTTTACTTGAGCATGATATATTAATTAAATTAAAGTGCAAATTGGTGATTCAGTAATATATTTCTGAATTAAATTGTCAATTGGTCATCAGCAGATATACATAAAATCAATTATTCTACTCATCTTAAATTTGAGAAGCTAAGACTAGACATACATGCAACTGTATGGATAATAAGTGCTCACCGCCTTGTAAGTCGTTGAAACCACAGCGATAATGTTATATTCAGTATTTGCATTTTGAATGTATCAGCTATGATCTTGTGTACTCTGCAGTGTCATATCATCATTTTGCTTCTTTCAGCAACAGTAAACTGATATATCTGTATATCCTTCTCATTTCATGCTTCTGTAGCACTATTTTGGAATATGTTCATCAAAATTCCATCCAAAGTTAGTAAAAACAAACAAATTCTGTTGTTAACTGCTAGATGAAAATACTAGTGTACTTTCTGTTGTTTGAGTTTATTTTCTTTATATATGCTTTGCTTCTGTATGAACATGGAAGGGCGGCCCTGGTGCAAGCGGTAGAGCTTTACCGTCTGTGATCAAGAGGTCCAGGGTTCAAGCCCCAGCCTCTGCACATTTGTGCAGGGATGGCTGTTGGCTATTTTCCCTTCCCCAGACCCCGCAGTGCGGGAACCTATGGCACTGGGTACGCCCTTCTGTATGAACATGCTTGTCATGGCTATTCCTTTTTTTAGGGCCTTACTTCCACAGCTGTGAAGAAAGGAGGTCTTTATTCTCTGGATGTCAGTTCACTTTACAAGTACAAGAATACCACCGTTGATGTTAAAGTGGACACAGAATCAAATGTTAGTGACATGAAAAACCTAAATTTATGCATTTTCTCTTTTTAGCTTATAGCTAGACGTAACCGGTAGCGCTTTTGTCTGATTCTGGCAGATCTCTACTACATTGGCTGTGTTGGACGCCTTGCCATCCACAAAGCTTGTCACTTCTGTGAAGCTGCCCGACTACAATTCTGGAAAGGTACTTCCATTGGATGTCAAAATATGGTTGTTGAATTAGAACAGGTCCTTGAGTGTATGTGTTCTTTGTACCAGGTGGAGCTGCAATACTTCCATGAGAATGCAACATTTTCTACTGTTGTTGGCACGAAGCCAACTCCTGTGATTGATCTTTCTGGGACAGTAGGAGCCCAAGGATTGGCTTTTGGTGCAGAAGCTGGGTATGACACTGCTACAGGAAAATTTACCAAGTACACTGCTGCAATTGGTGTAACTAAGCCAGACTACCATGCTGCATTCATTCTGTAAGTCCATGCTTCACAGTGATTTGAGTGGCTTGAAGTTGGCACACAAGTATTGAAAATTGGTACATCACACCTTTTACAGGGCAGACAAAGGTGACACCATTAAAGTGTCAGGTGTTTATCACCTTGATGAGAAACAGAAGGCCTCAGCTGTGGCTGAGCTAACCCGGAAGCTCTCAACAAATCAGAGCACACTCACAGTCGGTGGACTGTACACAGTTGATCCTCAGACAGCCGTGAAGGCAAGGCTCAACAACACTGGAACGCTTGCCGCGCTTCTTCAGCATGAGCTTAAACCCAAGTCACTCTTGACAATCTCTGGTGAATTCGACACCAAGGCCCTGGACAGACCCCCCAAGTTTGGCTTGGCGCTTGCATTGAAGCCCTGATCAGATCATCCCAGATTGGTGAATTTTGAATTCTTTGGTTGTTTTTGCAAAGCTGTAGCCAATAATTCGTTCCACGAACCTTTTCTGTTAATCTGGCGAATGTTTGGAGCACTGTGGTAAGGATCCGGATGGGTCGTCTACAGGAATTTTACCTGTCTGCTTTTATTGTTGAAAAGCATCTGGCCGTTGGTAGATGTACATTGTGGCTTTTTCTTTAGCACCTACAGTAGGCCTCTCTGCAACTGTTACTGAGTAGCTGCTAGTGTAATCTTTTGCATGCAGGAATTGCATGTTAATTTTGTGCGGTGTTTGATTTACCACTCACTAAGGTTTATCACTTGTTTGGAGCTCATTCATCCTGTGTATGCATATATGGTGCTGCTTTGTCGATGCCCATTTTTGTCACTGTGCTCTTGATTCGTTTTTGGGGCTGGTTTCCAGTTTTCTGAACGATTAGTTCAGGGTGGTAACTAGACGGGTATCTTTAAGCAACGCGCGTGTGCGTTTTCGTCTGCCAATCTGTAATTATTGGAGTATCATGTCTTGGGTTGAGTCATTGTTTACAGAATGTACAGTACGGTCACTGACCGGGAGCTGGAATTGGATGTGGTCTCTATCGGGATTGAGCTCTGGACTGGACACGTCTGTGGCAGATTAGCATTAGCCATTAGGCCCTGTCCGGATTATAACATGAACACCTTCCGTGTTAGCGATGCTATCACATGGGGTTATCGCGTTGTTTGCTAGGCCAGAGTGCTGGAAGTCAAAGGCTTGTACGGGATCTATGTCTCCAAAATATTAAATTGTTCTCTCTTTTTAAGTCTGCACGTGGATCCACATGTACTGTACTACCAATTATTTAAATTCGTATTGTTTGAACGCTTCTTTGATCAACATGCATCATTATAACATATACTCCATGGAAATCAAAGGCTACAGCTGAAGTCTGTACGGAGCCATGGCTAACGGCTAAGCAGGGGCAGACATGTCTTTGAGTTAAATTAGCTCTAAATTCAAACAGCTATATGGTGTGAAGTTTAGAGGTCTAATAAAGATGAGCTGAGAATCCAAAACCATGGCTTGGTGGTTTGTTATTTCTCTGTGGTCAACCTTAGAAAGCATTGTACCCTCGATCGATGATGATTGATGAATGTAGCAAGATTAGTAATGTGCCGAGCTGACTGTATGCTCCAGTCCGGTGCTTCATCGGCGTACGTCGAGAGGAGAGGTCACCCACCACTAACCTAACCCCGAATCTTGAGGAGGCGGCCTTTTGCAATGCTGGCGTATTGCGATTTGTGAATTACTGGGGTACGTCTACGCCAACCACAAAAATCCTGAGTCGCGCATCTCGGTTGTAGCTTTCACGTGCTCCTCGATTCCATTCTTTTATATGTACCATATCGGATGGATTATTGGCATGTCACATAACAAAGCAATTCAATTGCCATTTGCCTCGAGTGGCATGGCAGATGCAGCCACTCGGCCCACCTGCGTTATAGCCGCCCACGCATCGCGGTCGCGGCAGGGCCCTTCCCTACCGGCCGGCGGTGCGGTTGCCAGCCTCCGTCCCTCTCCACTCTCCCACTCCACAGCCGCGCCTGACAACAACCCACCTCGGCACCTCCACGCATTTTAAAACCTTTTCATCATCGTCAAAGGGAATTACACGCAGCGACCACCGAGCCCGGCGCCCGGCCCAGCCAGCAAGGGCCATCATCGGCAGCACCCTCTTCGGTCCGACGCTGACTGACGCCGGGACCGGCCACCGCGCCGTCGGCCCCGTAAATCCACAGCGCGCGCCTCCCGTTCCCGTCCTCCCACCCCCTAGCGTAGCGATGCGCAGCTGCCGGCGCTCGTGATCCATGGCGTCACTCCCCGTTCCTCGCACGCTCCCGCGGGCCTCGCCGCCAGCGGTGGTGGGCGCCTCGAGGAGGAGGAGGGCAGCGGTGAGCGTGCGCACTGCCACCGCGGCATTGGGTGATGGGTGCGGCCCGTGTGGCGGCGGCGGCGGCGGAATGGAGCAGCCCCGCGGGGAGGCACCGCACAGCCCAGGTAATTCCTCGAGTTCCTCGGCTGGGGTCAATGTCATGCTGAAGGTACCGTCATGGATTTTCTATTGTGTCGAACGCGGCCGGGTGGCTGTACCTGTATGGCCGAAGGTTATCCACTTGCTGCTTCTGCTTCACTACTAGTCATCAGTCACTGCTACTAACCTTTGTGTCGTCCTGGCGATCATCAGATAAGGATGACAGAGACATAGGTACTAGGTAACACGAACCTATTTAGATCAAGGACATGTTTGCTGAGATGCTGTTGATGTAACCGAAGTAAATACGTGTGGAACTGGATCTCGAATGGGAGTCAATTGGACGCTTGACAGTGATGTGTATAATTTTCCCCACCTCTTTAAGAAGGACAGTAGGAAGGTTTGTATTGCCATTATGACGCCTCACAATCTGTTTTGATGATTGGTCCCAGTGGCTTGGAGGGTTGTCATCAATGTTGTGGTGGTTAGATAACTTTGAATAATCTAGTTTCCCTGAAAACATCGTAATTGTTCACAATAACCTAATAGCAATGTGTTGGAAAGTGATGAGGAGTCTTAATTGCTAAGTACATGGGAGGGGTGGTGATTTGAAATAAACTTGAAACGTGATGTCTCAATGGCATACATCTCATGAATTGAAGGTAAAAGGTAGTGAAAACTTGTTAGTCCATCGGTTCACAATTGCCGCAACAATGTCATAATATAGGCAGGGGATGTCATAATTGTTGCCCAGACATCACTCAATTTTGGGGGAAAGCCCAGAGGTCCGCTTGACCTATAGGGGCAGCTTCTTGGAATTGAAATGCAATTGCTCAGTTTTCTTACAAGGCTTGCCACTGCTTATATAGAGCAGGGCCTTCAACTACTCCCTAGCATATTCCTTGCATAAAGCAAGATGCTTAGACTACTTGGCTGCCAAGGCTCTCCATGATCAACTTGAAAGCCAAGACACCTCCTAGATGCAGTAAAGTAAATTGCATAAAGTTAAGATACAAGTACTAGGCTTAACCACTGTCAATAATATAGGCGGGGGCGGAGACAGGGGGGCCTGTGCCCCACTATGAAAGTGAAATTTCCACTGATTTGTTTTTGAAATTCAAATAATTTTTAATATTTAACACTCTTGCCCCCTTAAAATTCAAAAAAAATCAACTTCTGGGCTCCGCCCATGAAAATAGGTAGGACAAACAAAGAAACCACTTTGATTTATGTGTTACTTTAGGATCATGGATAAGTTTCCTTACAAGAACTTCTAATTTTTCAGTGTAAAAAGGAATATCAGACTTTATAAATCTGAAACTGTGAAGGAAACATTTATAAAGAATATGTGTCACGGTTATGTCCATATAAGTTATGCTATGTCATTTTATTAACTTTTTACTGTTTTGCAAATGGATTTGATTAACATGAGGAATAGAGCTGCACTAACCATTTACTGATATATATCATCACCAGTGAAGGAGAAGCCTGTAATGTCAAACATTGGGAAATCAACCAATATTTTATGGCATAATTGCCCGATTGGACAATCTGATAGACAGAAGTTGCTGGGACAAAAGGGCTGTGTCGTGTGGATAACAGGACTCAGTGGTTCAGGTATGTATTCAGTGGATTGTTGCCTTGATCTACTTTCTGGCTACAGCCTTTTTTTTCTGAATCCTTGGTCATGCACTCAGGTTTTTATAAGGGAGTTCTGATTTTTTTTTTATCAAACACAAGCATCCTGGTGCTATTGTGGCCACAAGTTTTCAGTTTAGTTTGGTAGGTTTCTTTATGCTAGAATGCAAGATTTCATTTTTCTTGAACGTGCAGGAGACATGTCATTAAGAAGATAAAAGGCATGCAGCAAATGCCTTGGGTAGCAACTCCTGAAGACCTTTTGTACACTCTGCACACCACAAAATGCATTCATCAGTAATAGTTTGCAGTAAGATAGAGATGGTTGGGCTAGTCATTTCGGTGCATTCATCAGTAAGATCAGGCTAGTCATTTTGGTGCATTCATCAGTAAGATCGAGATGCTTGGGCTCGTGCCATTAAAGACAGTCATTTCGGTGCTTCCAGATTTCCCAAGAGACATGTATGATCAGGCTGTTGATCCCTTTTTCAACAGCCTCGTGGTGGACCCTTCACAGCTTGACACCACCAGCTTGAGAACTTGATGGTGGCTGAGGAGCAACTGAGGCCAGGCTCAGCTTCTGTAGGATTGCTCAGCTTCTGTAGGATTATATACCAAACCTGGCAGGTAAAGGTGAAGGAGACTGACGAATGTTGCACAGTTTCATTTTCTTGGTCACAAAGGGGGCAAGCAGCAGGGTGTGGGAGACCCCTTTACCTCTTTTATCTTCTGTCCAGCAGCGATTCTTAATAGCAAGCTAGATGAAGAATTTGCAGCGGGGGCTGGGGGGAACTCTTCCACAGCGCAAAATGAAATGTGCGAAGGAACAAAACATCGTAAGCAGATTTACTAGTATAAGATCCAGATTTGGAGACCTTCCAATGATGCTAATCAGATGAAGCACAGGGACTGACATAGCACCCTTTATATCAGAAACCCATCGACGACCAGCATTAGCATCTGCAACCATGTGTTGCTTAATAGCCTTCTTAGTAACTGTCTTGAGAAGGTTAGGAGCTAATTCTTCTATGTTTTTTCCACCCAACCATCTATCAGTCCAGAACATAGTGTTTCGGCCATTTCCAACCAGACTCCACAGCCACCTTGAAGAGGGCTCAAGCGTTATGTGGCATATGAATAGGCAAGCTGGCCCTAGGGCGAGAAGCAATTAGTCATTTAATTTGAGTGTTCAGTCTCAAGCAATTATTTTGAAGGGCGGCCCTGGTGCAAGCGGTAGAGCTTTACCGCCTGGTACCAAGAGGTCCAAGGTTCAAGCCCCAGCCTCTGCACATTTGTGCAGGGATGGCTGCTGGCTATTTTCCCTTCCCCAGACCCCGCAGTGCGGGAGCCTACAGCACTGGGTACACCCTTTAGTCTCAAGCAATTATTTTAATGCAAGTCATTTCCTCGCCATCTGATGACATATCTGATTATGTTGAACTAAATCAAGCTTTAGATTTGAACTTCTATATACAATCTAAACACTTCTTTTATAAGCTTACTTGAGTTCAATGCTGTATTAGTTTTATGTCTGCTCTATAGGAAGCTGAATGCTGGCATCTTGATGACTATGAATCACTAAGAATGTACTGTTTCCCTGTTGGCGAATGAATTTTTCACAAGCTGATTTGCTGCCTAGTTAACGTCTTCACAATAAGAACCAAATCTGGCATGCTTTGTGTATTGGCATCAATTCAGGAAATAGTCTTGTGCTCTGTACTCTGATGATGCTTCTACTAGATTCATTTTCAAATCGAATCTTAATATTTTAGTACTCCCTCTGCCACAAAGTGATTGTGGATAGTGTTAACATTCTGTTGACTGTGTTTGCAATGTTGTTCATACAGATCGTGGTTTCTTTTCCCTCGCATGTTGTTCTAAGTTAGCTCCTGAGTTGCTGAGTGTTATTTCAGCATTTGCATTCTTTGGAGAATTTGCATGTTGTTCTAAGTTAGCACTTCTTGGTGACTGTGTTTGGCTACCATGAACCAAACCTTGTGATTTCTTCATTCTCTATCTATAGAAGTACAGGACTCATAAATATATTAGCATAAGGAAGCCATCACAATAACCTGCCATCTTTTTGTATGACAGGGAAAAGTACTCTTGCATGTGCACTGAGTCGTGAGTTGCATTTTAGAGGCCACCTCACGTATGTACTTGATGGTGACAACCTCAGACATGGCCTCAATCGAGATTTAAGCTTTAAGGCAGAAGACCGTGCAGAGAATATACGAAGAGTTGGTAAGTTCTGAAAAAAAAAGAAGACGAATCACTAGAAATTCTTTCACTATAGCTAAATCTTTTGTGCAGGTGAAGTGGCCAAGCTTTTTGCCAATGCTGGTCTCATATGCATTGCTAGCTTGATATCTCCATACAGGAGAGATCGTGACGCTTGCCGTGCTCTACTTCCAGATTCTAACTTTATTGAAGTATGCTCACTTGTGATTCTTTTAAGTCTGTTAGTGTTAATAATCTATCTAACTACATGTAAGCTCTGTAGGTATTTATGGATTTGCCCCTAAAAATTTGTGAAGCTCGTGATCCTAAAGGTCTGTACAAGCTTGCACGCACAGGAAAGATTAAAGGTACAGTCACCCTTTGAACCTTTTCTAGACATTCAAGTTTCTTCTATGGGACATTCGAGGTGAAAGAAGTGACTTCAAGCATTTCCATTTGACAAATAGGTTTCACTGGAATTGATGATCCATACGAACCGCCAGTTAATGGTGAGGTGAGCCTAAAGAGCATGAACATGCCTTACTTCCTACATGATCACACCATACTATTTCTAGATGTATTAGATCATATTTTGCTGTGACTACTGATGTTTAGCACAAACAAGCACTTCCTTTCTATGCTCTTATTATTCCTTAATATTGACAAATAGAGCTATAAGCATTTTTTATTGTTTCCATCACTATCTATATGCTACAGTGATCCCCATTCAGTGAAGAATTAACAGCCGTAATAAAGTTAAAATTAAGCGATAGATCGTATTTTCCACTATGGACTACTTAAAGTTGATGCCTGATAACAAAAACACTAATTTCTAGTTAGCTATAAGTTTTGTTCATGCAATTTGGGAATACCATACATATGTCTGGACTCTGATTAGCAGATTTAGAAATGAAAGCAATATTTTCTTATATTCTAGATATGTTTTCCATATTAAGTTTGACTTGCTCATTTCATTTAATAAATAATTAGCTATGGTCATCATTCAGCAGTCAACCACAACCCTTTACCTCTATTGCCCTAGTTAACTGCAAATTTAGCCTTTTTTTGACAACTTAGCCATTTGTTTTGAAAAGCTGGCTTGATCTTTGTGCGGTCTTGTACAGATAGTAATTAAAATGAAAGATGGGGAATGCCCTTCACCCAAAGCAATGGCCAAGCAAGTTCTATGCTACCTTGAAGACAATGGATATTTGCAAGCTTAGCACATATTTGAGAATATTGATCTGATTCTTGTGTGTCCATTACTTGTGGACACAAATATGATCTGTTGGTCATGAATAAAAGGCATCAACACATACGTAGCAAGTAACAGAGGTGCCGTTTGTTCAGAAACGGATACAGATTCATTCGTTTCATTGTTGATATATTTGTTTCGTGTGTATTGCGGTTGCATAGCTGTGATTTATCTGCATCAGCAATTCAGGATGCATTCGGTCAACTCGCGTTGACCGTTCATGTGAATTTGGGTAGCTGTTCTGTGCTTGCGAGTTGGATTCACTGTTGGCAATGTATTTGTTACTAGTAAATACGAATAAATTGTATAATCTGTATATCATTTGTTTCCTCTTGGAATAAAAGCTGAGGAACATTGTTACGACTTCCATTGAATTCATACCTTTTGGCTTGTGCTGACTCTTTCATAGTTGCCGTTTCTGAGTCAGTAGGAATGGGTTTACGAACACTTCCACAGAAAAAGCTGTCATTGTCTTACTATATGCTTTTTCTTTCTTTTTGCACACAGGAAGATATATTCAAACTTCACAGTGACTGGTTTTTTTAGGATTACTTCTCAGTGACTGTTATATTCATATCTTCATTGATCTTGTTCGGTCTTTTCCCCCCTCCATGGGCACACAATGAGCCATCCTGATCATATATTCATATATCACGAGCTAGTATTGTAATCATGATCATCCAAAGAGCCACACCACACAGCAGCACTGATACTGGGAGGAGCCGCAAAGCAGCTGAAAATGAACGACTGACATGAGCTGCCGGTGCTAATACGGCCGACCAGCACCTGACCTCGGTTCTGATGGCTGGAGCTTGGCTTGGAAGGAACGGCGCTCCCCACTCACTCGCTACCGCCGACTGGCTGCTGCTTCCTGTCGGCTTCGAGTCTGAGGTTCCAAGTCATGGCATACATACTCTGAAAGTCTGAAGCTGAACTTCCCGGTTCTGGGTTCTGACCACTTTTCTCCTAACAAATGGTAGGGTCTAGGAGGAAGAAACTGAAAGAAAAGGCAGAGGCGAGTCACGGAAAAACTTGGGTGGTGGTGAGGTTAGGGCAGAATTCACATTCACATCACGGTCTTTTAGTAAGTCCGTGTGCAGCCGAAGTTACCTAACCATCGAGCATCAACACACGGAAACGACGGAGAGAATCGTCCGCGGTCCGGCCTTCTTCCTCCGCCCTTTGAATCCTGTGTCAGACGTAAGTCTGAGGGCTGAGGCAGCATGCCTGTACGGCTACGGCGTAGGCGACGACGGTGTATGCGTGATGCGTCTGTCTGCGGAGAACGGGAGAAGCTTGCGGCGGTAAATAATGCGGGGAGCTCAGCTCACCCAGGTCAACTCCATCGGGCGACGAACCAAACTATCCCAGTCCCAGGCCGTCGATCGCCCGCCTCAAGTTCCGGTGCGGGGTGATTTTGATTTGGTCCAAGTCGCAGCAGGACAAAAAACAGAACGGATGTGCTAAATCAAATCGATTGACCTAGCCGAAGTGCCGAACATACACCTTTGTTGTTGTTTTTTCTGGTCTCTTTTCTCGCTCGATCCGCACTAACCGGCGCTTAAATCAAATCAGGCACGCGCCGGAGCTGACCACCTCGCATGCAGCTCGCGCATAATCAAAATAATCCGGTCGCTAATCACGCCAAGTGTTAGGCTGGGATAGTGGAACAACGAGGTAGCAGCTGAACGGCACAGGGAGAAAAACAAAAACGATAAGAACGTATAGCTGGTATAGTGCTATACGGCATACGGTGTGATTATCGATCCGATGGTTAACCGTCCTGGGCGTGTGGTTTGCGTCAGCAGATACGTGACGGCTTTAGCTACGTACTTACTGCTGCTAATACCCGTATAATACCGGCGTACAGTCTCATCAGCCGATGATCGTGTCACTAGCAGTCATCTAGTCTAGTAGTACACCACTTAACGTTAAGCCGTCGTCCGGGGCGTGTGGTTTGCGTCAGCAGATGCGTGACGACTTGTGATGACATTATAGAATTCTGAGGTCAATTCCAAGAGATTTGGCAGGGTGGGTTTTGGGGCAGTGGTGGCTCGCGGCCTGCCTGAGCCTGACCGATCAAACCCATGCACGCTATTGCTCGGGTCTGGATGGCTTGCCGGGTTCGTCGACTTGGACCTCGCCACTTGGCCGGCCGGCGTACGACTGCTCGCGAGGCGACCCGGCCATGCCCGCCCGCTCTGCCGGCTCCGTTGGAACTGGGTCGGGGCTCCGTAGATTTCGTTCGGAAACCGCTCGGCGCTGTCTGCCAACCTGCCGTGCGCTCAGCGCCCACCACGCCGCCGCTCCCGTCCAACGCCGGCATACCGAACATAACGGCCGCATCCGTGTCGTCATGCGGGCGGGAGTCACGTGCGCAATGCCCGGGGAGGAAGTCAGCGGCGCGCGGTTGCGCAACCGCACGGGATCGATGATGCCAGCGGGGCCGGCCGGAATTCCTCGCCCGCACGGAGCCGGTTGCCAATTTGCACGGGACAAGTGTCGGAGTAGGCTATTCTGGAGAAGACAGGCCCCGCCAATCCTGTCACGCTAAGCTTCTCCTGTCCATCACGTCCTAAGCGTTTCATTTAGCTCTCGGCCCTGTTCAGCCGCCAAGTTTCGGCTGGTTTTGGATTGTTTCGGCTCGCTTCCTCTCACAGAATACTATTCAATCAGCCGAATCTGCCGGCTTATCTACCAGCTGATCAGAGCCTTCGTTCGTCCGGTTCTCGATGTATGCATTATCTAAAATACATGATTTGTTTTCCCGTTGGTATGTTTTTCCTGTGAAAATGGATGGATCCGTGTGAAAATCTTGTGTAAATCCCATAAAATCCATGCGTTTCAAGCAAGCTCATGGTTTCTGTTTAGCTTATTATTCGTTTCCTTGTTACAAAATTGATTAAGTTTTTATTTTTCTCACAAAAAAGATTAAACTTTTTCTTTTCTTCTATATACCTTTCTTTACATATTAGTATGTCTTTCCTTGCATGAATTAAGCACACAATAAGAGTTCTGACTAATCATTTGTTATGTTTCTACCGTAAACTGCAACAATATTTGTTTGTCAACCAAAAAAAACCAGATCATGTTTATCTTAGGGAATTTTGCAGTCTTTATTGCAACCAACACAAAACTTGCTTGCCAACTAAAAAAACCTACAACGGTAATGGTTGTGTTTATCTTAGAGCATTTGCAATCTAAACGTAAACAATATGCCGCATAGGTTTGGCATAAAGTTATGAAAATGTGTAGCAAAATACTCTCTACGCCCCTTTTTAATTGTCGTTCTCGCTTCTCGAGAAAACAAATATTCTCAACTTTAACTAAATATATAAGAATATCTTAGTGCCTATGGTGCATAATTAATATAGATAGACTATTGAATCTATTTTTATAATAAAAATATTTGAAAATAAAAATATTTCTAATATTTTCTACAAACCCTTGTCAAAACTTATTAAGTTTTATCTACATGTATCACATAGCGGCACTTAAAAAGGGACAAGGGGAGTATGAGAGAGGTCTCTCTCTGCCTTAGGGCAACCTAAGGCTGGTTGATGTCAATTCTCTTGCTGATCTACAAGTAAATAGACATGGGGCAACCTAAGGTTGGTTGATGCCAATTCACTTGTTGATTTATAAACGAATTGGCAAGTAAGCAAATAGACATGATAAAGTCCAGTCTTTTGAGAGGTGATTACAAGCAGTAGAGATGCAAGCAGATAGCTATGACATCTTGTGTGTTTGGTTTAAGGACAAAGGTGGACAACATATGGTTCGGTTTGGTTGGATGGATGAGAGTGGATAGTATACGGGTTTGAGTTTGGCCCGCACGGTTTTGACATATAGATATCTATTATTTACAAATAATAACAACTAATTACACTAATAAATATGCACTAACACTATTCTTAGCATTATAATAATTGTTTGAGAATAAAATACATTAATTAACACTATACTACCTTAATTGTCACACAAAACATATCATGTCATCATAATTACTAATTAATAATATAATATACTAATAATCCTTATTTATTTGTTAATGGCAAAGATTAGAAAACATGGATAAGCTTATCCACCGATTTTTTGGCGGCCACTGTATATAGCATCCAGTTGCGTATATCATGTTTAGTCAGTTCACTAAATCAAATAGCTTGTATCCATGGATGTCCATTTCTAAATATCCACCCAACCAAACACACCCGAGTTATACTCCTTTCATCCATTTTCGTCCTATTTATTTATTTTTCCTTTCAATTTCAAATCATCAGAGTCCAGTGAGTTTTTACCCGACCCAATGATCTAGAGAAAACAAACTTGATTCACTAATTACAAGGCTTCAGTATACGGAGAAACCTATTGTTTTTTTTTATCCTCCAGAGTCCAGACAGGCACAGACCGCCACCGATCCTAGCATGAAACACAGAGTGCTGATAGCGGTGGGCGTCGCTGTTGCATTGGCAAATGCAGACATCCACGCGCGCATCATGGCGCAAGCCCCAGAATGAGTTTTGACGATATCATCCGGCGCGCGGCAAGCTGACCCCGCTGCGGTGTGGAGGCGCTCCAGGGATTTCGGCCCGGTCCCGGCTACCAAGAAAGATGGGCAAGCAGCCGCACGCACGCACGCACTGCGTACTCTGCATCTGTTGCGTGTTGCTGCACCCGAAGTCTGAACCTTAACGTGCACACCCGTAGCTGTTAGCCTGCAATACTACTAGTAGCACACTTAGCAGCGCAGCTTTCCAAGACACTGCAGTCCGGAACCGGAACGCAGTTGATCTGGCCATTCACCAAGAGCTGTGTGATTGGCAATGAACTAGCGTCACAAGCAAAGCAAGATGAAGTTTCTTATTAGTGCATCTCGGTCGCTTACCACGTTGCCGGGTAACCAACCTCCCATGCTGGAACTGAAGCGTCGAGACCGCAGGCCCCGCTTGCGTTGCCTGGCTTGCCAGCGCCCGCTTCCGCGGTCTGGCCCTCACGGCACTTCCTTCTGCACGCCGGGGGAGACGACGATGGAGAACGAGAGCTAGCCGCTCGCTGCCAAGAGCCAGGAGGCCACGCGCCCTGCGCCCATGCCCCCGTGATGTGGCGTAGCGTACGGGGAGGGGGCGGACGGGTGGCCGGCTTGGCCGATGCGTGCGAGTGCGAATGTTGGCTGACAACGCTCAGCCCGTCGTCAGCAAACCGTCGTTTTCCCCCGGCCTCGCACGAGTCGCAGGTTGCCCACTGCGCTTGGCTGCTTGTTTGCTAGCCGCCGGCTCCACGGCTTTCTGTTTGACCCCCATGGCCCCGGCCGTGATGATGGCGTATGCACTTATCGACTTGGGCGCCGTGAAAGCGGCCACAAGTCAACTAAATTCATTCGTTTTTGAAAAATAAATAAATATAAACGGATTATTCCTCACATTCTTAGCTCAATAATTTAATTTAATTTAATTTAAAAGAGAAGAAAACCGAAGGCTTAGCAGACAGCTTTAACAAAGCACTCAAATATAACCACTAATATAAACATTACAGCTCAAGCATAAAACATAACTCCAGTAGAATCACTATTTAAATCCTCAAATTGGAAAGACGCTAAAATCTAACCATTTAGGTCCCAACCTCACAGGCATTAACGTGAATCCTATTAAGGGATTGGTTGTTTTCTCGCACCCATACCCACTCCTTTCTTCGTTCCGCATCACAAACACTCCTCATCACCTCCTCCTTTCTAGAGAGCAACCATCTGTAGCGGGCATCTCATCACCAGTGGTTGTTCGAGCGTTCCATGCCACCCCTTCCTCCCAAGGGCAGGAATTGGGGAGGCGAAGCGCGAAGACATGCCATCAGGTGGAAAGATAGAGGAAAGAGAGAAAAAAAATAAATATCGAGTGCGTCTGGCAACTCTGAAATCACGAGTAGGGACCCTAATTTGAGAGCTCCTACTAGAGTTATTATAATAACATATACAAGATGACAACAAACGGACTAAGGAGTGAGGCGATTCAAAACTAGTCATGGGTTAACTACTCGCATAATTATACCATTTAGGAAAACAAGGTCATGTTTAGGATGCTTTTGGCAGTCTTTCTTTCCGCTATAAACCTAGAAAAGCCAAATACTCCTCGAAATATTTTTTTTCTTCAAGTAGACAAACTCCAAATAATAAACTTTATTTTTTTTAGAATGACACAGTACAACACAGACACTCACAACACGCACGCACACTCACTTCTATGAATATACATACGCAAACCTACCCCTACCCCTGTGAGCACCTCCGAAGGACTGAGCAACCGGCTGATCTAGAGATTCCCGAAGTCACCACTGGTGCCTTGTTGCCGACGAGAACGTCGTTTACCACTTAATGCATAACGCCGGTAAATTCTGGGAAAATTCCAGAAAAAGGTGCGAGCACCAGGATTTAAACCCTGGTGAGTAGCGTCCCACTGGACCATCCTACCATTGGACTACAAGCCAATTCGCAAATAAACTTTATTTTTGTTATAAAATTAGAGAAACTCTCTCAGAACGCCTTGCTGAGTTTTTTTTTGAGAAAACTTCTCCGAGAGGTACGGTATTTTACAAAAAAGCTACAACTCCAAAGAGGGGCTAAAACACGTAGCATGTACTGAACCTTGTTTGGATGAATGAAATGGAACAATAATGACGTCAGAAATCCGTTATACCAATGGCCCAGTGGACCTGCTGTTGGAGCTATAGGTCCTCGTGAGTGGAGTAGTGATGAAACGGGGTCAAAAAGGAAGCTCTAGAGCACACACAGCGCAGACCCGTAGAGCGATTGGTTTGAATGACCCCATACGCGCGCGCACAAAAGGAAGGAAGAAATCACACCACACGGTCCCAGCAGACCATAAGTGCGAACCTGGCTAGTTTCACCAATGCGAGAGATATAGTAGTTTTAAAATACATCTTATATCAATAGTAATTAAATCTAAATCAGTAAATTAGTAGTAATTAAGATATATCTTGAAGAAATGAGATATCTCTAGAAAGGATATGCTACAATTAATCTTAATAAATCGGTAGTAATTAACTTGCAGCAATGAGATATCTCTAGAAAGTATATGATACAATTAAATCTTAAATCAGCAGCAATTAACTTGTAGCAATAAGATATCTCTAGGAAGGATATGATACAATTAAATCTTAAATCAGTAGTAATTAACTTGTAGCAATAAGATATCTCTAGGAAAGATATGTTACAATTAATTTATTTATATATATAGCGATACATGAAATGAATATTTCTAAGATATTTTGCTGGCATAATTATGAACCGGACATCCTCCGGATACGATCTATAGCATTTCTCTCTAGCACAATTAATTCCAGCTTGTGTTGTAAAAAAAATCCAGCCAAAAAACAGCAGCAGCAGTGGTAGCACTGTAGCAGGATATATTTTTCTCTCGCATCGGCCGTTTGAACATAACTAACCAGCAGCGGGAAGCGGGAACCTATCCTAGGCCGCAAGCTACCGGCGGGCCGCGGTACGGTGCAGTGGAGCAAGCTACTCAACAAACTTCTATAAATAGCCCAATTAGCTGATGCTGCGGCACTCACACGGTGCAGGTGCAATCAGCAGCTCGGCTCATCAGCTTAGCTAGCCTAGCAAAACCCTCCCTCTCTCCAACATCTCTCTCTGCTGCTCTCTTCTCATTCGGCCATCTGAGTGCACACAGAGCGAGATAAGAATGGAAGAGAGGGGGGTTCTTCCGGCAATGGGGAGAACCTTGTTCGTGTCGCTGCTGTTGGTCGCCATGCTGAGTGGTAAAGCTCGATCGAACTTGTCTGCCGCCATTCGGCCTAGCTAGCTAGGCTCTTGTTCAATTCGTTCTAGCTTCATTTTCTCCTTCATCAGTTGAGTCCGAGACTAATCGTATTGGTTCCTCTGCTCTCATCGCAGCTGCTCGCGTGGTGCAATCTCTTCCTTACGACTACTCGTCCAGCTCTGAGGTATGCTTGCCGGTCTCGCCTAACTTCTCTACCACTTCCATCTCTAAGCTAGCTAGTTGCTAGCTCATCGATCGTCCGTCCATACCTGTGACGGTGCCCGGCTGCCGAACTTTGTTACCGTGCTGCATGGATAATATACACCATCGTCATCTCATCTTCACATCACAATGCGCATGTCACGCATCCTATCCCTGTCTGCCTTCCGCTATGCATTTATTCTTTTATAAAAGAAAAAACGTAGAAAAAAAAAAGAATCTGTACCACGCTGGCAGCAGTTTACTGCTACTTGCATATACTACGCTCGCGTGTACGTGGGCAGGGGCGGCGCCGGCGCGGTCGGTTAACACCGGCCGTCGTTAGTTGCCTCCTGTCGCCGGCCGGGGGCGTGACATGTAACTGACAGGTGACATGCGTGTGCGTGGGCCATTTCGTGCACTAGCTGCGCACACAAGAGAATACTTGTCTAGCCTGCTGGTTTCGCCGCCTCTGACGATCCCGTGGCTCGATCGTCATTTGTGCCGGTCGGACTCCACTGATGAGGCACTAATCACATCACTCACTAGTAGGGACAGCCGGGATTTTGACATGTCGCGTATGTAGGCACGCAGGTCGCAAATGCTTAGTGATATAAAATCATCATGGAACTTTCTTTAATTAGGACAGTCTATGGGCCATGTGAACACAGGACAAGAAGGGTTACACAGTTCGTCGTTCATAGATACAAGTGCGTGTAGCTTTTTGGTTCATTTAATTACTAGTAATATTTCAGGCGCAATAGTCTACCCCTTCTGATCGTGCAGCATGCACCTCGATCGATCATGGGTGGGTGCAGATGGACCAAACAAGTAGGAGCAACAAGAAATTCACAGCAATTCTGCCAAATTTTTCATCCCCGATCGAACAGGCTTCAAATATTTCCAACAAGAACAGAATAAGTTGGCCAGGTGCCTAACCACACGCCATGCCATGCCCATCTCGTTTTTGAGTTCTTGACCTGGTCTGATGAACCGGCTTATGTCATCAGATCATCAAAACGCACATTAGCTTTCTGAAAATTACTTGGAAAAAGTTAGCCAACCAAAAACCAACCCACTAGCTGATCGGTGTGCCGCAATCAGCCTATGCGCACGACCATACAACTCACTTTGCTGACTACCTGACTCTTGTTTCTATGTGTCAACACATCTATATCATATATGTTTCTATATGTATCGGCGTGTGCCTCATGACATGTCGACACGGTCAAAACCGGACCCCCCTTTTTCGCTTGCATTTCTGGTGCACGCCAAGCAGGGGAGGCCGTGTGTACCGCAGTGTCTGCCGCACACCGGATCATGCTCCCATGCAGGCCGCCACTGAGGCTAGCTTATTGGACAGATCACTGATCCTCACCTGCATGCAGCTTAAGCTTAACCTATTCAGTTTAATTTGGTTGGTGAAGATATTTTTATCACCAATCATCATCAATCGGCTCTGTCCTGTCTCGGCTAAAAAAGAGGCCGGTCTAGTCGTGTGTGATGTCCGGTGCAGGATAGGAAGCTCAGGGGCTTCCAAACAAGGGCCTAAAAGTGACTCGCTTTCAGTTATTTTGCACACCACACACACAATTTGGTTTCACAGTCAGCAACCTCAATTGTTTCTTGTGCCAAGTACGACGTGGTTTCGTTCGTTAGTCCTATGTTAGGCCGTCAGTTAGATACGCGATCACTTGGACTTTTGCAGGCGAGTAAAACACTATACATGTACAATTGTACAGTTTATATACCTGCTTCTAAGTACTAGTTGACTTGTAGTCAAAGAATCCAAAGGAAAAGTTGAAGTAGAACAATAGCTATATTAGGGGCTGCAAATGAGTGACACTGCACCGAACAAAATCCGGCATGTGCGCGCGTAGCATACTAGCATCCTCTTATACTCTAGTCCACGGTTAGTTACCGTACACAGACTTTTACTGGGATCTTGACAGGCCCGGCACCTTACACCACACATCTATACTAGTCTCAATAGTTTTCACTTTTCACCGTGCGCCGCTATCTTTGCTGTCCATCAGTGTGACTTTACTGCCGTTAAAAAATAATGTAACGTTACTGTTATACGGATGGTGAAACTTGTGCTGACCTGAACGCTCGTGCTGCGAAACGTGTGTGCGCAGTGCTTGCCGGAGCCGCTGGAGCCTCAGTACGGCGGCGGCATCCTCCGGAACGCCAACTTCAGCGCGGGCCTCCAGGGCTGGTCGTCGTTCGGGTACGGCGCCGTCGAGGAAGGCTTGTCTGAGAGCGGCAACAGCTACGGCGTGGCGCGGAACCGGACGCGGCCGTACCAGAGCGTCAGCCAAAAGGTGTACCTGCAGAACGACACGCACTACACTCTGTCAGGTCAGTCAGTGAGCTCCGGCTTCCGCCTTCTGGGGGGAGAATTTGGTCGCATAAGTGATGAATTATCAGCTCAGCTTATTAAGTTTGTGTAATTTTCTTCTGGTACTGGTATATGCAGCTTGGTTGCAGGTCAGCAATGGTAGCGCCGATATCATAGCTGTGGTGAAGACCAACGGCAAGTTCATCCACGCTGGCGGCGTCGAAGCGCAGTCCGGCTGCTGGTCCATTCTCAAAGGCGGCCTCACCGCGCCCGCCTCCGGGGCGGCAGAGCTCTACTTCGAGGTAAACTAAACGCATTGCAACAAGCTGTCAGGCTATGCTCTGTTCTTACAACTCACAGTATCGAACTTGGTCCGGATGAATGCAGAGCAACATGACGACGGTGGACATATGGGTGGACAACGTCTCGCTGCAGCCCTTCTCCCGCGAGGAGTGGGCGGCGCACCACCACGCGGCCATCAAGTCGGCGCGCAAGAAGACGGTGCGGCTCCGCGCCAGGGACTCCTCGGGGAAGCCCGTGCCGGGCGCGCAGGTGCGCATCGAGCACGTCCGGAGCGGCTTCCCGCTGGGTTCGGCCATGAGCGCGGAGATCCTGCAGAGCCCGGCGTACCAGCGCTGGTTCACGTCGCGGTTCACGGTGACCACGTTCGAGAACGAGATGAAGTGGTACCGCACGGAGCGCGTGCAGGGTCGCGAGGACTACTCGGTCCCCGACGCGATGCTCCGGTTCGCCAAGAGCCACGGCATCGCGGTGCGTGGGCACAACGTGTTCTGGGACCAGCCGACCGCGCAGCCGTCGTGGGTGGCGTCGCTGTCGCACCAGCAGCTCCAGCAGGCGACGGCGCGGCGGATCAAGTCGGTCATGTCGCGGTACGCCGGGCAGGTGATCGCGTGGGACGTGGTGAACGAGAACCTCCACTACAACTTCTACGAGGGCAAGTTCGGGTGGGGCGCGTCGGCCGAGTTCTACCGCAAGGCGCACCAGATGGACGGGCAGGCGCTCATGTCCATGAACGAGTACAACACGCTGGAGTGGCCCGGCGACCCGATGGCCGGGCCGAGCAAGTACCTGGGCAAGCTGTTCCAGATCAAGAAGTTCCCGGGCAACACCAACGACGCCAGGATGGCCATCGGCCTGGAGGGCCACTTCTCGGTGCCCAGCATCCCCTACATCCGTGCCGCGCTCGACACCATGTCCAAGGCCAACGCACCCATCTGGCTCACCGAGATCGACGTCGCTCCGGGGCCCAACCAGGCGCACTACCTGGAGCAGATACTCAGGGAGGTGTACGCGCACCCGGCCGTGCACGGCATCATCCTCTGGACGGCGCGCCACCCGCAGGGCTGCTACGTCATGTGCCTCACCGACAACAACTTCAGGAACCTGCCCACCGGCGACGTCGTCGACAAGCTCATCGCCGAGTGGAAGACGCACTCGCACGCCGGCGTGGCGGACGCCGACGGATACTACGAGGCCGAGCTGTTCCACGGGGATTACAAGGTCACCGTCAGCCACCCGGTGGCCAACTCCACCGTGGTGCAGAGCCTCAGCGTCGACAGGGAGACCGACACCGATAGCGAGTACACCATACATGTCTAGCTGCTGCCTTAGCTAGCTCCTATTATACGTAGCCGCCTTCCTAGTACTCCTACTAGGAGGGGAGGGGATTGATATGCGCATACACACATGTGCATGGGCATGATTGTGGGTCTAGAGTCTAGGGTATTGTGGTTTGTGATGTCATCAGTGGTCGGTCAGTCATATACACATACATATGTAGGGCGCCCGAGAGATAGAATTCCTGGTGAGGCGATCCATGTTATGTTCATACAAAACAAAGGAGGAATTCGATTTGTTCTTCAATATACAATACATCCTTCTATAGCTCGATCTCATTACCTACTAGTTCGAATGGAAAAGAGTGAGCGACACTTAGAAATCTAGGAAGAACGGTAAACATAAAAGGGTACAGCAGTGTAGTCGAGAAGACTGATTCAAAAAACTTATAATCATTATGAAAGGAATGCATGAATTACAAGCTAATGCAGGGGTAGTGTACTCGCCAAAAAATGCTAGGGGTAGTCGAAAGCAATACATATATAGAAAAAAAGAGATTTGACCATGAATACGTGACAACAAAATTGTGGTATATTGAGAGAACAAGACTAAGCACTAAATATTGATGCATAAAAAGAGGAGATTTATAATGATTACTCGAGTGAAATGAAAATGCAGAAGTAAACAAATGGTATGCACCTCTGAACATTCACCGATCGACATTCCTGCTCGTGGTTGCCTAGACTTCCTCCGACCAGCATTATGAGATTTGTCGATGTGTGTGGATGAACGGTTGTTGGGAAAGGGCATGAAGTCATCGTCATCCTTGAAGTTACCAGGTGCAGAAGGTGACACATGATCTGGACGAATCTGATGGTCGAACCTAAAAAATATTAAAAATTAAACTTAATCAAAAGTCTATCAATTAACAATAATGAGATATTCACAGAAACAAGTAGAAGTAGTAGAAATGAAAACACGTATGGACCTCTCTTGCGTACTCTCAACAACCACCCTCTTCGGGTTACACGGTACCTTATCCACGGAACGCTGAGCAGCATGAGTCCTACAAACCAATAGGGAAAGATGATCCGTAAACTTTTTGGGTAACACATGAAAGCAGGGATATGGTTGCCTATCATATAGAACAAGGTTATAGTCCAGCATGTTTGTACAGAATGTACAAATTAAGAAAAAAATTGATATGCCTGACAAGAATAACTGATGTGAAATTTGTTAAGCTAGAATGTGAGAGAAAACAGTACCTTCTCTGGGAGTGGTGCCGGGAAGTAGGTGGTTCCGCATGGTGCATAGAAGGAGAACACCTTGAATCTTACCAGAAGCAAGAAACAGAATAATAAACGACAAAGGCAATTGGATTGGTAAACGATCTTAAAGATTGGAAAATATTGTGAGGTTTCAGAACAAAATAAGAAGTGTTAATTGACAAAAATGAGAAACCAAAATGGATTAAGAGAATACTGTTAACTTAGAATAGAGAAATTAAAAATTAAAGTGTAAAAATAGTTCTCTAATTATGTGTCCGTGGATCAGATTAAGACCAATATGAAAACTGTTAATTAAAAAAATGAGAATCTATAGTGGAAATCAAAGAATACTGTTGATTTATAATAGATAAATTAAAAATAAAAGTGTATTAAAGCGTTCTCCAATTATGTGAGCGTGCATCAGATCATAAAAATATAAACAAATAAAATAATGACATTATAGAAAGCCATTCCCCTAACCACCTGTATTTCGTAAAGCCGATGCAGAAGTTGTACCATGTGAGGAGGGTAAGCCCTCGTCTAGACGCAGAGGGATCTCATACCTAAATGGACATAATGACATTATCTAAGAAAAAAGCAAGAAAAGCACACAAAAAGGCACACTAAAACAGGAAAAAAACATGTAATGACCGCTGCTGAGTGCTCTCAAAAACAATCCTTTTAGGGTTGTCAGGCATCTTATGAACTAGCTCCATCCGATATCTGTAATCGTTGATTAAAAATATATTTAGAGAATCTCAGCACAGAACAATTTATTTGCAGCTGCTAAGTCAATGAGAATTTATAAAATATGATAAAAAAAGTAAAAGGAGTATGAGACGAAGAACCTTTTAGCTACGGAACCAGAACCTTTTCCGGAATGGGCATCGGCTGCAAATGTAGAATACATAGAATTTCCTTATGAAACTGTAAACACACCATAAATAAAAACATAAGAGTATAATATGAACCATAGAAAAAGGAATGCAAAACAAATTCCATGTATATGGTGGAGACACACTTATCATTCTTTAACAAAATAAGTACCCATATCAGGGAGTCTGATAGTGATACCAATTTAACACTGCTTAACAACTAAAGGTCTCTACTTGACAAAATACAATGCTTGGAAACAGCATCAACAGAGGAAGCAATGTTTTTTGACAACTAAATATGGAAAAAACAGCATTTGTTCACACATCAAAGCCTGATACATGAATAAGGAGGTGAAGCGAACCTGAGGGACCGGGCGGCTCCATCCAGGATGACGCAAGCTCGGCAAACTAAGTGTGTACTCAGCAATCAAAAAAAGACATGATGCATCAGCGAAAGCGGCGCTGTAGATCCAGAAGCTGGGCCAAAAACAAGTCACACAATTCAACCTCATGGCAGAAAAATCGTTGTGGTAACGATATGATGCCACCAACAATAATCCTTGTGGTGGATCATGGTCACGGAAGACACTGAATAAAAACTAAAGACGGAAGAGACGATCCACCTCGCGGTCCTGGACGCCTGGACGGCTGTCTAGCCAGGGCAGCGTCCCTGTTTGGGCGCGGACCGGGCGTCGTCGCTGGTTGTACGGCCACCGAAGGAAAGATCAGGGGGGGGGGTGGCGGAATCGTGGTCCTGGAGGCCTGGACAGCGGTCTCGCCTGGAACCCTTGGTGGCGGTGGCGGTGGCGGTGGCGTCCCTGTTTCGATGGGCGTCGAAATCGCGACCCTGGGCCTAGGCGGCGAGCAGGGATCGATGGGAGAGGGGCGGCGCCGACGGGTGCGGCGATGAGCCTCGTCAGAGGGTGGAGAGAGGTGACGGAGAGGATAGCGACGGCGGCAGGATTTCTCGCGAGGAGAAATTGGCAGCGGCACAGAACTGCGATAAAAATGGAACCGCACAAAAATGGGCGAGCTCTGGAGCGGCAAAGCAGCTCGTGTGGCAACCGCTGGGAGGGGGGGACCGGCGGGCAGCCATGATTCGGAAACCGCCGAGGAGCCGAGGTTGGATCATGAGGAGAAGGGAGTTTACCGGCCGTGTTTTTTTTTTTGAAACTGGCCGTGTTGTTTCGGTGATTCGGACAGAGAGGATGGGGGCTCGCGGGCGACTCGGGTCCAATTGGGAACGGGGACCGGCGCGGGGGCGGCCGTCGATCGGGTCCGTCGTTTAGGCTCGGTGACCGAATAATAATCAGTCGGGAATATATAGCATATATATATATATATATATATATATATATATATATATATATATTTGATAACTTTGCTAAAGGTAGCTCAACGGAGATGCTCCGTGTCAAATCAATCAAAACTCAAAACAAGACAAGAAGCCCCCAATGCAATGGTGATTGGTTGATACATAGAAAGTATTTAACGCAAAATTGGGTTTTGTGCTCTAGAATGCATTAATTTTGAGGATTTTAAATTTTGAATGCTAGGGGGAGTAATTATAATAACAAGAGGTTATGCAAGCAGTGCTTTCGTTTGGTTGGCTTGGTTATAATCATTGTTACCGGTGGGGCAGGGCATGCGTTACTTAGGAAGTAATGTTACCTTCCCAACGTGAAACGGCGGTCTTTCTACTATTTTTATCCCACCTAATTACATTTGAATCTTGAACAAAAGTTAATTAAACCAAATATAGCTCTTTGGTCCCCCGTTGTTCTCTCTTCGAAAAGCTACACTATATAAACAGAGACCTTTGAAAGTCACGGTGCGCATCATAGAGCGTCAAAAGAAATATGATGGTTTCCACAGGAAAGTTGGCCTTGATCTTGTTGATCGTGCTATTTGAAGGTTAGTTCTTTCTAATTACCTGTAACTACGCATTTTTTTTCAAATTTAATAGCAGAATTACTGACTCAAAATATTTATAAGCATAAAGAACGTATTGATTTTCACAACATTACATTAATGGGAAAACTCTAATAAAATGCCATAACTATCTCTCCTCTCGACGCAGGATCCTTGGTCACTTCGAAAAAGGGCTATTCTTCAGAACAGCCAACAGAAAAGGACGGCGGCTATTCCTCTAAGGAAACATCAGAAAAGGTCGGCGGCTATTCCTCCAAGGAAACATCAGAAAAGGCCGACGATTCCTCGAAGAAATCATCAGGAAAGGTCCCCTATGACTACTCAGCAAACATTGAGGTAAGCAGCACGTGCCCCTAGTAAAAACATTCCCACCCCTGTGAGTCGTGGAGTCGTTTCCATCGGCACTCTTATGCCCTGGTCCGCGACTGACCGGCCCTGCGCGACACCGTTGCTTGCAGTGCATCAAGAAGCCAGAGAAACCTCTGTATGGAGGCGGCATCATCAGCGCCGCCGAGTCCAGCGGCAAGAAGTGCCCTATTAAGGGCTCCGTCCTCAAGGTCGATCTCAATAAGGACTACCACTACGCACTCTCTGGTAATCGGCACTCATATATCTTGTCCAATTCATTCATCCCGAGATTTTTGTGATCAGTCGACCACCAGGCGTCGAGGACGATGCAGCTAAACGGACAGACGTTCTGTGCTTGCGCGTGTGCTCCCAGTTTGGCTCAAGTTTTCCAAGGGCACCGGCGACATCACTGCCATAATCGTGACGCCTGACGGCAAGTTCAACACCGCTGGCGCGATCGTGGCCAAGTCTGAGTGCTGGACCTTGCTGAAGGGTGGAGCCACCTCCTACGCCGAAGGCAAGGCTGATCTCTTCTTCCAGGTAATGTGATAGTTGGCAGGACAATTTTTGCAAATTATGAAAAGGAGTTGATCTGTCCAACGAGTCGTGGATGAAAGAAGAACTGATATATGGAGGCTAACAATGCGTGCAGAGCAACTCAACCGCGGAGATCATGGCGGAGAGCATAGCACTGCAGGGCTTCAGCTTTGAAGAATGGAACGCTCACCGCGATGAAGTCGTCGCCAAGGTAATGCGGTTCTCCACCCAGCGCCAAAATGCCAGTGGAATATAATTCCAATTCCAATGCAGGAACGCAAGAAGAAGGTGAAGGTCACTGTGGAGTGCGACGGCAAGCCGCTGCCAGACGCGGAGCTGTCTGTGCAGTGGGTGGCCAAGGGCTTCCCCCTGGGCAACGCCATGACCAAGGAGATCCTGGACATGCCCGAGTACGAGGAGTGGTTCACGAAGCGGTTCAAGTGGGCGACGATGGAGAACGAGATGAAGTGGTACAGCACGGAGTACAACGAGGGGGGCGAAGGGTTCGAGGTGGCGGACAAGATGCTGGCGCTGGCGGAGAAGCACAACATCACGCTGCGCGGCCACAACGTGTTCTGGGACGACCAGAGCCACCAGATGCCGTGGGTGGAAAAGCTCAGCGCCGACAAGCTCAAGGCCGCCGTGGCCAAGCACCTCAAGGCCGTCGTCTCCCGCTACGCCGGCAAGGTGATCCACTGGGACGTGGTGAACGAGAACCTCCACTTCAGCTTCTTCGAGGACAAGCTGGGCAAGGACGCGTCCGGGGAGATCTTCAAGGAGGTGGCCAAGCTGGACAGCAAGCCCATCCTGTTCATGAACGAGTTCAACACAATCGAGCAGCCCTGCGACCCGTCGCCGCTGCCGACCAAGTACCTGGCCAAGCTGAAGCAGATCCAGTCATACCCGGGCAACGAGAAGCTCAAGTATGGCATCGGCCTGGAGAGCCACTTCGCCAAGCCCAACATCCCCTACATGAGGGGCTCCCTGGACACGCTGGCGGCGGCCAAGGTGCCCATCTGGCTCACCGAGGTGGACGTCACCAAGGGGCCCAAGCAGGTGGAGTTCATGGAGGAGGTGATGAGGGAGGGCTTCGGCCACCCGGGCGTCAAGGGCATCGTCATGTGGGCGGCCTGGCACGCCAAGGGCTGCTACGTCATGTGCCTCACCGACAACAACTTCAAGAACCTGCCGCAGGGGGACCTTGTCGACAAGCTCCTGGACGAGTGGAGGAAGGTGCCCGAGAATCCCAAGACGGACAGCAAGGGCGTCTTCGAGGCCGAGCTCTTCCACGGCGAGTACCAGGTCACCGTCAAGCACAAGTCGCTCAAGGAGTCCATCGTGCAGACGGTGGATCTCAACTCCAAATCGGAGGCCGCCATCAAAGCCTAGCTAACTGGTTAAGAGTACCACACAAAACATGTCCGTGTCGCTAACTGTAACATTCCAATTTGCATCTCGGTGTCGCTAACTGTAACATTCCAGTTTGTTTTTCTATGTATATACACGTGACCTTTTTAATCCAAAACCCAAATAGTTCACTTAGCCAGCAATTACAGTGAGATCACAGCATTTGAAGCTCATATGTAAGATTTCCTTTTAACAAAATCGTCCTATCATTAAAATATAATACTAGTAACTCATTAATTAATAATGAATTATGCACACATATTTTGATTGCGTACTAGCCTTAACATAGTCTCAAAGGAAGGGAAAAACATAGCCAATGCCCCTACACGTCTTTTATGATTTTTTTTTTGTAGTCTATCAAATTCATCTAGTAAAGATGCTGGCTAAGGTTTCTGTTATCTACAGCCAAGAATGGGAAGGAAAACATTCAACATAATTTAACAGATATAAACACCAAATTCTTTGGGTTTCATCAAAACTTTAGCAAGGTTGATTTGTGCAAACATACGCTAAAATAAGTAATACAATTCATTAGTTTTAGCTCTTCAAGGTTTGTTCAACTACAATTGACAAGGTAAAGCATGGAAGACTAAAAAAAGACTAACCTACAAAAGATAGCAATTCTCAACGCTCAGACTTCCAAACCTATAAAGTTCATCTGCGCATGCCATCTACAAAAGTAAAGAGCACCTACACTTATATGTCCAAATCATCATCTGGATCTTCATCTGAGTCAGGTTGCTCGTCATCTGAATCACGGAAGTATGTATTTCACCCTTTGCAGTTCCTGATTTTGGAGCTTTTATTTCATCCACAAGGGCCGGTGCAATTAAATTGGGGTCACGTTGAGCCTCAGGTAGGGACCGGCGACCATCATATATACGAATTGGTTCACCATTTCCTGAGATGAAATGTGGGAAAGTCAAGTTCCAGATGCAATGCACCCCCCAGAATCAAAACACGGTCTTTAACTTATGCTACTCAGAAATAACTTGACTTCATAAAATTTACCTTGATGTTCAAAAGGAAGAACAACATTTGCCCTGTCACTGCGCTCCTTCTCTGACAGCTCAAGATTGAACTGAACCTGTTGAACCAACTTATCACAATTTAGAACGACTGATATTTTTAAATAGGAGTAACAAATAACATATAAGTGATACACAACAGTATTTAATTGTTCTAGAATCTAGAATGTAGGAACTAACCTTAGGCACTAGACTTTGGTTCACTTCTATACTTACAGAAGGAGCTGAATCAAATTTGATATCATTCCCCTCAATATACAAGTCCTCATATTGCACAGGTAGGGTTAGTACCAGAATCAACCAGCTTTCCTCAATTAGAAGGAAAGGTAAAAAAAAAAAAAAAAAATAAGAACACTGGAGCAACAGGAAGCCTTACAAGGTGTTTCACCCGTCCATTTCGTCTTTTAAGGCGCACAAGAAATTTTGCTTTTGAATAATTTTGCTCAAGGATAGACATGTTTCCAGGACTCTCTCCACAAACAGGATCCACAAGTGCTGGCTCCACACAAGCAACCATAGTAGAAAGACATTCAAATGCTCGGGGCACCTTGGCCTCATGGAGGTCTGAACGTATCATCCAAAATATTGATGATACTTGTTCTACAATAGGACAGATATATTGATGAACTTTAGTGTTACTTGAAGGCATTTCTAGTCCAGAGTTTGAAATAAGCATGCACAATGTTACAGATCTATACTAACACAGACAATGGTGATTCACATCCCCAGAATTTTTCAGCTGCTCAAGAACATTAACAATATGATATGCATGGTAGATAGAACAAGTAGGGATACCATGGCTTCGAAGATTACTAAGAAGGCCTGAAATTGATGGCACTGAAGCATGTCGTAACATGGAGCTAATCTGAAATAACATAGAGGATGTTTGGAGTTGAGCATCAAATGAAAGTTAAATATATAACAGCAATGAGTTAATGGACTTTCATCTTTTCAATATTGGACTATATAAAGAGATAATATAGGGTTTTCCTTCAAACATTAAACAATGCCAACTAAAACAAATAGTTGAACATTTTTGAATGATGTCATACTGCTCTATTGTTGGTGAGATAATGCTTTGGCTGTTAATTAAAGATACGCTAATGATAATTCACCAAAATTACAAGCTATTGAACAATAACTGAACCCCAATAACAAAACCATTGAAGTATAAGACTATCTTCTGTTTAATTATGTCTCATACTTCCACAAACTGCATTTGATAAATCAGTTCCATAGATAATTAAACATGGGCGATGAAACAATCTTCAAAAATGATATTAAGCTCAGTAGGAACCCCACTTTTGTCTACAGGGGAAACAAAGTTACTATACATAATTCAAACTACAACAAAAAGGTCACAGAGAAGTAGTTAGTTCTTACTGAGTCAACAGCCACAGAAAAATACTTTTTGCCTTCTCCTTCAAAACCTGACATCCATAACATACGCAAGTCAGGATTAGATCAGAAACAAAGAAATATTAACAGGTCAAATGCTCTATGGTAGATAATACCTCCTCCAAGTTCAGTAGTGGAGGACAACAATTTGTAACATCCTTCACACTTCTATAAACAGTAATGTTATCTTTGTTTGTTGAAAGCTTTGCAGTGTTCCCTTGTTGCTGCTGATTTTGAATCTTCTGCTTCCATCCAAGGGGGTCAGAATAGCAATCCAATATTCGAACACTGTTGGATGCATGTGGCATTGTCATGTATTACATTTTATCAAAAGGAATGCATTCTGCCTTACAGATAGTGAGCCAAAAGAGTGCCAGTTAGGTTGAGCATTTAACTCTTCAGATGGCATATCAAACTGCCAAATCGGTATATCAACTTCAGATTTTAAATTGGAAAGGAGATTGTATGAACATTTATGGATTTTAAAATTTAAATTTCTTTGCAAACCTACAGATATTTTTCTGGTATCTGTGTCACCAAAGAATCCATAGTCTGGTTTTGCACATGCTGATATACTGATAGTTAAATTTGTGCTCAACCAAACATAAGCTCCCACATCAGAAATTTAGTTAATATAAGAATCTTCTTTGATCTATGCTTAAGAGCAACTAAATTGGCAGTAGACCACCCTAATACAAAAGAGGCTCTACTCCAAAATTTATTAAATTGCCAATTCTGCAAACCACATGTCTGAACAATATTTCGGTTTCGGATAGTGCACAACAGACACATTTTTATTCATCAGAAATGATTCTGTGAATCATACCATCGGTCCAAAGCATTTGCGTCAAGGCCGCGGCGCCGCATGAATTCCAGGTACACCTGTGGGCTCCGATCAAACGCCACAACCACTAGCCCCCTGTACCATCAAAAGTTCACAACCAAGCTAATTCACATCATCAGCCAAATCTACGCAAAGCCTACGCACCAGGTGGCGTAGAGACTAACAAAACCTGGCCTGCGCCTTCCCGGATGCGACCTGGGAGGCGAGTGCAGCCGCGATGTGGAGCATCGCGCCCGCCGCGAGCGAGCAGCACTGGAGTGATCCCTCCACAGCCAGCGCCGGCGCGTGCTCGCCGTCGAGCCGTCCGTCTCGGAGGCACCTCACGACCGCCTCCGCCATCCTCGCCGCCGCCGCCGCTTAGTGCCTAAACCCTAGCTCACACAAGAGCCCGAGACGGCGAGACGCCAAACTCCCGGAAGGCCGGAAACAAGGAGTACCGCGGGCCCGCCTGTCAGAGAGACACGGGACCCCTTGCCCGTGTCGGATATTTAGTCAGGCGAACTCGTTTGACCCTGCGTCCCCGCCTCGAAACCTCGTGTCACCTCCTGCTCCGCTACTCGTTTTCCTCTCTTCCGGCGGCCGCGGGGAGAAGAGGAGGGGAGTGAGGAGATGAAGGCGTGCGCGAAGGCGGCGGGGGAGAGGCTGCCGCTGGTCCATGCTCCGTCAACCAGGCAGCCTCTGGCTCGGAGGTATTATTATCTCTCTCTCTGTCTATCTCTGTTCAATTCTCCTCCGCTTGCTCCCTAATCTTTCGATGCCATTGTTTCATAATTTTGATATGCTTATTAGGCATTATCAGTTAGATATTATTTAAATACGTATATAGAAACAAATGATTGTTGTTCTGCTAGTGCGCATAAGCATGCCACTGCCCAGTACTGGGCTTCGCAGTTCTAACACAATTTCTTTTTTTAGGATTCCAAGACCGCGTGCCTGTTGAAGAATGAGTCGGCGACTCATAGGCAGTGGCCTAAAGTTTTAGCACATTGCACGAACATGAACTGTTGTTAGGGAACTAAAATTTGTTATTTTTTAATAAATAAAAGATATTTCATTGAGATGTTTCAAATTCAGTCAATTATTCTTCAAGAAATATTGTTAGTGTTAGATTCCAAAGGCAAAAGAAAGAAACAAAATTCTTAACAAGTCTAGAATTCAGGATCTTTTTATCAGAATACATTATTAATTGATCTGTGTGTTTCCTTTATTTTCCCGCATCCATATAAATGCTTTATACACATGTTACTTACCACATATTAATAATATAAGAGATGAAAGCAAGGAACAAATCACATGAATTTGATGTTTTGGAACAAATTATAAGTATATATTAGAGCCTGTCTTGAGTATACATTTGAGTTTTTAGTGGTAACAGAGTCTGGGCTAGACAAACTTTCAGCAGAGAGCTATAGATGGATATCATGAATCATGATATTGGAAGCTTATAAGCATTAAGCTATGAGGGGGGCTCCGACACAATAGTCTGCACCATGTTCAAAGGTGTATATATAAATAAAGTCTTTTTTCATGTATATCATTACGAAAGTTGCTTCTTCCAGCTGCGCCGCTATAAAGTTGGGCCGATCACCTGTGTCATCGCTCTAAACTTTTTTTTTTAACATACACGTCATTTCGTCCACCTTCTGTCATCTTTTTGCTGTTAAGCACATCTGATTTATGGACCCGGCCAGCTAAGCTAAAAATGCCCTTCACTCTTTCTCTTTCCTGCCCTATCCTTTCGAGTACACTATCCACAGCAGGAGAGAGAAAGGGGCCGGCGTCTTCAACCGGTCCAGGCAGGGCCACGCGCGCGTGGGGCGGCCGGAAGCCGGGCCCACCGGCGTGCTCGCCGGCGGCCAGGTCCTCGCCCGCGCCCGAGCCTGGCCCGCGGCTGGCTGGGTCGCGCCCGCCCCTGGCTCGCCTGGCGGTCGGGCAGTGGCTGCGCGAGCCGGCACGCGCCCACGGCTTTCCGGCGTTGGCGGCCGGCCAGGTCCTCGCCCGTGCCTGAGCTGGCAAACCGGCAACCGCCGCCTCCATCAGAAACCGCCTCCTCCATGGCGCCGTACTCCTCCTCCCCGGCGTTCCTGGCGGTGGTGCCAACGCCAACGTGCCCATCGTCGACGGGTTCCACCTTGACTGCGCCGCGGTTGCCCAGGTCCGTCTCGACGCGAGCATCGATGCCGTGGTCACCATACGCCCTGCTGCAGGTACCGGCACCGGCACCGTCCTGCTCCTCCGCGTCGACGCGGCAATCGGCGCCGTGCTCTACCACCGCCCCGACGCGGCCACCGACGCCGTGGTCCCGCTTGCCCTCGCGGCGGCACCCGACCCCGAGCCTCCGCTTGGCCTCGCGGCGGCACCCAACCCCGAGCCTCCGCTTGGCCTCGCCACGGCACCCGACCCCGAGCCCGCGGTTGCCTACGTCACGCCACAGCTCCGCCTCGCCGTGGACACCGAAGGCGCGCTCCTCCTCCGCCTCGCCGGTCCCGCGGGCGCCGCGCCCCTGATCCGCCTCGCTGTGCCCGCTGGGGCCGTGCCCCCGCTCGGCTTCGCTGTGGCCGCCAACGCCGAGCCCCTGCTCCACCAAGCCGCAGCGGCCGACGCCACGCCCCTCCTCCGTCTCGCCATGGCCGCTGACGGAGGCCACGGCGTTCTTCACGAAGGAGAGAAAAAGGGTTGGAAACTTACAGATGGGCTCCACCTAAGGGCATTTATGTCTTTTTGCTGCTCCATTCGACACCGTTAGGGGTGATTTTGAACGGAATGGCGTGTATGTGTTTAGAGCGATGGTACAGATGACGGGCCCAACTTTCTAGTGGCGCAGATGGAAGAAGCAACTTTTATAATGATATACATGGAAAAGACTCGTAAACAAAACCATGATTGGTGTGCTTGTATATTTTATATATGTAAACAAGTAATACTAGCTTGCCTAGCTCAGGCCCCCTTGTCATCTGGGTCCCAGGCCAATGGCCGTGCTTCCCCTGATGCTGTGCTGGGGCACCTGGGCCTGGTAGTACCTTCATAATTGAGCTTGTTGTTACCCCATGCTAATTGATATTCTGTGTATTCTTTAGTCACAAGAGAATTGGGATCTTAGGTTTCTTGGTTTGCCAGTGAACTGCACACACAAATAGTACTGAGAAAATTGTGTGCATGATGAACTTCATCCTCAGTTTCCAAATTATGTCACATATTTGGTACTGAAATAAAGTAACCATGAAAATTATTTTCTTGAGAATTATGTTTTTAATGGAGATTCTTTTTTGTGCACTGGAGAACTATTTGTTTCTTTTATTGGCATTACTACATGGCATAATGACATGATGACATGTTTCTATGTTCAGCTTTGTTAAGGTAAGCAGATTACCCTCTCAATATGAGGCAAAGTCTCAAGTGTCCTGCTCAGTTAGGGTGTCAGAAAACACAGCTCACAGAATAGATGCCACAGCAGAAAACATTTTCCCAGCAACGAAAGATCATGTCTTGAAAGCAACTGATGCAATCAAGAGAGGAGAAGTGATTGCGGTGCCTACTGATACCATATACGGGTTTGCTTGTGATGCCTGGTTAGTGTTTTCTTCTCCCTAGTGCCATAGGAACTTTAATGCAAACATGACCTGTCCCATATTAGGACACAATTGCAGGATCAAGTAATGAGGAATCTGTACCCATAGTAAATGAGAGGAAACATACACAAATATTTCATATCCCTCTTTTAGTTACTTTTTGGTTCTGCTTTCATCCCCAGCTAGAAACTAGTATTGATTCATCCTTTGAAGAAGAGAATTTCATTTACGAATTTCATTGGTTGTGTTTCATTTTCAAATTCTTTGTTGGTTTGGTTTCTTAAAACACTCTTCATGACAGTTCTGCGGGAGCAGTTAATCGTATTTATGAGATCAAAGGGCGCATACAAACACGGCCTCTGGCAATTTGTGTTGCTGATGTCTCAGACATATCACGGTTTGCTTTAGTGGACCACTTGCCACATGGCTTGCTTGATAGTCTACTTCCTGGGCCTGTCACTGTTGTTCTAAAACGAGGTGCAGTTACCACATTGTGTGTCTTAGTTTGATGTAACATCTATCTTAAGCAAGCTGAGGCATTGATCATACTATTTGATTGTCTACATTTAGGTGAAAACAGCATATTAGAGAGGTCACTTAATCCTGGCTTGGATAGCATTGGAGTTCGTGTGCCGGATCTGGATTTCATACGATCTATTGCTCGTGGTGCTGGAAGTGCACTTGCACTTACTAGCGCCAATTTAAGCGGACAGCCTAGTAGTGTCAGTGTCAAGGATTTCAAGGGTTTATGGCCACATTGTTCATATGTTTTTGATGGTGGAGTACTTCCTTCTGGGCGTGCTGGTTCAACAATTGTTGACATAATAACACCAGGAGTTTACAAGATATTGAGAGACGGAAGGTAAGCGGTACTAGTCATATCAATTCCTCAAAACTTTATTGAATTTCTCTCATCAAATTGAGCAATGGAAGCATGAAATTGTTTGTACCACAATGTTCAGAAAAAATAATCTTTGACACCAAGTGCAAAATTACAGCTCAAGGAAGGAAACAGCAGCAGTGCTTGGCAAGTTCGGCTTTGTTGAAGCTTTATGACGACTTGGTGCTTTAAGAAATAGCACGACAAAGAGTTGCTTTCTTATCCACAGTATCTCTTGTTTAATTAGTGATGTATCAGAGCCTTTTGTTGCTGTTTGCGCTTTTCTTTTACATCTTCAAACTTATTGTTGTATTGCGAATGCGATGTTGAGTAGAATAGCAGAGTTCACATTATTTAAGCTGTGTAGAGTGTGATATGGGCTTGTTTTGTAGCAAATGAAGCAACAGTTGGGACTTTGGATGTGCTATGGACGAAAATATGGCATTTTTTTATGCCTATTCTTCACCCATGATTCTGCTTGTTACTTCTAGATGACATCAACTGGTTGGTTACATGACCTACTAAAACAATTTTTTTTTTGAAACAAATGACTTACTAAAACTAACAGAGGTCATAATCGTGAGTTGAGATGATGGCATCTCAAAGAATGAACTCTCTGTGGAATTTCCTTAGGGATAATTATGTTTTTTTTTTTACTTTTCGTTTCTTTTGTCACTATAATCACTCTAGAGATCTTTGCTATTTAGAACACAAAATGTTGTACCCAATGAAGCAAAAGTGTAGCTCCATAGTTATGAGAGTACGTACATGCCGTTGTTTGTGGTTTTCAGTTTACATCTTTGAAGTTGCTCTTGTGACTTGATGTTGGGTAGAATAGCAGAGTGATGTGGATTTGTTTTGATGCAAATGAAGCAACTAGGTTGGGAATTCTTTATTTTCTGTGGACACGGCAGAAGTGCAAGAGAATCGGAGTTTTTCATCGACTTAACGTTTACATGAAGCCAGAGCCAAAAGGGGAATAAACTTAAAAAAACGCAAAGGGATGATAAGCTGAAGCATGGTGCTTAGGAATCTTGGAGAGAAGGATTAAAAATGTTCTTTTCCTTTGCTTTCCGTTGCAATTCTCCAAGGTGTGAAAACTGATACACACGAATGACTAAGCTTCTAAGCTTTCACAGTTCTGACACAACAGCAGGGAATTTAACTGGTAATAATCCAGAGCCCTGACTGAAATCTTACATTACACCTAGCAACTGAAGAATAATAATCCGGCTGATCTAGACCTGCATGTCAATGAAGTAGTGCTCACTCCCTGAGCCCAGCTCCACCTTGACGCTCCGAGAGATGGAGCTGTTGAGCGCCGGGTGGCTGACGGTGACCTTGTACTCGCCGTGGACGAGCTCGGCCTCGAAGTAGCCCTGCGCATCCGTGGCGCCGGCCCGTGGGCTCGCCCGCCACTCGGCGATGAGGCGGTCCACGACGTCACCCTGCGGCAGGTTCTTGAAGTTGTTGTCGGTGAGGCACATGACGTAGCACCCCTGTGGCCGCCACGCCGACCAGATGACGATCCCCTGCACCGCCGGGTGCGCGTACGCCTCCCGCAGCACCTCCTCCAGGTGCTGCGCCTGCGACGGGTCCGGGGCGACGTCCACCTCGGTGAGCCAGACGGGGATGCCGGCCTGCGCGAGCGTGTCGAGGGCGGCGCGCATGTACGGGATGTTGGGCTTGGTGAAGTGGCCCTCGAGGCCGATGGCCATGCCGGCGCCGTTCTCCGGGTAGGCGGCGATGATCTGCTGCAGGCGCTGCAGGTACCTGGCCGGCAGCGCGGCCATGTCGCCCGGCTGCTCCAGCGTGTTGTACTCGTTCATGAACATGAGCGCGGAGCCGGTGTCCAGCAGGCGCGCGGCGGCGTAGAATGCGGTGGACGCGTCCCAGCCGAAGCGGCCCTCGTAGAAGTTAAAGTGCAGGTTCTCGTTGACCACGTCCCAGCCGATGACCTGGCCGGCGTAGCGCGACATGACGGAGCGGAGCCGCCGCGACGCCGCCGCCAGCAGCTGCGGGTACGGAAGCGACTGCACCCACGCCGGCTGCTGGCTCGGCTGGTCCCAGAACACGTTGTGGCCGCGCACGGCGATGCCGTTGGACTTGCAGAACGCCATCATGGCGTCCGGGACCGTGTAGTCCTCGCGCCCCGCCGCCGGCTCCGTGCTGTACCACTTCATCTCGTTCTCGAAGGTGGCCACCGCGAACCGTGACGCGAACCACGTCTGGTACGCCGAGTTGGTGAGGATGTACTGGCTCACGGCCGCGCCCAGCGGGAAGTTGGTCCGGACCGCGTCCAGCGACACCGTCGCGCCCACCAGCGGCTTCCCGGCGGAGTCCGTCGCCTGAAGCCTCACCGTCTTCTTGCGCGCCGCGACCACGGACACGGCGCGGTGCGCCGTCCACTCGTCCTTGGAGAAGGGCTTCAGCGACACGCTGTCCACCCACAGGTCCACCGTAGCGTTGCTCTGCAAGTTGGCACGTAGTTTAGTTGGAAGCCAACCAATTAGTGAACCTTGTTAATTACTGGTTCTGATTCTTACCTCGAAGTAGAGCTCGGCCGGACCCGAAGACACGGTGGTGAGGCCGCCCTTGAGCATGGACCAGCACCCGGCCTTGGCGACGACGCCGCCGGCGTGGACGAAGTCATCGACGGTCTTGACGACGGCCCGCACGTCGGCGCTTGCTTCGCTCACCTGCAACCACGCTATAACCATGCGACGGAGCTGATCAGTTTCAGCTAGAAATCGCAAAACACACGCGACGAGACCGATCAATCCATCCATCCATCCATCGTAATCGTACCGGAGAGGGTGTAGTGCGTGTCGGCCTTTAGGTACACCTTCTGGCTGACGCTCTGGTACGCCCGCGTCCGGTTGAGCGCGACGGCGAACCCGTTGCCCGCCGCCGACGTGCTCTCCGCGATGCTGCCGTAGCCGAAGGTGGACCAGCCCCGGAGGCCCGCGCTGAAGTCGGCGTTGCGGAGGATGCCGCCGCCGTACTGCGGCTCCAGCGGCTCCGGCAAGCACTGCAGCACGCGGCCGTCATTAGTTTTTTTTTCCGTTAAATTTTAATCGATCAATTTGAATTTGGCGGATACAACTGCAAGTTTCCCATCGGAATGCTTAACGAAGGCATGTTCCTTTGATCTTGGCAATAAGCACAGATGCTTTGCTTTTGCTGTATACCAAAAAAAAAAATGCATGCGTGTACCTGAGATTATCAGACAATCGAGATCGCTCTAACAATGGTTTAGCTTACTTGTGCAACATGCCACGTGTACCAAACTAATTTAGTCTTTTTTATTAGAGATTTGGAGTGGAGTCTAAAATGCTAGATGACGTATGCGTCCTTTTGTCGAGCTTGGCGTGGATTGTATCACACGTCAACACACACACTCGACGTCGACGGACACAGCTATGCCGGCGCCGGCGCCGCTGTCGTGCATGGCACTGAAAAGCATATAACGTACCTACGGGAAAATTAACGTAGGGGACGATGGGAATTCCATGTTAAGCAGTAGTAGTTCACAAAGGGAACGAATTGCGTGCTGTGGATTATGTTATCGTGCAGCCCGTGACAAAGGCAGCCAATTGGCAGGCAATGATTATATTATTTTGCTAAACTAAGCTAGAATGCCTGCTGGTGAAGCTTCTGCTGGACCACGAATGTGTCCTGCCCAGATGGGTAATGGCCAGCTGAAACTGCGAAAGCAATAGGACATATCACACATGCATACAGTAGCAGAGGGACTTGCCTCGATGCTTGCAGAGTAATCGTATGGAAGAGATTTCACCATGCAGCCTGCACAGACGGAGAATGATCGAACCAGCAAGCAGCAATGTCAGTTACAGACCAAGTTCATCAGAGAATGCGATGGCAGGGCAGTGAGGGGCATGAAGCAGAGGCTTCGAGGAGTACCCTTACCTTGCAGGAGAGCAATCCATCCGAGCCAGAAGGCGAGTTTATCCATCAGACCGTTAACTTTGATCGTCATCCTGTCTCGTCAGACAGCACTCAATCTGCAGCAAAGCAAAGCAAAGCAACCAACCATCAATAAGCTAAGCAATGGCGGCGACATGCATGCTAGTTCTACAGAGCAACAGAGCTCTGGCTGGCAATGGACAATGGTACAGGTGTAGTAGAGCACCAGTACCCTGCGTTCAGAAGACAGGGTTGAGCAGTTGTGCTCAGGTGAAGAAGGCGAGGAAGAAGACGGCGGACCAAGCCAGCGGGCCTGTTAGCCACTCCGAGGTTGTTGTGCTCGGGTGAAGAGAGTGCAGTTCGGGACCACGGAATGATCTTTGCGTGGCCTCCCCATTTTATAGGCGACGGCGGGACGGGCGGCGAACACCCTCGCGAGCAGCCGTGGGATATCCGTTGGCGCAGTTGCTTGCCGGCCGCGGTCACCTACGGCCACGGGAGAGCTTCCCGCGAGGGCCAGCCAAAGAGTGAGTGCCGCCCGGCCTTTGACTTCATTCGCCGCAGCGCGCGCACACTTGCCGCCGCCCTCTGCATATTCTACTCGCAACTCGTAGCCCTGTTTAGATGCACACACTTCGCTGGTTTGTTATATCATATTACTTTTACATTATAGTCTCTCATGTATCTATATATTATATATATATACACACACCGACACTTCCCTTTAAGATGGGCTATATATATCTAACATGCCCATCTTGTTACATGATGATACACACTCCTTAACACCTAACCCTTCTGTTAGATAATCAGCAATTTGTCCCTCAGAAGTTACAAACTCAAAACTTAAACTCCCTTCATCTAGCCTTTCTCTAATAAAGAAGCGGTCGATTTCCACGTGCTTTGTTCGGTCATGTTGAACTGGATTATTAGCAATATTAAGAGCAGATTTGTTATCACACCATATTTTCATAGAACCATCTGGCTGAAGCTTTAACTCAGTTAGAAGTTTTTTATCCATAACAATTCACTCAGACTTACTGACATTGCTCTATACTCCGCCTCTGCGGTAGAGCGAGATACCACCGGTTGCTTCTTACTTCTTCAAGTCATCAAATTTCCACCAACAAACACACAGTAACCCGAAGTGGATCTTCTATCATCAAGACAGCTTGCTCAGTCTGCATCATAGTAGCCCTCTATATTAAGATGTCCATTTTTCTTAAACAGTAGCCCCTTCCCTAGATTTTTCTTCAGATATCTCAGTATCCTATAAACCGCATTCATGTGACCACTCCTTGGGTCATGCATATATCGGCTCACAACACTCACAGTATACGTTATGTCAGGTCTTATATGACATAAATAGATGAGACGTCCCACAAGCCTTTGATATCTCCCCTTATCTACTGGATGTCCAGATTCAGCACACAATTTGTGATTTTGCTCTATTTGAGTAGTAGCTGAACTACAACCAAGCATACCTGTCTCATCCAGAAGGTTTAGTATATATTTTCGCTGTGAAAGAACAATCCCTTTAGAAGATCTTGCTATCTCAATACCCAAAAAATATCGAAGTTGTCCCAAATCTTTAATTTCAAACTCCCTTTTCAAATTCTCCTTCAATCGAATCACTTCTAATGTATCATTTCCAGTGATGATAATGTCATCAACATAAACTGCCAAGATAGTAATATGGTTCTTAGAGTGTAGATAAAATATAGTATGATCTCCATTACATTGTTTATACCTCATAGCATGCATTGCATATTTGAATCTATCAAACCACGCCCTTGGCGACTGTTTCAGTCCATATAAAGACTTCCTCAGTCTTAACACCTTCCCTTTTGTTTCAGTAGTGGAGAATCTAGGTGGGATTTCCATATATACTTCCTCTTTAAGATCACCATGTAGAAATGCATTCTTAACATCTAATTGATATAAGGGCCAATCAAAGTTAGCAGCACAAGAAATCAGGGTTCTCACCGTGCTCATCTTTGAAACTCGTGCAAACGTTTCATCATAGTTAATTCCATATGTTTGGCTATACCCTTTTGCCACCAGTCTTGCCTTGTATCTCTCCACCTTTCCTTCAGGGTTTTGTTTCACAGTAAATACCCATTTACAATCAACCACCTTTTTCCCAGGAGGAGAAGGGATAAGCTCCCATGTATTATTCTTCTCAAGTGCTGTCAACTCCTCAAGCATTGCTTCTTTCCATCTTGGGTCTTGCTTTGCTTCTTTCCAATCTCTTGGAATTTGCACTGATTGCAGTGTTGTAACAAAGGCCAGATGCTCAGGTGATAAGGGTTCGTATGATACATAGTTACTTATCTCATTGTTATGCTCATCCTCACATTCATCTTCAAAACCATACCTTACTAGAGGCTTACCTGCAGTGCTCCTTGTTCCTTTTCTTTGGGCAATAGGTAAGTCATTGGATGATTGAATCACTTCTCCCCCTGACTCAGATATCCCTTCATCTCGATTATCATCTAAATGAGCCTGATCCTCCTGATCATTTGCAGCTTCATCATCATCACCAGTGGTGGGTTGTGTGGAATTTAGCCTTCTTCTTCTTCTTGTATATACTCTCAAACTTCTCTCTGGAGGGGCTTCTTGTTCTCTCCTTTCCTGTACAATATCATTCACCACCACTGAATTTGGGACTAAACCATCCACAACCCTCCTCTCATTCATTTGAGGTTCAACTCCAAACTCCACTTCCTCATTATCTTCTATTGCGACTTGAGAATCAAGATCTCTAAATAGAGAACTCAAATCTGTCTTTTCACCATAGAAGGGAACTGATTCTCTAAAGGTCACATCCATGCTCACAAACATACGACGTTCAAATGGGCTCCAACACTTGTATCCTTTCTGTCCACATGAGTACCCCACAAAAATACACTTAATGGCTTGAGAATCCAGCTTTCCAACCCCCGGTCTATGATCTCTAACAAAGCATGTGCATCCAAAAACCTTAGGTGGAACTAAGAACTCATTTTTTCCAAATAACATCTCACAAGGAGATTTCATACCAAGTATTCTTGATGGCATACGATTTATTAAGTGAATGGCAGTCAAAACTACCTCACTCCAAAGAAACTTAGGCACATTCATTGTATGCATAAGTGAACGAGTTACCTCCAGAAGATGCCTATTCTTCCTTTCAACCACTCCATTTTGTGGTGGGGTATCGGGACATGAAGTCTGGTGTAGAATTCCTTCTCCTGAAAGAAAACTTTGAAACTCTTTATTTACATATTCAGTTCCATTATCACTTCGGATAATTTGAATAGAAGTACCAAATTGGTTTTTCACATAAGCATAGAAAGCCTTAAAACATTCAAATACCTCACTTTTATGCTTCATTAAATATACCCATGTCATACGAGAATAACAGTCAATAAATGTAACAAAATATTTTGCACCACTTATAGCAGTGACTGGGGAAGTCCACACATATGAATGAACCAATACAAAAGGTGATAAACTTCTCAAACCTCTACTCACATATGAGCTTCTAGTGTGCTTCCCGTACTCACAAGCATCACACATTAAATTGCTCTTCTTCACCTTAGACATTCCATGAGAAAACATTTTGCTCATGATATCAAAAGATATATGTACTAAACGACAATGCAACAACATAACCTTAGCTTCATCTTCACTAGCTGATAGAGCAAAATAGACTTCTCAGCTTGTCTTGCTTCTATCAAGATACTAGAGTCCATCATGCCATGTTCTAACTCCAAGATTTCTTCCAGTCTTCCTTTCCTGAATTAAACAATTTTCACGATCAAGAAGCACTCGGCAATCCATTTGATCAATTAAAGAGCTTATTGAAATAAGATTCACAGGAAAGGATAGAACATGTAATACTGGTGATAAGGTAATAGATGGTGTGCATTGAACTGCCCCAACACCTCTAATAGGACGAGAGGTTCCATTAGCAGTTTTAATTATCCCCTTATATGAATGTGAGTATGGTGTATAAGATGTAAATTCATTTACTTTTCCCATGACATGCCTTGATGCACCTGAATCTAGTATCCAATTGGACATGTGAGTTCGGTTGGATATACCTGAGTTTGAGTGGACCGCATCAGCAATATTGCCACTTGAGGATGTTGCTTCTTGAGTGTTCAATTGAGAACCCTTTCCAGCTTCCTTCCACTTTCTGAACTCATCTAGCTCATTCGGCGAAATTATAACTGATTCTGTAGCACACCCATCTACCACTGCATGGTTAGCTCTAGAACTTATTCTTCCATCACGACTAGCACCTCCTCGGCTAGTACCACCTCTTGGCACACCTCTGCCTCGACCCCTACCACGATTTGGTTTGAGTGGTCGAGGGCAATCACAGATCAAATGCCCCTTGTCACCACAATTATAATAAAGTCTGGTCTCTTGGGACCCTGCTACCACATAAGCTTGACTTGGTGAATTTAAGGTGTTATCCTTTATCACCCTGTGCCATAGCAGCAATGGCTTCTTCAAGACTAGGGAGTTGAGCTTGATGAAATAAAGCAGCACGTCTTCCTTCAAATTCTGGATTTAAACCTCTTAGAAATTGAAAAGCTCTCTTTTTCTCCACCCATTTCTTCACCCAGGCAACACATACAGCGTGAGGTAACTCAATAGGATCATAGTGGTCCAAATCAGCCCACAACCACTTCAATTCTGCCACATAATCCATCAAAGTCTGCTCCCCCTGTTTCAGATAATGTATCTTATCATCTGTATCTGCCAATAGCATCACATTCCCAACGCCTGAATACATACTTGCAATAGTCTTCCATATCTCTGAGGCAGAAGTAATAGTATCAACCGAACCAGCAATTGTAGAGGTCATAGAATTGAATAACCATGTAACCACTAAAGCATTGGTAGCCTTCCAATTCTTCCACTCACTGCTTAACTTATCTCAGGGTTCAGTTATTTCCCCATTGATGAAGCCCTCAAGTTTCTTTGATTGCAACACTAGTAATGCTCTCCTGGACCAAGCCAAATAATTTTTCATACGTTCTAGTTTGATATCAAGAGGCGTCAACTCCAATTTTTGAACCATATCAATCTCTTTACTTGAGGATGGGACACTATCCTTCTTCGCAGTGAGTAGTTCCACCAATTTCCCTAGAACTTGCTCAATTCCTTGATTCTCTGCCATAATTTAGTGAGCACCTGCTGCTACTACACGCCAACAATCAATACCAGTCCACTACCACCTCCTTTTCTATCAGAACTCTCCCAGATTACCGAGGCAACTAAGCCACCACAGCACAGCCCAAGCTTGAGCAGACACCTTCTTCTCTACTTAAAAAAAAATATGGCAAGACTTCACCTCAATCAGCTTCTCTTCACGGCTTGCCTCACCTCCACTTGCAGCACTCACACGTGCAGCACCTCCAGCCACAGCACACACCCAAGCCAGTACGCGCACGCGCAGCAATTTCTTCTTCTCCCTTGCTCACGGAGCACACAACAACAACCACAAATCCAGCAACTTCTTCCTCTTCTCCCTACAGCAGCAGCCCACCGAGACCTTCAGCCAGGGATCACCTCTTCTTCTTGCGCACGCTCGGTCACGCCCTGCCTCTCGAGCTTCACCTGCCGCTCCTGCCTTGCTGCTCTTCTAGCACCTCGCCGCCAGCCGCTGCTCCGGGGTGAGCCCGTCGTCGCGCCCCCTTGGCCACGAGCCGCCGCGCCCGCGCCTAGGATTTCGCCCGCCGGGATGCGCCGCCCGCCTCGATCCACCGCTGCGAGCGCCCGCCGGGATGCGCCACCTTCTCCTCTAGCTCCTGCTCGCCGGCCGACGTCAGCACGCCAGCGCCGACGAGGTACGGCTCCCCTCCATCACTAGCTCCGGTACCATGTAGAATTTTCTGGAAGCAAAATCGGGGCCTAGGAGCTCCTTCCCTGGTACTCTTTGTTATATCACATTACTTTTACATTATAGTCCCTCATGTATCTATATATTATACATATGCATATACACACACCAACACACAATCATTTTAGTTCCTAACTAAAACCAGCTAAAAGGCTAGACCTGTTTGGATGCACCTCAACTAAATTTAGTTAGATAATTACTAGAGCTAAAATTTAGCCAATTAAAAAGTAGCTATAGCTAAACTTTAGTTAGAGGTGTTTGGATGCTCTAGCTAATTGAAATCTTTGACCATACTACCTTCCATTGTTTAGCTAGCTATGTTTGATTTAGCTCAGGGTAGTTTGGTCTTTGAGGCCTTTTAGCTGGTTTTAACTATGCTGAAACAGTGCCTCTAGCTAAACAAAGAAATCAATGAGGGATAGCAGGATTTCAATTAGAAAGAGCATCCAAATACCTCTAACTAAAGTTTAGCTAACTAATATTTAGCTGGTAAATTTCGTGGCTGTGCCTCGGTTGTTGTAACAAAATTCTTTTCTGCTTAACGAAAAACGTGTCTAGTCTAGGCGTGGTCGGAAAAAAAAAACTGTGGAGGCTGTGGCTCGGCAGACGGCACGAGGCCTGACGGTGTTTGGTATCCCCTGCAACTGCTAGCAAGGTGACCCGGCCGGACGGCCTTCTCGTCTGTGCATTGGTTCACTGCAACAGGCACGCGTTATCAATGACTGAACTTCTCCTGGCCGGAGACATTGGTTCTCAGCGACTGAACTTCACCTGGAGGCAGCCATTGCATGCATGGTTCTCAGCGACTGAACTCCTAGTAACTGGTTCCGTTCCGTGTATCATATCTTCTGGAGGCCATGCATTTGGGATACTGATACTGGTTTCACTAATCTGCATTGCATGAACAACCGACGTCAGATTTAGAGAATTGATTAGCAGAACCGTTGTGTGCTAGCTTCCAGAGCCGGCTGTGCAGTGGCTCATTGTTGGATGTATGCATGCGAAGCAGAGCCGGCTTTTGCAACTGGCGGCTCAAAGGGCCCAAGAAGTTCATGTCAAGTTTTTTTTTTCTTTGTATACTTTTGTATGTATATGGTATGAAAATAAAAAAAATACAGATGTGGTACACCAGGGATTCTGAACAGATCCTGGTTCCTCCATCATGCGAATGCGATGGCCGTATATACCAAAAGTCGAAGCTGAACCCCACAAGCTTCTCTTTTAATCTTTACCTGTGCACGGGTGATCGCCCAAAACTTCTCTGATTTGCCAAAGAGGAAAGAACCGCCATCATCATGTGAATGTTGGGGGGTCATATTCAGGCTCTGCCAGCAGTTTTAACTCGTGCAAGAGTGCTCGTGACTCGTGAGCGTAGGTGGCATCATCATGTATGTAACAGTGACGAGTGCAGTGCAGCGAAGAAATGAGGGTCCTACTGTGGCCTGTCCATTGCCACTTACCGTTCCTAGGAGGGCAAATAAGTGGAAAAAAAGGAAAATATTTTTCACCTCTTTGCCTACCTTGCTTGGGTAAACATACATGCCAAACTTGATGCTCAGCTGAAAATGAAACAAAAAACAGTTCTTGATGTGACTATGCAATATCTGTTTCTTAATTCTTAGTTTGTCTTTTTGTTCATTTTCAAATCTCTAGAAAGAGCGGCATTCAGAAGATATGAAAACAAATGCTGTGTGACACTGTGGACGCGTCATACTGACGAAAACGTTTAGACTAGAAAGTTCAGAGCTGGGCGGTTAGTGGCTCATGTATGCTGTGCAGTGTATATGCTCTTCATATAAAAACAGAATCTTTCCTCAGCAACAATCAAGAGCATCCTCAAGTCCAAAATAACATGCATCTTTTCCAGTTCATCATAAAATGGTATACAAGTGCTCAACATAAACAGGTAAGGCCTTTTACCATAAGAATAGACAGAGGTGACACCACCTGTAGCTACCTGGCTACTTCAGGTCCTTGAGATGCTCGACGATGGATCCTTGCTTTTTTTACCCAGATGATATGATGGCAACCCCACCAGATCGACCTCACCAACGAGGCGCCACTCACCATAGATTCATTGGTTGACAGAATTGGAATACTCACAAGTCATAAGAACGTTGTATAGTAAACTTAGCCAGGAAGTGACCAGCAATGTGCAACCAACGGAAGGTACAGGATAGTAGGTGACGAGCAGGAACCGTCCCCTTGCATGGATCGAGCAGGAGCAACAGAAGCGCCGGCGCAGGATGGAGACGGCAGTGTCCTATGCTTGGCTCCCTTCTCCGTGAGGAATGAAAATGTTAAACGCATCTTTCTACCAAACAGACTATTCATCCTTGTTTAGTCATCAAAATGTAGTATGATAATTTTGTTCGAAACCTGCGTTTGTACTGTATCTGCACAATCCTGTTGCTGATTTTGTATCGACATGCTTGTTCCTATTGCAATTCCTAGTTGTTCTTTTTTTGCAGGGAATTTTAATTAGGTTGCGCTTTTGATGCTTGCAACAAGACGATTTTATACTACAGAGTAACAAGATACTGTATGCAACATCAGAACGGCTGGTTGCAGACTAAAATTTGTCAGGTGGGGAAACACCAGGAGGCAGGAGACAGCGGGTCGATACCACACGTTGAAGTGCAAAGTTTCACGTGGTACCACAGACTGAAACGAGGATTTCAACTGAGTAAAATAGGAACAGTGAAATTACAGTATTGTCAAGTGGCAATGATCTAGACTAAGCAAAACAGAAACTGTAATAACAATTTCTGCTACATGCCAATTAGCCCAACAAGTTCCCTGAAGAGTGTCACAAAATCATTTTATGTTTTTGCTTTAGTGCCAGGTAAGTTTTGTTCCCTTAGCCAAAAAAAAAAGTGCCAGGTATCTTACAAGCAGCAATGCCATCGAGTGTTACTGGCCAAACTGTCTATGCCAAACTAAGCCTTGAAACCAAAGAATGACAATAAGTAGTCACATTACTGAGTATAATTCACTATTGTATGTTTGATGTAGCAAAATGTTTCAGCAGTACCAAACAAAACAATTTAAAAAATTTAACTCTCTAACCACAAACAATCAGTAACCTATGTACACCTAAAGCAGTATTACAGGAAGCAGGGCCAATGCCCAAGGGGTATCAAAAGTGCTGCTATTCAAATGGGCGATGAATACATCCTGCAACATCGTAAGCAGGGCTGAGTAGTCTGCTTGCCACCAAGCTTCTCTTCAATATAAGCGAGCTGTAGAGGAAAAACAAAGGTCCATCATGAGCTAAATGCTATTTTTTTTCCTTTTTAGTATCATGCATGTAAATTAGGAGCACATTACTAAAACTTTCAGCTGTCAAGTGCTAGGCCTTAAGTAAGTGTCAATGATTTTCAAATGTCAATGAAAAAAATGATTTTCAGATAGCAAAATAGCTATTTAAGACCGATGTTGAGTCCATAAACTATCAAAGCCAACTGTGTAGAAAGTAGAAACATTGTCTATATTCTCACGAACTATCAGAGTTAATTATCTCTGGTAAGGTAGTAAAAATAACTACATGTTCCATCTCAAATATAAAACAAAATACTACAAGCTCCATATCTCAAGTGATGGTAGTAACTGTTACACACAGGACTAACAGCAGATCAATACCTGCGCCAATTTTGCCATTTAGTGCTGACCACCAAGCTTCTGGATCTCCATTCTCCAAATAACCTTCTTTTTACAATGAACTAAGAAAATTGTTCAATCACAGCTGCTGCTTCTGAAATTGAGTTTGATTGCCATGATTTCAGCAAATTGGGAACTTGACTTTTTTTTGGCAAGGTTTGTCCTGTATGATTCTTGAGGATCAAATCCAGCAGCTACAAAGCAAAGGTAAAGAAATCAATAATGTTAGAAAGATATGAACTGAAAGCAACATTAGAAATTTAGAATGGATGCAAAGAAACATTAATTGAACAAAAAATTCAGATCAGTCCATAGTTGTTACCTGCATGAATAAGTGTTCCATTGAGAAGATATTTTACTCTTTTACTGATTACTTCAGCTACCCTCTTATGAAGATCTCCTTTACCATGTTTACCATTCTTTAACTTACAACTTATTCTCATTATATGCCGGTATCATCTTTCGAAGGAAGCCAGATACAGTACCATTCTTTTGTTGATCAGCATAGAGGAGAACAAAGAAAAGTGGTCCAACAACTTCCAACACCATTCCATCTTTTCCCACGACACTCTATTTGTCAAGCAATCGTATGCAAATTCATGGTTTGGATCATTTCTCTATTCGCTGTTTTTCCACTCAGGACTCAGGAGAACCATCCCATGGCTTGAACTCATCCTGCTTATCAAAAGAACTCTGCAAGCACAAGAACAACATGCCAAATCAAGTGGTATTCCACTGGATCAGCTCTCCACCGATCTTCTCTCTCATCATAGCATGAAGTCTGTTATGGTTATAGAAGAAACTACGTATGCCCTTTGCACTCTTCACTACATGCTCAACCTCATCAAATCGGCCTATGAGCTTCAGCATCAATTTTATAGTATGTGCAGCACATAGCTGCCATGTAATATGTCAATGCTTAGCAATGAGCATTTTGCATGCTTACTTATAATTGGAACCATTATCCACAATTTGAATGATACACTTGGAACCAATCTCATCCACAATAATTTACTAATACAACCATAACCATAAGAATTCTGCATTTTGGGCCTCACCAGTTGCATTCAGTCTTGTGAAAGAACATGCGGCCATTGCAACAGATCATAAAGTTAATAATACACATCATGCTAGTACTTGTCCATGAAATGCACATGGGGGTAACTCCAAATTGATCCCAATCTTCCCTAGAAGACTCCATCTGAGCTTTCATGTCATTAAAGTTCTGTTCTAACAATGCACCATCTATTTCTTTTCCTTTTGGGATAGGCACCTCCCCAAGTTGTTGACTCAATTTAAATTTAACTGCCGATCGAAAGTAGGGGCACTCAGCTTACAGCTTTCCTTCCAAGAATATCATTGGCATGGAAAAACTTAGACCAAGCTTTCGCAAGCTTGCTTGGGGTCCCAACTAAGCATAATGTCAATTCTGTGATGGTGCCTTACTATGTGCCAAGTCTATATCAAAGGGAGCTTTTGAAGAGCTTGGGTTCTGGTAGAGACTGTGAAGCGAACTTTGTCTAGTGGAGACGGCAGCCCCACTGCCAATGCCACTTGCCTTGCCTAAGGTAGCAATACCTACTCCCACTGCTACTTGCTTTGCCTAGATTTGAAACCCCAGTACTAGTGGCAATTCCCATGTGAAACAGAGGGTTGCCACTTGACCCACGTAGACTGGATGCCTGACAAATAACACTACTACTTCCCTACTATTAAGAGTTAAGCCAATATCCATTAGTGACTTTTGCACTGCCAATATCCATGAGTATCAAAGTCTCCAAGATTATTTACAAACAATCCAGGTTCAGCAAGAAGATAAAGACACTTGGCAGTACATCTGAGAAAACAATACATACAGTTCTTCTAGGCTCTACAATCTTCCCTACAAAAATATCCAACCTCCTAAGCTCTACATTTGGATTTGGGACTCCAAATGCTGTAATAAACTTAGAGTCTTCACTTGGTTACTTCTAAGGGATAGACTGAACACAAGGAACATACTTAAGAAAAAGAAGCAGAAATTAGAAGGGAACAACTACAACTGTGTGCTCTGCAATAGAGATTTGGAAGAAACAGCCTTTCATCTTTTCTTCGGCTGTCTATTCAGCCAAAATTGTTGGCAGCAACTTGGCATATATTGGAATCTTGGTGCAGATTTCTTTCAGATGATAACTCAAGCTAAGCAACAGTTCTCGAACAATTTCTTCATAGAAATCTTCATCATTGGAGCCTGGCAGATATGGAAAAAAAGAAACAATTTTATCTTTGACCGAGGACGTCCCTCCCTTGTTTCTTGGAAGCAAAATTTTGTGGAGGAAGCTAGACTACAGGCTCATAGGTTTTGTGATTCAAAAAGAGCAACCTTTCTGTCCTCTTTAGGACTCCAAGGCTGACTGCTCCCTGCCCTCTTCTTTCCCTCTCTCCCTGTTCGGTTGTACAGCCTTGTTGCCCTTTCCCTTTTTCCTTTCTCTCTGTACAGTTTACCTTATTTAATTTAATATACCTACAGTGGGGGCTTCCCCTGCTGTATTTATGGTTCAAAAAAAAAATTTGCACTGCCATCTCATAGACTCATACTGTGACTCTTTGTCAAGGCTAGCCAAAGCTGTTGTTCTTAACATTAGGTGGCACATGGGAACATGACTTCACATTACCGGGTAATTCACACAAATGCTGCGTTAGGCGGGTCCACCATCCACTTTGATGGACTACAGTAACCACATTTGAAGACATTTTTACCACATGATGTCCAATGGCTCCATGTATCCTCAATTGCTCCTATCTATTGTATCTGCCTCCCTAAAAAAACAGTGTGATCCATTGTTAGAGCAGAACAATTCAAATGGATGAAACATGAAACAAAAATAAATAGGTATTTTGTTACACAAACAGACCTCCAGTAGTAACCAAATATTAGATGACCCAAAGGACGCACTGGATGGCTCGCCGCTGCTGTCAGCTAAGGCTTTTCCCTTTCCCCTTACCACTGCTATGGAATGCCATCTCTCCTATGATTTGTCTGCCAATTAGGATTGTATCAAAATTCCCAAAATGAATATCATTTTATACAAGAGTAGTCATTCTGTAAAAAAATGAAGGTTGATACACTTCCAGTTAAGTCTCCTAGTCTCTAATCCAGCAAGTTGAACAGATAAAATAAATTATTTTGTACTTACACAACATCCTAGAATGATTCAGCACTAGTTATTCAGTTAGCAAACCACCACTGCACTTCTCTACTATCTATCATCTACTGTTGCCCAGAAAGTTAAGGGTGCATTTGGTATCCAGAGTCTTGTAGAAACGTTTCAGATGATGAATCGGAATCACTTCGTGAGATCGATTGGCTGGTGGGCTAGATTTCAATTCAAGCTTATGGGTGACGAAAACTTAAGCTTGATGTTACAAGGGACATCCAAGGGGATATCCCTTGGTGTATGCTGT